>WOUO01000011.1:0-600000 GCA_017139535.1 Trichocladium uniseriatum | reverse complement strand
CGGCCCCCGCGGCGACGCCAACCCTCACTTCAACTATGCCCCGCCAGCAGGCAGACAACGCTACAGCCAAATCATCTCCGAAGCCGACCCGCGCCTAAGCCAAGCCTTCACCGAAGCAACAACCGCCAACGACCAACAACAACCCCCCTCTGGCGCATCCCCTCCAATTCACCCACCCGAACTCGCCCACCTCCGCACCGACGTCGGCACCGTCCGCAACGGTCCCCGACCCACCAGCACCTTCGGCCCGCCCTCCGGCTTCGACTTTGGCTTCCCCGCCACCCCAACCGAGTTCCAGCGCTCCCTGATGCGCTTCGCCTTCCCGATCCCGCACGAGATCGACGGCGGATGGAGCGTGGAATACGGGCGGCCCGACCTGGGGTACATGCTCAAGCAGTGGGCGACGGGGGGTCCCGATGGAAGGGGCATTTTGGGGAGGAGGACGGCAGTGTTTGTGTGTGGGCCCCCCGCGATGCGGGTGGGTGTGGCGAATACGGTGGCGAGTCTGCAGGCGGAGATTTGGGGGGATGATATGCTGGAGGAGATCTTTTTGCATACCGAGAATTATGCTTTGTGAATGATGGAGTGGGGTGGGAAGGGGGTATTACTGGGATGGATGAATGGGTGGCGTTTGAGAGAGAGATACCATTTCTACTGTTGGGATATCACGGCCTGAGCGAGAGGACTCGGCTGCGGGGATGTGCACTTACTCGTACTCTACTTACGTTTTTACTGGTATACCTGATGGGGATCGGCTGCGGCCCTGGTTCTTTTGTCAAGACTCTGACATCATGTTGGCTTCCTCTGGTCTAATTTACATGTTCATCAAGTTCACATGGTTCGGGCCTTGCCTTGGAGCGGGTTATACACATTATCGTGGTTTGTAATTTATGTAATGTTCTCCTGAGAACCCATATATGTGCTTGCGAATGTAATAGTATGTACAGATCCCATTCCCACTCGACCCTCTCTCTGGAAAAGCCTCCAATGCCCTCACCCCCTTTCCAGTTTGCCCTCTCCATCCATGGCCATCCTTAGATGGTGCCAAAGCCAGCCGTGTTGATGACGTTCTTGGCCGTGTTGTAGTCGGTGGCGGCAGCAATGTTCTTGCCCGAGAAGTAGGTCAAGAAGGAAGTGTCGGTACCGGCGAGAGTGCCGGAACTGCCGAAGCCGTTGGCCTTGCACGAGCGGCCGAGGTACTGGGAGCAGGCGGTGCTGTCGCTGTTGCTCGCAAAGAGCCTGCCCGCGCCACCGGACTCGACGGGGGTCTGGATGTTTTGGAAGATACTGCCCTCGACGAGGACCATGGCGCCAGAGTCGAGCTCGAACGAGTGACCCTGGCTGTCGTACCAGTAGTTGTTGACGGCGTGGAGAAGGGTGTTGCCGCCGACCTTGGGGGAGCGGCCAGACATATGGTAGATGTAGTTGTTCTTAAAGGTGATCAACTGGGGTGATTGTGTTAGACTACTAGCAAGGCGGGTTGTTTTTAGGGGAGAAAAGCACTTACGTCGCTGGAGCCGGTGAAGTATAGACCCCAGTAATGATAGGTGTTGCAGGTAGCAGACCAAGAGGACTGGCCGTCGAACTTGCTGTTGGAGATGGTGACACGCCCGCTCGCGTTGCTGCCCAGGACAATGTGCTGGCGGCCAATAAGGGAAGTCGTCACATGGTCGATCCAAACCATGTCAGTGTTGTCCAGGGTGATGGCATCACCGCCCCAGACGTACTGTGGGTTGAGGTTGGTGATGTGGACGTTCTGGATGATGACGTTCTTGGCGCCGCTGACGATGCGGAGGCCCTTGCCCTTGATGATGCCCTTGCTGCCAACGCCAATAAGAGACTTGTTGGACGCGACAGTGATTCCGAGAATGCCAGCCTTGCTGTACGTGACAGACACCTTGGGGGCATTGGGCTGGTAGTTGGTGCACCAGTCGTTCTTGTTGATGGCCGTCTGGCAGCCCGAAGCGGTACCCCAAGGAGCGCAGCCAGTCTCGGTAACAGTGCCCTCGGACCCGGTGAAGTCAAAGGTCCGGTCGAGCATGATGACGCGAGCCTGGGAGTCGCCGAGGTACGAGACCAGCTGGGCGGTGGTCGTGGGATACACGGCGGTGGCGCTGCCGCCTCCAGTGACGCCCTTGGCGAAACCCTCGGCGGCACCGGTGACGGCGGCGGCTGTCTGGGCCAAGGCCACCAGGGCCGAAGATAAAAGAGCGTAAGACCTCATTGTGGTGATGCTGATGAGAAGCCTGGACCGTTCAATGGAGATGAACAGCCATCGTTCCGGGCTGGACCATCGTCGAATCTTATACACATGACGTCTAGGTCCCTTTGGTGTCGAGGACCGACAGGTGAGTGGTCCTCGTATCGCCAGTCTCCGCTCAATAGCCCTTCATTGTTCTGAAGTCGTACTCTTCGGCGCTCGACACTCCGCTAGCTGACGCGGCCCAGGATAACCATGCTGCCGTTTCAGGGCCTAGTCCTTCCTGGACGATGTCCGTCCGAATGGAGCTGAACACGGACGGATTTCGAACCCAGTACGAAAATTCTCCGAGGCGATCGGGCGTTGGGAATTACCTAGCTGGGTATTAGTCCAAACCTCCTTGAAGTATGTAACTGAGGGTAGGATTAGGGATACTTCGATAGATCATGGCAGGTCCGCCGGTTGATGCGATTGGAGCGCCAACTCGTCTCGGCCCTCCACCTCCCGCTATTTACCTAACTTGGCAAAGGATCAAACCTGGCGAGGCTCGAGTGACCACACCCTCGGGCCCCTCGAGAACAACTGCCGCGATTCCATCAACATTGGCTGCGGGGTTGGGGGAATTACTCCCATTGGCTGCCGGTGGGCCGGTTTGATGACCAAGCCTCGCTTCTTCATCAACCTGGAAGTGAAAGCAGGGTCAAGACGAGGAAGTTGCCGCGAACCGGGTAACCTTGAAGACCTCGAAAATCCTAAGGACGCCCTCTAAACGACTCCTAACCAAGCGCTCCTTGGCGATTCCTACGTCCGTAGGAAACAACGACGACCACTTTTCTAACAGACAGCAACCCACATTCGACCTAGACGGGGGATACAACGCCTTCATCGACATATCGGATAATTCCGCACTCACTAGTAGACAGTTTGGTTCGCCCCCATTTTTTTGCTGTTTCATGACCCTTTTCTCCGAGCCCACCCTAGGATCGGGGTGGAGATGTGTGTTCTTGGCTTGTTGGCCAGGAGGGCCCCTTTGGATGATGCGATTTTCTAGGATGAAAGTTGGAACGCGGTGAAGTGCGGTGTGGCATTGGCGGGTGACGAGAGATCCAAGACCATGAAGGCAGGGTTGCCGGATATGAGGGTAGTTGAAGCATTTGAGATCGGGGTATTCGTACCTGGATCGAACGACCGACGCCATGGAGTGGTTCATCCCTGAACCAGAGGCACACATTCTTCGGACCATTATTCTGCCCGTCTCAGCCGCAAGGTCGCGTTGCATGCGAGCCGGTTGAGGCCGGATACGGTCCGGGCACCTGTGGATGGATGGGATCAGGGGAATCGGATTTTGACAGGTCGATCAGACGTGGCAAACGTGGTCCAACCCTGCATGGACCGCTTTCCGCAGGGAATGGATGAGGAAGGTGATGGAGACGTGTTCCACTTGGTGTTGGAACAAATGGATAGCCGGCCCCACCGTCCCGAAGCGCGTGCTTAATCGCGATGCAAGAGAAGGAACCCTGGCCGAAGGTGTAATGAAGGATCAAGGACTGACTTTTCGATTCGGATGTGCCTTCCCCTTGTGTTCCCTTTCCGGCAACCGCGAGCGGTGAAGGCAGCAAACCTTGAACAAGCTGCGACAGGATGAGGAATGAGCACACTGGTGTGTGCAACCACTCCTTCTCGGCCACTCTCCGGCCCAACAACTCGCGTCATCCATCGATGTTGCATTGTTGTTTCTCTTCCGAGTCTGTCCAGTCAACGGCAGATTCCTGGTGTTCATGCGAGCAAACAACAATTTCAACCCAAGCTCACCACCCCGCATCATTTCAGGGGACGAAGACAATCATATGGCAGCTTCATCGAGAGCTCATATTCTTTCGTACGTACCGCCGTCATATCGATTTTCCACCTGCCGTGTCACCATAGACCTGTAGATATGACTTATCCCCATCCTTGGTGTCACACCCAGGAGCCGCCGCACAGGCTACGCCTCTAAAAAGATCCCGCGAGTGGCTATCGTCCCGTCCAAGCAGACATATGACACGGCGTCGGGACGTAGGTTGCCATCACGCTTGACCCGGGCCCATGGGCTTGATTGGTGCCCGTCTGCTGACGCCCCTGTATTGCGGCTGCAATGCTCACCGCATAGACGCGTGGGATGAGATGGGTGTAACGAGGCCACGCCAATTTGGGGGCAGTCTGATTGGTCTTTGGGTTTGTGCGAATTAGAAGGCCACACTCCCCTGATAATCCAGGATCGCGTGGGCGTACACTGGCTTAGAGAGGGAAGTTGAGGCTCGCGGGCAGGGCAGTCGTTGCAAGTGTCCTGCGGTTGCGATTGCGATTGCGGGTGTAAGTGCAAACGTTGACTGTTCAGAGGCAAGCATCGATGTTGAGGCCGTCTCAGGCTAGAAGTTTGCTGAGCTTTAGAGTATAGTATATGATACCTCGGATGTAATCCGTTTGGAGGGGAGCTGTAGTTGAGGCATTGGCAACTCCGTGCCATCAACATTCTGCATGCATTTCCCCGAGTTTGCTCGTATTGTTTAAGTCACCCCAAGAAGTAATCTCAAACTTGGGTTCAGACTCGAGATACCGCCCCATTAAGGGGTACTCACCACCGCTCCTTCCCTCAAGCGGCGGGTAATCATCTTTGGGATGAAGGCAAGTTCGGGGTCTTGCCCTCCAAGAGAATAGGCAACCTATCCCACAAGGTTCACGCCACAAACATTGAGCTTGTAGCAAAAAAAAAAAAAAACCCGAGATGTAAAAAGCCCATCGCCGCTGTGCTCGCCAGCCAAGACGGCTACACAACAAAGTGGCGGCCCTCGACCCTTACACAACAGCAAACCAATCTATCTCCATTCCGATTCTCAGTTCCCTAAACTTAATACCTACGTCCATCCTCCCTTGACCTCGCCGTTTCCAGACATAACCTACCTCGTGCAACAAACCCCAAATTACGACCGTGCACTCTCACACACAGCAAAATGGGAGCACCAGCATCACCCACTGACCCGGAACCTCCTCACCCAGGCTGTGCCCCTGCGAAGCAGTCGGCCAGTGTATCGGAGCCGACTCACAACGGTGTTTGGGAAATGACGGACGAGATGGCCCTCGAGGAGGTTGGCCAGGGCGACGGGGAGGGCGGCGAGGTACATGCGGTTTGTTTGAACCTTGTCACTACCACCACGCAAGCTTGGGCAGACTTCGCTGACAGACGGGTGCGTGTAGGGCGGCAAGAACCTGTGGATGGCCCTGGCGGCGTTGGCGTTTATGTGGACGAGTGCCCAGGCGCCGCTGTATCTGTTTGGTATATCCGCACCGCAGTCCTTTTCAATGTGTGATAGGGTACAAGTTGGTTATTTGCTGACACTGCCAGCCGGCGCACCGGTTTACATCTACAGAGATCTTGGTGGTGTGGACCATTGGGTTTGGTTTATCACGGCTAACCTTCTTGCGACTGCTGCTATCTCCCCCTTTGTGGGGGCCCTGTCGGATCTCATGGGCCGTCGATATGTCGCTATCACGGGGAGTGTCATCATTATCCTCGGTCAGATCGTCTGCGGGACTGCCCGTGGGATGGACATGTTCATTGGTGAGTCTTTTCCCGAACTCTGAACAGAATGAAGGACTGACTATCCCCAGCGGGCATGACCATCACTGGCGTTGGCACGGGCATCAATGAGCTCACGGCTCTGGCCGGCACCGCTGAACTGGTACCCCTTTCCCGTCGGGGGTACTTCATCGCTGGAATGACGCTGACCATCCTCCCGTTCCTGCCGTCAGCCATGTTTGCCCAGCTGATAGCCTTCTACTCTGCCTGGCGATTCATTGCTGTGCTGACTGCCAGCTGGGCGTTCTTGGCTGTTGCCATGACGGTCATTTTCTACTCTCCTCCTCCGCGCGTCGGGCAACAGAGTCGAGGTGACAAGGTTGGCTTGCTCAAGAAGACGGACTTTGTGGGTGGGATTTTGTCCATTGTGGGGGTTTCTTGTGTTGAAGTTGGGCTTCTCGGAGGAGGGTACCAGGTGAGTTTGATTGCCCCAGGCGGCTGGAAACGACGATGAAGAAGCTGACAAGTCTCAGTATGTATGGACAAGCGCGCATATTCTGGCCCCTTTGATTGTCGGAAGTCTCTGCATCGTTGGGTTTGTGGTGTGGGAGCGATGGGGCACCCAAAACCCAATGGTCCCACGACATCTCAGCAAGGCTCCCCGGGCCCTGTTTCTCACCTTTGTCATTACATTCATCTCAGGCGCCAACTTCTTCTCGGTGCTGCTGCTCTGGCCCGGCGAGGCCTACAATGTTTACGGACACGAGTAAGTACCCTTCATTCCCCGTCTCGAAAATAGGGGTCAAGTCTTGGCACCCCCTGCCCATCACATATCATACTAACACCTGACAGCCCCATCGGCATCGGCATCCGCGGCATGCCCTTTGCCTTCGGAGCCTTCGCGGGCTGTGTCATCTCGCTCGTCCTCCTCTCCCGATTCCGCGGTCACATCAAGTGGATCATCTTCAGCGCCTCGGTGCTCATGACGGTTGGCTGCGGCTGCCTTGCCTTCGCGCGCGTCGACAACATCCAAGCCGTCTACGCCATCCTCTTTGTTGCGGGCGTCGGTGTTGGCGGCATCACTGTTCCCGTGTCCACCGTTGCTACCATCATCTGCCCCGGCGATCTGATTGCTACTGTGACGGCGCTGACTATTACCGTCCGTATTGTTGGGGGCGCGGTTGGGTATGCGGTATACTTCAACCTGTTTGTGCACAAGCTTGTTCCGCAGCTGGAGACGATTGTTGGCGGGGCGTGCGTACGGAATGGAGTGACGGATCCGGCTGTAATCGGGGCGGTTATTCAGCTGACTGGTGCTTCGCTGATCCGTGAGATCAGGGAGCTCCCCGGAATTGATGAGAGGGTCTGGGGTGCGCTGGTCGCGGCAGGGCAGACGGCGTATGCGAATGCGTATCCGTGGGCGTACTACTGCAGTGTGGCGTTTGGGGCGGTTTCGGTGCTGGCGAGTCTGTTTCTGGGGGATATCTCTGAGATGATGGATGACTCTGTTGTGGTTGTGATGTGATGGCTGGAGTCGAGGTTCTTGCTTGTTATAAGTTGCTATAAGTGGTGGAAGGCGATATGAAGGTTCCACGGGGGGCTTGATATAAGCAGCAGCTTTGCTAGCGAAGGCACTGGCTATGGCGGCAATAGCGACCCAGCGTTGTCTTTCTCTTTTTGTTTTGCTTGTCTGCTCGTCCGTATTCAGCTTCGGACGGCATATTCTAGTTAATAGTATTATTTATTTTGAAGTACCCTTCTCGGGCTATCTTACAGACGATGCGCCTTGAAAGTTTATTTGCAAATCAAGCCGGCACCTGACCAAACCGGTACTGCGCCCACGCAAAGCTGCCCTCATGCATCGTCCACGTCTGAACACCCTTATCCTCCCCGGCCGCACCAGCCGCCACATAAACCGGCATAAGATGATCCATCCACGGATGCGCCTGTCTCGCATCGGCTCGCTTGGTCACAGCCGCCATTCGCTCCTGCCTGACCTCAGGCTCTGCTTCAACAGCCTCCTTCAGCGCATTGTCAAACGACACCGAATACGGCAGCGGCGTGGAACTGCCCCAGGTAAAGCGCATGTCGCGCAGGTTGTGCACCGTCATTCCCGTACCGATGATCACAATGTTCTCGTCGCGCAGCGCGGCCACTGCGCGGCCCAGGCGGTAGTGGGCGTCCGGGTCTTCATTGTTGAACAACGAGACTTGGACGAGCGGACAGGGGAGCGGGTTCTCGTCGGGGCTGAAGGCCACGTTGAAGCCCGAGAAGACGCCGTGGTCGAGGCCGCGCTTGAGGCCCTTGGCGCGGATGCCGGCGGTGCTGAGGAGGGAGAGGATTTGCGAGGCCAAGGCGGGGCTGCCTTTGCTGGGGAAGGTGGCTTTGTAGAATTCGGGGGGGAAGCCGTGGAAGCTGGGGGGTGTTAGTGACGTTGAATGTTAGAATAGGAGAAGTAAGGGGGGCGTACTCGTAGATGAGACCTGGGTCCTCGTGGTTGTTGAGGTGGATCTCGTTGGGCTCGGCCTGCCAGTGGGCTGAGAAGACTACGACGGCCTTGGGCTTGACCTTTTGGGTGATCTCCTTGCCGATTGACTGAAGGACGGGGTAGACGGGGTGGGTTTTGTTGTATTGGACGTCAGGCTGTGTGTGTTAGTGAATGATTTAAAGTAGGTAATAAAGGCTCGGGATGGTACTTGCCCCTCCATGGCTAAAAAAGTAAACCGGTGCCTTTGGCATGTTGAGAGATGGTGATGTTGAAGATGCTGTAGGTGCCGTAGATGTTTTAGTCAAAGAGGAGATGCCCTTGACCTTGTTGAGAACGGGCAAGCTGCGTGCTAGCGGGGATGAGGGGCTGAGGAGGAGAGCCACGATGACGACTAAAAGGGGCAGAATCAGGTAGGTGGGATGTCTCAACACCCACTGTCCAAACATTGTACGCTTTGTATTCTTGATATTCCCAGACGTTCAACAAGTTACTTGGACTAATTAATGGCATAAAATACTTTAACCATTACTCGCATATCCACCTACTCGCGCTCTCGGCATTCGATTAGAAGTGACTTGATTTGATAAGCATTTCTAATTCTTGGTAAGATCTCGCGATTTTGGATGGGTTCGGGTTAGAGTGGAGAGCATGCACGGACCCGGACCCTTGGAGTCGCTGCCCGAGTGGGCCCCGCTTTCTCGCATTCCCAACTCCTGGAATCCCGCTACACCAATCCTGGCCTTCCTTACCTGCAAGCCTCGTTGACAGTTGTCTCTAACCCGTCACGGCCCGCCACATAACAAGCATGTCGTCGACCATTCTGCGGGCGCCGCCCCTGCTATTCCCGGCCACGGCCAAGCACACGGCTACCGTTATTTTCATTCACGGTCTGGGCGACACTGGCCATGGCTGGGCGGGTGCTGTCGAGAACTGGCGCCGCCGCCAGCGCCTCGACGAGGTCAAGTTCATCTTGCCTCACGCCCCTTCAATTCCCATCACATGCAACTTGGGGATGAGGATGCCGGGATGGTATGATATTGTGAGTTGACCCCCCCTTTACCCCCTCACACGTCCCGACTGCTAACACACCCACCAGCACCGAATCGACGGCAACGCCGAGTCACTCCGCAGCAACGAGGATGAGGCGGGCATCCTGCTCAGCCAGGCCTACTTCCATGACATGATCCAAAAGGAGATCGACGCGGGCATTCCCGCCGATCGGATCGTCATCGGCGGCTTCAGCCAGGGCGGCGCCATGAGCATCTTCAGCGGGCTCACCGCCAAGGTCAAGCTGGCCGGCGTCGTGGCCCTCTCGTCGTACCTGCTGCTGAGCCTCAAGTTTGCCGAGCTGGTGCCCAAGCCCGAGGCCAACAAGGAGACGCCCGTCTTCATGGCCCATGGCGACGCGGACCAGGTGGTCAACACGGAGCTGGGCAAGAAGTCGTACGACTTGCTGAAGAGCTTGGGGTACAATGCTACGTTCAAGATTTACGAGTGAGTTGGCTTGAAATGTATCATATCTGACATGTCTGACTAAGTGCTCTAGGGACATGGGCCACTCGGCTTGCCTGGAGGAGCTGGATGACGTCGAGGCGTTCTTGAGGGAGAGGCTGCCGGCGATTGGGAACAACGAAGGCAAGCAGGAGTTATGACTGTCTCCGTCTGATAACCCTCACGCTACGAAGCTCTGACAATGGGTTATTTATTCTTGGCGCGGCGATTTGGGCGTTCTTTCCTGTTCATAGACCAAGATACCTGATTCTTCACCCTTGGCTTCCGTCTCGGAAGATCCAAGGATTCCTTTTTTTCCAAATACTAGCAAAACTCTGCCATAACGAATAGACACCGGAAAACTTGCTTGAGGTAGAAATAAATGGATCTACAGAGTCAACTTGCTTGTTCATTAATTTCGATCTGTTGTCCGTACTTGGACTCCGTCTGTCACCCCGCGATGCTGATATGGTCAATGCGTGTTATCTTATCAGTACCCTGGCTGCCTGCGGGGCCGCTGTTGGCCGGGCTGCATCACATGGGCCCAGATCTGGCATCTGACAGCTTGCCAAGTTGGTGCCGTTGATTTGTCGTTTCGCATTCCCAAATGCAAAATCCCATTTTTTGGGTTTCCCATTCCGTCGGATAATGCTGCTCTTTTTACGTGTCAATATTTTTGGAAGTTTTTAAACCCCATCGCGCCTCGAAGAGGGACGAGTGGAGTTCCGTAGTCACCGCCGAGCCCGGCTAGCACTCTCACCCGATGTAAACAAAGCCGCCGTCTCTCCAGCCACCCACCACAACTCTTCCAACTCAACACCACCCACACATCAACCATGGCATCAAATCGCCCAACCTCACCAACCCCCTCCCAACTGCCCCCAATCCCCGGGAGCCCAACCTACTCCTACGCCTCTACCGCAAACCCCCTCTCCCAATACAACCTCCCGCTCCCGCCCCCACCTCGCCCCGCCCACGCCGTCCTCACCAAAGCCGACCTCGAGAGCTCCCAAACCGCCTACGCCGACCTCCTCGCCAGCGCAAAAGCCTACCGCCTCGCCCTCGCCGCCCTCTCCACCGCCGCCTCCACCTTCGGCTCCGCCCTCGAGTCGTGCGCCCGCCTCAAAGAAGCCCGCGCCGACATCCTCGGCGGCGTGGGGCCCTCTGGCACGCTAGGGGGTAATGGTGGCCTTGGGGGTATCGGTGGGGGAGGACCATCGATGAGCAACAGCTTCACGGCCAAGAGCAACACCTGCACAGCCGACACGCTGTTGACGGTGGCCGGGCTGCAGCACCTGGTCGCGAATCATCAACATATCTTGTCGGAGACGGTGTACCGCGCGTTTGAGGTGCCGTTGTTGCATGAGCTGGATAAGTGGCGGGGCGCGGTGGAGGATGAGGAGGAGGGGTATGCGCGGGACGTGGCGGCGCAGAGTCGGGAGATTCGGAGGTTGGAGAAGGAGGGGATGAAGTTGCATCGTCAGAGGAGGAGGGATGTGGGGAAGTTTAGGGGGCATTTGGTGGAGTTGACGACGAAGTTGGATGGGTTGACTGTGTTGCATGGGGAGCATGCGAGAACGCTGTTGAGAGAGAGTCAGGAGACGAGTGTTAAGATTGTGGATGCCAGTTGTAGTTTGGCGAGGGCCGAGGTGGATATTTTTGAGAGTTTGGCGAGGAAAGGGTGGACGGGGGGTGGTTTGGAAGATGTCTTGGAGAGGGGGGTGGATTTATTTGCGGCCGAGATGGATCCCCTCTCGGGGTCGGGGAAAGGGGGAGGGGCTGATGGGAGTCTTGGAGCTGGGCCGGGGGAAGGGACAAAGTTGTTCAGCATCCTGCCACCCAAGAGCATCCTCGCCGACACCGGTTCGGATACGTTACGGGGAGGGAACCACAACCGCTCGGATAGTCTGCTGATGGACACGGACCGGTATCAGAGCCTGGCCGGGGCGGTCTCCCTGGACCACGCGAGGGACGCCGACGGCACCTTTTCCGAGCTCAACCGGTCAAGAAACGTCCGGCCCTTCTCGCCGCAGCCGCAGCCGCTGAGGCTAAACCCGGACGATCTGATCGACGGTCTAGAAAGCAGCGCGATAACGGCTAAAGCAGGAGGCCAGCAGCATGACCGCGAAGAAGGGTGCGCCGTCGAAGACGATCGGGAAGAGGAGGAAACTGACGAGGAGGCGCATCCGTGGCGTAACGAAGGGTTACGGCACGAGACGCCGTCAGATGATGAAGAACAAGGCAGAGTTGGCGCAAGCCTGGGGGATCCGCAAGTGCCAGAGGAGCACTGGAGTGAGGCGGGTGCTAGCACATGAAGGGGGCTCGGGAGAGCGTTATAGAGCTGGATTGTCATTATACCCCTTTCGTTACTTGTACGGCTGGATTCATGAAACATGTATGGTCTCGGTAGTCAATTTTGGACCGTTAGAATGGTGTAGAAAGGTGCGAATACATCTGTGTTTTGATTTACTCGCGCCGTCCTCGTAAACCAGTGTTCTGTACGCTCCGACAATGCTGATCGCCAACAATCTAACCTCCTGGAACCCTGCCTTGAAGACAATAATCATTACTACATACAGTTTCCATATAACCGGAAAACCGCTCTCAATCTTCCTTCTCCACGTCCCGAATCTCGCCCCCAAACAGACCCAGCAAAAGGTCCAGCCACCACATAAGCTTCCAGTATAAGCTGGCCTTGTTCCAATCAAACTCGCCCAGCTCTGTGCGCGGTACCTCGCTCCCAATCATGGCGCCGTTGAACCACCTAAGGAACGGAATATGGCTGGCCATGCGCTGCGTGAACGTCTGGGCGGGCCGCAGGGCCTGCTCCATGGGCAGGAGCTTAGCCTTGCGCACGGTCGGTATGACCCTGCAGAACTCGTCGCTGGGGGGTTCGGTTGCGGGCTCGGCGCCCCCGTTTCCGTTTGTTGCGGCCGGCCGCCCCGTGACTGTGCTCGAAGAGATGGTGCTGGTGCCTCCTGTGGAGCCCACGGTCGTGGTGTCGGCTGTGAGCGAGGACGAGGTTTGCGAACGTGCAGGCGACCAGTCCATGGCTTGCGGAAGGCCGAAGGCTGGTTGTTGGGGCCGGGCGGGCTGCCGAACAGAGGGTGCCCGGTGCAGGGCGCCGCCACTGCGGAAGGGCCCCATGGTGGACGGGTCGGGAATCGCTTCGTCGCGGGGAGGGGGGATGCCGTGGTACGGCTCGGCGTAGACGAGATGGCCGAGGACGATCTGCGGCGACGCGAAGATGGCCGCGTCGGCGGCCTCGGAGGACTCGAACGTGACTTTAACCCAGTGCTCGCCGCTGTCTGCCTTGTTGACCTTGATGCGCTCTTCCGGGGTGAGGATCCGCCGGCGACTAAATGCTGGGTCGCGCAGTTCCGACTTGTATCGCCGGCTCTCGACCGGGGGTTCGCGTGGGTAGTCTTCGCATATCCTGCCGGCCAGCTGCTCGTACTGGTTGATGGCGGCGTATTGTTGCTGTGCGGACCGGTATCCGCGCAGTATTATCTCGGTCGGCTGTTGCTGCTTGTGGAAGCGGGTCTGCGACGGAGCTGCACTTTCGTCGTGCGCTTGCGAGAGGTTCTGGGAAGAAGAGGACGGAAGGAGGTTGGGTTTCCGTTGCGCTGGGGCGGGCGCACTTGTCTGGGCCGCATTCTGGTTCTGGGTCGCAAGCCAGCTGCTAAACACCTTGTCTGCCGCTGTGATCGTGGGGTCTTCTCTCCTCGCAGGTGTGGTTGTTTTTGTCCTCGTTCGCCGCGTCGACTTGCCGAAGGAACCGGTCTCGTGTGTCATCTTCCTAGAACGCAGACCCCCGTCTTGTCTAATGCAACTAGGTTAGTGGCGTCGGAGGGCGCGAGGTAGTTGTCGGCACGTACTGGGGAAAGACCATGGCGTAAGGCCTCTGGATGCCGTCGTCGCCAACGTACAGTTCCTCGTCGGGAACGTTGTGTAGAATTAATGGGGCCATGGTTGGGTCGCCGGAGGTGTGCAAGGGTATAGTTGCAACCAATGGATATCGCAGCTCTTCTGGAATGTAAGGCGGGTTTGCTGTGATTGCCGGTGGCGGAACGAATTGGGAGCTTTCTAGGTCTCACGAGCTGGAAATGCGACGCGATTTTTCAGTTCACTGCGGCCACTGGACGTGCTGCAAATCTACCCAGCAACAGCGAGAGAAGCTTGGGCCACCCTGCAGCCCGTTTAATTGCATCACCCGCTTATCATATCCCTGCAACCGTAATCCGACAACGTCAGCTCAGATCCCTGTCGTGGATCGTTAAACAGTGTTCCCGAGTCACCCGTTTACACACGCCAGCTCAGGGAGAGATCCCAACTTTTGTACTTTGCATTAACTTTGGATAAACATATTTTGGTATCCCAACAAAGAACAGAACATTCAGCGATGGAGAGCCGAAAGAACCCCGAGCAATCCACCGAAGAAGGTCGACAACCACAGTACCATGTCTATGTTCGATTGCCTTTCAACCGCGGCGACTTTGTTGACCCCGGGCCTGTAAGTTCGCACTGTGTTGATATCGAGACAACGCTGACCTCTGGACTTCCAAAGGTGAACTGGGACGAAAGAAAGTCCGAGGCGCTATGGAGCATTCTGTCTGACTCCTCGCTTGCCGATGTCGACTGTATGTATTTCCGGTCTAGACTGCTGCATCCGTACTGATAATTCCCAGGGACGAGGCTGTGAGGCTGCCTGTCGTGGCCAGAAGACACTGTACTAACACTGTGCCAGGGCAACCGAGTTTGATGTCTCGGTCGAATTCCTCCTCCAGATGGCCAACTACCTCACCGAGCGGCATACATCCCAGCTTAGGGCGCAGATGCTTAGGGCGGCAGCTGCGAGGGGCTCAAGTGCTCCCTCTCCAGTGCCGGGGGCCGAGCCAGCGGCCCATCAGCCGACCTTTGAGCCCATGAGACGGATCAGTTCAGGAACCGGCCGGGCTCCATCGGCGCTTTCTATCCGCAAGGAGGCCGGAACTCCTATACCCAAGAATGAAGGAGAGCGCGACACTGGCAGCCCTGCTAGGCCATCGACCAAGAGTCGTATCCCCATCCGGCCGCGAACAGACTCTCGCACCTCATCGACCAGCACAGCAGTCCCAACCCGCAGCCAACCCGACACCCGACCGGGAACAGCCGTCCGTCAGACTGACCCGCAACTACGCCGACTCTCCTATGCACCCACACCCACTGGCCAGAACCAATATCAACGACAGCCGCAACAACAAGAAGAACCCGAGCAGGACACCGAGATCCCCCCACCCAGCCCAGCAGCCTCAACCTCCTCTTCCTCCTCCTCTTCCTCCGACAGTCCCGTCCAGAGCCGCATCATCCGTCGCCCCCCACGCTTCCAGCCCAAAGACAACCGAGGAGCTGGCGGCGGCGGCGGCGGCGGCGGCGTGTACGACGATAGCAACGACGACGACGCCGACGACGACGATGACGAGCCCGCCTTCCTACCCTCCCAGCAACAAACCGGTTCTGCTCAGGGCATGACCGGCGGCAGCAGCAGCGGTGCAGACCTTGGTGCCACGCTGCGCGGCGACATGCGTGGTGGTGGGTTTGCCACCGCGGGACGGCGGGACGGTGGCGGTGCGAGTATTTTCCAGTCGCAGACGTCGGACTCGTCGGCTGGGTCGGCGGCGATTGTGCCGAGGCGGCCTAGGACTGCGGGGGCGGGTGCTGGGGAGAGGCGGTTGCCTGGTGGTGGGAATCAGGGGCCGCTTTCGCCGAGGAGGACGGCGGAATTGGCAGGGAGAGGGTCAGGATTGGGTAAGGGGAAGGGGGTTTCGAGGGAGGGGAGTGAGGGAACCCCTAGTATGGGGAGCAGTTTTAGTGATTTGGATGGTGAGTCGTGCTTGTGGTACTTTGATGGCTCTGGAGGAATGGTCGCGTTGCTAACGATGTGCAGATGCTTCGGTTACGCAGTCAGCACTCGAGGAGGCTCTTGCTAGCCGCATGCAGGATGGAACGATTGGCAGCCGGATGAGTGTCATAGGTGGCACTATTGGGCAGGCGATCAGGAGCCGGTACCTGCCCCAGCCCCAGCCCAAGTCGGAACGGTAGCGGGAGAGGTGAAGCTTTATGACTTGATGCCACATTTCTAGGTAGTTTGTGGGGTTTGTACGATGGTTTCAGCGTGGTGGGTGGTTATGGCTTGATTCGTTGCTTTTGAATATCATGTCCTAACAGTGTGTGGAGGCGAGTGACCCGAGCGTCTTTATGGAGACCGAAGCTCTTCAGTCCTCTGTAGTAATCGATGTGCAGTAACACTTTTCAGAAATACCTGTGGCAATTTACCTCACATTCCCAGTTAATGACCTTCCTACATTCGCTAAAGGGCTGTGGACGAGACATGGCTATTTACGGGTACCCTCCAAATCCAAAACAACCCCTCAAGCACGCGTTACGCTAACCAAGCAACCATAAGGAAGGGAAAGAGTAAGGTTGGTGCTCGCCAGCAACGGCCCAGAGTCGCGCGCCTCGATGGCTCGAAAGGTCTTCAAGAACTTGAACAGAGTATAGGCAATCTGCGTGAGGGCAAACTGCTGGCCAAGGCAGATCCGCGGACCTCCGCTGAAGGGGAGATACTCCCAGCTGGAAAAAAAAGAGTCAATAGTCAGTACAGTGTTTCCGCTCCCTGTGGTTGATAGGCGAAATGAAAACCTACGTAACGCGGAGATCCTCCCATCGCTCCGGCCGAAACTCATCCGCGTCCGGCCCAAAAGTGTCTCTGTTCCGGTGCAGAGCATGAAACGACCATCGAACCGACGTGCCCTTGGGCACAAGGATGGGCTGGCTACCGTCCTTGCCGCCGCCGCGGGGCAGCACGGTCTCCTTGTTGGCTTTCCTGGAGTTTGTGGACACGGGGGTGAAGAGGCGCAGGGCTGTGGGGGTTGGTAATCAGGGGTATGTCAGCCATCAAATACCGACAAAAAGGGAAGGCGGTGGTGACTGACACTCTTTGATAGTATTGTTGAGATACTTCAACTGTCTCAGCTGCTCCCACGTCGGGGTCTCTGTTTCAACAGTGTCTATCTCCTCCTTCAGCTTCTCCACCACCGCCGGGTGCCGGGCAAGGAAATAGAACGCCGCGGTGATGGCTGCAGCCGTGGTATCCCGACCCGCAACCAGAATAGACAGGATCTGATCAACCGTGTAATCCACAGGCGGATTAGCCTTGAGCAGTTCGTCGAGAAAGACGTAGCTACGCTCCCGCGCTTCGCCAGTCGTCTCTCGCTGCGTGATGGCTTTGTCCAGGTAGAAGCGGACATACTCGCGCAGCCTGGCCGCAGCTTTGTTCAACTCACGGTGAGGTAGTTTGTAGAGGATAGGCCCCAGACGGGCCTTCTTGGCGCTCTCGCGGCTGGCATACTCAAAGTCTTTGACGAACTGCCGTGCCTCGGGCGAAGGTTGGGTTAGTGAGTTGGTCGAGTACCCTAGCAGAAAGTCGGTTGACGAGTCCATAGTCATGTCGAGTAGCAGAGCCTGTATGTCAAAGGTGGTGCCGTCGGCTGGGATTGCGGCTAGCATATTGCCGATGTGCCGGTCAAAGCACACGAGGTCGGCGACCTGGTCGCGCACAAACGAGGGACGGAGCATGGCGCGCGCCTTGTGCCATGCCTCTCCGTTGCTGGTGAAGATACTATCCGGCCCGAGGACGGGTAATGTGGCGAGCAGGCGCGGGCCATCGATGGGCCAGTCGTCTATCTTGGGGCCTAGGATGGCCTTGATGTTCTCGGCCTCGCTGGTCATGAGCACCCAGCTGCCAAGTGTGATGCAATAGTGCGTGGGGCCGCATGCTGCGAAACGGCGGACGTAGAGGTCGAGGAGTCTGTGGCTGTTGAGGGCTCGCAGCCCTTCAAGAAAGGAATCGAGGCCTAGGATTGGGTCTTTATGCGGGTAGACAGCCACGCGACCACAGCCCAGAGAGCGCGCGCGGCGATGGAATTGGTACTTGTTGATGAGAAGGAGGTTGAGTTTAATAGCGAGTGCGGTTAGGAATAGGGGAAAGAGATAAGACGAGAGGGTGGCGTGATTGTTGTCGGCGGTTAGGAACGAGTAAACTCGAGTGACGGCCAACGCCGACAGGGGCCCGCTGAGGGCAGCGACAGCGAGAACCTCCATGCTGAGAACGACCAAAGTTCAAGCTGTGATGCGGTCGGGGCGATGGATGTTGTTAGTAGGTAAAGAACTGCGAAGCTGAATAGCTGAACCGCTACTTGTAAGTAGGCAGGTCATAGAGCGCTTTACAAGCACAGTATATCTATCGTCTTCCAAGTTGTACAGTTGCGAATGCAACGCACCATGTTGTATTGTACAAAACCGGGACCTGCCTATATAGGATGAACTGCTCGCAGCATGTGATTTCAAGCTGAGTGAGAGATGAGAGGGGTGAGAAAGAAGACAGCTGAACACCAACGCTGGCTTGACAAAGATGTTGCTATAAACGCCTTACCTTTCCCCGCTGACAGCTCGCTGTGTCGAATCATTGGGAAATGTGGCGTCTCGATCCGTGGTTGAGTGGCTCCGAGTCGGCCCTGGAATGCTTTTGCAACAACCCCGCAGCCGAGGCTGTTCTGTCAAAGCTCCCTGTGCGAAATGCGCGGTGGCTCAGATGTATGCGTGTATGAAGCATCTACTACTTGTAATCTGAGGTGCAGCCGCTCTGAAAGTATGTATGTTTGGCGCAAAAAGTTGGATTGCTGAGTTTGGGGTCATCAAAGAAGTTGTCGCCATGGGCTAAATAAGGGGATGCAAATAATTGTTCCACTTTACAGAACTCAAAACGCTCCAACCCGCATCCGAATTTTGGCGCAACCATCATAATCCAATACCGGCTACCCTGGCCGTCTCACTCCCCCTCCCAATGCACCCGGCTGCCTCTTCTTCTCGTGGCTTTCTGCGCCGCGGCCCCCTTTAATGAACTCTTCCCGCTCCAGGCTTTCGGCAACGATACGTGCTTCTCCCTACACTCTCCAACCCCCACCTCAGTATCTCGTGTACTCTCGGAAGAAAACTCTCTCATCGGCGACCTAGACTTGACCCGCCTTAGAATCGGCATTGGACGCGGTATCGAGGAGGTAGGTGGCTTTGGACTAGCCCGTGCGGTCCGCTGGTAATAGTGTGTTCCATGCCATTTTTCCGAACCAGGTGCCTCTCCTCCCTTCTCGTGGCTATGAGAGTGCCCTGTGCCTTTCCCCTTTGCCTGACGTCTGCTCTGACGTCTGCTTTGACGCGGTAGCATTGGCGTCGGGGAACGACAGCGACCACCAATGACCAAACCTAACCTCGCTAGGTGGCCAAATGGGGATGGTTGGGCGTCCTCCTCTATCAAGACAAAGACACACCCAACAACCAACCCCACGATGGCCATCACAGTGAGAATATACGCCCCCGCCTTCTCACCAGACGACAAAGGCGTAAACACTGGACTCGTCCGCCCATAATCGGCCCCGCCCGCCCCCGGATCACCAGGGCTGGTCCCACCCGTCTCATTCGTCACCGGGAACGACGTATCCTGTATCATAGTCGCCAGCACAATCTCCATCGCCGCCATCTGCTGCCCGACACCTGTACTCCCATCCCACTTGGCACCCTCATTCCATTTCAACCCACACATACGCCCATTATCACCACCGGTGCAGGTCGACGCCGCCGCGATGGCCGACGCCTCGAGCAGGGGCTTGACGCGGGCGTAGGTCCAGGGCGCCCACTTCACCATGGCGGCCATCCAGCGCGATAGGTAGGCCTTGAAGCTCTGCTGGTCGAGGTTGCAGCGGTCGACGGGCTCGCAGGCGACCTCGGTCATGATGTCTTTGTTGGGGCCGGTGAAGAAAACGAGGGCGCCGTTGAGCAGGCCGTCGACGCGCTCGCGCCAGACTTCGCGCAGGGTGGGTTCGGTGGTGTGGTTGTACATGGCTGCTGCTCCGAGGAGAAAGGCGCCGACGTTGTAGGTCCACTGGTAGGGGGTGATCTGAGAGCAGTTTTCGATGTGGATTCCGTCGTAGATGTAGTAGGTTTTGTTGTTTATGAGTTCTGTGGCGACCATCCAGTCCCAGGTTCGGTTGGCCCATTCTGCGTATGAGTTGTTGCCCGTGTAAAGAGCTAGACGTGCGGCGATGTTGAAGAAGCAGGCTTGCGAGATGGAGTTCTTGTAGTTGTAGCCGTTGTTCCACGTGAATATCTGCCAGCGAAGGCCGCCGCCACAACCCTGATCCTCCCAACGGGCGGCCTGCGTGTTGAAGACTGCTTGGGCGAGCGCTAACCACTGCGGTTTATCCTGTGGCGGATTCTGGAAGTTGTATTCGGCTGCTGACATGACGGACATCCCCCAGAAGCCCTGATCGTCGTTGCCCTCGGTCCTCGTCTGGTTCGGTGGCATGTAGTCGTTGTTGGGGCCGACTTGGAAAAGCAATCCTTCTTCAGCAACATCGTTCCATCGCGAGTCGTTAGTATAGTACCAGTAGTCGACCAGAGCACCCATGAGCGCACCGGCTTCCCACCCTAGTCGCCTAGGGGTTAGATGTAATCTCCCAAAGAGTTAGACATTTCACCCACAATAGTATGGGTGAGGTAATAGGCCTGGGATACCTCCAGGCTTATCACCAGAGTAGAATGACATCATGTCTTCAGACATGGAGCTTGCAACTGACTTGATCGATTCTGGAATGCATCATGTCAGCCAGCGGAAATATGTAGGGCTGCAGTTGTGCATTCGAATTGCGTCAAGCTCACCCGTTGAACTCAAATCTAGCGTGTAAGCTGCAATCAGCTGAATAACAGCCAACAGGCTTGCCCCCGGCGATACTCGACGACTTTGCATGGTCTTGTAGAATCCGAACTGGTTAAAGGATAGGCACGGTTCAGGACCATCAGGCATCAAGGTCAACGAAACGTGAGAACGGACATCGGAATTTCAAGCAATAAATACGATCGCATTCGTAATGATTGGTGCAAGCGTACTTCGTATGCCATACAAACCTGCCTGTGCATTGAGGAGGTATCCGCAAATTCCGGGCGTTCCGGAAGCCCTGCCCGGCAAGCTTCCAAACACTGATCGGGGCCGCAACACATGGAACCAACACTATTGGCGTTTCATATGGCACTCAAACACAGCGCCGTTATCTTGTCAAGCAGGCCCGTTTCCCTTCACGGTCCGGCGGCGGGCCATCGAGTGGCATGTTGGGCGGAAATATAAATGACGAAGGTCGAGACGAGCCAGGCCCATCATCCGTCGATGCGAGTCTGAAACATTTCCTACGGAAAGAAAACATAAAATAAACAAAGGCCCCTTCGACTTTGCGAGTTTCAAACTTTGTTGAAGCCTTCGATCTTTGTCGGAAACGAACCCCTGCACCCGCCAAGACCTGGAAATCTGGGGAAGCCAAGTCTCCACTTCGTCACCCTTGTCTCACCGGGCGATTACGTAAATCGGCACTTCCCCGTGGCCTGCATTTGGGAGATCCCTACCTTCTTAGCTCTGCCCAGACGAACCCTTGTCCCGTCCAACAACGTCCGCCAAACATTCAACATCGCCGTCAGCACCATACGGAGGACCATCAACAACCCTGCCCATCATGGCTGCCCCGGGACTCATCGACCCGACAAAGCCTGGGTCATTCCCGGTAATTCTCGGCGATTCGCTGCTGGGAAAGTCCTCTAAGGAAACATACACTGGCATTAATTGTATGCAACTTGCCTCTCCCGCATCGGAGCACTCGCTGGTCGCTGTCCCAGGGTCCTCCCCACCCGAATCGGCAACTGACATTGATCCACCGCAGACAACCACCGACCAACGCTCTCGTCCGATACCGCTCCAAACACTGCATACCTAAAGAAATCCGCCAAAGACGAGTCCTACAACCTCGGCTTCGACGACCAAGGCAACAAGTACCAATACAATGGCGTCCGAACCACCGACGATGGCAACTATGTCCTCATCTTCGACCCGGTCCGCAAAGCATTCGTGTTGGACCGCGTTGACTCGACCTTCCACATGAATCTCACTCGCACACCGACAGACACCAACGTCGAGAGCCTACGCAAGCAGTTCCCCCACCTCGAAGTCAAGGGCGGCAACACGCCCAAGCAACAAAAAGGGAAAGCCGCAGAGAAGGCCGGTCCGAGCAAGACGGCAGCCGCGAAGGCGAAGGGTAGCAGCGCCGCTGCCAAGAACACACCAAAGACCAAGGCCGGCAGCAAACCCGAGAAAAATAAGACGGTGGCATTGACACTTCCTGATGTGAACGCCACCCCGAGAAACTCGACCCCGTTACCAACACCAAAGCAACAACAGCCAGACAAGGCTGCGGCAGAAGCAGAAAAGAAGTCCAAACGCCGTGCCGCATCACCGGTCGAATCCGAAGAAGACGACGACGATGATGACGGGGGTCTGACGGTTGAATATCCGGGCGGCAATCCCTCTGCGTTCCAACCCACCAGCCACTTTTCAACCGCCTTCCCCGTTGCGATAACAAGGCGATTCTCTGAATTCGCTCGCGACAATGAAGAAGAAGAAGACGAGGACGCGGGCGAGACCTTTACTGGCCCGATAGCCGGTGGCTATGGGGGATATGAGGAGGAGGAAGGGTACGAGGAAGAAGAGGAGGAGGATGAGGAGGAAGAAGAACCTCCGAGACCCCCAGCTCCAGTCAGCAATCCCATTGCTATCGAGCCGGAGATATACACTTTTGATGATGGGGATGAGGATGGGGATGACAATGACGCGATGGATCAGGACTTTGGCGATCTCGAGGCCGAGATGGAAAGGGAGCTGCTGAAGGTGCAGAACGAGGGGCACGAGAGCGACAGCTCGGTGAGCGAGGAGGAGTAAGCTTTACTTGGATCTTGAATAGTCTTGCTGGTTAGCGTCTGGAAATGGTTTCTTTGCCTTTTGGTTTCACATCGTTTGTTGAGATAGGCGTGTTGGGAGTGTCAGGCGTTGGCGGTTTACAAGGACGGAATCGTCATAGCACACAGGATGTATCAGCCAAGATCGGTTCGGAGCATAGCTTATGGTTGGGGTTGTAGGACGGCATACCTACAACGGGTCTTGCGATCATTCGGTCTGACCCTTGGATGAAGAAAGTACAGGCGTGCAATGTTGCAGGTGCCGATAGACAAAACAAGTCACAAAATATACAGGCAATTAAACTTCCCTATCAAGTGCCCATCATTGACACACAATATCCCGTCTACGGGTGTCTCATTTACCAGAGTGTCAGTCCTCGATGGTGACTAGAACCTCCTCATGCCATTATTACGTTTGCTCAAACCAGCCGTCGACAAATAAATCTGAGAACTCCCATCGCCCAAGCGCAAAATAAAGCCGCTCGACGCCTATCCACTGGGCAACCACCCCAAACAAAAAACCCTTCAAAGCCAAAAATAACTGCAAACCCACCCGACCCGAGTCCATACATAATCTCATAATCCCAATGTCGACCATCACCAATCCGCCTCCTCAATCCAACAAAACAATCGGGCTACCCAACGTCCCGTTCCCATCCCCCGTCAAATCAATCACGCCCTCAAACCTCCCATTGCCACCGTCCTCCTCTTCCCGAAGTGTCTCTGTATCTGACAGATCCTCCACACTGTCCACTTCCATCGGCTCGCCCTCACCACCCCTACCGCCACTGCCATTAGAGCGAGCCCCATTCTCCCCAACACCAGCCTGCCTCAACCCATTGACAGCGTCACTCGGGCTAGGGCTGCGCGAGCCAAGGTAGATGACATCGCCACCCCCCTCTCCACCAGCCGAAGACGGGGATGATGAAGATGAAGAGGAAACGGGAGAGGCGTTACCAAACACCGGAATTGGCATGTTATTGTACTGGTAATAAACAGCCGGATCGAACCCATCCTCCTTCAGCAACCACTTGACGAGGTGCGTGTACAGCGTGCGGACGACAGACGGCGCAAAGGCGTTGCCGATCTGCTTCTTGATGTAGGACCCCTGAAACCGGTGCCAGCGCGGGAACCCCTGGAGCACGGCGTACTCGAGGTGGGTGAAGTCGCGCTCGCCGGACCAGTGGTAGTTTTGGCCGCCGTTAGTGGTGATGGTCTTTGCGAGGCGGTTGGGATCCCAGGAGGGTTTGGGGGGGTTGTAGCGCTTGATGGTGGTGGGGTTGTGAAGGGGGTGGTCGGTGTCGCGGAGGGTGGAGAGCGGGGAGACGACGGAGTAAGGGGTCGCCCAGGGCTTGAGGCCGTCGGTGCCGTCTTTGCTGTGGGTCGGGGGTGGGAAGGGGGGGAGGTTCTCGCCTGGGGCGGCGCCGATCATGACGAGGCGGCGGCGGAGTTGGGGGACGCCGTAGTTGACGAGGGGGAGGACTTTCCAGCGGACAGAGTAGCCGAAACAGGTGAAGCTCTCGACGAGGGCGTGGAAAAAGCCTTCGAATCGCGGGTGGAGGATGCCAAAGGTTTGCTCGACAGTAAAGAGACGCGGTCGGAATTTTTCGATCAGGCCGCCGCAGGAGAATAACACGGCAATGTTCTCCTCGTCATTCTGTCCGGCGACAGTATGGGCAGGGGACCAGAACTGACAAGGGGGCGAGAGGTGGAGGATATCCACCGTGTACCGAATGTCTTTGGATGTGATGAAATCGGTGACTTCCATCTCATAGATGTCGCTGTCGCGGAAGTTGGCTCTCAACGATTTGGCAGCGTGGCGCCAGTGGTCAAGCGAGAAGAGCAGGCGTGCACCAGAGCGTTCAATGCCGCGGGAAGCACCCCCCGCGCCGGCAAAGACGTCTCCCGCGGTGTATCGCTGATCGGGATAGAGGGTTGGTTCCTGCGCATCACGCGGTCGATCCGAGTCAAGATCGATGAAGGTCACTGGGGAAGAGCCGAAAGCAGCCGCGGTCGGATTACCGGGCCCTTTGGGGTTGTATGAACCGCCGCGAACCTTCCCGCCTCGCCAACGGTTTAGAACTCGTTCGTCGGGCATGGCGTATTTTGGATCTGCGTCGGCCTCGCTGATCTGAACAAGCGCCCACTCACAAGGTTTGTCGTTGCCTACGTTGAAGTTGAGCTCGTATCGGTAACGGCAAACCAACGGTGCCCGGTCTTCTATCCACCCCCTGCCCTTGGTTGCATAGTCGGCAGAGTCAAATCGGTGTTCAGGGAAGGGCGCATTTGTAACCCTCAAGATCCTCAACCGTTTAACAGCGCTGGGGGAAACAGCCATGAGCGCCTGTTGCTGCCATGGCCTAAGGTCCGAGTTGCGAAGTTCCGCAACGAGAGCAAGCTCGTTGAGCTTGCAGGGTAGCAGCCCTCCTAACTGCCGAGTACGTGTGTAGCCCCAACCGAGGATTACGGCTTCTGCACTCCCGTAAGGTTGAATGAGGGATTGCACTCGAAGAAACTCAATCCCTTGGGTGCCCACGGCGCCGTTGAGCTCCACTGTCATGCCGGCGCGGAGGGAAAGGCCATTTTCCAATTTATGAACGAGGATCTCCTTCCCCCTCTCTCTTGGATCTGTCGGGCCAGGGCATTCCGTGGGGTGGTCGTCGCCCGTAAGGTCGATAATGTCGGCGATTTCATCAGCCAGGGCGTCCTCAAAGCCAACGAGTAGTTCCGCATCATCATCATCGAACTGACTCGCGCTTGCCCTTCCATCCACCGGATCTCTGCGGGAAGCTTGGGATGCCACCCACTGAGCAAGACGCTGCCCCGCTTGAATTTCCTCCTCGATTCGCCGGTTTCTGGTCGCGGCGTTCTCAAGGCGGTCGTCGTCATCAATGGTTAAAGGGCGGTTTGCGCTGCCACCAATGGCGGGTTGTCGAAAGTTAGCCATTGGCAAAGCCCGGAAGGTATGTGTCAGGGTAGGTAGGAGAGTAGAGTGGCAAAGGGGATCGGTAGAAAAACGAGCCGGGACTACAGGCAACGTTCTGAGGGAGGAGGATGTCTTATATGCCCGAGGTAATGGGCAGCTTGTGCGCAGCACTTGGGAAGAGGAAGTGGTTAATGAATCCCAAGAAATGAGTAAATGAAGGAACAACGTGCGAAGCGAGCTGAATAAAGATTAACTAGCAAGAAGAAACTTCTGGTCCGCGAGAAGCTGGAAGCGGAGCCACGAGATTGTGAATCTTTGTGGCCAAGCTACCGAGACTGCGCGATCTCTTCAAGAAGCGAGCTGCCTTTGGGATCACGAAACAATCCGGCGGTGCAAAGATTGCTTGAAGAAAGATCATGCAGGTGTTCCAGCAACTAGAATGAAGTGGGAGAGGGAGTCGTATATTGGTTGTGCAGTCTTATATAGTAAACAATGTCAAAGTACCTCCATGTGATCAGCTAATCACAGTCCTGTCAAAAGTCAGGCTGCAAAAAAGAAAGTCTTTGAGCTTGGTCAGTTGAGTCGCAGAGACAAAGTCACAAGCAGTTTGATCCGGACACCGTCCGGAAAACTAGAGACTATCCGCCTCCTAACGACGTAGGCAATTTACTAGCGCGCCGCCTGACCCCCGAGTCAAAGAAAACCGTCCGATTTTTGAGTGGTTGTTGCCGATACTAGGGCTAGAGCATCAAGAAAAACTGTCCAGCTGATTGGTGATATTAGCCATGCAATCCGACTTTTTGCTAGTACTTTTGAACCCGGAAGGTCAGTCCGGCGACAGAGGAACCGCGACTAGTCATTACAAGTGACAATCGGGTCATCATTCGGTTTGAGCCTGTGAACGTCGTCCCAAACTAATCTAGTCTTAATGCACGATCACAATGGATGTCCGCAATGCTCATTATGGTTGTTGAGCTTTTGACCCCCTTTTTTGAGCGGAAGGATTCAGGGGCTTGTCAACAAAAAAAAAAAACTGAAAAGTGTAAGTGGGTTAGGGTTGCGATTCCATACTTCGTCGGAAGACTTCGGAGTGCCGGATTTCAAGCTCCGATACTTGGCCCCTGTCGGGCCCCACCAGATCTGTAACATTTATTTTTCGCAGGAGCTGCATTGCTCTACTTTTTTCTCCTTTTCCCGATTTTTTTGAATCATTCTAGCGATCCTGCCATCTGTTTGTCAGGCACTCCTGCTGCTGTAAATGCCAGTGACAAGGTAAGCTTCTTTTGAATATCGTCTTCCTATTCACTATCGCTTCCCTGATGATTGTTTTTCGACAAAACCTTGACTGCTGAGTTCACTTATGCGGAGAAAACTATCCTGATATTCACTTTACTTTTTAAAGTTATTACAAACCTGGCTTCTGGGGCTTGGCTAACGGTTCTTGGCCTCTAGGTGGTCTTTGTGGATGCCAAGTTTGTCTTTTGGTCCTTGGCCTTCTTGGCTCATTGCTTGATTGTATATCCCCAATGCTATTGCCCAATACAATATGACTCTGATCATGGAAATATAAAAATCCCCTTCTGGTGCCTTGTCTGCCCAACTGTGAATTGGGGTTGGAGGTTGGTTTCTGCAGTATGGCTGAGCTCCTGGATTCAACTAGAGCAAGATGAGGCGGAATTCCTGTGCTTCATGACTGCGGTTCGTTGCAAAGTCAAGAGTCAAAGGTCCCCCTTTTTTACGAGATCGATCTTCCAACGGCCAAGGTATCTACCCAGCAAGGAGCCACACACCATCCCGTCCGATCTTACTCCCACTTGACAAAGAACCGTGCCCTTCACTTGCCCGTGACGTTTGGAAAGATGGCATCGGACGGAGGGCGCTTGGTACTTAGGAGTTGGCTCGTGCCTTCCAACACTGAAGTCTGTGATGCCGCTAAAGAGTTGGCTCGCGCTTTCCAACACGGAAGTCCATGATCCCGCTAAGTTTTGAGTCGCTCCTTCCTAAACAACAACCGGGGAGCCCTTTCTATTGTTGCGACTCGTCGCCAGCCTCTACTTCTACCCATTCCTGCATCGGGTCGAGTCTTTTCTACCCCCGAGCCGAAAGATCCCAAGTCTTTTCACCGGGACAACGACTTTCCACAAGCCAACGGGATCTCAAGGCCGATTACTCTATATATACTTCTACATCGATCGTCTTGCGTAGACTGGTTTCCTTCTTTCCAAACAAGCACAAAAGGGCGACCTCTAGCATTCACCTCCGCTTCACGGGTGCCATCACACGGTCACAATTCGAGTGTAGGTATTCCAATCTTTCAACCTTACTCATTACCTGTATCCATTTCCTCCCTCTACTATATAACACCAGATTGACTTTGATATTCCTCTAAAGAAACCCGAATCGCCTTCCCATTAGGTTCTTTTGCAATAAGTACTCAAGTCGTGACATACTGACGCCTTTGACCAGACTTACATTTTGAAGTCTCAGTTCAGCGACACAATGCAAACCCGTGCAGCAGTCAAGAAGCTCTTTGAAGCAACGGCGGCGGACAATGCGCCGGTGACATCTGCGGAACCATTAGAGAGCTCGTCGCTTCATACCGTCGATGATGATGGTGATGAAAGCAAAGTCGCTGCTGGTCAAAAGCGCAAGCGAGCAAGCAAGAAACAGACGCAGCCTCTCAAAGGTGGATGGGTATTACCCCATGGCATGGGCGTTGCTGTCGCCGGAACGGGTGCCTCCAGCTCTCAGGAGGTTGAACCCACGCCGCCAGTCTCATCCCCTCAGGATCTTTCACTTGCTACGTCAGATGCGTCCCAGAGTGGCCTTCCTACTGCCATCCCCAAGCCCGCTAGAAAGGTTACGGCACCGAAGAAGACAAAGCAAACCCGTATCTCTCTTCGGGTTACTAAGGTTGGAGTTACCGCTCAGAAGGACGAACAAAAGAAGGAAGATCCGGTGGTGAAGTCAGAGGAGCCAATCGCCGAATTGAAGCAGCCGATCGTCAAGTTGGAGGGGTCGGAGGACAGCATCAACCCAAGCATTAAGCAGGAAAAAGGTCGCCCTACCAAGCGAGTACGCACCGAAAAGGCACCCGACACCACGATTACAGACAATAACACACTGGAGCTCGCCCAGGTGAAGATTGAGAAGAAACAAACCGAGAGCCAGCCGACACCAAAGCTTTTGATCTTCAAAGGCATCATTATCAGGGACAACGCTGCCGCCAAGACCCTGGACAAAATCATTGTGGATGCATCACAACTTCTCGACCCAAACTTCAGGCGCATCGTAAAGAGGGGCAAGGAGAACCCATACGGATTGACACCGGGATTCTCACCATACCCATACAGGCGGGTTCCCACGCCTGAGGCGTGCGAAGAGGTCCACGCAATTCTGACAGAGCTTCATGGTGAGGTGAAACAACCCGAGAAGATGCCCGCTGCGTCTTTGGAGATTGCCGGGTGTGGTGAGGTGCCATGTGTCCTCGATGCTCTCTTGAGAACCCTGATCAGCGGCAATACACTGATGGCGCTCGCCGATGCTGCCGTCAAAAACCTGGCGCAGCACTACGGTGTTCGCACAGAAGGCGCTGGTGCAGGGAGCATCAACTGGGACAAGGTCCGTCTCTCATCGCACCAAGAGCTCGTCCAAGTTATCAAGGTTGCCGGGAACGGGCCCAAACGAAGCAGCCACATCAAGCAAATTCTCGACATGGTTTACCAGGAGAATCTCGAGCGGGCCAAGGAGCAGCCCGCAGCCGCAGCCGTAGATGGAAACCCGGAAGCGGCCGAGACGAGAAAAGCTTCCCAGGACTTGCTTTCTCTCGATTATATGCACAGCATGAGCAAGGACGAGGCGATGGCCAAGTTCGTGAGCTACCCAGGAATTGGCATCAAGACAGCAGCGTGCGTCACGTTGTTTTGCCTGCGCATGCCCTGCTTCGCCGTCGACACCCATGTTCACAAGTTCTGCCGCTGGCTGGGATGGGTTCCGGAGAAGGCTGACCCCGACAACTGCTTCAGGCATGGCGATTTCATGATGCCCGACCATCTGAAGTATGGCCTGCATCAGCTGTTCATTCGACATGGCCAGATGTGCTTCAAGTGTCGGAAGGCGACCAAGCCCGGCACCAAGGAGTGGGAGAAGGCAGATAGCTGCCCGCTGGAGCATTTGCTTGATCGGAGCAAGGACGAAGCTGGCCCGAAGAAGCTAAAGAAGCCGAAGAAGCCAGCGGCTGACGACACCAACTCCGATGCTGAAGGCTCAGAGAGTGAGGGCGATGATGTGGAGGAGGAGTAGGCACGAGGAGGTAGGGGCAAGTGGGGAGGGAGGTTGGAGGGACCTTTGCTAGGGAGATAGATACCTTAGGGGCCGGGAGTTGCATGTATGTGCCTTGGCTGGATTTACATCGGATCTTTTGTCGGGCAGAACTTGGGTCGATTTGCATGGGCTGGAAGGCTTGCGATATCTAGAGGAGAAAGCTCGGCTAGACAACGAACATGAAGAGGTCGGATGCAGCTGGCGCCAACGCGCTCACTCTCTTGGCGTGACGCGACTGCAGGGGTGTTAATGGGACCCCACTCAGCTGCCCCACAAAGAATTAACGCGTGCAGCCCACATGAACTTTGGACCTTGCAACGATTTCGCGACTGCCCAGAAGGCATCTTCGCCGCAGCAATCAACATTCCAGCTGCGCGACCCTGCGGAGCCACACCCACGCATTTGTAGAAACTTTGGCCTGTGGGATTTTTATTTGCCCTGGAAATCTCACTAGCTCAGCAATTCCGGTGTCTTTTCTTTCAAGTTCTCTGCGCTTGCCATACTCTTACCGGGCAGGCAGAGACACCAGGCCGCATTCCCTTTTTTTCCGTTGCTGGAAAGAACCTTCCTCAATCGGGCCATTTCGGGAGGCCTTTTGAATGCACGACTCCCAGAAATACCTGCTCCGTGCCGAGGAATGGTCAGTTCCTTCGCTGAATAGCCAGCTTCCGCCATTCCCGCCCGACTCCGTCCGTTACACCCGGGCTTTGCTCTCCGCCAGTAGCTGCCATGGAGAGCAACGATGTGTACCAGTCCGCCATCGGGTGGTACCGTATCTTTGAGGATTGCCCACCCGACGCCCATCTCTGCTGTCCGAAAATCGACGAAGAGGACTTTACGAACTACGATGAGCCCGATATCCCCGACGTCGGCGGGACGTCTCTCGAGGACAAGAAGCAGCGGATCAAGGAATACGAAGAGCGATTTCACAACATCTACAACCTCAGTATCTTAATGGGCCTTGGCAAGGACGTTGCGGGCCCATGGCTGGACAATTGGATGCAGGCCGTCGAGTCCTGCCTCACGAGGTGCGATTCGTGCGTGAGGAATTGGCATCGGAATCGCGATCCGTACCTGAAGGGCCTGTAAGCACACCTTTAGATTGTCGGGAGTCCATACCGTACTGGTGCTCATACTGATGTCGGCGCCCCCGTTATTCTGCAGGCATCTCTCGACCGAGCAGATCGATTTTCTGCGGCTGAAGCTCGATGAATTTGATAAGCAACGTATAGACAAGGGGCTGAAAAAGGCCAAGGAGATTCTTGAGGAGAAGGGCCCCATGACGACGACAAAGCTGGTCGACTACGACATCACTGCTGTCCTGGCATTGTTCGAGGCCCTTTGCAGCATATCGTACATCTCCCAGCCCGAGAACCGAGAGACGTTCAACTACGTCTTCGAGAACACGCAGCGCAAGCGGCCGCTTAGGATGCAAGGCGGCCTTATACCCACAATGACTCTCTTTCTCTTTGATGAGTGTCCGTATAAGCAAAAGTTTGCCGAGAGCTCATGGGAGAAACGGACGCCCGAGTCTCTCACAGACCAGGAGTGGGATTGGGCCATCTCTCCGCAATTATCCGCTGCCATCTTGAAGGTGACTCTCTCAAGAGGAATGCCGACACCGGACAAGATCTCCAGGTTTTGGCGCGGCTTCTTGTTTATCCTCGGCTCCTTGAGCGAGAAGCAAATCATTAACTCGCTTCGGGCGATGGAGGTGTCGCCGAGCGTGTACTTTCTGGCGTTGGAACACTTGGCGACAGACTCCGAGGACTCCCTGGCCATGGTCTTGAAGGGGCTTCGGGCGCTTATGGAGAAATCCTCGAAGGCTTTCTGGGCTGCCTTTGATCAAGTCACACCTAGCCAGCTTGTCGAGGAGATCTTCAAGAGCCCGGCGTTTCGCCGCTTCTTGAACAAGTCCTTGACTCCCGACATGATGGTCACGGAAGGGGACAGCCAGGTTCCTGCCCTGGCAGCATGGATGAGGGCGTTGATCCACTCTTTGCCCTCGACACGGCGGTCAGATGTCTGTGAGGCTTTATTACGGCATCTATTCGAGACCTTCCGTCTCGACCCAGCCTGCGATCGAGCCGCTCAGGCGACCTGTACGCTTGCAGGCCTGGTCACCCTTAGCGAATCCTTGGATGGCTTCCTTAACCAAGAAGTTCCATTCGATACCGGAACGGCACTCATCATGGTCAATCAGCTGCTGAACCGCGTGGTTCAGTATAGCGAAGTGATCATCACCGCGGCGAGTCTCAAGCCCGGGGACACGTTCAATGTCGGCCTCTCCCAGGCAGCTATGGCCATCATCCACTCCGCACTTGCGCTGGACGCCAGAGCGACAGAGATTGAGTGGAAAGCCTTGATCGACAACATCCCGGTCCAGGATGCTGTGAACAGGGACTCGGGCGCGCTCTGGGAGTCGTTCCTCGAGATGCTGTGGGCGGGGCAGGCCGGCGACATCGAGTTAGCTAAAGCCATGTTGATGGCTACACTGCGCCTCAGGAACATTGAGCAGTTCATTCCCAAACGCAAAGAGCAGCTCAAGAGGGAGCAGCAAAAGTTCAACCAGAGATACCAGCAGCAGACGGCGGCGATAGGGAGGATGCTCGGCCGCCTGTCTGATTTCGACCAGCAAGACCTCGACAAGTTCTGCTCGGAGCGCCAGAGCTCGACCATCCATCCCATCGTATCATCGTTGATCCACGGCGAGGATGCGATTCGCGAGGCCGGTTTCATCTTGCTCAAAGCAATCACATCTGAGAGCAGGCCATCCGATGCGGTGAGCAAGATGCTGGAGGATTATTTCACCCACTTCCTCGATGCCTTTACCGATGCGGTGACCAAGGTTACTATCAACAAGAGCAACAGCAGTCCCTGGAGCCACATGATCCCCATCCTGAAGTGCAGCGAGTTCGTTCTAAATGGACTTTGCGATCCTTCCGTCGGCCAGCTGAGACGCAAGGCCCTTACAACCGAAGAACATGCCGCTGTCAAGCGCTGGTGGGAATGTGCGTGGCAGGTCATTGACCACTCGTTCAGGATGATGCGGGTATGGCACGTCAAAGTCGACAAGAAGATCATGGAGGACTTTTGCCGGGACGTCATGGAGCTGGCCAACAAATTGCTCGCCCAGGATGGTGTCATGGCCTCTGCGCTCAGCCAGCATAGCGGCGCCGAAACTGCGGCTCAGACTAACGGAGATGCCGCGGCCGACGCCATGAAGGGCGTCCTGGAACCCCCCGGGAAATATTCCTTCTCCCTCGCCGACATGTTGCAGCTTCGGGACAAGTATCTCATCATGGGCATCATTGAGGTCATCAAGAAGCTCCTCGCAAGGTTGAAGCAAAACGACATGGATTTACCCCAAAAGACCATTGCTCACCTCGGCAACATGATCAAGAGGAAGAAATTTCCGGATGGGAAAGTGGACTACGTTCAAAAGACCAACCTCACCGATGAGCAGCGGATTGAGCTTCTCAAGGCCCTCGGGGAGGATGCTGTGATCGAAGAACAATTCATGGGCCCCAAGCCCGGTGAGAGGGAGAGAGAGCGGGCTATGAAGCAGAGCAAACTCGACTTCTCCAAGGCTATGAAGGACCACGTCGCCGAAATCACACCCAACTTCGAGAAGCGCAAGTCTAGTATTCTAGAGAGCCTGAAGGCGGAATCCATAAAGCCCAAACCGGCACCAAAGCTAGACTCCAAGGCCATCCTCGCAACGCAAACCTCACTCAAGGAGGCCCGAGCTAGGGAGAAGGCGGAGAAGGCCAAGAGAGATGCTGAGGCCATCGCGAAGGCGAAGGCTCTCCGAGCTCCGCCTAAGACCGTCGCCGGCGAGGGTTCCGGTCTCCAGGGGATCGCTGGTGTCCGTGGCAAGGATCATGCTCCAGTGCTAAAGGACGAGATGATGGTTGGCTCCTCCTCCTCCGAGGAAGAGTCTGACGACGAGGAGGAGTTGACGAAGCTGAAAGCTAAGGCCGGTAATAAGAGCCTTAACGAGGCTGAACGTCGCCGGCTGCTTCTGCTGGCTGAAAGGCGCGGGCCTGTGAAGAAGGTCAAGCTCCAGCGGTCAGCAAAGGACATGCGAGCTCGCCTGATTCCGCCGATGGATGTGCTGCACCAGGCCATCTTGGAGTGGGACATCTTCCACGAGGGCAACGATCCACCAAACGGCTACCGCTGCGCAGGCGTCTCGGACACCTATACGGATCCGCACAGCTACAAGCAGACCTTCTTTCCCCTACTCATCAACGAGGCCTGGCGTTCGTTTGTGACGGCAAAGGACGAAGCCACGTCCAAACCTTTCGGCATCAAGGTGCTCAATCGTATGACTGTCGACAAGTTCATGGAAGTTACGGCTTCGGTGCCCGCCCAGGTGAGCAAGGATCGGGGTCTGTCCGAGGGAGACATTGTCATTGTTTCTCAAGGAGAGGACCCGCTCAATCAGCCCGCCGAGTTGCATTGTCTTTCGAGAATCTGGAAGACAACGTACAAGAAAGACACCGTCGAGGTTGTCTACCGCCTGAATGCCAGGGGCAACCAGATTTTGCCGGCGCTCTTGCCGGGTGCTGAGTTCCAAGTTGTCAAAATCACCAACATGACGACGATTGAGCGCGAGTATGCGGCCTTGGAGAGTCTGCAGTACTATGACCTCATGGACGAAGTCTTGAAGGCGCAGCCATCACCGATGCTGACATTTGGTGATGAGAATGTGAAAGGGGTGATGCAGAACTACCAGCTCAACCCTGGCCAAGCGCGTGCGATCTTAAACGCTAAGGAGAATGATGGCTTCACCCTTGTTCAGGGTCCGCCGGGTACGGGCAAGACCAAGACCATCATCGCTATGGTTGGCTGTCTCCTCTCGGGCGTTCTCAAATCGTCCAGCGGCGCCGTGCAAATCACCAAACCCGGGCTTGCCGCGTCTGGACCAGCAGCCCCTTCGAAGAAGCTGCTTGTTTGTGCTCCCAGCAACGCCGCCGTTGACGAGTTGGTGCTGCGCTTGAAGTCTGGTGTCAAAACGATGAATGGGACATTTCACAAGATCGAAGTTCTGCGTCTGGGCCGCAGCGATGCGATCAATGCTGCGGTCAAAGACGTCACACTCGACGAGCTTGTTAGGACTCGCATGGATGCCGTAATCAACAACAGCGGCCCCAGCGACCGGGAGAAGCTGCACAAGGAAGCGGGCGAGCTCAAGGTTAAGGTTACAGAGCTGAGGCCTCAGCTAGATGCAGCTCGTATTAGCGGCGATCGCGCCTTCACCATGAAGTTGCAGCGCGAGTTTGACGAGCTGAAGCGGCGCCAGGCTCATATTGGCGCCAAGATCGACGCCGACAAGAGCACTGGAAACACCTTTGCGCGCGAGGTGGAGATCAAGCGCCGTCAGATCCAACAAGAGATCCTTGACAAGGCACAAGTCTTGTGTGCCACCCTCAGCGGCAGCGGGCACGAGATGTTCAAGAATTTGAACGTCGAGTTTGAAACTGTCATCATCGACGAGGCCGCCCAGTGCGTGGAGCTGAGTGCCCTCATCCCGCTGAAGTACGGCTGCTCCAAGTGCATCCTCGTCGGAGATCCCAAGCAGCTTCCCCCGACAGTCCTCTCGCAATCCGCTGCGAGATACGGCTACGATCAGAGTTTGTTTGTCCGGATGCAGAAGAATCACGCCAAGGACGTCCACCTCCTCGACATGCAATATCGTATGCACCCGGAGATCAGCGCATTCCCCAGCAAGGAATTCTACGAAGGCCTGCTGCAAGACGGCGCCGACATGGCGAACCTGCGCTTGCAGCCCTGGCATCAAAGCGCGCTTCTGGGACCGTACCGATTCTTCGATGTCAAGGGTTCCCAGGAACGCGGTCCTAAGAACCGGTCTCTGGTCAACGACGAAGAGCTCAAGGTCGCCATGCAACTCTACCGCCGCTTCCGCACGGATTACAGCGGTGTCGATCTGAAGGGCAAGATCGGCATCATCACCCCGTACAAAGCCCAGCTGTTCCGACTCCGGCAGCGCTTCACTGAGCAGTATGGCGAGGGAATCACGGAGCAAATCGAGTTCAACACGACAGACGCGTTCCAGGGCCGCGAGTGCGAGATCATCATCTTTTCCTGTGTTCGAGCCAGCCCCACGGGCGGTATCGGTTTCATGACGGATATTCGCCGTATGAACGTCGGTCTGACGCGTGCCAAATCGTCGCTGTGGATCCTGGGTGATTCTCGCGCACTGGTGCAGGGCGAGTTCTGGGCCAAGCTCATCGAAGACGCGAGGCAGCGTGATCGCTATACGAGCGGTAACATTATGGGCTTGCTGAGCCAGCCGGGTCGAAAGGTGCCACTTGCAACACTCGTGCCGCCCCCTCGCCTTCCGTCTGTGTCGTCAGCGTCGGATGTAAGCATGCCCGATGCGCCCGAGGCGAGCAGGCCCAGCACCCCTGCGCAGCCAGCGTTGGCGGCACCGACATCGTATGCGGATGAGGAGACACCTGCCCCGACATTGCCGTATCGCGGCACAGGCATTGGCGGACTCAATGAGAGAGGCGAGATTACGGGTCTCATACCGCAGGGCGGGAGACCTCCCATGATCCAGACTGGATCAGCGGGGAAGAAGCGCTCGCGCGATGCCAACGACGACGGGCGCCCGAACACAAAGAAGGTGAGTAGTTGTGACTAGGATGTATGGCATACATTAGTGGGCTAATAATTGTTGTCTAGGCACATCAGAGCTCGAACAAGGGCTCGGCGAAAGCCCCGGCAGCTCCGAGTGCACATAGACAGGCGCCACCGCCGGTCGATCCGTCAGCGATGGAAGTTCTAGGACTAGCTCCTCCGACGCGGGCCCCTCCTCCTCCGCAGCCCCGACCCTTTCCTCCGCAACAAAGAGGCCCTGGAGGCCCTGGAGGTCCTGGACCTAATAGGGGCCCTAATGCACCAAGGGTGAGTGGAAATGTTATGCTTTAACTGTGCTGAGCGATGGCTAACACAGCTGCGTCGCAGGGCCCAATCGCGTTGCCGAAACGGGCGGCAGCAGACCCGTTTATCAAACGGAAGCCGGGCAAACGTTGACCGGATATCTGATGCGTTGTATTATTTTCCTCTCTTCTCCTGATGGATTTGTTTCGGCGCCATCATCAGGAATCATGCATAGCATAGACACGGCGTGGTGGTATCTTACGATGACCAGGAAACGTTGATTTCATTGCGCGACGGGCGGTTATATATGGTTCTCTACGGTTGATAGGATTCATGGGTCATTTCAAGCCCTCTGCGATGGGCTCGGCCGTGCAAGGTGGCGGTGGGAGGTGGAGGGCTGGGTCACGGGTCTTTCTCCTTTTTCCTTTGCGTTTATCCCTTTGCCCCATTCTTTCATCGGGGATGGGACACAACTGCACGCTTTACCCTTCCATCCGGGTTGCCATTTCCCCGATGTCCATGTCGGGCGTCATCCTCTGCAGACAGGATGAAACAGGCGACCCGGAACATCGGATGGAAGGGGGACTTGCATAGCAGACGCTGGCCTGGAATCGGGGCCATACCGAGCTGCTCCATCCGGAGCTTTACGTTGAGAGATGCCGGACATGATACCAAATTTCCTTATTCGCCGCCACGGGGCCGCAGTTTACTCGGACATGAGCCCGCGGACACGGGTGTCACGTCATCCGGGCGTAGCTCCACCCAGGAGCCATCCCGACTGCCTCTCTCTCTCTTCGTTTTGATGAACCCCTGGAGACGGGATCGTGCTGTGACAGTTGATCGCATCCCGGGTTCTAGGCTCGTTGTGTAGCATCCTCCCCTTCCCCTTGGCAATGTTCAGGGTTCGTTTTTGGTGCTCGCTGGGATCCACACAACCGAGATCGTATTCCCAGCCTTCCGTGCGGCTTTCATCACATTATACGGTTCGTAAACGTATTGTTATCCTGACTGCTGGCGTGGATCCTCCCAGGGTTAAGACAGACGGATGTCTGTATGACCCTGAGGTCCTGATTTTCCGCAGCAACGCATGCCCAACAACAGCGGGTTCCCTTGAGAAAGGGTTTTTAACCAAGCGGCCGAAGAAAGTTCTACCGTAGGATCTCGCGAAACTGGAACAACACCGCTACAGATCCAATGCCTGCCTCTCTTCCCACAAAAGTTGACGAATTGGAGATGTCGTTCGCCCTGTTATACTCCCTACCCAACGCCCTCCCCGCGGCCCCCCGCAAGATCACTCGCACAACTTCTTAATGCTGAAGCCGAAGACATACATATACAACCAGCTCAACTCTCTCCACTCTGTCTCCTCCTTGGCGGTCCCTCCCCCATGGTCGCTGCCGCCTGTCTTGTCGCCTGGCGTTTGGCAGGAGGCTGCTCGGCAAGTTGGCCCACGTCCGGATCTTGCTCGTCGGCATCGCCGGCGGCCGTGCTCGTAGCCCCACCGCTGCTCGGTCTGTTCCCGGGCGGCCCGTCTCTCTTTCTCTTCTGCGGTGGCGGGCTGCATTGTGGCACTCCTGCGAGTTCTTTGCATTGTGGCTCTGCTGTGAATTCTGCGCCTTGTGGCCCTGATGTGAGTTCTACGGCTTGCTCTACCGCCTTAGCCACCAGTGAGGGAGACCTATGCCTCCGAGGTGACATAGTTTTGGTGTCGTCGGCGAGGATAGGATTCGGGCGACTCTCGGTATCCACGTCTTTCTGATCTGGGACGTTCTGTGCTGCGTTGACCTCGCCGTTCGTAGTCGATTCGGGCGACAGACGGGGACTAGGGGGATAGGCGGTAGGCTGGGGCGGTGTCGGTTGGATGGCAACTCCGGCGGAGGGGTCCCCAGCGACTGGGGGGATCAAGTCGGCAACAATATTTGCGCCATCATATGCGAGTTCCTGTTTCCGGAACATCTTCTCGATTTCACGTTTCCTCCTCCTGTCCTTTTCGCGGTTGTCGCGTACAAAGCCGTCGAAAAAGTCAATCATGCAGTCGAAGGCCATGGTCCTCGATAGATGGGCAAGTGCGGCGCTCCGGGCAAATCGTGTGTCGTTCTTCGTCCTGCCGGGATTTCTGTCCTCCAGCTCCAGGGATTTGCATTCAGGGAGACCACAAATCGGTTCGGAGTGCATCATCGAGCGCATCCTGCTGCAAACCTCTGACCACGCAGTCTCTAGCTCGATGACTCGCTGGTCTCTCCGCTCGGCGAGTTTCGCGTAGAATGAATCTACATCGGGCGACTCGTCGGCACACGCGCGGACGTCAAAAAGAAAAGAATGGGGGTCTTGAATAGGGCAGATTCTGGTGTTGAAGCGTTCGTGCAGCGTGGTGAAGAGGACGTCGGGCATGAGCTCGAACTTCCACCATGGCCAGCGCCACTCGCGCTCGTACTCGTACTTTGGGGACGGCAGAATACCATTCATCGTTTCTTGAGTTGGTGCTGGTGCTGGTGCGGATGCTGGCGCCGGTGTTGGTTTGATGTTTGTGCTAGTCCGGTGCTGGTGCAGATGCGAGTGCTGGTTTGGACTTGCCCAGGTGGTGTTGCCTGTTTGGAGGACACGCAATGAAGTTTAACCACCACGCGACTTTACTGACGGGAAAAAATGTCAAGAAGCTCCGAGACTCAGTGGCTAAATCCTCCCCGTCAATGTATTTGGAATTCCACCAGCCACAAATCTACAGTATCGAACTGGCAGAGGTTGAACGCTGGGCAACTTAGTTGATTAAAGCAGCTGATTGCCCCACGTCTTGTTGAATCAGGGTACCCCGGAGTCACCTGACCCACTGTTTGTTAGCGTTCCTGAGCGACCCTTCCCTGATTGGTCAGTCGACTGATTCGATGCCGCTGGGCGGTTACGCCCCTGCCCCGGCTGCAACCTTCCGCCCGCTGGGTCGTTCCTTAACAGGTAGTGTCTGGATCTTGTCCCTCGGCGCCGTCGGCGGCCGGGCTCATGGTCCTACCGCCGCCCGGGCTGCTCCCGACCCGTCTCTCTTTCCCTTCTGTGGCGGCAGGCTTGTCAACCCGCTCGGGGGCATACGACGAAACGCGGCCGGGCAGTATTGTGGCTCGTGCGAGATGAGAAGACAATGGCTAAAACGACAGCCTCATCGCAATACTGTCTCCAGCATCTCTCTCTCGCCATTTAGATACGTCTTTCATGCTGCTAATTGTGCGCTGGCAGCTCAATATGGCTTTGATAGCGAGTCTTCTCCTTTCCAGTACCAGTGTACCTTCCGTTCTGGTAATATTGTCGTTGGGCGCCATACCAGATGCCGTGTTCGCTGCTGTCTGTGCCTGACGAGCCGTTAGTCCTGCCCTCGACCAAACAGCCTGGACAACCCCTTCTTTCACTTCTCTCTCTCATCAACGTCTCACCAAACCACTTAGTCGGAGCACAAAACATGCAGACTAACCAAAGCAACCCCAGCGTTTCGGGTGAGACCGAACGCGTCTCATCGCGTGAGCTCGCGCAGATGTTGGAGGAACGCGGCATACCAGTTCCTGGCCAGGTTGCTGTCGCCAACCAATCTGTACCTTCCCCGGCCTCGTCGGGCGCTACGAATCCGTTCACATCGATCGAGTTGGCGAACATCTACAAACAAGGCCGGATCGCCGCCACGGCCCCATCCGACGACGAGCTTCAAGACGTCCCTCAAGATGGCCCCCAGCAACTTCACCCCAGCGTCCGTATCATCATTGAGTATTCACACGCAATATCTATCGATGTTGCTCCCGTCGGGAGTACCGACTCGGACGCCGAGGCGGCATCCCGACAGTCCTACGTTGAGCTGAATGCGAGTCAGTCCGGCCCCAATTCCTTCCGAAAGCTTGGTGTGATTCAATCCAAGAAAGACTTGGGCGTGGCAATCAAAGCTACCACAGCCGCCAAGAAAGACCTGTTGCTCCATTGGAGGCTTTCCTTCGACTCAGTCGCCGATCGCATCGTCATCGCAAACCACGGTTTCAAGCCCATTGTTGCCAAACCGCTCGAAGGCGGTAGCCCGGCCCAGCCAGGACAGCCAATAGAGCTCAAGCCATACTTCGCTCAGATCTTAGAGCCTAGGTCCTGGGCCATCTTTTCGGCGCCCGGACAGCATATTCTTGGTCTCTCCATCCTGCCACGGCGCAACATCACAATCGCAAGACGCCTAGGCGAGCCCGTCGAGTTGGCGCTTTTGGGTACAAAGAGACAGCACGAGCTGTCGCAGCCGACAACAGGAGAAGCCAAGAAAGTGAAATCAAGGGCGGACGACAGCGCAGTCCAAGCAAGCATTGTCTTCCAGCCCGCTCCCAAGGCCTTGGAGGCTCAGGCAGATCCGCGGCTTCATCTCGCTCCAGATCAGCAGAATAGCCTTGCCGCGCGCGGCGAGGGGAATATCGTCATCGGGCTCCACCACCCTTTCGAAGACCTGCACGCTGGCGATGTGGCGAAGATTATCGGGCCCGACAACGAGGACTATACGCTGAGTTACGACAAGACAATTTCGTTGAGATATAATAGCCATGTGTTTACCGCCCAATACTCGGGCCTCCCTGAGAAGCTCGTGGTCGTAAAGGTTGTCCGCTCACCCTCGGGACCCATTGCCCCAGGGGAGTCTCGTCAGGTGGCGGAAAGGCTCCAAAGAACAGGAGAGGTATGGTTGAAGGAGGTCAGGATCCATTCTAAGCTCTCGCAACATGTAAGTACCCACTTCGCCACAGACAACCTCCCGGCCCCTAGGTTGTATATAAATGAACTGACAGCAAGTGTAACTAACCCTGTTGGCCTAGAACACGCCCTCGGTTGTACGTCTTCACGATCACGATGCAAGATTCCTCGCGATATATATGGAAAATATAGACGCCCCGTCTTTGGACCAGTACCCCTGTAGCACCATGACGAGGGCCGATCAAACGCGAGTGCTGCACGACATGTCCACTGCCCTCTACTACATCTACCGCCAGGGGTTTGTCCACAACGACATTAAGCCGGGTAACATTCTTTTCTCGCAGGCCCGCGGCGCCGTCCTCATCGACTTCGGCTTGTCGACGGAACTGACCGAACGGGACGTACATACCGGAGGTACACCGTGGTACATCCCCCCTGAATTTGCGGAACTGGGCAAGCGGGGTACGCCAGGAGACATATTTGCGCTTGGGGTTGTGATGCTTTACATCCTCGGCCGACTACCCTTGCCGGAGCGGTACGATAAGAGACTACGATGGAGGATTGGCGAGGCACTTACTCGTAGGTCCAAGGCAGCAGACGCGATGTCATCGTGGCAAGAGGTCGTTAAAGACGCGTCTCGAGGCCTAAATACCGCCTCGTCTAAGCTAGAGAGGTTGGTAGGAGAAATGGTTGTTGGTACCCCAGCAGACAGAGTAGCGCTAGATAAGTTGGTTGAGGAGTCGTCGGCGCTCCCGCGAGATGGCTAGCTCAGACCCCTAGCACCGTTGCTCCACCGAATCGGAGAATTTCAGCCAATTGCATGTCATTCAGGCTTGTTTAAGCTCAGCGGGATCGACAGCTCGGCTATCTGCGACTTAGTGAACTCCCATGGCCAGACGGGACTCGCAGATTCTGATTCAAAATCAATGTGGTTCTCGGCGCGTTTCAGGGGTTGAAGCAGTTACCTTATCACCGGAAACGTCTATCTGTGCTGCTAAGTTTCTGTTTTTCTCCTCCGCAACTTTCAGTAACTAGCCTGCCAGCCATCCGATGTTCTGGACTTTTGCAGAGGACTCGGGCCTCCTGTTTGTCCCGCATGTCATCATGCCCTCCCGGGTTTGACCCGGTCTTGAAGACCGCTACAGATAGCGCAGGGGGAACGGTAAGCCTTGTGTCGACATCATCGGCATCGAGAGTTTTTCACGCCATCATCAACACCGAGGGTTGGTCGGTGTTTCGTCGGCGTCTGTTGGCGAACTCTCTGCTTCTTAGCCTTCTCAGATGACGGACAGTGTCGTGCGCCATGTGCCCGTCGCCACGATCGTGCGATCTGTTACGTGTCTTGCCGGAACGCTTGACAGCTGGGCTTGACATGCGGTGCTAGCGCCTGCTAAGGCATGCACAGTTGATAATCTGTCTGCCACAGTCCTGCGTATGTCGGTCGGTATGTCTCGGCTTTCCGTGGACCTCCAAGGGCCCGTCTTGCCGCGAGATCTCCTACTTACATCACTCGGTCGTATGGTGGTAGCTTTGGCCACTGAAGACACCGGTCGTTCATCCCCCCATCTTCATCCTAAGCTTCAGGCCCGATCCAACTCCAATCATTGCGGAACGAACCGGGGAATCTAGGTGAGTGTTGACAGACACGAGATGAAGGGTGTAGCTGATCATATCTTTATATCTCCAGTGCCATTCCTATCGAAGGGATCCAAGGATATTTATACCTTGGGCACACGAACGACAGTCAGCATGTCTTCTGAAAGAGTCGCCGGTAATAGGGGCATCCGCGTCCGGAGCGAAACCACCGTCTCGGTGGAGAATGGTTGCCAGCCTAGAGATAGTCCCTCCCAAGTCACAACTACCATCAGATCCGGAGAGCCGAGCTCCCGGCCAGCCCGCCGTCATAGGGCGTTCCGCATCTCATCCACCTCGGCGGATATCAGAGATGGCCGTTTTCTCGCAGAAACCAGCGAGGATGTCACGACCAGCACCGCCAGGAAAGAGAGGCATACATCTAGGGATCTAATCGACTTTCTACGCAACACCCCGCCACCGCCTCAAAATTTCATGTCAACGCCGGACCGGGTTGATGAGGCGGCTGAGAAGACCAAAAGGCGGTATTCGTTTTGGCCGTTTCGGAAAAGGTTAAAAAAGGAAGATACAAGGCGGCCGGCGTCCGAACTCATCAGGTTGCCCGACTCGGCCGTGGCGGGGCGTACCACTGGGGGCCACCGCCACGTTGCCATATCCATCCCGATCGAACATGCACACCTGGAACCCCTGGCTCGGGAACCTGAGCTACCCTCTACTACACAGCCGAGAAGACCTGTCACCATGTTCGAGAAAACACCTAAACCCACTCCAAGCAAGGCCCGGAGCAGGAGAGCGTCCATGCCAGACGACCGGTTCTCCCTGCTCTGGCACCCCAGCGACAGCCTAGCACTCCCGTACAACGCGGAGACGGGGACAGGGGGCGTGGAGCCGGCGCGCTCTCTCGTTGCCGACACCTTGGTCGGTGCTCACAGCTTGAACGTTACTTCCCCCCAACCTGAACTGACCCCCCTGCAACAAGGCCCTGTTCCTCCCCCTGATTTGGTGACAAACCGCCGGCCGCGTAGCGTTCAGTCCCACCAGATCGAGTCTGATGTGCCCGGCACTGAGCCGAATCAGTCGACTGATCGGGATCTCGCACGGCGGACGCGTTTCCCCGGGAGCGTGTCGACAAGTAGCAGCGAGCCTATTTCTTCCGATGCCGTTACCTTTCATATCCCGTCTCCGCAGTTTCCGGCTGCGGGGAGTCCACATCCCAGGGCGGCCGATGCCGAAGCCAGCGTCTCCGCCGAGTTTGATCAGTCGTTGCTCACGATCGGTCAGAAGGCGGCGGGGAGGGCGGGACCATGCGAGCATAATCCGCCACATACCCCCTTTCCAGTGTCCCAGTTACTCGAAACGATGGACGAAACCCCCCTGCTACGTGCTGCAGCTGCACCCAACTACCGAACTGTCTCCCGAGCCTGCTCACTTGACAACCTCGCCTCTCTCAAATCGCCCTTGCGAAAGCCCGAAACCCCACAGCAGACTCTAACAATGACCCCCATCATGACCGTCGTCGACATCCCTTCAACAGAACCATCTACTCCCGACCACCCCGAACGGGAACCCAAAACCCCCGAAACGTTTTACACCGCGTCCACCTCCCCGGCCCCTCCTCCCCTCCCCCTCGATCACCCCCCTTGCCGCCACGTGCGCCGCATCCCTGGCACACCAGACCTCAACACCAGCAGAAGAAACCGCACAACAATCACCATTGCGCCCCTCCCTTCGTCTCCGCACCCCTCCACGGACCGTAATACCATTCCTATCCCCGGCCTCGGTCCCAGCCCCATCCCTAACTTCACAACCCCACATTACCCCCTCCTCTATCATCACAACTCTACATACTTCAACAGTCCCGACAGATTCGGCAACATCAACAATACTGTTGAAAACATCGACACCCTCGCCGCCCGCCTCGACCACCTCGAGGCCACGACCGCCCGGTGGATAGAGTCGATTGACAGCTTGATGATGCCCATGTTCGAGCGCCTCTCGTCGTCGTCGTCGTCATACGGTTTGTTGGCCACACGGCCATCGCGGCTGAGGTTGATGATGGATTTACGTAATGATATTGATGTTGATGGGGCGTGGCCTGAGCTGGGAAGGGGTGGGTTGGGTTCGAGTTGGGGCGGCGGGAGGGGAGTGGCCCAGGGGGTTAATGGGGGTCGGGATCGGGGGCAGAACGGGCAGGGAAGTGGGAATGGGAATGGGTATTTTGGGAGTTGGTTGGGGAGTGCGTCGAGTTTGGGACGGGATTCGCGTGTTAGTTTGAAGGATGGGCTGTTGTCGTATCGTGAGCATGAGGTGTTGTTGCGTTCAGGGCATGGGGAGAGGAATGCTATTGTAGCCGAACCACCGCATTTATATCGGCGGCAAGTGGGCGAGGGCGAAAACGAGTGGGTTGGGATAGAGTCGTTGATGAGGGAGTTGACTTCCAGTGGGAGGGAGCCGCTGGGAGGCGGCAGGTTTGTGGAGGATTCGGCATATGGGCGGTGGGTTTCTCAGTCGAATGGCTTTGATAAGTAATAAGAGAGGGATGAAATGAAGTAATGTTCTGGGATGACCCTGAAATGCTTGTGTGTTGTGAGAAAGAAGAAGAAGGGAATGAGAAAGGAAAAAGGGGGAAAGAAAAGATGGGAGGACGGGAAGTTACAAGAGAAGAATTAAGGTCACGTAAAGAAAGAAAGGGAACTAACACGATCTACTCCATGCCCAGAGACTCTACATAGTTCACGGAGACAGTTCTATAGTTCATAGTTCGGAAAGGGGTGGGGTGGCTTGTAGGAAGTTGAAGATGGGTGAACTTCATTGTTGCACTTTGTCTCGATAATGGCATTAACGATGCGATATGGTCCGTGCAGACCTCGTCCGCTAATCGTTTTAACGAGAAGCATCTTGCAGAGGCTGCGTTATGTGCATGTTGACAACCACTTGGAGGTTCTTGGTGTTTTCAAGAATGTCACCAGCCACACTCATCACCCTCACCCTACTACTCTCCCTCTACCAGTCTAGTGCACGGGCATTTAGCGACGTGTTTGACGTGAGAGAGGCCACCATTGACCAGGTTCACAATGCGCTCTTCACCCGCAGCACAACATGCCGCGACATTGTCTCATCCTTCATCGCGCGCATCCAAGAGTTCAACCCGACCATCAACGCAGTCATCTCGCTGAACCCCAACGCTCTCACAGTGGCAGATGGCTTGGACGACCGTGTCGCCGCTGGCAATGTAACAGGCGCTCTCTTTTGCGTCCCCGTTCTTCTCAAGGACAACTTCGACGCCATCGGCATGAACACCACGGGAGGATGCCAGGCTCTCGCCGGCAATGCACCTCTAGTCAACGCCGCGACCGTGACGGTTTTGGAGAATGCTGGAGCCGTCATTCTCGGCAAGGCAAACTTGCATGAGATGGCTCTGGAGGGGCTGTCTGTCTCCTCCCTTGGCGGCCAGACTCTCAACCCCTACGATCTCACTCGAACGCCTGGAGGAAGTAGCGGAGGAAGTGGTGCGGCAGTCGCTGCCAACTTCGCCATGCTGGCCACGGGGACCGATACCATGAACTCGCTCCGCAGCCCGGCCAGTGCCAACTCACTCTTCAGCTTCCGTCCCACACGGGGTTTGATCTCGCGCGCAGGGGTCATTCCAGTTAGCTTCACCCAGGACACTGTCGGTGCCATGGCACGCAACCCACGCGACCTTGCCGTCGCCTTGACCGTCATGGCAAGCGTCGGCTACGATCCACAGGACAACGTGACAGCCTTGGTTCCGCCCGAGGTCAGGCACATAGATTACACTGCGTCCTTGGATGGCGGCAGTCTTAAAGGGCTCCGCTTCGGTCTACTCAACGGTTTCTTCAATCACTCAGTCTCGGACGAAACAACCCCAGTCAACGACATCATGGCGGACATGGTCACCAAGCTCACAGCTGCTGGGGCCACGGTGGTGAATATCACTGACCCAGTCTACGATACCCTTGCCATCGCCGCCCTGGATGTGCAGAAATTCGAGTTCAGGGAGTTACTCGACGCCTACCTAGCCGGTGCAAACGCCCAGGATGCCTCCCAACCAACCACCTTCCACCAACTCTACAACAACAGCAACTTCCTCGTTATTCCCTCCCAATCCAACTTCATCAAGCGCGCCTCCACCTCCTCCCCCGCCGACCCCGCCTATTCCTCCACCCTCCAACACATTCAAGCCCTCACCGACAACCTCAAAACTACCTTCACTGACCTCCACGCCCTCATCTACCCCGAACAAAAAAACCTCGTCGTCAAGCTCTCTGCCCCTTCCCAATCCGGCAGAAACGGCATCCTCGCCGCCCTGACAGGCCACCCCGTCGTCTGCGTCCCCGCAGGGTTTTCACCCCCTTCTGCCGACGCGCCCACCGGTGTCCCCGTGGGTATGGAGATTCTCGGACGGCCGTGGAGTGAAGGGTTACTGCTCAATATAGCACGGCATATCAGTGAGCTCATGCCTGTGCGGCGGATGCCGCCTTTTGCGAACGGGAGTGTGGAGGGGAAGGGGTATGAAAAGGTGCCTCTTGTTGTCCCGGATGTGGGGAATGTACCGGAGGCGTATCCGGTTGGTGTTTTGTAGAAGAGATAGTCTTAGGAGTTGTGTGGTATGTCGGGACTACGTTGTTGAAAGCAAGGGTGTACTGGAACACCCTCTCCCTATTACCCTTGCTCCGCTCCCTCATCTTCCCCCTTCCCCCCTTTTTTACCTTCTCTTCTTCCTCTTTCTCCTGAGATAGGTTTCCTCTGTTATCTTCTCTTTCTACTCTTCTCCTCTACTTTCTCTCCTTCACTTTCTCCTCTGCATTGCTTTATTCCCCTTCTCTTCCTTTTACTCCCTCGTTCTATTCCAACTCGTTTCTTCTTTATACCATACCTCTTCGCCTTTATTGTTCACCCAAACCGAAATGTGATACCAGTAGCATATACCGCCCAAACAACCCCGTTACTCCAGAAAGACCACCTCTGTTTAAAAGACCATCACGAGCCTCGGCCTAGAGATCTACCTACCAATGTACCGGTCTAAACTTTACACATCCCGCTCTAAATACTACCCGCTATTGGCGCTATTAGGGTACGATCATCTGTCATCATGTGCTTGAGTGGTCCCACCACTCACCTCCTGTAAAGTTAGAAGCCCTCGCCCAAGTCCATGGACGCAGTTCGAGGGAGATAAACACCAGAGGCTACTTATTCCGCCCTTGTCGTTTACAAGAAAAGCAGCACATTCGTGATATTAACCTTACCGCCCCAAAGTAAACGACGAACTCGAGGGGATGCTGGCGGCTACAACTCCCGCTGTTTCTCACATCTCACATATTCATCGTCGAGACATTACTCGGATAACAGAGTAGACAACAATTGCCATAACCAAATCGGATGCTTCGATTTTCCCAGACTCAACCCAATGTAACTAAAAGCACGCCCATTTTCATGAAACTATACATTCTTCAAACCCAACAGCCAATTACGCTAATACTGCAAAAGAAAACCGCAATAGCGCCATCAAACCCGACTCATCATTACAACTTGGAAGCCGGCTTGGGGGTTCCCTGCGACGTAATCTCGTTATACAGCAGCCTATTGTTTGTCAGCTTACGGTCCCCGTCATTCATTGCCAGAAGGGTCACTCACGAAGTCAAGAAATCAGCATAGTCCTCTCCGGTGACCTGGCCGGCAAAGTACTGCGCCGCGAGGTGGTACTTGTTGCCCTTGGGCGCCTTGGCGGCCAGCTCCTTGGCCTGCTCCTGGAGCAGCTTGAGCGCGTAGCCCTTGTCGACGCGCTTACCCTCGGCAGTGGTAACGCCGTGGCGCACCCACTGCCAAAGCTGACTACGCGAGACCTCAGCGGTGGCCGCATCCTCCCTGTAAGACCGGTCAGTAGGGGTGAAAACAAGCGGTGTGAGGTAAAACAAACATGAGGTAGTTGATGGGCACGCAACCGACACCCCGGACCCAGGCCTCCATGTATCCCAGGCCAATGTTCAGGTTCTTGCGGATGCCCTCCTCGGTGATCTTGCCGGGGACGTTCATGTTGAGCAGGTCGTTGGGACCAATCGTCACGTCCTCGCGGCGCACGAACAGCTGGTTGGGGGTGGGCATGTGCTTGTTGAACACCTCGGTGGCGATGGACGCCAGCGCGGGGTGGGCAACCCAGGTGCCGTCGTGGCCGGCGCGCACCTCACGCAGCTTGTCGGCGCGGACGCCTTCCATCGCCTTCTCGTTGGCGGCCGGGTCGTCCTTGATGGGGATCTGGGCCGCCATGCCGCCCATGGCGTGGACGCCGCGCTTGTGGCAGGTCTGGATGAGCAGTTTGACCTTTTCACAGGGTTAGCTTTCGTATCAAGAAAGGACTGACCGGATCACACTCACGTAGGCATCCATGAAGGGTACCGTCATTGTGACACAGCTGCGGTCGGGCAGCACAAAGTTGGAGTTCTGACGGAACTTCTTGATGACGCTGAAGATGTAGTCCCACCGGCCGCAGTTGAGACCCGAGCTGTGGTCCCGGAGCTCGTAGATGATCTCATCCATCTCGAACGCCGCCAGGATGGTCTCAATCAGCACCGTGCCGCGGATGGTTCCCCGGGGCATGCCAATGTAGTCCTGGGCGAGGTTGAAGGCGTCGTTCCACAGGCGCGCCTCGAGGTGCGACTCCATCTTGGGAAGGTAGAAGTAGGGGCCGAAGCCGCGCTTGACCGTCTCGGCAGCGTTGTGGAAGAAGTAGAGGCCAAAGTCGAAGAGGGAACCGCTCATGGGCTCGCCGTCGACTGTGACGTGCTTCTCCTCGAGGTGCCAGCCACGCGGCCGCACAATGAGCGTGGGAAGCTTCTTGTCTGTGCGCAGCTTGTAGTCCTTTGTCCCTTGCTTGAAGTCGACCTGGCGGCGGACTGCATCGTAGAGGTTCACCTGGCCGTTAACCATGTTCTCCCATGTCGGGGCGCTCGAGTCTGCAAACACATTAGCCAAGTCCTCTTCCAAATCCACATTCATCATCACACACCCTCAAAATCAGCCATATAAGTCCACACATTGGCATTCAGCGCATTCACCACCATCTTGCGGTCCGTCGGGCCCGTGATCTCGACGCGGCGGTCGACCAGCCCCGGGGCGGGCGGAGCACCCTTCCATGTCGGGTCGTCGCGGATGTGCTTGGTCTCGGGGAGGAAATCGGGCAGCGCGCCCTTGTCGAGCTCGGCCTGGCGAATCTTGCGGCGCTCAAGCAGGGCCTTGCGCGTCGTGTTGAAGGAGCGCTGCAGCAGCGCCAGGAAGGCAAGGGCCTCGGGCGTCAGGATCTTGCGCTGCGACTCCTGGATGGGGCCGAGGACGGCGACACCCTGCAGGATGGACTCGTTGCTGGCCATTGTGTCTGTTTCTGCTTCTGAAGGTTGACGTGTGGTGTGGTCTGGTGGAAGCTGGGAACGTCACTCTTGGAATACTTTGGCGTGGGTCAGCTATAGTTATACCATGACATATGGCCCATGATGGAGAACATGAGTCAAACCATGGTACAGGGGGTCTAGAACGAGTGCCGAAACGGGCCGCGGGTAGCTGGAATGGGCAATCGGGCCTGGGGAATGGGTAAAGACAAAAGGAGGAGACCAAGGGAAGATCATCCCCAGATGCCAGGATTCGAAGGGCGTAACCTTTGACTCACCAGTTATGATGGACGATGGATCCCAATGATGTAGACTTCTTCTCGTTGCTCTCTGGTGTTTGAGTGTACCGAGTTTGGGGAACAAAAGATGGAAGGATGCCGCAAGCGGACGAAGAAATACGCTGACGAAGACACGACGAAAAAGATCAGGGCGTCTCTAGGCGACCTTTCGGCAACGGACACTGGGCTTGTTACAAAGTCACTCCTGCCAATCCAGGACAAACGGTTTCCCATGGATAACATGTGGTTGGCGCAAGGCCAATGCCATCCCTGTTGACCAACCTTCCGCACTGTTCTTGTCGGCCATTCGGGGCGAGGGGAAGAGGCGCCATTGGCAGTCAGAACCCCCTGTCTGTGGAGAGGCAAGCACTGCAGAACACGCCTCTTCCGTTCCAGGCTCGCATGTGACATGCGGGCAGGCCCCAGACAGTGAGGTCATCGGGAAGGGGACCCCGCCATTGTCCAGAGAAATTCCCCAGATTGCCATTGCCGCAGTTTTGTGCCGCGGTTGCGACCCGTTCAGCCGTTCCACTGCTATCCGGAGTGATTAAGCTTAGACGCGGCATTAGAGGTCAGAGCAAGTTTATCTTTGGCCTTTCCCCTCGAAAAACGAAAAGGAAGCAAGCAGTCATGCACAATTCCTATCTGGAAGTCGGTTCCGAGCTGCCCCACCCTGCTATCTTCCCTTTATCAATGGGTCCATTCGGCTCCCGGATTCGCGCCGGGGCTGAGCCAAGAGCTGGAGCTTGGGCCCGCCCCATGCAAAGCTCCGATCTGCCGTGCCAGAGCCGAGGTCTGTGGGGGCTTTGCCGAAGCCCAGTGTGCCGACACTTCCCGACAGCGATCACAAGGGAGGCGATATCGCAGGACCGATGGCATCTCATTACGTGAAACTTGCTATTTCTTTGTCATCTAGTCATGGGCGGGGGAATTTTATTTACAGTTAGAAGTACATGTTGGCGCCCTTCCGTATTGAAGCGGCACTTCATGATTGTCTGTAAGGTAGGGACGCTGGCTTGCGGCAGAGGGGTCGCCGTCTTCGGGGACGACAGTGTCCACTCTACACCCCCAAGTCTGCCTGCTCTCGGCGAGAAGCGAACAAACGACTGCGCGAATCTTTGACACTACCGTCTACGCTCGTTTAGCCCTTGTACGGGCTGGGGCCGACCATGAGCTCGGGCTTGACCAGCGTGTCGAACTCATCCTCGGTCAGAGCCTTGAGCTCCATGGCGCTCTCCTTGAGCGTCAGGCCCTTCTTGTGCGCGTTCTTGGCCACCTTGCTGGCCATGTCGTAGCCGATCTTGGGGTTGAGGCAAGTGACCAGCATGAGCCTACGAGGAAAGTGTGTCAGCATCACAAAACAGCTCAGAAACCTTTACAACGGCCAAAACTTACGACTCCTTCATGATGCTCGCAATCTTGGCCTCGTTCGCCTGCAGACCGACAACGAGGTTCTTCTCGAAGCTGCGCATGCCGTCCGCCAGCAGACGGATGCTGTGCAGCAGGTTGCGGATCACCAGCGGCTTGTAGACGTTGAGCTCAAACTGGCCGTTCATGCCGCCGATCGTGCAGGCAACGTTGTTACCCATGACCTGGGCGCAGACCATGGTGAGGGCCTCGCACTGCGTCGGGTTGACCTTGCCGGGCATGATGGAGCTGCCGGGCTCGTTCTCGGGCAGGTTCAGCTCGCCGAGGCCGCACCGGGGGCCGCTGCCCAGGTACCGGATGTCCTGCGCAATCTTGGTGAGGGACCCGGCGAGCGTGTTGAGGCTGCCGTGGGCCTGCACGATGGCGTCGTGGGCGGCCAGCGCCTCGAACTTGTTGGGCGCCGTCTTGAACTCGGTGCCTGTCATCTTGCTGACCTCCTCCGCGATGCCCTCGGCGAAGCCCTCAAACGTGTTGATGCCCGTGCCGACGGCGGTGCCGCCCTGGGCCAGGAGGCGCAGGTCTGGCAGAGAGCTCTCGACGCGCTTGATGCCAAAGTCGAGCTGCGCGACGTAGCCGCTGAACTCTTGGGCGAGGGTGAGCGGGGTGGCGTCCTGCAAGTGGGTGCGGCCGATCTTGATGATCTTCTTGGCCTCGAAATCGTCCACCTTGGCCTGCAGGGCGGCGCGCAGGCTGCGCAGCGCGGGGAGCAGCTCGCCCTCGATCTCGAGCACGGCCGCGATGTGCATGACGGTCGGGAAGGTATCGTTGGACGAGGCGGAGCGGTTGACGTGGTCGTTGGGGTGCACCGGCTTCTTGCTGCCCATGGTGCCACCGAGGATCTCAATGGCCCGGTTGCTAATGACCTCGTTGGCGTTCATGTTGGACTGGGTGCCGGAGCCCGTCTGCCAGACGACGAGGGGGAAGTGGTCGAGCAGCTTGAGGTCCGCGACCTCCTTCGCGGCCTGCTGGATGGCCTTGCCAATGGTGGGGTCTAGAGAGCCGAAGAAGACGCTGGGTTAGCTTCCGTTGATAATTGCCTCATTGTCGGAGAGCTCAAGGGGAAAGGCGCATTACCTAGGCCATAGCGCATGTTCACTGTCGCCGCAGCTCCCTTCAGAATACCGAACGCCTTAACAATAGGGGGCGGCATCCGATCCTGGGGCTGATTGATACGGAAGTTCTCTAGAGAGCGCTCCGTCTGCGCTCCCCAGTACTTGTCGGCGGAGACCTGGATCTCGCCGAACGCATCGCTCTCGGTTCTGGTGTTTGCCGCCATTCTTATCGCGCTGCCGTGGAAGTATCTCTGGTGTTGGATCGAGGGATTTGTGCGAAGGGTTGCGATTTGAGAATTGGGGGAGCTCGATGCAGCAGATGACGTCCCTTTCAGACATGTGCTCAGCGGCCTAAGTGCTGCCCTCGGCATACCAAGGCCGCCACGGGCTGCGGGCCCAGCAATGCGAACCGTTCGAAGCATGCTGAAAGTCGCCTGACAAATGGAATGTACCTAACGCCTAGCGTGGAAAATGATCAGAGCTTTGCTGATGTCAAATGAGACGATGCAACCAGTCCTGAGTGGAATCTACGATCCGACGCCAGTCGCTAATGCCAAAAAAAGACGAGTTGAGCGAGTTGATGGTGTTGCGCGAAAATGCACTCAACTTCACTTTTCATTCGCGACCAAATAATTCCTCAAAATGCCTTTTTTAATTAGCTTCCCCAACGACTTGGCGGGAACAAGCCTTCTTTCCGGTCCCCCGGCCCGGGACATCCCGGGCGCGAATCGGTACTTCGTGCCAACGGAACCCAACAGAATCGGACCCCTGCAAGGCTTGTAGCAACCACACGGAAACGCCCCTGAAAAGGGGAATCTGAACAAAACACAGAAATAGGGGCGCAGGCTCACATCAGCTTCCCTCCTTGAAATGTAATGCAACTCCATTTTTTCATCCATTAATATTAGTAGGTACAAGAGAACCCCGTGTGAAGTGCGGGTATCTTGCTTCAGCAACCGCCGGATGAATATTTACCCCCCTGAAACCAGCCCCTGAATCCCCTGTAACGTTCCAAACAATGAAGCAGTCGACACCATAACCAACAACATTATCAGGTCCGGGTATTTGAGTCTCCCCTCTCAATGCGGCCAAAGTTCCCAAAACTCCTCCCGACCTGTCTGTCCAACCAATACCGATATGCGTATGGTCTATTGTGAGGCATGCCGGGAGATGGTAACCAAGACCAGAAAGAAAGAAACAAATCCGGACTCTTCTGAACATCATGCGCAACCATACAATAATAGAAAAGGACAAACTTGCTGGTTGCCGGCCAGCACCCCCCTCGTAGTCGCCCCGAGCCCGGACCAAGTGGGTGAAGCCACCAGCCGGGCGAAATGCCTGACTACACCCCCAAATCTCAAGAATTGAGCGTCTTGATCATCATATTGACCTTTCGCTTATCAGTCACGAGCAGAGCGCGAGCGCTAAAGGTCGCGTTGAATGCGTCGACCACCTTGTGGAAACTGCTGGCTGCGCCCTTCTCCTGCGTGAAGCGGGCAATGCTGAGCTGGTTGCGCTTGCCGTGCTCAATGACAGTCATCAACTCGACAGCAAACGACACCTCCTTGAGGTTGAGATCTGTGAAGGAGAGTATGAGCTACGCCAACCGTGAGGGCAATCTGATAAGCTTACAGTTCTTCCCGCCAACCCGGGCAAAGATGATGTTGCGATTCTTGTCAACCTCGACGTCCTTGATGCCGTACTGGCGCCACTCTCGGAGCAAAATGGCCACTTCCTGGCGGGCGCGCCGCTTGAGAATATTGAAGCAGAGGTGGCACGTGGCCGGCTTGACACGGAAGAGACGAGCCAGCCAATTCTGATGGACCTCAATCTTTCGGATCCCATTGTCGCTGTCAGACCAGACACTGCTAAGCCCTGGGCCTGTCATCCTGGAATCTTGCTTTGCCAGCCGCTTCTTTGGCTTTTCATCACGGCCGTCCTTGTCCGTGTCTAATACAAGTTAGAAAACCTCCGTTATCCTGTGGCGGTGGGTATCCTCCTTACCTGCGAGTGACATCTTCAGCTCATCTTTGCCACTCTTCCAAAAAGGAAAGCTAAATGATTTCTTCTTCTGAGCACACTGGACCGAGACTGTATCAGTTGACTGCGAAGTGGGCCTGCTCAAATGATTGGCTTCCGAATCCACGAGCGTCTCCTTGGACTCCATGCTAGCGTCGGTAACAGTCACGAAGCTCGAGCCGCTGGGATCCTCTTTGGAGGATCGCTTGAACCACGAAGACACCCTCTTTTTGGGGGGGATATTGGTTTCGCCACCATGGCTATCGATTGACCCGGTCTTTTGGTGCGATCCGTGAGACGTGGCCCTATGCGGGTCCCGGAGCGAGGATACCAATGCTGGCTTGCTGGTGCCAGCGTTCTGAGACACCTTGCGAACGTTGAGAGGTTCGGGGATCTTCACAGGCTCTTCGGCCCCAAATGCAGTGGGCGAGTTGACGACGCGGATAGTATTCTCAGCCCTTACCAGAAAGTCCAAGCCCCTGTTCTTAACACGGGTGGGCGTCTCCAGAGGACCCGAGGCCCTATCGTGCCTACCAGACTTGCGTTTCAGCCACTCCTCTGACGTGTTTTCAAAGATCGATGGCAGCGGTCTCGGGTCTCTGCCAGCACGGCCATACACAGGCTCGGAAACAGCCCGGCGCTCCGGCCCATGGGCATCCAAGGTTGAGTTCAGCGTGTATGCATTCGTTGCTTGAGAAGTGGATTCCACATTCGGTCCGCGATTGCGAATCGACAATGGGGAGACGGTGGTCTGCGATGGAACAGGAGGCAGCGGTCTATTGTCCCAAGGATGAGCTCCAGACCCGCTCTCGTTTGCGGTTGTCTGTTCTGAAAGTAGCATTGACGACAAATTCCCAAGAGAAAGTGTAAATGGGCTTGTTTCGCGCGTACCGGCGACTGCTTCGCTAGGTTCCGCCAACAAGAGGGAGCTGCGGAAAGCCTCGTCGCAATCCCGGGCGATGCGGTGGCCAAGTTGCTCAAGCTCTTCACTCCAAATAAAAGTGTCATCGTCGACATCAATCATCGACTTAGTAGCCGTAACTCGGTGGAACTTTTGCTCTTTGCGCGGGCTTGATGGGGAGAGGGTATCGCGACCAAGGGTCGTATTATCGCCAGCAATGCTAGCAGGAGCCGCAAGGGAGGCCTGACGGTTTCGGCGATGATGCTGGCCCTTGTTGCGGACGCTCGAGAAGTCGACAGCACGCTTGGATCGGTTGCTTACACGGACACGGAGGGCGCTGTTGTGGCTGCGGATAGAGCTCATGGACGATTGGCGCGACCTCAGATAGCCCACGGTGCTTGTCCGCCCGGAGCCGGCTCTCGGCCGCTGCCGAAAGGAGCCGCCAGCCGACTTGTACGAGCGATATGAATGCGAGACAGAAGTAGGAGAAGGTCCAACGCCAGAATCGGGGCTATTCCGATGAACAATGATTCTAGCATGACTTGCCTGTGGGCTGCAGGGGTGCAAGACACGGGAAGCGTTGTAAGGATCGTAGCTTCGTATGGTGCCGGAGTCGTCGACATCCAGGACATTAGAGATTACCGTGAAGCGAGACACTGTTCGGGCATGGCCCTTGCGTCCAGGTTGTGTGAATTGGCAAGTCGAAATTCTCTTGCCCCAGTTCGGTGGCTTGAGGTGGTGGAAGTCGCTCTTGGATACGGGCACATTGTTGTTGTAATTTTCCAACTGGGCTTCCCGGTGGTTGTAGAGCAACCAGTAGAACAACTTCTGGTCATTTGGCCTGTGACCGAGTTAACAACTGATTAGGACCCAAAAGAAGACTGCAACCTACTTCTCCTGCCTAAGCTTCTCCTTCAGAGTGTTCTCCGAGTAAGCATGCCAAAGGGCCTTGAGCTGCCGCAATATCTGAATGTCGATTTCCTCTGGAATCGGCGCTGTGTCCATGTTGCGCAGAGCATTCAGCGATTGCCCGTCCCAGTTCTGGAATTCATCGAGGTAATCGTACTTTTTGATTAGGGCATGTCGCCACATCTGCTTCATGGTGATGCGGTGGGCCGGCTGATCGACCAGAATTCTCCGGATCAGATCGTTGGCCTCTCTCGTGAGGTGCATGGGCATCTTGTACTCGGCACGCTTGGCCTTGGCCAACATGACGGCCATGTCCTCGTCATCAAAGGGGAGACGGCCTGCGAGCATTGCAAACAGAATTACACCCATGCTCCAGATATCCACGGCAGAACCCTTGTAGAACTGGTGGCGGAGTAGCTCCGGGGCAGCATAGTGGGGGCTGCCGCAAGCTGTCCGGAGTTGGTGCGTCGGGTTTTGTTGCAAGGCGGCCATGCCAAAGTCAGCAATCTTGATCTGACCATTTGACTTCAACAGAATGTTCTCAGGCTTGAGATCGCGGTGACAGATATTGAACGAGTGGCAGTACTCAAGCGCCGTCATGATCTGGCGAAAGTAGAAGATGGCTTCCTCTTCGTGGAGGGGCCCGTTCCAGTTGATGAACTCAAACATGTCTCCCTTCTCAACATACTCTGTGACCATGTAGCTTGGCTGGTGTCAGCAAAAGTGAATCGATGAAGGGGTTGGTGATGCATCAACTTACATTTCCGAACGGTTCTCCCAAATATCGAGCAGCTCGATGATGTTGGGATGTCGAATCAGCTTGAGAATAGCCACCTCACGCTCGATAGCGAGGGGCATCCGGCGGAGGCCACCATCAGCACCGGTGGTTGGGTTCCGGTAGTCGATGCGGTCCAGATTGGCCAGGCTGCCGGCTTGGGTGATGTGAGCCGTGCTCTTGGCTACGATCTTGATGGCCACAAGCTGATGAGAAACCCGATGACGAGCCAGACGGACACGAGCTGATGAGCCTTTACCCAGAGTCTTGCCCAATTGCCAGGGCCCGATATGGGTCTTGAGCTGCCGAGTGCTCGACGCATCTGACGAGACATTGGAGAACTGGGAGGCGCGCCGAGAGTCGGATTCATCAGGCGAATCCTGGGTATTGGCAGAAAGACGGGGGTTGGCCCGCTCAACATTGACCATATCTAATGCTGGAGCTGGGGCGGGAGTGGGAGCTGGAGCGTGGTGTGCACGTTGCTCGACTGTGACTGGGGGATACTTGACTGAAACGACGGGACTCGAGCGGCCCCGAGCGACGTCCTTGGACTTCAATGGAACGTAGTTCTCGTCGTTGCCAACCTGGTGTCGGTGGCTCACGTTAGCGACAGTGGCATGGTTGATTCGCTGTGTTGCGTCACCCAATGGCTGGCGGATGACTGGTTTGCGAGCAGTGCCGTGTTTGTCCATGACCTTCGATCAGGCAAGCGGGAGCTACTGCATCATTGACAGTGAGGAGACTGACAAGAAGCGATTGGATCGTGATGAGGGGGGAATTGGCGTCGATGCGAGCCAAAACTAGTGGTGTTGAGGGAGAGGAAGGTGATGGAGGGGTTGCAAGGGGAAGAAATGAGCGACACAACGCGCTGGAAGACAAGTAAGAAGAGGGGAGGATGCAAAGAGAGGAGGGAACGCGTATATCAACAAAAGTATTCCAGGTCGATAACAACAACAACACGTTGATATCGGGACCGACGAAGTTCTGGGAGAAGGTTTTGTCCCAAGTGCCAGGCGGGGTCTCGGTGCCGGCATTTGAGGGAAGGTGGTGCCCAGCAACTCTCAACCACCCGAACCCTGCACAGGAACGCGATGTCTCGGCGGCGGGGAAGAAGATGGATACCGATGAGAATTCTCTTCGCGTTTTGGCCGCGCAGATAACATGCAAAACACGGTGTGATCTGGATCTAAGCGATCAAGATCCCTGATTTCGTGGTTGAGTGTAGCAGCCCAGCAGTCTCGACTCTCACGTCGCTGGTGCCTACAATATTCTACCATCATATTCACAGGCTACGCTGCATCAATGACACTCAGATATCAGACTCAGATATCGGAATATCTGGAGTGGAAGTAGATGAGAGACGAGGAATAGGACGAACACACTTCTTGCAGGTTCGGTTACCTGCCAGGTTCCCATCCTCAACCTATCCCATGCCCTCTCGAGGAGCTCGAATAATGACAGACATGCCGGTGAGGCAATGATGTTGACATGCTCTCCATGCTGCATAAGACATCATGGGTCACTTGATTGGAATGGATCTCATATACCCATACCTGTCGTGGTCTGGGATCTTCAATTCCAATCGAATCACTCGTTTCGGTTCAAGACAGGGAGCGAACTGCAACGCTGGGCTCATCCCTTTCACCAAGCATTTCAAAACTGAGGGTCAATACAAAAGTATGTAGTAGTGTTATTGGAGGGTCAAGAGGCTTCCGAATCCGGTGTCTTTGTCGAGCTCGCAGCTCACGGACAGAACAAAGACAAGTGAGGTTGAAGTTCCCAAGACGGCGGAATCCTAGCTCTCCACTGCTGGTAGGGGCCCACTTTAGTTCGCCCCACATTCTTGCTGAGGTTGAGGATACATTCAAACTTGGCGACACCACTTAATAGATACGCGCGGCTTTGGCCCAGCATGATATCTATCATTATGATGAAGATAGAGAAAAGGCAGGAAACATCATGATTGGTACCAAAGTTGTTATTTTGAACACAATTATTAGTTGTTTATGCGTTTCGCCTTGGTGGAAGGCTCGAGTCCAGCAATACATTCCGCGCGTAGAAGTCACTCAGTAACAAGGCTGCAGCAGGCTAGCGGTACCATTTAACTCGTCAATTTAAACGCGTCGCGTTTTCTCCCTTTCACGACGTCAAAGTCGCAGCGCCCTCCCCGTTGCGCCGGACAAAACACCTCACGGCCTGCCGCGGAGACGATCCCCGATGCCCGATGCACGAAAATAAGCGTCGAAACTTGAGACAACATCCAAATTACTACGAGGGTCGCGATGCCTGACCGTGTTCGCGGCAGCGCGTCGCTACAAAGCGACGGCGGGGCATGCGCGAGTCCCAACCCCGATCGCCCGTCTCCTCCCTCGGCGAGTGCGGTCGACCCTTTCAGCTTCCTGCGACTAAGAGGCGGCGATGGGTTACGCGGTTTTGACTCAGACGAAGACGGAAGCTCATCCGACGACGAGCAAGCCCGACCCCCACAAAGACGAGCAGCCGCTTCTTGGGCCAGGAATGGCCCCTCAACCTCCGAATTTCAGCCCGGCGCTATCGTCCGCGTGAAGGTCAAGAACTTCGTAACATACGAGGAAGCCGAATTCTTCCTCGGCCCGAACCTAAACATGGTCATCGGCCCCAACGGCACCGGCAAAAGCTCCCTCGTTTGCGCCATCTGCCTAGGACTGGGATACGCTTCCAACGTTCTGGGTCGGGCAAGCGTATTTGGCGAGTTTGTCAAGCACGGAAAAGACGAGGCGGAGATCGAAGTGGAGCTGCAGAGACTACCGGAACACGCTGAGAACTATGTTGTCGGCCTCACCATCAAGCGGGAGGATAATAGCAGAAAATTCGCCATTAATGGGCAGAGGGTGTCACTCAAGGAGATACAGAAGCTCATGCGGACCCTGAGAATCCAGATCGACAATCTGTGCCAGTTCCTTCCTCAGGACAAGGTTGCCGAGTTTGCTGCGCTCAGCCCGATCGAGCTGCTGGAGAAAACACTTCATGCCGCCGCGCCAGAGGAGATGATCAATTGGCAGAGCCAGCTGAAGGACTACTTCAAACTGCAAAAGGAGGCTGAGCACAGCGGAGAGAAGATCCGCGCCGAGCTCCAGAAGATGGAGGCACGTCAGCAAGTTCTGCAGGCAGATGTCGAGAAGCTGAGAGAAAGAAAAGCAATTCAGGAGGAAATTGAAAACCTCAACAAACTACAGGTAGTGGTGCGGTACAACGAGGCCCGAAACAAGTTCAAGGAGGCAAAGGCGCGAAAAACAGAAGGAGAACGTTCCCTCAGGCGGCTTCAGGAGACTGTCGCTCCCGCGCTCCAAGCCGTCAACCAAAAGCAGGAGTACCAATCCAAGATCAAGCTGGTCGTGACCGACAGGCAGCAACAGCTTCGTGCCGCCGAAGCTGCCGCCGACGCGGCAATTGGACAAGTCGAAGCTCGCGAGAACGCGTGCCAAGAGCTAATAGGTAGAAAAGAGGCAGAGAGGGCAGTATTTGGGACCAAAAAACAGGAACTTGGCCGTATCCGGAAAAAGATTACGGATATGCAAGCCGCCCACCGCCGGGTCCCCCCAGAATTTGATGCTGCGGATTGGAACAGAAGAATTGTATGTATCCGGAGGTGCTTAACGGGTTTTCATGCTGACCACCCAATTTGTAGCGAGAGCAAGAACATCTCCAGCGCGAGAAGGATGCGCAAGCCAACACGATGGACGTCGAGGCACGACAACTCTGGACCAAGGCGCACGGCATCCGCGAGCAGAGAACAAGGTTGCAGAACAACCTACAGGGCTTAGAATCTCAGCAGGGTCAACTTCTGAACCAGCTAAAGAGAGTCAACTCGGATGTCGCGAGGGGCTGGGATTGGTTGAAGGAAAACCAGGCCGAGTTCGAAAAGGAGGTCTTTGGGCCTCCCATGCTGACCTGTTCTGTCAAGGACAGCCGCTATTCAGACATAGTCCAGTCTATGCTGCAGCAGGACGACTTCTTGTGCTTCACAACGCAAACCAAGGAGGACCACAAGAAGCTCAGCGACCAGTTCTACAACAAGATGGGGCTCTCAGTAACGATCCGCTCCTGCTTCACGGCGTTTGGCTCTTTTAGACCGCCCCTTTCGAAGGAGGAGTTGAATAGCCTCGGGTTTGAGGGTTACGTGGTCGACTATATGGAAGGGCCGGAACCCGTTCTCGCCATGCTCTGCGCGGAGAAGAGACTGCACGCATCCGCAGTGGCGCTGCAAGACATATCTGACGAGCAGTTTGAACGGATCCAACGGGCCGAGAAACTCACCCAGTTTGCTGCCGGAAGACAAGTCTATCGCATTACGCGCAGAAGAGAGTACGGGCCTGGCGCAGTTTCCACCCGGGTGACGCAGTTTGGCAGAGGTCGATACTGGACAAATCAACCGGTGGATATGGTCGAGAAGAATGAGTTGCAGCAGAAGCTTGAGGAAACTAAGGCACAACTCGACGAGTTGGGAGTCCAATACAAAGCGAAAGACGCCGATACAAAGGCCATTCAGGAGGAGGTTAAGCGGATTGGGGAAAAGTTGGTATGTGCCTCCAACCCCGCTTTTGAGATCGGAGCTGACAGGGAATTAGAAAGAGATGAAGCATCAAAAGGGCGAGCTCCAACGCGAGTACACGAACTGGCGTGCTCTGCCGGATAGGATAGGTATGAGTGGCGCCCGGAAAAGATCTAGGCCCTCGACTAACACGAGTTTCAGAATCCCAAAAGAAGGTCTTGGAGCAGGCAGAGGCAGAGCTCACGGAATGCAAGGGCCGGCTGCTTGACCTCGAAAAACTCCACGATCAGGCTATCCTGGACAAGGCCAAGGCGATCCTGCAGCACCATAAGCAGATCGGCGGCATTCGAAAGGCGCGCCAGGCCCTGCTAGAGGCCCAGCTTCTCCTGATGGAGGCAGAATCGGAAGTGGGTGTTCTCAAAGATAAGAACTCTGAGATCACCAAGCAGTTGGACGACGGGAAAAAGGAACTTGAAAGACTCAAATCCGAGCTCAGTGAGCTGCGCAGCATTGCGGCCGAGGCACAACAGCAAGCCCTTGACGTCTTGACCGAGGAGAACAGAGACGAGCTGCAAAATAGGGCCACCGAGACAACAGTTGAGGAAATCGAACAAACGATTCAGGTGGAGAGGGCAAAGCTCGAGGTCATCCAAGCCAGCAATCCAGCGGCACTGGAAGAGTACGAGCGGTATGCGGCCAGGATCGAGAGAGAGCGGGCCAACCAGGCCAGCCAAGAACACAAGTTGGAGGAGCTCAACGAGAGGATCCATACCATTAAGAGCCAGTGGGAACCTAGGTTGGACCAGCTCGTGGGCCAGATCAACGACGCCTTCAGCTACAACTTTGAGCAGATCAGCTGCGCGGGCGAGGTTGGCGTGCACAAGGACGAGGACTTTGACAAGTGGGCCATTGAGATCAAGGTCAAGTTCCGGTAAGTTGTCGAGCTCTGTTTCTCTGGCCAGCATGGAGCTGAACTAACCGCGCCCATCACAGAGAAAACGAGACACTCCAGCGGCTCGACCAGCACCGGCAATCGGGCGGCGAGCGGGCTGTGTCGACCATCTTTTATCTCATGGCGCTGCAGTCGATGGCGCAGGCGCCGTTCCGCGTCGTCGACGAGATCAACCAGGGCATGGACCCGCGCAACGAGCGCATGGTGCACGAGCGCATGGTCGAGGTCGCCTGCCGCGAGCACACGAGCCAGTACTTCCTCATCACGCCCAAGCTGCTGTCGGGCCTCCGGTATGATGAGAGGATGCGGGTGCACACGATTGTCAGTGGTGAGCTTGTTGATGAGCTCGGGACCGAGAAGATGAACTTTAGGAATTTTGTGAATATTCAGCGGCGGCTGACGGGGCGTTGATTGGATGGGGGTAAGGGGGAAAAAGGGAAAAAGGGGAAAGAGGGTGGTGGTTGCATTGGCTTCATGATTATGATCGGAGGACAGGAAGGATGATACCCAGCTTAACTGGCGGCCTATTACAATATGGAAAGCCGAATTGGGCGTCGACAGGAGACAACCTGTTGTTTTGCTTGGCTGAGGTAGTGATGGCTGAGGATGTTCTCTCCAAAGTTGGCGCCAAGGCCTGTGACAGCGCCAAGAATTCTAAGGCTGAAGAAGCGACCCCTAACCAAGCAATGACGCAATGCCCCACCTAATCTTGAACGACACGCCCAAAAGCATCTTCGGATCAAGAATAAAGTTGGATGACTTCACTGCGTTTACTTCTGATGTTCAAGCAGGTTGACGTGCATTTACACGCCCCGGCTCCGTCCGGAGACCCCTTTTTTGCAATGTCATCATCGCCTCCAGAACAAGGCAAAACCTTAAACTCCAAGGAGCTCGGCAAGACGAAGTTACAGAACATGTACATGCAAGGGGACAGTCAAATAGGAAGATAGAACCGGGGTCACCTTACGTAGGTAGGGAGGTTAAAATAAGAAGACTAAATGCAAAGAATTGCTTGGTCGATCGTTGAAAACAAAAGAAAACGTGCGAACTGGGTTCCAAATATGACGTCACAGGCCACTTACATAGCCTGCTCTCGATAGACTTATGGGAAGAGGTGACGATATCAACTAGCCCACACATAGGTATATATCTCTCTGCTGTCTTCTGAGATTCTTTCCCACCATCATCAATCAACTCAACAAACCAAAAGACCACAAACATACCAAGCCTCGAGCATCACCAAACTCGACCACAACACACTACACACAACACACCACCAAACAAACATCACCAAGCAAACCTTCAAAATGGGTGCCGTCGTCTCTTGTGTAAGCCCTCCACTGCCCAGGCTCTATCTCGACAGCCCCAAGAATACCAACTAACCCCCCCACAGCTCCAGTCCGCGCTGCGCACCATCGGCCGCACCATCATGGCCATCATCAACGGCATTGGCAGCATCATCATGGCCATCGTCAACGGCGTCATCAACTTCCTCGGCATTATCGTCGGCTTCCTGACGTGCCAGACATGCGGCGGCCGGCGCCGCCACCGTTCCGGGGCCACAACCGGGACGACCACGGGCAGACGCCGTGGGTTCGGGAGGAGGAGACATATGGGGACCACGAGGGTCTAAACTCAGGGGGCGGATAGTTTTCTGATTTATTGCATGGTGGATGGATGATATGAGATACCCCGATACCCAAGCCAGATTGCGGCTGCGGCTTTGTTGTGAGAGGAGGGGAGGGAACGGATATTTATGACACTCCTTGCGTTTTCCTATTTCATAGCGTCTCGCGTCTCTGCTTTTACAGGGTCTCTTCGAGAGATAAATTTGATCATTTAACCTCACTGCAAACGTCCAACTGCCTAATGATAATCTCGCCCTTCTATCACTCATCCTCCAACAAATCTTTCGCAAAAAACCCACATATCCTCCCCGCCGCCTCACGCCCAACAATCGGATCCAGCTCCTGCACCGTCATATTCGCCACCTCCTTGATATTCTCCGTCTGCATCGCTAGCGCCGCAACATTCTTGGGCGTCACCCCGGGCACGGCCGCCAACATCTCCTGCGGCGTCGCGTTAAACACCTGCTCCTCGGCCAGCGCATCACTATCCAGCCCCGCCCTAACCGCCGCAATCGGATCCGGCTCATCCTCCTGCGCCTTGAGCCGCTCAAAAATCTCGGCCGTCTCATACGGCGACGACGACCAGATAATCCTCAGCTTCGGAAACGCCAGTGTCAACAACACAATCTTGCTCTGCAAATCACTCGCCCCGGGATTCGCCGCACTGACACTGGCCAAACTCCCGGACAGATCCGCAAACGGCTCAAGAGTAAAACTCTTGTTCTGGTCAAACTCAATCAACAGCATCGGGTTACGGTAGTGCGCAAACATGGCCTCGCACTGGGCATACAACCGACCGTCCCGAAAGGACCCGATCAAGTCGCTGACGGACTTGCGCTCGACGCAGATGTGCGGGCTGAGGATGTAGTCGCCGACGGTGAGCATGCAGGGGACGATGACCATGGCGCGGCCGTGGAGGAGGGAAGGGAGGGAGGAGCGGAACTCGCGGACGTCGACGACGACGCGGGGCGGTTGGGCCGTGGCGGCGAGGCGGCCGCCGCCGGCGATGCGCGTGTTGATGGTGCGGAGGAAGGCTTCTTGCGGGTCGTCGTCGGTGTGGGGGTCGTGGGTCATGACGACGGACATGCTGGCGCGTTCCTTGATGAGTTTGGTGTAGGCGTCCTTTTCGCGGCGGACGGTGGAGAGGTAGCGCTGTTCTTCGACGGAGCCGCCGTAGTAGAGGAAGTAGACGCGGACGTTGCGGTCGTTGTGGGAGGAGCGGTAGACTTCGACGCGCCGGATGAAGGCGGCGTCTGGTTCGTACATGATGATGTATTTAGGCTTGACCTCCTCCAGGACGTGCTCGTCTTGGTCGCCCTCGTATGCGTGGATGACGACGAGATCCTGCATTTCGTACAGTTGGTAGTAGTCGTCCATGTCCTCCATGGGGTCGGCGATGATGTCTTCTTTTTGTTTTGCCTCTTCCTCGGTGATTTGGACCTCGGCCATCAGGTCGGCAACCTCGCCGGGCTTCTCAAAGTACTGCCCTATGCTCCCGTTGTCGAGACGGCCAGGTCCTGCACCAATACCCCCACCACCACGGACCCGTCGTCTCTTGTGCGCAGGCGCTTTGCCTCGCGAGATGCGTGGATCGACTGCTCCGTTGAGGGCCTTTTGGTTCTCGGAGAATAGAGTCGCGCTAATTTGGGCAAACTCCCGCTTCCACTTGAGGTAGTTGCGCAACTTTCTCCTCATCATGAAAGAAGCTGTTGGCTTGTCCTCCTCAGGGTCGTGGAACTCCTCCACTTTCTTCTCGATCCGTGGCTTGACATGCATTGTTTGGAGGTAATCCCGAAGCTGCCGGCATGTATTGGTGTCGGAGCACATGATTAATATCGTTCCATTGGAGTCATCGCGGACGGCAGGTTCAAAGTAGAGATCCCGGTCGATCTCCTCCAACACCTCAGCTAGCACGGCCCATTTCGGTTGCTCTTCTAGAACGGGCCGCAGGGAGTCAATGTTAGTATCCGGGCCTGCCCTTTGGTTGCTCGAATACACCCGCTTCTTGGCCGTGTCGAAGATGGTCTGCGCGGCGTCCAGGAACAGCCACGGGGACTGCGTCTGCCTCGTCGACCCCGGCGGCGGCGAATGGGCGGCATGGATAGTGTCGAGTTGCTGCAGGAACGAGACAGAATCAAGCGCCAAGATGGACTGGAGCATTCCTCGGAGGACGGTCAAGTCGTTCACAATCTGCTTTGTCTTCCAGCTGACTCGGTGCCAGTTCGGGTCCAGCTGGCGGCGGACAATGACATCGAAGTTCTTGAGCAGGGCGCTGTCAAGGTTCCAGTCGTCCATTTCCAGGCCCGTGTTGCTCTTTTTCAGCTCGTGGATACTGACTTCGACGCATTCCATGACGGCAGTCTGTATCTCACGCATGGCCTCTGTCATGGGAACCTCGAGTTCAATCACTTCGGCCTTCTTCTTCCCCTCTAGCGCCTCGGCGACATGGGCGTGGAAGCGCGGCCAGAGCGATGCTTTCCGGAGGAAAAGATTCTTCATCATATTTGCTAGCGGCGAGAAGCCTACGGTGAAGGGATCCGGATTGTCCGAGAAGGCTTTGAGGAATCCGACCTTGTTCTTTTGGCGATATATCCTGATAATGAAGGCTTCTAGAGACGTCGCAACGACGCGGTCCGCATGGAGCACAATCATGCCCGTGATGGTCTCGGGGTTCACCAGGCCGGTCAGCATATCGACGACCAGAATGCGCGAGGTGACGCTGAATATGCCGCCGGCAGCGTACATCTTTTCACGGGCGCCCACGCTAGTGAAGTCGGTGTTGACCACGGTCAGCCCGCGGGCGCGGGGCGACATGCTGATGGCGGCATGTTCAGCGAGAGCCTCACCAATCCAGGCATTCTCTCTGTCGTTGGCGCCAACGATGATAATCAGGTTGTTCCCTGCGGCATCGTATGAGTGGAGGAGGTTGGTGATGAGGCGGATGAGGCCAAGGCCTCGTGCAAGTACGACGAGCTCATCTTCTTTTCGGAGCTCCTCAAACAGCTTCTGCTGGTAAACCTGTAACGGGTTAGCTGTAAGATTCACTCAGCGCTGACATGAGAGTGGTCACGGGACGTACAAGAGGCAGCGAGAGCTTCACAGGCTGCACAGGCTGCGCAGGCTGCGAGGCGCCAGCGGCCGACATGGGACGGATTCTAGATGTCCGGTTTTAAAGAGGGCATCCTCGGGGTGTGTATTCAGTTCTGTGTAACAGCGTACGTGAAGGCAGCAACACGGGGTGAGATGGCGTCGCGACTGTGATTGACAGCTGCCAAAAAGCATGCCAAGTGCCTGCCACCGGCCGTGGAGGCCGCGTCAAGCCGGCTGACGACGTCATTGTCATCAGCCAGCTCAGGTGGTGGGTGTCCCTTACGAATGCCGCAAGTTTCAACTTAAAAGGAGGACAGTGATTCAAATAATCACCGGAACCTCTTCTCTTGAACTTTCTCTTCCCATCTTCTTTCTTCAAAACTACAACAAATCTACCCAGAAAGACTCGACTTCAAGTCCCTGACCCACTTTGCTCCTACCCCTGTCGTCTTACCGTACGAATACACAGTAAGCACCATGGACTCTTCCAAGATCACCCAGCAACAGCAGAAGGACACCAACCAGCCGGTAAGTTACATCGCCTTTCTCCCTGATAGTCTGTTGTATTACCAAGCTAACCCAACCGCTTCTGCTACAGACGGAGGGTGTCGGCCACAAAATCGCCGAGAAAGCCAAGGAGACGTTCCAAGCTCACTCGGCCAACCCTGGCCCCGCCGTTCCCAAGGAGTTCAACGTTCAGGAAGAGGGAACGAAGGAGGAGCGCCGGGCCAAGGCCCAGGAGCTGAACAAGAGCTGAGCGATGAAATAAGAGCTCGTTTCTTTGTATGTTAGTTAGATGTTAACGCTTATGATCATGCCGACCAAACGTCTTCCTTAGAGCTCATGGTTGGGTTCCTTTAAGTGACTTACTGTGTCTGCCTTCCAGGCTCCGATATTCTGAATAACGGCCCGCCCATGATTCGTCTAAACTAAGCAAAAATGACCACGACGCGCGTGTGCTTCCTCTGGTCCACCCAAGAGATAGCCAAAGCGGCAAGAAGGTCGCAGCCTTGGAATAAGCGTGATGGGCAGTGGTGTTGGACCTGGTAAAGTTCCATACATAGGTATTTAATACGAATTCGTGTTACACGTAATTACCCATTAACTTCGTTCCGCTGAGACTGCCCCACCTTGGGCACCTGTGGCGGTGCATCTTACCCCGTCCCTGTCAACCGCACCGAGCACTCCCCTGAATCTTTGGCTAGCATTGTAAGGAAGCAACCGGGTCCACGAAACATTGAGGACTCACCCAGGCCGAATTCCCAAATCCGCATACAAGGCTTCCCGTGCCTGTCTTTCCCACCTCGCCCCATTGCTTTACCGGCCTTCAGCACGACTCGGAACCGACCGAGTCTACCGCATTCTCCAGTTTGGCATCCACAGGCTACAACCCCTCCGTCCCGAATCGCAATTCGCTCTTCCAGTGTCGGCACCCGCCCTCCCGCGCCCCCGAGTGACGACCGTCTTCCGAGCTCTTGCACCACTCCCGCTGCCGAGGCATCCTATCGCCGACTGCGGGCCTGTGATCGACAACTGCCCCTCTTGCCGAGTTTCGACGACAACTAGTGACGTACCGGGGCCCGACCGCCCCCCATCTCGCGATGCCATCGATTTTGAGCGACGACGATCGAGAGACTGTCAAGCGCTTCGTCCCCAAGCAGACCAACAAGATCCATGCAGTCGCCGTGGCCAGGCTCTACGTAGCCTACCCACACAAGTCGAAATGGACATACACAGGTCTGCAGGGCGCCGTCGTGCTGGCGAATGACCTCGTCGGTAACACGTTCTGGCTCAAGATGGTGGATATTTCGGTATGTCCTGAACATCCTCTCCTAGTGGCCCCCAGATTCATTGCGCCGAGAATACCCTGCTGACACGCACATAGCCTGGGAACCGTGGAGTAATATGGGACCAGGAGATCTTCGAGAATTGGAACTACAACCAAGACCGCGTCTTTTTCCACACCTTTGAGATCGAGCAGTGTCTGGCCGGACTGTCCTTCGTCGACGAGAAAGAGGCGAAGCAGTTCCTAAAAAAGATGAACGACAGGGAAAAGAATGCGTCCAAGGCAACAGTGAAGACTCCCTTTGGCGGAGCGGCCCCGGTGACCCATCACAAGCATCACCACGGACTGCTAGGAGGACTTTTTGGAGGCCATCGCCATTCCTCGGCGCCAACACCGCCGGAGTCGCCCCGCGTACCCGCCCCGACACGAGATCACAGGTCCGGTAGCATGAATGGGTACCGCGAACCGGCCGCGCCTTCAGGGTTCGAAAAGCTAGAGGCCTTTGACCCCCAATGGAGGGAGCATTTTGGCGAGGATCTGAAGTCCAAGGGCCTAACAGACGACTTCATCCGCGAAAACCAAGACTTTATTGTCGACTTCCTCAAGGAGGAGCAAGCAGCCCAGGCGGCCCAGGCGGCCCAAGCGGCCCAAGCGGCTCCGGTTGAGCAGCCAGAGCCGTCCCCTCCTCCTCCGCCACAACCTCCAGTCAATGGATCTGGGCCAGGACTGAGGGCCCCCCCTCCGCCGCCCCCTCCACCCCCAGCCGCAGCGCCGCGCGAGCCGATAGCCGCACCTCCGCCTCCGAAGAGAGGACCAGCCCCGCCTCCACCCCCTGCGCCGAGGAGGTCGGGCAAGCTTGAGACCCAGCCTGAACCGGCGCCGCAGCGAGATTCGCCCCCGCCTCCCGCTCGGCCTAGATTTGCTGTCCCTCCACCTCTCGCGGATGCTGGGAAGTTTGCGCGCATAGACCCTCCCCGTGCCGTGCCGGCGGCTCCGGCCCCTGGCCCCCCGCCTCCGCCTCGGCCACCGAAAACGCCCATGGAGGATGCGGAGCCGACGCATCGATATGGTGTTCCTCCTCCCTTTACCGGCCAGCGAAACGTGCCTCCCCCACCGCCCAGTCGTGGCCCTGTTCCTCCCCCTCCGCCATCCAGGGAGCCGATTTCATCTGCCCCGCCTCCGCTACCTCCCAAAGCCCCGGCCTCCATGGCACCCCCACTGCCGCCGCCGAGCTCACGCCCACCACCCGCACTACCGGCCAGGAGCCCAGCTCCAGCACCAGCACCGCCTCCACCCCCATTGCCCTCTTCACATGCCCCCCCTGCTCCACCACCGCCTCCGCCGCTGCCCTCGTCAAATGCCCCTCCACCGCCCCCTCTGCCTCCGACGTCCAGCGGCGCACCACCCCCGCCTCCTCCTCCGCCGCCGCCTCCCGGGCCTGGCATGGGCGGCATCCCACCACCGCCACCTCCCCCACCCCCGCCATCCGGTGGCATCCCCCCACCTCCTCCTCCACCTCCTCCCCCCGGATCCTCAAGCGCGCCACCGGCTCCAGGCCTACCGACACCCCCTGCCGCCCGCAACGCCCTGCTCGACGGTATCCGCGGCGCAGGCGGCATCTCGTCGCTCAAAAAGGTCGACCGCTCCCAGATCCGCGACCGCAGCGGTGCTGCCGTCGGTGGCGGAGGCGGCGACACGGGCCCGCACGGGAGCGGCCTGCCGCCTGCCGGTGTCGCGCCCGGTGGTGGCGGAGGCGGCATGGCGGACGCGCTGGCTGCGGCGTTGCAGAAGCGGAAGGAGAAAGTTAGTCGCAGCGGTACGTATCCCTGTTTGTCTTGGGTGAATGAATTTGGTGCTAATAATATGCAGATGACGAGGATGATAACGATGACTGGTGATCTTGCCTACTGGGGTAGTAGTATCTTGCTGCGCTGGCGTGTTGTGTAGTTGATAGAAGCGGAGTGGGTAGTCCTTTGGAGAAAACTGTGGGAGCAGGCGAACGGGGTCGCGACTAGAAGTATGGATGCAGGTGGGAGATTGGGAATGCTGAGCATGCTACAGGAGTTGAGAGGTACAGAAAGTGGCTTTGGAAACATTGGGCCTTACCTTACATTGCGTATCGCTTGTCAGGGGACTTGGTCTCCGAGACAAGAAGGATATCATTCTAGTGTAGATAGTTTCAACAGGGAGTCAAGGTTATCCATATCATCAAACTACGTCATACCCGTAAACCACAACAATGTAATAGAGTCTCACGCTCATTTGGGTAGTTGGTCAAGTAGCACAGGCAAGGACAACGATGTTTGGAGCAATTAGGAGTACGAAGTTCATGTCTGAATCTATCTGGGAACGCGCAGAACCACGCCTCGAAAGAGTCCAAGAAGAGAAAGAGTGCATTAACACCACCAAACAAAATCCCCCCACTCATACCAGCCAAGAGAGAGACCGGCGATGACGTCTCTCCCATCACGACCAGTCCCTCCCGCCTTTCTGCCTGCCTCACTCTCAGGACAAGGCGTCCACCAACTGTCGGGGAACCCGGGAGAATCATGCTTGCGCATGAAATCCCTGGTTTGAGAGAGAAGACAGTTTTGTGCTTTCCATGATCCCCCACCACGCCTGCCGACATAGAAAAAAGTCGACAAAAGTGGCGGAGGTTGGAAAGGGTGGTTCCCCAACCCAAGAGCGAGTTTTTTTTTTGCCGTTCGACGACTGTCGGCAAGCCGGACGGGCTTAAATGTCGTCGATGGCAATCTCCTTGCCGCCGGCGCCGGCGACCTCGTCCTCGCTGTCGCGGTCCTCGTCGAACTCGAAGCCGCAGTCGCCGTCCTCGTTGGGACCGAACGTGTCCGTCTCGTTGATCTTGGCTGTGTCGGGCAGCTCGCCGTAGGCCTTACTAGGGGGTTGTTAGTGGGCTGAGATGATAAAGGAAGAGGAGGGAGGGGCTGGGTGGTGGCGCATACAGAGAACGGGCCTCATCGGCCGAGTACTTGAGGATCACGTCGCCCTTCTCGTCCTGGTACTCGCGCAACGAAACCAGAATGATGTCGCCGTTGTTGATCCAGATCTTTTTCCGGAGCTTGCCGCGGATCAGGCCGAGGCGCTTGACGCCGTCGAAGCACTGTAGAGTTTTGTTAGCCTTTTTTTTCCTTGTCTTGCCGCGCAGTGTGGGGAAAGAAACGTACCAGAGCCTCGAGTCTGCCGTTACCCAACATCTTCAGGACCTGAGCGTACTCTTGGCCTTCCTCCTTGAATGTGAGTTCGCGCTTCTCATTGCTATTTCCGATGTCAGCAATCGCGGTGTTGGGCAGCGGTGGGGGCGGATGGGGGCGGAAACGCACTCGTTCTCGTTCTTTCCTCTGCGCCTGTTCTTGCCTCCCTTTCCCTTATTCTTCGGCATTTTGACGGAGCGCGCTCAGGCGATGTCCCTCGATTAAGATCGGTTTTTTGAGGGAGCCGTGAATGAGGACCTGCCTTCACGGTGGTTTTGCTGTTGCTCGGTCGTGTTGCCGGAGCGATGCCGATGTGGTGGGAGAGGGAAGTTGGGAGGGGCAGGTGCAGGGGGTTTATAATGACTCTTTCGTGGGGTGCAGGGGTCGTTGGGTTTCGCCTTTGAGTTTAGTGGGGCAATGGTGGCGGAGTGGATAAGAGTGGCTAACTGCCTTGCCCTCGGGGTCAGCTTCGTGCGACGCGTTGTTGATTGGCTCAAGGTTTGGATTAAACTTCCACCTCTGCGTCCCATGTGCTCGGCTTTGAGCACCCAGAAGCCTAGACTACCGTTCGACACACACAGCAAGCAATCAGTTTTGCGATTGCCCATAATGTTCCGGCGCGCTCTGCAACGCCTAGGGCCGCCACCCGGCCCTGCCGGTTACAGCCGGATGTTCGCCTCCAAGACCAGTCATCACGCCAAGCCGACCTCTCTGGGTGTCATGACACCAACGACAATGCAAGAGTTTGTCCCGAACCCGAGTGTCGTCGAATTTTCCGCCAAGTCAAATATTGCCTTCCCGAGCGCTCTGCGTAAAGTCCACAATGCCAAGTTCAACGAATACCCTCTGAGCATCTCGATATGCGAACGCCATGTCTTCTCTCTCTACCACATAAAGTACCTGGCCGTCTACGAGCATCCTCTCACCGAGAAGACATTGCACTTTTACGCCCAGGAGAAGAACTCGAAGCCTTTATGGTGCTACGTTCAGGGCTCCTCCTCGGCGGATGGGAGTATCGTCGTGGTGCGGACTGCAAGTGAGAGGATGGTTCGCAAGGCACTCATCCACGCCTTGAATTCTGCCGGCTACGACATGCATGGCAGGAGGTTGAATGGGAAGGAAGGGGAGCTTCGGGGCACGATCCGGGTTGCTGTGCCGCACCCTAAGGCGATCTTGAAGACTGATTTTGATGGTCTAGTGCTCCACCTGACCAACTCTCTCATCACCCAAGTTATTCCACGTCTCAGGGGGATCGCACCCCTCAAGGGGAAGACCAAATCTGCTCGCTGAGCTTGGGACACTTGCTGAACAGAAAGTTCAGTCATTTTTCTCTCGCAGCAGTCGCATAAACTGAGGACGAGCCTTGATTGCAGGAATCCGATCCTGAGCAGTGACGACAGGGCAACTGGTTTAGACCGCCGTCAACAACCGCGTGTCGTGAATCTTATCCTCTGCCGGTGACGATGGGGCCGGGGGATCAGAATCATAGGTTTGCCCATAAGCAACTACAGAACCCCCTGAATGACTCGGGTTCACCCAATGTGTAATCAGAGTTGGATGTCAAGCCTCAGCATCCTTTGCGCAGCACCAGAGGACATATTGCGGCGACGACGAAACAAAGAACGGAGCAGGGACGTGGCCAGGCGGATTACCGTCATGGACCGGCAAGGCACCCTGCGCGACTCTTCTTAACGGAGCCACTCTAGGCCGGGGTTTGGCCCAGGGGTGGATTCCCTCCTTTCGGTATGGCATAACTCGAGAAAGAGAAAAGTCGAAACAACCGCAGAAGCAGCAGCTCTGGATAACATCCGCCTTTAGAGCAATGCCAGTCAGTCGAAGGTGTTAGAAGAGCTGGGATAATGGCATGTCGTCTCCGACGCTTCATCGCTGCTGGGAGTACAATACAATATATGGATAGAACCAAGAAACTGCGCTGGGTCTCGTTCACCCGCCCCCATTCCCAGCCCGGCCCTTTTGCTCCACCGAGTTGATATACTCAGAATGCAAATCCTCCACGGCCGGGATGATGAGGCTCTCGATTTCCACCTCGGGCTCGCCTTCGGGTAGGCTCTTGGGGTCAATAGGCTCGTCCTTGGGAACACTTTCGACCCCGTTCTTGCGGAATGGTACACGAATCCAGTTATCCGGGCGTCCGGGAGAAACGAAAACCTATCCTTGTTAGATGTTGGAAGGGGAGAGAAGGGGAGAAAACATACAACTTCCCACTTGCGTGTTGACCTTGATCGTCCGGTTAGCTGATTCCTTCCATTCGCTTGGCTGGCAAGAAGACTCACAGCAAGTTGCCAATTACCAGATGATGCTGGTAGCGATCAAGCGAGTACTTGGCCTTGTGCACGAGAATCGTCGGGTCCGTCTCCAGCTTGAAGGAAACGATCATGCCCTGCGGCGACCAGCCCTCGACTAGGTTCTTGAGGAACTTGGGCACTGGGTCCAGGTCAATGACTAAGCTTTTGCTCCTCGGCACTGACGGCGAGGAGTCGAAGTTGTCGAACGTCTCCTCCTCTTCGGCCGCCGAGCGGGCAGCTGCGCTCTTCTTGGCTGCTTCAACGGCGTTTGTACTCTGGATCTTGTGCTCCGCCATGCGGTCGGCCTAGGTCTCGGTTAGAAGGGGACCAGAATGAGGGTTAATAAAAGCCTACCGGAACAAAGAAGTCGCTGACGGCAGCAGCCAAGTACAGCAACCCGCGAGGACCAAGCGGCCGCATCAGACGGGCGATACTCCGCAGTTCGTGGAGGTAGTCAGAGATGCTAACAAACGGGAGGACTAGCAGCATGTTGCGGTTGCGTGCGTCATGGTACTTTCGCAGAACCTGGAGCATCTTGGCCGCATCCTCGTCGCGGGCCACAACGCCGCCATTGGGGCCTTCTTTAAGGAAATCAAGAAAGCAGTCCGTGGCATGGCTATAATGACGAGAGAATGGGTGAAGAGAGAATTGTCGGTGCCTGAGGGGTTAGCTATTTCTTGAGACATTGAAAAGGGTGCAAGTGTGGGAGGAAGTTGGGAGGAGCCAAGCAAGGCAAAAAGAACAAGTGAAGCATACAGGAAGAGAACGGCATATCCAGCCTCGAGGAAATACTCTGCGCTCGTCTGTCGAGGGTCAAATTAGCGAGATACATATAAACCGCGCGGTGATGGATATCTGCATCAGAGACACCACGGGCCCAGGCCCCTGCCCCTACCCCTGAGCCACAAACTTAACCAAAAAGCAACAGCACTTACAGCTCCACGGGTACCTGCAGAGAAATTGTCGATAAAGCGCACTGTCTGTTTTTCTGTAGATATGAGGGTTAGTGGTTGCGTTGCGCATGACTTCCCACCAGACCCAGAATGGGCATACCAAGCGGCACCGTGGTGCCCCCTGACGTGACCAGCACTAGACGGCGTCCGGCAGCTGAGTGATAGTCGATGAACTCGCGGGCGAGAGCGACATGCTTCTCGAGGTCCTTGGGAGGCGGATTGGAGCCAAAGTAATGGTCCTCAGCCAGGTCGGCGAGGTTCTCTGGCGGTGTCTCGGAGGCGATGTTGTCCAACATGGTGAATTGAGTGATCCGGTGTCTGCCGAGGTAATGGACTTGGACTCGACTGGTGATGGTTGAGGGTCTGGGTTCATGGTGGGGTGTGGTCCATGCTCGCCCACGAACTCCCCGCAGTGGGCCGTCCCTGCGTCAGTGTTCCTAGCGGACCCGCCATTGGCTCAAGGTGGAGATTGGGGAGGCTTGCCAAGCCACAACCCATGCAGCGCGAGACCAGGGCAACTGCCTGGCACAGGCGCAGCACTGCGTAATCTTCGCCAAACATCAAGTTCGCGACAGCTTATCAGAGCTTCCAAAAAGGTACCAGAAAGGACACGTTGGGATCAACAAGACACAGCAGTCCGATCAATCCGACGAGTGTACCTACAAAGCCCACAATGCTCGTCTCGCTCACCGTCGGCAAGGTCGACGCCGGCGTCACGGTGCTGCTCACCCCTGACAAGCGGCTGGTATGTCCCTAAGGGGTAAACTTTGGCTATTCAGGAGCTCTCTTACTGACCGCAACACCTGCAGATCGAGTTCCCCTCCATTCTTCTCCCTCCCGACATCACATCCGGCTCGATAGTCGACATCAATGTCTCGCGCAACAAGAACTCTGAGACCGCAGCCGAGCGCTCGTTCCGCGATCTCCAAGACCAGATCCTCTCCTCCTTTGGCTCTGCCGAGCCCTCGCCCCCCGTCCTGCGATGCCGCAACGCGACCCAGACGAGCGTCGTGCTCGAGTGGGACCCGATCCAGCTTGCGACGGCCGTCCTCATTAGCCTAGCACTCTACCGCAACGGCCAAAAGGCCGGCAACATCCCGAAGCCGCTCTCGATGCACACTACCAAGATCAGCGGCCTGGCCGTCGACACCGAGTACACCTTCCACCTGGTATTGCGCACGACAGCGGGGACCTTCACGAGCCAGCGCGTCACGGTGCGCACACACAAGATGACGGACCTCAGCGGCATCACCATCACGACCGGAATCCTCCCCGCGCCCATACGCGAAGGCCTAACCGCCGCGGTCGAGCGCATCGGCGCCAAGATTGTCGACGGCGTGCGCATCGACACGACACATTTTGTCACGACAGAAGGGCGCGGCGTGCACTGGGAAAAGGCAAACGAGCTCAACATCCCCATCGTCCGGCCCGAATGGGTCGAAGCATGCGAGCGCAACGGCCGCATCTTGGGCGTGACAAAATTCTACCTCGACGCCGTCCGCGTCGGGCCACCATTCGACGAGCGGCCAACCACAGGTCACGCCGCCCGCGGGTCAGTGTCTGTCCCCACACCAGCGCCCCCGCCCAAAGAGACGCCCCCGGCATCAAACGGCGCCGGCGTGAACAGCCCATCACCGCCCACGCCGAGCCCGCAAGATGCGGCAGCAAGACAAAAGGAGGAGCAAGCCGGCGCTGAGCCCGAGTCAAGCGAGAGCGAGGAGGGCGAGGAGGAGGAGCCGGAGCAAAAGGTGAAGCTGGGCGGGCAGGACGAGCAAAAGGTGCTGGCGGACGAGCGGGATCAGAAACAGCTGGCGGCGCGGCCGAAGCCGATGGTGGAGGATGCCGAGGGGAGTGAAGGCGAGAGCGAGGAAGAGGGTGAGAAGGAGGGCAGTGGGGAGGGGGAGGAGAAGGGCGGGAAGTCGCCTGGTGATGGGGCGTCGTTCCAGGATGTGGCGCTTTAATATGAGAGCAGGGGTTGAATAGGAGGTACTGTAAGAGGATAGACCGCTTTGCCTCTTGAATGCCAAGCGCCGTTCAGTTTGGGGGTATATCTTCGATGCGACACAGACAAGCTCTTAGAACTGTGTGGATGCTGAGCTTTCATGAAGGGACTTTGGTTTGTAGCCGGCGAGAAAGGGGTTGCTTCGGTAGCTATCTCGACAGGGCATGGTGGCTTGTCGCAACCCTTGGGATGCTAGAGCTAGAGAGGCCTTTTCGAGGTGGAAAGCTGGATAATACGGCAGAGAGCGCATGGGCAGCGAGCTGCGTGTGTTAAGAGATTTAGAAAGGGCAAGAAAGGGGCCGGAACTCGATGCCAAGAAAATGTCCGAGTTCAAGAGCAGAATCCAGAATCCCTACCCGCCTCCTCTGTCATAGGACCCTGAATAAAAGACCCCTTGCACGGGTCGTAGCAATGCCGTACTCTCTGGCACGGCGTCGGAAAAGGACCACGCCAGCACGTCTTAGAGCTAGACAATCTAATGTCCGTCTACAATGTCTACAATGTAGTTCGAGTACTATACAATATGTGACATCCCTTCCAACAAATACAACCCCCTTCCACCACCCACTCTACAACTCCTTCTTCTCCCCCTCCCCAGCCTTCACCCCAGCCTTCTTCTTCACCGACCCAGGCGGCGTCTTCAACCCAACCAACACCAACGTACTCACCGCCACCAGCCCCAACGCACCCATCGCATACGCCGCCTCCCTCCCAGCCCACCAATACACACTCGTAAACAGCACCGGCCCCAGTCCCCTCCCCAGCTGACCCCAACTCCTCAAAATCCCCAACTTGCCCCCCCTCTCCGCCTCCCCAGCCTCAAAGCTACTAAGCGCGTTCAACCCCGTGACAACGGTCGCCGACGTGGTCGCGAGCCCCGTGGCGGCCAGGTAGAGACCCGAGACGGTGTTGATACGGGCGAGCAGGACGAAGGAAGCGAGGCAGGAGAGGACGCCGATTCGCACCGAGAGAAGGGGCGGGAGGCGGCGGGTGACGCCGCCCTGGAGGAGCGAGGCGACGAGGCCGACGTAGCCGAGGAGGCGGCCGTTGTTGGAGGAGGTGTATTGGAAGAGGTCGTAGGTCATGAAGGGGAGGGAGAATTCCATGCCGGAGAAGAAGAGGAGGAAGGTCATGTGGACGAGGTTGAGGAGGAAGTGGGAGTTGGTTCGTTGGATTGTGGTTGGGGGGGTTTTGGGTTCCTTCTTCTGGTTGGGGGAGGTGGTCGTGTCGGGCTTGGTCAGGGAGGGGAGGGTTTCGGGGAGGCTGAAGTAGAGGTATACGGTCTCGGTGACGATCAGGAACAGGGACACTCCGGCAGCGGTCGCGAAGGGGTTGGCAGCCACGGTAGCGATGGAGCTGAGCCAGGCGCCCAGTGCCGGCCCAAAGGTGAAGGCGATGGAGAAGCATGCGCCGATGAGGGCCATGGTTGAACCTCTGCTGTTGGTGTCCGAGATGTCCGTCGCGATAGCGGTAGCGAGCTGCACGTTGCCCTCGGACAGGCCGCCGACAATGCGCGAGGCGAGGAAGGTCCGGAAATCGACCGCCACTACCCAGAGCAACACCGAGAGGATGTTCCCGACCATGCTCGCGAGCAATGCGTTGCGCCGGCCATACTTGTCTGAAAGGCGACCAATAATCGGGGAAGCGATGGCCTGGAGGAGGCTGCGTGAGGCTGACTTAGCACAGAGCCCCAGGGCATGTAAGTGGGTGTCAAAACGTACGAGAAGAGACTCCCAAGCGCTCCACCCAGCAGAACGATGTCATATCGCGAGTCGATTGGGCGCGCAAAGGCAGCCTTGTACGCATTGAGGTAACCGAGAACACTCGAGAGCAATGTCTCGGACGTCAGGGAGGTACTATCGGCCGGGGCTTCGGCATTGCGGTAGAACTCGAGCAGCTTCGGGAACAGCGGAAGGATGAAGGTGAAAGAGATCTAATTACAACCTTGTCAGCAAACGCAACCGAGAGCAATGCGCGTAGGCATTTCATACCAAGTCGAGAAGCAGCGAGATAAAGACAACTCGTAGGACCCGTTTACGGGTGGCGGCATCTACCGGCGGTGCCATGCCTGGAGTCTGGACGCTTTGCGACAAGGTTGGGTTGATAGACTGAGCGAGGTTCAGGAGGTACGTATTGTACGAATAATCTGTACAGAGATTACGCACTGTCTGCGCAAGCAAAGTGCCTAATCAGAAGGCAGAAGGTCTCGGAATGTCTATCACGGCCAGCACGATAGGAGAAACCTCAAGAGAAAGTAGAACAGTGCAGAAAAACGAACAAGAGGAAAAGATGAGAAGCGAGAGGCTTAGACCGTTGCAGTGTCGAGCTGTCAACAACGTGATGCTTCCAAATCATCCATGGCGGCACGCTCAACCCTGCGTCACAGGGTCCCTGTTTGGCAGTGGGGGTTGACTGCTCGTCCAGCCACGCTGCCACTTCCTTAAGCCACATTTAGGATGTCATCGACAGGGGTTGCGAACAATCACGTCATTCCCCTGCATCCGTAATTACAGGAACAACGTATTCGTACGGAATACAAGACACCATGAACGTTACTAACATGCTCGCTCAGACACAGCTTGCAATTTTCCCCCGTCCATGGGCATATATGATTCATCTCTAGAATCGCCGAATAATCGCCATAATAACAAAGATGAAGGTTCGAGGCAGGACCATGGATGCCGGCAGTTCGCGACAGGCTGGGATTCTCAGCCCCTTGACAGTTCTCCTTTCCAGTGTCTGCTTCCGGCAAAGACAGTCAAGTTCGGCTTCCACGAATTCCTCCTCGGGATTCTAGCTCAATGAGCGATGCCACAAATTTTTGCACACGGCACACCAAACGCAAAATCCGATGGCGGCACACTCCCTGCCCGAGTTGCCGCTCTACGACGGCATGAGGCAATGCCACTCCATCCCCCCGGGTTTTGAGCCATGAATAGGCAGTATATGCTTGAGGCAAGTGTTTTGAATTAGAGCATCTCTGTCCAGTGAGCTTGAAAGCTGGACTCACAGTACTTGTACAATCTCGCCGGTAAAACATTTTAGGGTGGGTATGTCTGGCTATATGGCTCTGTCTATTTTGCGCCTTGCCGTCATGCAGACCAGTTCAACTTCCGCCCCTAGGAAAAACTTGGTACAGATAGTACCATCCTCCTTCCAATCGCCAGTGGTGTAGACAAAGTCCTCAGCTAATAGAAACCTCCTATTTCATGGAGACTCTGCTGCTGAGCTAGCATTCTCCCAGCGGCGGCGCCATAACCCCGGTTATTGTCTTGCCTCCCGTCTAGTCCCCGTCTAAGGGGGAAACGAGATGAGTATATAAAGACGTCTCCCTCTTGACTCGACCCCGTTTTCGCTTCCTCTCCCCAGTGCCTAAAACGCCATCCGCTCGTTCCTTTCACTCCCTGACTGCGGAGTACCCTGCCCAACAATCCCCAACCATGAAGTCCGCTGTCGTCGCCCTCAGTGTTCTCGCCACCGAGGCAGCTGCCGGCGGCTTCTACGTCGCCTGGTTAAATCCTTCTCCTGGCACAGCCTTGCCAACCGACCCCACCAAATGGACCACCTCAACCGCCAACACCACTCGCACCCAAACCATTACCAGTTGCCCGCCTTTCCTGACCAGCTGCTCGTCTTACAGCACCGTTCTAACGGCCGTCGTGCCGGTCAGCACGATCTTGGGCCCCCTGACCGAAACCGACACCACCACCACCGAGACTGAGGAGTCGACCTCCACGACGAGCTCAACCTCTTCCTCGTCCCCTTCCTCATCCTCGCTCACCTCGACTGCCATTACCACCACGGCCACAACCCTTCGTCCTGCCCTTCCGCTTGTCGACTCTGCATCTTTTAGTACGGCTCCAGCACCTACCACTACTCTGGTAAAGACCAAGGTTGTAGGCTCCTTTCCTCCGCCCAAGGCATTATCGTGTCCGCCGGCTGCCACGGGTGGGGCGGTTCACAATGTCCAGCGTGCTGGGGTTGTGCTTGTGGCGTTTGTTGTTGCGGTTGTGTTTTTGTAATGGGGTTTCTTGTTGTATCTAGGAGAATCGGGGGTTCATGGGGCATGTGTTGTTGGGATTAAGGTTGTTTTGGGATTTACCCCTGAGACTTCGCGATCCTTATCACTTAGGCTAAGTGGAATGATGTCTAGATTATGCTTGGTTCGTTTTCGGGTATAGATTTTCAGTTCACCGTAGGGCAGGTCACCGCGAGCTGTGCGCCAGACCGGTGAGCTTGGTCTCGGAACTTGATGATCACTTTGGTCTAATAGCTTATATCATATTTTGGCTTCCAAGCTCAGCGATTACACCCTAAACCTCTTCATAGTACTACTCGGGAACAATCTCAACCCCAGGGCCCAGTCTGTCTCTGGCAGAAAACCTGCACAGTGGCGGCGCCCAGCGCAGAAGCAGTCGGCTGTTCTCGCCCTCTTCTCGCCCCACCCCCCTCTCCCAAGAGCGCGACATTATCTGTCGTGGGAATTCCATCCCACATGTAGAAGGCTTTGCCGTCGGTGCCAGGTGGGTTGGGGTTCGAGGAGGGGCACCATTGATGCTATTGGGTATGCTGCGCTAGGCCGTTTGTTGGCTCGTGTTGCAGGTCCTTTGTTAAACCGGAGTTGATGGTAGCCATTCCCGTCTGTAATATGCACTTTAATCTTGCGCATGGATGAAGCCGAGGTTGGGGAAGCAAATTTGGCGGCCGCGTAGCTTGGTTAGGCTGGGTTGAGCTGCGGCTGATGCCGTCTCTTGTCGATGAGCCTTCGGGTGAGTTGACCTGTTCGGAGCGTCTGCGACCTGCCAAGGGTCCTTGAAAAGAGGCATGGGCCAAGTCCGACAGCTTTCTAGGCCACGGGCCTGGCCTTTCACCCTGCCGTCCCTCTAGACCGTGACAATAAGGTGGAGAGCAGCACCTCAACCCATCGCCGCCAACCGCCTCACCACCTCCTCAACCCTGACCGCCCCACCAAGCAGCTCCCTCCCCGCCTCACGATCCCGCCCATTCTCCCCCACCACCACCAACTTGACAATCTCCCCATCATCACCCATAACCAACCTCCCCGTCCGCCCATCCGCCCACTCAATCGTAACCTGCTTCGCCTCCGCATCCGAAGCACTAATATCCACCAACCGATCCTCCCGCTCCTCCTCACCACCCTCCTTCCCCCCCAACCCCGCCGCCCTCCTCAAATCAGCAACCACCCCCAGCCTATGATGATACCGCACCACCTCCCGCCTCAACGCGCGCGCAAACTTCGCCAGATCCTGCTTCTTCCCTTCCCCGTCACCCTTAGGGGGAGCAGGCAAATACCTCGCCGCCAGCCCCGCCAACGGGATACACGGCGGCAGGGTGTGGCGATGGACGCGCAACCAGCTGCCGCGCTGCTGCTGCTGATTGCTGTAGGGCCGGTTCAGGAGGACGTAGTAAGGGCGGGTGAAACGGGCGCGGGTGACGACTTCGATGCGCAGGCCTAGGATGGCGCCGGCGTCGACGGCGTGGGGGTCTGGGTCGCGCGCGCGGAAGGTGGTGAGGGTGGCGCAGGCGCGGTAGAGGGATTGTTGGTTGTGGGCTTGTTGGAGGGCGGATTGGGCGAGGAGGGGTTGTTTGATGTTGTCGTCGGTGGTGGTGGAGAGGATGTCGAGGGTTGAGGGGGCAGTTAAGAGGGTAGATGTTTGGATGCGGAGTTGTTTTTTGAGGGATGAGGCTGGATGTTGTTAGTTAACTATTTGGCTATGAGTTTTGTGAGAGGCGTACCTCTTGCTTGGAGAGCCTCAATCTCATCATCAATGCTTGACGCCATTTTCAGTTTACACGGCGACTTTGACGCGTCACAGTGTATTTGGACGCTGCGATGGAATCGGCTGAAAATTGTGGGTGGATGAGGATATTTGGGGTCAATCTCTGTGTTTGAGAGTAATCTGTTAAAGCCAGTCGATTTTGATTGAACTGCTTGATCACTTGAAGACCGACCTCTTTGATCCCGTTTGTTTACTTCGTACTGAGAATGAAACGCTGTCGAATCGCATGTGCTGCTGAAGCTTGGCAACGGTTTCACTTGTAAATACCGTACCAATGTGATACCGATACGAATACCAACCGCGTACGAAGAGGGTGGGTTCTGCCCTGCGATGCGCTTTACCCAACGCGGCAAGGCTGACGCAAGAGCTGACAGAACCCTGGACCCCGTCAGCCTGAAATTTACAATACAAAGAACGGCTTGAAGCCGAATGTTACCGAGGAGTTGCAATCGCCAACAAGTTGGTTGGCATTGGAACTGAAATCAGTCTCTGTTGCAGCATATCACGCGAGTCTCCCTACATGTTTATCCTCTTGAAATCCAAAACCTGATCGAACCCGAGATTCATCTGTAACAGTCGCCACTACGCAAAGGCCACCGTAGCAGGTTACAGACGCTAATTCCCCCACACCCCACCACGCCTTGTAACCAACCGGACGCGGGCCGGGGTTCAGGGGTTGCCTCCGAGCCTCCGGGTCCAGCGACGTGTCCCGGTTGCTGACTTTTGGATTTTTACATTGTTGACTTCTGCAGCCTTCCGAAAGGCCGCTTCCATTCCTTAGACAGCCGTCAAGCACGAGTCCTTCTTGTCATTCTTTAATTAACAGCTTCGTTTCGAACTTCGCCCCGTTGTTTCACCTTTTTGCCTACTCTTCCAGACCTACCGAATACTCCCTTCAAGGCCCGTTCCCAAACCTAGGCGTCGATCAACACCCCGCCTCGCTGTCGCCTTGTCCCAACACCCGCGAAGCCCACGCAGAATTCGATTTCATACACACATATCAATACCTATCAATACCTATGGGCGCCAAATCCCGTCGCGCCAAATCGCCGACGACCAAGAACGGCTCGCTCGGACGTTCGTCCAGCAAGAAGAGCAACGGGATGAATTCCAACGTCGAGCTGCTTCGGCGCAACGTATCGCAAGAGACCTCGACCCCCGAAGGCGCCGCCGCCAACCTGATGGCCCGCGAGACCTTCTCCCTCGACGACCCGGTGCCCAAGCCGCACGCCGTCAACAACCATGGCTTCTTCGACCTCCCCAAGAAAGACCAGAGGAACTTTGGCCTCCTGGTCCTCCTTTACTTCCTCCAGGGCATCCCGCTGGGCCTCGCGACGGGCTCTGTCCCCTTTTTATTGAAGAACCACATGTCATACGGCGAGATCGGCATCTTCAGCCTGGCGTCGTACCCCTATTCTCTGAAGCTCTTCTGGAGCCCCATCGTGGATGCGCTATGGAGTCCTAAGGTCGGCCGGAGGAAGAGCTGGATCCTTCCGATCCAACTGCTTTCCGGCGTGGGCATGCTGTGGCTGGGGTCCAAGGTCGAGGGCATGATGGAGCTGACGGGCAAGCCCGGCGGCCCCACGGTCTGGGGGTTCACCGGCTGGTGGTTCTTCCTGGTGCTCATGTGCGCCACGCAGGACATTGCCGTTGACGGGTGGGCGCTGACCCTGCTGACGCCGGGCAACGTCTCGTACGCCTCGACCGCGCAGACCGTCGGCCTGACCGCCGGCCAGTTCCTCTCGTACACCGTTTTCCTCGCCTTCTACTCCAAGGACTTTGCCAACCGCTGGTTCCGCACCGAGCCGCTCGACCACGGCCTGATGAGCCTGGGCGGCTACCTGACCTTCTGGGGGTGGGCCTACATCGCCGTGACGCTCGGGCTGGGCCTGCTCAAGCGCGAGGAAAAGACCAAGAACGAGGACGGCATCTGGGACGTCTACAAGATCATGTGGGGCGTGCTCAAGCTGAAGAATATCCAGACCATCATCCTCGTCCACCTCATCGCCAAGATCGGCTTCCAAGCCAACGACGGCGTCACCAGCCTCAAGCTCCTCGACAAGGGCTTCGGCACCGAAAACATGGCCCTCACCGTGCTCATCGACTTCCCCTTCGAGATCGGCCTGGGCTACTACGCAGGCAAATGGTCCCAACAATTCACCCCCATGCGCCTCTGGTGCTGGGGTTTCGCGGGCCGCCTCGCGGCCGCCGTCGTCGCGCAATTCACCGTCTCCATCTTCCCCGCAGGCGGCGTCACGAGCTGGTACCTGCTCGCCGTGATCCTGCAGCACGTCTTCTCGACCTTCACCAACACCATCATGTTCGTCGCCGTGTCGGCCTTCCACGCGCGCGTCGCCGACCCGGCCATCGGCGGCACCTACATGACGCTGCTCGCCACCGTGTGCAACCTCGGCGGCACCTTCCCGCGCTTTTTTGTCCTGCGCATGGTTGACGCTTTCACGAGCGCCACCTGCCTGCCCAGCCCGCATCCCGACACGGGCTCCAAGTTCACGGGCCCCGCCGTGACGACGCCGTTTAGCTGCGCCGTCCAGGCCGACAAGGAGCGCTGCCTGGCTGGCGGCGGCATTTGTGAGATGCAGCGCGATGGGTACTACATTGTCAATGTCCTCTGCGTGCTTATTGGCGTCGTCACTTTTGCTCTCTTCATCCGCCCCAAGGTGTTGCAGCTCCAGGCTCTGCCGCTGCGGGCATGGCGTCTATCGTCTTCGCCTTCGAAATATTAATGGGCTGGAAGAGGCTGGATGTCTACCCAGATAGCACATGCTCTGTTGTAATATCAGCGTATATAGAACAACGCACATTCATTCATCATAAACCATACACAGTGTACAAATGATTATTCATGGCGGATAGAAGTTATCATTCTGACTTCTCAGCAAGAGCTATCTGTTCACTCAACATGATCAAACTCCATGCGAAAATGACAAACGCCAAATCGTCCCTGCAGTTCAGAGCACAGGGCCATATCCCGAGGCCTGGGAGAGGCAGTTACCAACCACCGGTCTCCTCCTTGGGCTCCGGCTCAGAGGCCTTCTGGGTGTTGTCGCCGCTCTCAGCGCCCCAAGCGACAGCTTCGTCGCCATTGCCGTCACCGTTCTGAGTGCCCCAGGCGTCAGCGCCGTCACCCTCGCCTGAGTTAGCACCGGCGCCGGCATCCTCCTCAAAGTCCGAATCAGCCTCGAACTTCAGGTTACCCGCCGTGGCGCCCTCAGGAATGTGCTGCTGCAGGAAGTCGGGCACTTCCTGGTTCGTCTCCAGGAGAGTGCGGGTCAAGACCGATGCAATCTCCTCGTCCCGGTCAGAATAGAAAGAAGACGCAAGACCGCGGTAGCCAATGCGTCCAGTGCGGCCTGTAAATGTCAGAGGCTAGAGCCAAACACGTGCTAGTAGGGACAAACTTACCAATGCGGTGCGTATACTCCTCAATACCGCCATAAGCCATCGACGGCAGATCATAGTTGATCACGTGCATCGTCATGCGAACATCAATGCCCCGAGCAGAAACCCCAGTGGTGATCAGGATGGGGAACTTGCCGCTACGGAAGCCACGCATGGCGGCTTCCCGCTCCTTCTGGGTGCGGTCCGAGTGCATCGAGGTACAGGGCAGGCCGATGTTGTAGAGGAAGTCGTCCAACTCGTCAGCCGTCCGCTTAGAGTTGACGAAGATGATCGTCCGAGTAGGAGGGAAAGACTTGATCAAGTCATAAAGCGCTTTGCGCTTCAGAGCGGGGTCGACATAGATGATTTGCTGCTTGATGTTGGCATGAGTGCTGCCAGCGCGCCCGACACGCAGGCGGACATGGTTCTCAGCCAGATGAGACTTGGCCAAGTCGCGGGCATCCTTGGGGAAGGTGGCCTAGAAGAGCATGAAGTTGATGTTGCTCTCTTCTTGCTCTGCGAAAGAGTTAGATATTGAGACAAAAAGAGGGGGAGAAAGGAGAAAAAAGGAAAAGGCAAAAGCAAGAAAAGAGGAAACGGAGGATAGGGGAGAGAATGAAGAACCTACCACCGCCAGACATAATCTTGTCCAAGTCGTCCTTCCAGTCATCATTCAGCATCTCATCGGCCTCGTCGATGACCATGTACCGGACGCGGCGAAGAGAGAGGTTCTGCGGTTTGTCGATGAAAGCGCACAGGCGGCCAGGAGTGGCAATCAAGAGGTCACATCCCTTCCGGAGCTGGTTCACCTGGTCGCCCATTGGGCCACCACCGTAGACCACGCAGGGCCGGAGCATGGTACGGTAGCAGAACTTCCGGGCCTCATTGAAGATCTGCACGGCGAGCTCACGGCTCGGGCAAACAATGACAACAAGTGGTTCAGCGCGAATCACCGGGTCCGTCTTCGGGTTGTAGGTGGCCGGGTTAGGGCGGGGGGCTGCGAGCTTCTTGGCTTTGCCGACAAGTTTGTTCAGGATGGGGATCAGGTAGGCTGCAGTCTTGCCAGAACCTAGGAGAAAGTGTAAGCAGGGAAACTGAAACCGTTGACCAGAGCTTTACTTACCCGTCTGCGCGATGGCGATGACATCCTGCCCCATGTGGATCGCGGGAAGGCAGTACCGCTGGATCGGAGTAGGCACTCTATAGCCAGCAAGTTCGACGTTCTTCAGCATCACCGGGTGCAGGCCAGCGCTCTTGAAGTCAGCAATAGGCTCGACGCGGACTGGGCCTTCCTGGTACAGCTGGATTTCGGCGATCCTGATTTTGTCAGCCAAGGTCACTTCCCGTCAAGTGAATAACCAACTTACTTGCTGAAGTCGATGCCTTCACCGGTGCGCTTGTCGGGCTCGCCGAACAACTCGACTTCGAGTTCAGGATGCTCGGGGCCAACATCTCCCTCCTCGCCGTCCCAGTGGTAGACGGTGGCATTGCCTTCCCACTCGTTATTCTCCTTGGCGCCGAGAGAGTTATAGTCGTAGGGGGTGGCCTTGACCCAGCCCTCAGGGGTCTCGAACTGATTAGTGGCAGGAGCCGGGCCATCGCCGTTGGTGGGGAGAGCGTCACGAAGCTCAGAGGCTTCGAAGGCGCCGTGGGCCTCGCCGTTGCGGGAAATCGCTTCGGGAGACGGGGTAGGATCCCAGCCTTGAGACATTTTCTGCAGTGATTTCGTCTGTGGCAACGCACAAATTAGTCTATGCCACTGATTTTGGAAGAGCAAACAAAAAGTGAAAAAAAAGACGGAAAAGAAAGGAAGGAGGGAAGAAAGAAAAAGAAGGAAAAGAAGACAGGAAAGGGTGGGGGAAAGCAGGAAGTAAGCACCTTGCTAGAAGGGCTACCTCGTCATACCTCGAGAGCGGAAAAAGGATAGAGAGAGTGTGGGAAGTAGAGTGGAGTGGTAGAAAGTGGAAGGAAAGAGATGATTCTGGCGGAAAACTTGGAAACTCGGGTTAATGTAGAAGGGTGGGGGAAGAGCGAAGTTTTCTAAAATGGGAAAGGAAGCGACGGATGGCAAAAGCACATCCAAGTCCAGTCCTGTTTCAGAAACAGACGCGTCTGTAGCAGAAGATACGACTTGCCTGGTACTTGTAGTCGCGGGACTGCAACGTAGGGGGGTAAACGGCTGGGTTTCAAATTGAAACTTCTCAGAGGAAAAGCTGACCAGTTGGATAGAGCGGGCAGTGGATGGAGTTGGGTCGTGATGGAAGAAGTGGTTGTGGGAAGAAGGAGTTTAGGTACGCCGCAGTGAAAGAAGGAAGGCAACCAAAACCTGTTGATTTCGCTGAACAATCGAACAACCAAGGAATAAAACAGAAGGCCGCGAGCAGAAAAGAAGAAAACGAAGATCTCGGAGACTTACCTCGCTGTTGAGAGTTGTTGAGAGACTGAGGTGGTCTGAGTCTGGATATCGCGACCGACCAGAGAAGAGGTGGCGGCGATGGACGTGGTGTGGAAAGGAAGAAAGAAGGCGGGAGAGGGGCGAGGGCGGGAGAATTTATACCCTGAGAAATAAGGGAAGGAGCTCTCCAGATCAGCAGCGCGAGAAAAACACCAGAAGAATTTTCTCCCCGAGGCCGAAAACAGGTCTGAATAAGAAGCTAAAAAGAACCTATCACGGCGTGGCTTTCGGTCAGCATTACTCTCGTGAAAGCCAGATTGAGGGAGTTGCGTGAAGGGCTGGGCAAGAGCCGAGCGTTAGCTCAGGGCTGGCGACGGGAGGGATGAATAGGGATGGACGCGCCAAGTAGGGGACCTTGATGGACAAACACTTTTGCACTTACGATAGTGCAAAGATAGTACGTGGAAATAAAACAAACTCGATGTTGTGTCTTGCCTTTATGATAATTCAAGTTAGCTGCAATGTTTACTTTGGAAAAAAGGGGTAAGGGGGAGCGGGTTTAGGGTTGGGGTTGGGATGCCCAGGTCGGCTTTGGTCAACCAAACCATCTGGATTTCACGAGGATTCCCTTACAGGCACTGCTATCACTGGCTAGGGCTCTCTCGTGAATCCCCTACGTGCATTGCCTCGGGGAGAGTAGTTCCTCAATGCTGAATTACTCCGAGACCAAAACGACGATGAAACAGAAAGAGTTCGGTGTGAACGAAGAAACGGCTAAACGCAATCAGTGAATGCTCCTTGACATACATCGGTATTTATACTGACAATAAAAGCCAACCCAGATGGAAGAGATTCTGACTCAATGGAGAGAAATCCACTGCAAAAATATCATGGGCCATGCATCCCCAAAAACACCTATCCCATCGACTCCCGCCCTGACTCCGAATGTCAAACAACCTGCCCAGAGACCCCGCACCCAATGCCACTTTTCAATGCCCTGTCCAATGCCGCCGCAGATCTCCCAACCGTACCACCCTCCTTCTTGGCACCATCCATTCCAGTCGAGATGGCGGCCCTCCATTTCGCATCAAACACGCGCTGCCGCGATATGCGGTCAGGATACATCTCGCTGTCCTCGTCCCGAGGCGTCCCGAACAAGTTGAGATATGCAAAGGGATTCGGCGTCCCGGGCAGGCGGTAGATGTTGTCCCAGTACGCCCTTGGGTCGTAAGGGACCGGTGCCTCTGGCTGAAAACCGATTTGGAGGAACTTTGCGAGGACCTGGATTTGCCTCGCCTGTGATTCGGGGCCCTTCTTAGTCCCAAGCGTCGCTTTGGAGGCGGTCGTCCAGCCTTTGCTGGTCATGGCTGAACCAACGCTGGGGTTCCAGCCCAGCATTGAGCTGAAGCTATTCAGCGTCTTCAGCCAGCCTCCGGGACAGGAGACGGTCTCCTCTCCCGCAACATCGAGGAGCCACTCCAAGACGTTCAGGGTATCGTTACGGATGTCGTTGGACAGATGGGTCATGCCGCCCCGGATATACATGAGGATCTTCTCGACGAGGGGCCCGACTTCTGCTGGCGGCAAGGTCCGGAAGAGTTTGAGAAGTTGGGTGCGCACTGATGAGGACTGATCCGACATTAGGGGGAGGACTTTTGTTAGGACTCCTGATGTCCCAACGGGATTGTTTGGCGGGTTGGCCGAAAGCTGGTTGGTGATGTGAGCCAATGCATCGCGTCGCTGGTTGTCGGCCTTTGCGGTGATAGCAAGCGAGAGGTTTTGTTTGAACTGCTCTGCAGGATCTGCTCCTTCTGATGCAAGGGTTTGTTGATTGACGACGATGGCTGTAATTTGTCAGTGCCCAATCCTCAGATCTGAATGAAGGTCGGCGTACATTTGGACTTGAAGCTCGTGTCTGTAAAGTTGGCTGCTTGGGCCTTTGCTTTCCCGACTTTAAGCTTGGCTTTCTGGGGGTTGTTTAGTGCGGGGTTCTGAATCTGGAGTCCAAGGGCTCACACCTGAAAATCCTTCTTCTTCTCCTTCTTCTTCTTATTGCTAGAACCCATTCTCGGCTATGGGACAGTGGCAGCAGTGATGTTCACAGTGACTTGTCGTTCACAGCATGGGAAGAGGTGAATCGGAAAATTAAGCGGTGTCGCAGGGCAGAAAATGTCCCACCATTGTCAGGAACAAGGAACAGGGGCTTTCCCTGCTCCCCGCTAAAATGGTGGGACCCTGGAATTGCCCAGGGGAAAGCATCAGGTTGCTGCAAGCCAAACCTCCAACTCTTCCATTTCAGACAGCTGTTATAACAACCTCGACACTTTCCTCGCGACAATTCCCAGCTTCTTATCGTACCCAGCAAGTCTATACGTGGCAAAACAAGTCTCCCTTAGAACCCCTAGTTGTCACCATGTCGGACCCAGTTATGGTACGTTGACCCCTCCCTCGTATGCATGCAGCTCCAATCTGACGAGACCAGGGCGCTGGAGCGGATGCGCTCGAAGAGACTTTGGGTCGTCTCTCCAAGAAACCAGGTGTCAGGGCAACTCTTGTTCTGGACCGAGCCTCGGGAGCGATCTTGAAGACCAGCGGCGAGATTGAATCAATCCGCAAGTCAAAAGCGCCCGGGTCCGCCTTACCTGCTGCTGGATCGTTCTCAAATGAAGGTGACAGCGACAGTGCCAATCAGAACCAGGGCGCAGAGGAACTCGCAGCGATGGTGTGGAATTTTGTTGGCACTGCTGGCAGCCTTGTGCAGGAGCTGGACACTGAGGTAGGGCACGCCCATTTCGGATGGTACTGTACCACCGGCGCTCATGGCTGACCTCCTGCAGGACGAAGTAAAATTGCTGCGATTACGGACCAAGAAGCAGGAGTTTGTGATCGTTCCCGACGCCAAATACCTATTGATCGTTGTTCACGACACTTCCTCGGCATGAGCGTTGGACGCAGCAGGGTGTTTCGATGGTCACCTTTGCGAGGTGCAGATTAGCTACCGTTTATGATACGGCCTGCGATTTTGGTGTCGTCGGAGACTCTCAATGCGTGGAAGCCCCTGGTACTAGCACCCCAAGTCGAATCGCGTCAACACCTCAAGATCAAACGACAGCAACCATGCCAACCCCGAGAGCCGGAGTGCGGATGTGCGACAGTTTCGGGGTTACACACGCAGAAACGCTACCCATTAGCTACGAGGGGCGCCCGGATGAAGCTTAACACCTCATTGTGGACGGGACAGGATAGTTCACCTTGTCGTATGAAGTCTCCTATACCCAATGCGGACCCACATCCGCCCAACTCCTGATGGATGGGACTCCTAGCAGGTTTGATACCGGCATCAGCAAAGGCTACGAGCTACGGAATAGTTACATCCGTGGGCACATGCACTCGAAACGTCGGCTCAGCGAGAGGGACGAAACATCCCGATCTCGCTTGAGATCCCGACCAGAAGGCTTGGCGTTTGGTTTGATTACCGGTTCAATGTTGCATAACGTCGTGCAGGAACCACGCACGTTTCGCAGGGCAGCAGCGGCCCCCCCAATGAATTCCCTGAACCAGACCGGGAATCCCGATGCTCCCCCAAGTTTGCATTCCAGAATTGCACGTTGGCTTGATTTTGCCTTGCAACTAGCGCGGGTGACAATCCGGCAACCTGCTGGGACGGGACTGTTGGGACTCCACAGTAGCACCGACATTCGCAACCAACACAAGGTAACTTGCAGAATGCATTGGGCTTCCGCATAAACAGGAACCCCATCTTATATGGAAGGTTTGCCAATGATTAAGACGCATGGTATCGTTGGCCATTGGTCTTCGCACCGTCCAAACGGCATGGCGGGTCCGAATATAACCAACGCGGCCAGGACAAATTGGCCCACGATCCGGTCCCTGGTGCGCGAGCGCGTCTTTCATGTTTCTCGGTTTCTCAACAAATTCGGGCTGAGGACTCGGTTTTCGTCTCGTTTGTTCCACGCCGTGCTATTCGAGATCTCGCCAAAACGTCGGAGTCTGCGCGTCATTGCTTGCCCACGCACGGCTGCATGTGGGATTTACTGAGCCGTTTCCTCAGCCGGTGAGACGACGCCTGCCTCAACTCCCAGCAGCGAACATCGACAATGCCATCGTTTTCGATATTGAGGAGGTCTCCTCTCGATCGCGGTCGCAAGGGGCGCGAGCAGCAGATTAGCGACGATGACGTCAAGACCACAGGCGCCACACCGCTAGAAGAAGATGGACAAGGCGACATCAACTCGGTTGTCAACGTTGACGGATCCAAGGACGGCGACGGCAATGAGACCACGGCACGGCGAGGCTTCAACCGAAACTTGTTGCACAATCTTCGAAGTCGATTTACAGCCCGAGGAAAGCCACCATCGGCATCAACCCCTCAGCGGGGCCAGCACCTGCCTCCAGGAACGGTAAATGGGCCCACCACCATCCCCTTCACTCCTTCCCCCTCATGCTTCCGGTTGAATTGAGATGCAGCTGTCGAGCTGCGGTGGCACCTGCATGCCGTCTGGAGTGACAGCCTAGTTGCCCAATTGATTGGCATGCAGCCGGGTCTGGGGAAGTTGCTCGAGTTGCCAGCCAAGCATCCAGTGTCGTCACCCCAGACTACAATGCCCGCGTGACCCGGCATCTTCCCCCTGCACCAATCGTACGACCTGGACCTTGCCGGGGATTCCAGACAAACTGTCTGGACTCTGGATCTCCATTGAAGCTCCAACTGCCCATTGTCTCACTTTTGGAACGAATCATGTCGTGAACGAGACTGGCTGCTAACTGTCTCCTTAACATAAATCAGACCGCAGCGACATCGACACTACCCTCTTCCCGAACCTCTGTCAACTCGAGCATCAACTCGAATAAGCCACTACCCTCTCCCCCGCCGCCGTGCAGCGAGCAAGCACGAGACCCTCCAGCCAAACCGGTTCTCAAGCTAGCCCGCATCATGGCCACCCTGACCGAGTCCGATATTGAGAAGCTCTTCTCGGGGGCTCCGCAGTATTTCGCCCGATCCGAGGGCCACTACACGGGAGCCCCGCATCCCTCTGTGGCATTCCCCTGGGACGAGGAGCTGGAAATACGCGACCTCACTGATCACACCCAGATCGAGGACAAGGCCTGGGGCTCTATCACGGCTTGGCCTCACATCACTCGCGATGTCAACAGTGATCGGTCATCTGCCCAACGAGCCTCCGAAGAGAAGCGCCGGGCACACTTCTACCCACGATGCCGTGAGCGGCCAAATATGTTGAGCATGTTTGGGCTCGAGAAGGGCAGTGTGGGCTATCAGGCAGCACTCGAGCTGTCCGTGGGCGACGCTCTACAAGAGGAGCAGTGGGGCTTCGAGAGCGTCGTTGCCCGGCTGCCTGCCATTGTCGAGCAGCGCCAGAGAATGCTCACGTCAAAGGACGGCCTCCGACACGTGGATGAGAATGTAATCATGGAACAGCTGATCAAGAACGGGCAGAGGTACGGCCAAAAGCATCCCCACGAACGGCGGGCCTCGAGTGAACTATACAATGAGTTGTTCCTCCAGATCCTCCATCCGCCGACAAAGGTGCTTGACCACAAAGATCCTTATAGTTTGGCGGTGCAAATTATGGCCTTGGTCAGGGTCCTCGCGGTTCCAAACATGTGGATTGACTTTTCCCACGTGGAGTGGCGGATCCGGATGGGCCAGCTTCTTTGGGGCGGTGCCGACGAAGACGAATTGGAAGACGGCGCATCGATCAAAACGAGCGACTCGGCGACCGGCATCCACGAAGAGAGATACTGGCTGCTTCTTCAGATTTTGCTGGCTTGCGAACTCCTGGTCAGACTGGACGCAATCACCGAGGGGGAAGAGCTCGGGATGGAGAGTATCAGGCCGGCCGAGATCCACAGGTTCGAAAAGGATGCAAACAAGTCGGTCAAATGGTCGCTCATCTTGGCTCGGGTATGGCTAGAGAATATCGAAGTCGTCAAGTCCGAACCGACCGGGCGAGCAAGCACCGAAGAGAAGCCGTCGGGCTGGATAGCGACACTCAAGCGTATGTCGTTGAGCCGTGACCACGGCCATCACCGCGACCGGAGCCCAGTGTATGCGATCAAGGGGAAGCACGTGCAACGCCAAGTCAGAGGGTTGGCACACTTTGCCAGGCGGCTGCGTTGGCCTGATTCCGACTTTTACGTCTCGAAAATATCCGACAACTGCCGTGCCGTAGTGGAGGGCACTCCGTTGGCCACACCCGTCGCCAGCCCAAACACCCGAGGCGACAGCCGTCACTCGTCTTATTTTAGCCCTCCAAAGACAGAGGACCAACCACGACGCGCTCTGCCCCGGCGAAAACGAATTTCAGCAGCCCTACACCCATCTGGGTGGCTCTCCAAAACGTATGTGTCTGGGCTGTTGCTGCCGGGCGAAGGGCTCTGCCATTTTTTGATGGCCACCTTGTTGGAGAACGACCCAGAGGCTTTGTCAAGTCTGGGCATGACCGCGAACCTTTGCGGTGGATTTGTCTACGCCGGCAAGAGCTTCTGGAGCACGGCATGTATTGTTGGTCGTGTCCTTGCGGCCGGTAAGGGGGCTGTAGAATGCATGGGTTGGATTTCCAGCGATATTACACCTAAAGGGCTTGGTGACGGCTGGGTGAATGTTGAAGTTGAAGCAACGCCAGGTAAGAGCATTCCAGTTCTTGTTTGAGGTCGTCTGAGCTAACTTGGTTTTGCAGAGGATGCCCTTCATGTCGACAAGAAGGCCCGACTTTGGGGCAAACAAGCCATCGAAAAAGAGTCCCGAGTCCTCGGGGATGGAGACCATTCATCTGTCCTCCCAGCCGACTTTATCATCCCGTTCGAGAATATCTACAAGGACAAAGCCCCTCCTGACCTCATGATTGAGCTCAAAGCCCTAACCCTGTGGCAACCGATCGATTCCATCCGTACGACACCAACTGAAAGTGAGAGAACCACTCCGTTGTCGGACGTCAGCCGCCCTCCGGAAATTCGTAACTTTGCCGCATCCATTGCTTTTACCGTGACCGATCTCGATACGGGAGAAGTAACCGAACGCAATTACGCCTTGGCAAGCGACATAAACTTTGTAACCGCCCACCCCTGTGTCCCTTCGCAGCATGTCAAGATTATGAAGTCACCTTCAAGCCCTACCATCCAGCAGGTTGATCTCTCGGGCCACGGCCTTTCGGGGAAGACTGCCAGCACTGTTGGTAAGTACATTTATCCTGACTTATTTCCTGTTGCCTTCTCTCCTTGATACACTAACGTGGTCCAGGCCATCCTCTACACAAGTTTTATACCTACACTGCGCTCCATCTGTCTGAACTACTAGCGAAGCAAGACTTCTCGCTCGAATCACTTCTCGGCGATTATTCATCTGCTTCCCACCGCCCCAGCCTCACTCCCGCTTCAAATAATGGCGCCGCCAAGGTGCTTGTTATCGACTGCATCACGGGCTTCCAGCCTCAGCCACAGGAGCACGAAATTCCATTGTCCCCTGTCGTCAGCCGATCTGACAGTCTCGCATCTTCTACGTTCTCATTTCCGTCACCCGGGCCAGCAAACGGAGCAGAGGGTAATAATAATCAAGCGGATGGGCTTGAGAGCGCGTCCAAGAAGATGCACTCGGAGACGCGACGGCGGCAATTTGGCTCCGACATGGAGATTCTCGCCAGGGCCTTTTGCGCTGAGAAGGGCTGGAACGCCCTGATCAGCAGGCGGAGGCGGGGCTGTTTGGCCTGCGCGATTCGTGAGGCTGGGGCGTTGGGCTGGAAGGTCATCATCCGAGTTGATTAAATGTTGTGGGTGGCAGGGTCGGTGTTGGCAGGTAGATAGATGTGCCAAAACTAGGTGTTGTGTGTATAGATAGATAGCTTTTGTTGATACCCTGTTAATGTCGAAACGTACGATACATACTGTGCCGTCGCTGAGCTATCTTGTTCGAATTATGTGACTATGCTCCATATAAGAGTGCTGGAGGTGTGGGATATATAACATCTTGTTTCCAAAATTCCAGTCTTCAGCCAGGCCGCAAATCGAACACGCTGGCGATATGACAAATGGCCACTTCGATCTCTGGGTTTCTGGCGAGGCCATTACAGATCTTCCAAAACCGACCACTCCTTCCAGCCCTTCTTCTCACCGGGCAATCTCACCTTCTCCCACTCCTTCCGCGTAACACTCCGCCTGTACCATCAAGTTAGTTAGTCCACATTTAGAGAGAGAGAGAGGGATAGAGAGAGAAACGTACCACTCCTCAACCGGAATCCACCCGATAAACGCCCGGTCCCCGAACCCGCCCACCCAGTAAATCTGCTCCACCACCAACCGCACAAAGTGTGTCTCGTGCACCCGGCTGCCGGGAAGCCAGTACCGTGCGTCTGGGTGGGTGGCCGTGTAGCAGCGCGCCAGCTTGCTGCCGACTGGGCCTTGGCGGTCGTCGCCTCCCTCGATGGGGGCGAGGTGACCCTGCAGAGAGAAGCGCGGGAGGTTGGCGGCTGAGTAAGGGAGGGATGGGTTATGGGAGTCATCATTGTTGGAGGAGAGGCCGAGGAAGGAGAGCCAGCTGTCTGTTGTGCTCTTGATCCGTTTGGAGGGCGGGTGGGGAGGGGTCCATTGGATGGATAGGCTGACGTTGCTGCCGGCCGCGACGTTCTTGAAGGTGGTGCCGATTGGGAAGGCGAGGATGGTCGGGTTGCCGAGGTCGTCGTCTTCGCAGTCGGCGATGTACTCCATGAAGCCGTACGGCATGCCGCTTAGCCCCTCGGGGCGGCGCCCAGCTGTTGAGATGTCATTGTCGCTGTCGCTGGCGCTGTGGGAGTTGTCTTTGGGGAAGACGGTGGAGAGGGTGCCGAGCGGGGTCAAGGCGAGGATGCGCCGGCCAAGGAGGGCGGATTCGTACGAGGTCGGGATGCGGTACTCGGGCTCGTCGGAAGCGGGGACGACCGCAGCTGCGACGGCGGCCGATGCGGAGAGGACGGCGCCTGCGATTGAGATCGGTTTCATGATGGGCGGGCAGTTAGTGGTGATGGATTTGAGGAGAAGGGAAGGGGGGGAGGGAGTGGAAGGGAGAAAAGCCCCTCGGGCAATGCCGACGAGAACAAGGTCATGCTAATGCCAATGCCCGCGGCGGACGCTACCCTAGCCGACAAGCGCTTGGTTGCTGGTCGGATGATGTTGGGGTGGTGGGGTTGCACGCGAACATCCCGGTCGCCAAGCCATCTTATCAGATCATCTGATAAAATCCTGCCACTGACAACTGCTCCGCATCAAGGAGACATCGGGGGATATGGGTTCATGTTACGGCCGAGGCTCGAACCTTGGGTCCGGAAATCTATAAGAGGGAGAAAAAAATGTAAATATTTGTTACTATCTGCGGTACATAACTCCAACAGCAAGGTCATCTTTCCGCATCCTGAAATGCAATTCCGTAACGGATATCTCGTCCGCTACCTTCGTCCCGTTGGCTCTTGTTCAAATGCTTGCTTGCATGCATGCTGTGAAAGTGAGTTTGCAATTGCCTGAGAGTTTGAACTTTGCTCCACTGGCTCAAGGTTTCCCAAGTTCCAACGGCAGAGGTCACATGAACTGTCACGTGGATACAAGCGCTCGGACGCCACAATGACTGAAGCCCCGAGGCGAACCCCGCAGGGCTCCCACAATTATTAGGTAAGGTAAGCGATAATCCGCAGAAATCGTCCCCTGGGGCAGCCAGTTCAGACTCTTTCTCCCCCGTCCTCCGCCTCCTCCAGCAACCCTTGAGAGTTTTTTGCGACCAAGACAATCATCCAAAATGGGAAAGGTTCACGGAAGGTGAGAACGCCCCGATCGCAATTTGATGTTTTTCGTAGATTCGAACGAAATGCTGACCTTGCCACCCACAGTTTGGCCCGTGCCGGTATGTCATCTCTCAGCCAGCGAGCGCAGCAGCGAACGTCGATGCGAAAGCCGAGTTTATCAACATGTCGAAATTGGTTCTGATCGGTACACACAGGCAAGGTCAAGTCTCAGACCCCCAAGGTCGAGAAGCAGGAGAAGAAGAAGACTCCGTACGTCCACCCAGTCACCCCCGAAACGCCCGGTCGATTCTTGCGAACGAGAGATGGATTGGGCGATGGCTGGAAACATGGATTTCTGACTTTCGGATAGTAAGGGCCGCGCGAAGAAGAGACTCACATACACTCGCCGCTTCGTCAACATCACCCTGACCGGTGGCAAGCGCAAGGTTGGTTGATTCCAGATCGTGGAAGAAGGAAACAGCCGAGGCTGACATACTTACCCCTACAGATGAACCCCAACCCCGGTGCCTAAATCACCCGCCGCAGTCAACCATATCCGGCAACCCCTAGTGGCATTCTGAGCAGGTGTTGGTCAGCATGCTGCGGGAAGCCTTCTTGTTTGGGGACACGGGGGGCAGGACCTGGTGATGCGGATGGGTCGGTCGGCAGAGGACGAAATCGGGCATTGCGCAATCAACAGGAAGTCATTATGACTCTGGCTTATGGCATGGGACGTCATTTCGCACTGGGAAAGGGAAACGGTTTCTGGCATTTTTTGCGATGCGTCGTCTGTACATTCAAAGGACGCTCGATAGAATACGTCGACGTTCTCTGCAACTCGCGCCTCCCTCGACATGGAAGGATACCGCCTCACGATGAATGTGAGCAAGAAACAAGGGATCTTCCGGGTGTGCCCTCTTCGTTGCCTTGCATAATGATACTGCATGTCAAATGTCTGGTGGACGCGTAGATGAATTGCCGGGCGAATATTCCTGTTCCCCGAGGTAATACCCGGCCGAGTGTAGACAACTCACACTGAGGCCTGGCAATGTTATGCCATCGTCGAGGTAGTTGTCGAGGTTCTGGAATCGTCAATACCGGTCTCGATTAGAGTGGTTTGATCGAGCATCGGATTGTCCCAACCACCAATGAAACATTTCGCAGGCAAACCACCACAGCCGCGTGACTGGCGAAAGCTGGTCAACAGAGTTGTGTTGCATCCATTGCCGTCTCGCTTCTTTCAACTTCTCGACGATGAGGAATTCAGGCCAATGCTTCACTGTGAAGACACCCAATTTGGCAAAAAGCCGGAGCAGGTGCAGAGCAAGCTGCTTATCGCTGAGCTCCATGATGTTCTCGTAACCGCGCTTAGTCAACTAGAGAAAGTGTCAGAGAGCAAACGGAGTGCTGGAGCCCCTTTGGCTGTTTTGGTCACCCACCTCCCAACTATGCACCTTGTCTTGGAGACGCGCTCCTCCACGAATGAGCCAGAATAGCAACTTGGCAGATCCCAAGCTATGGGGCCCGGTCAGAAGACGTTCTGGAATCGTGGTCGAGGGATGGATGTCTATGTAGTGCCGCACACCATATACGCTCTGCATGAAACAGCCGATCATGGGCCCGGAAAAGAAGGTATCATAACAGCCCGTGAAGCTCTTCCAGTCGGCCTCAAAGCATGCTGTCACATCTTTCCCGTGGTCAAACCCTTCCAGCGCGTGAGAGGGATCGCCGCGGCGCGAGATCGACCAGGGATCGAAGTGCTCAAAATACCGCCCGGTTCCGTGTTTCTGGTACCACTGCTGCTGTGCCTCGAGGATGCGCGTGATGTTGACCCATGGGAGGGCGAGGACAGTGCTCTGGGGGTTCAGAGTCAGCCTCTTGTCGGGGCTGGCCCATGCACCGTGGCTTTGGGGGGGATGGGTGGTACCTGGAATGTAGGGTCGCCTCCAATCCGCTCACAATCTCGCTCAAAGCCGCTGTACGAACGGATCTCGGTGGTAGGGGATCCAAACCACAGCTCCCAGTTGGGAGCAAACGCCTCGATGATCAGGCCCGTCAAGAAGGACTGGTTTGAGAACCGATACCCGAGCCGGCGGCTGCTGCGGAGGAAGTTGAGGTTCATGGACATGAACAAAATGCGCTCGAGGATCTCTGTCGGCAACAGCTCGATGAGAGCCGCGGGCTTCTTCGTCTTTAGGCGTCTGCGGCGTGTTCCATCTTTAGAATCATCCCCCATCGCGTCTTCGTACCGCCGCTTCAATACATGCTGCGGATCGGGTGCCTTCCACGTTTTCCTCGGACCTCCTTTCCCTTTTACTTGGATCGGGGTCAGCTTCATCTGGGGTGTTGGACAAGAGGCGTATCCGAGTCCGGTATTGGGATGGGAAAGGAAAGTGAAGAAGAGGACGAGAAAAGGTCCATGGAAGGCGTCGACAACCTGGAAAATGGTTGGTGGAGAGGTGAGCGGTTGACTTTTGGGGCTGGCTGTTTGCTGCGGGGCTTGAATAAAGCAAAACGCCAGATAAGACAAAATAAGAAACTATCCCAAGTTCAGATCAAAAGCTCAAAAATGAAGCAAAGCGTTGTCGATATTCATGTGAGTTTGAGATATAAGAGGCAATGAGGGTTCCAAAAGGTTGCAGGCTTGGCGCTTCTATCAGATATGCATGCCCCCCTTATTCACTAATGGGACGCCCTAAGACCCCTGCTCGCGGTGAGGTTCGCAGCAAAGGGGTGTGTCCACATCCTTACCCCGGACAACATTTCTGCAGTTTTCCCGCTTGATTTCTTCGAGAACGAAGTCCCCAGTTCCGACCTCGACGATTGACCAGCCCCTCCCGACTGCGATGCCTCCGGCATTGAAACCAGCAGTGCCGTCGCGAAGGCTCCTCAGGTTTCTGCGCGCGCAAACCGAAGGCCTCGCTTTCGCAGAGTGCACCGCGCGCCTGCCGGCCCGTCGCAATGTCTGCACCTCGTGCAACAGGGCGAGGCCGTCCGAGAGGACCCTGAGCACCCCGATAACGAGACGCGAATCCACGCTGCAAGCCGCTTTCCTCAACCTCGACTCGATCCTCCCGAAGGCGTTTACGAAGCAGCGCGCCGCAGCGAGCCCCAAGAGCCACGATCTTACCCCCACGGGCGGCGCGTCGCGGTATGCGTCTTCGGGACAATCGCCAAGGGGGGATTGCGACAAGTTGACGTGGCAGGAGTTGATATTTGGGCCCAACAAGAAACAGAGGGAGCCATTGAAAGAGGGCGATCTTGGGGAGCCGCCACTGGAGGAAGAGCCCGGCTCCATCTTCCAGCGCAGGTCGCTGGCTGCGAAGGCGGCCCTGGACCCGAGACTGCGCTGCACCGAGGTGGATGGGGACGGAAAGGTGATCATGGTGGATGGCGAGCTCAAGAAGAGCGAGCTGATTGCCAAGGTACGCGACGCTGGGGTGGGCAACAATCGCACGTTGCTGATGATTCCTTCCGACAGTACGGCCTTCTTCCACGAGATCTGCGCAAGATCGACTCGTCCAACCTCCCACACATTCTTGTCCGCCCGTCAGCCATCCTCCTCAACCTGCTTCACTTGAAAGTCCTCATCAAGCACGACCGCGTCCTCCTGTTCGATGTGTACGGCTCTACTTCGTCGTATCCCCAGTCGGCCTTTATGTACGACCTGCAGGGGAAGCTACAGCAAAAGCAAACCGCCGGGGCAAGCAGCCTGCCCTACGAGTTTCGCGCCCTCGAGGCAGTCTTGCTGTCCGTAACATCCGAGCTCGAGGCCGACTTCGAGTCGGTGCGAGACCCCGTCATCCGCATCCTCAGCGAGCTAGAAGACGACATCGATCGGGAGAAGTTGAGGATACTGCTCGTGCTGTCGAAGCGGGTCAGCACGTTTGAGCAAAAGGCCAAGTTGGTGCGCGACGCCATTGAAGAGCTTCTGGAGGCGGACGACGATCTCGCGGCCATGTACCTGACCGAGAAAACCCACGACCTCTACCGGGGCGAGGACGACCACACCGAGGTGGAGCTGCTTCTCGAGTCGTACAATAAGATATGCGACGAAGTGGTCGAGGAGGCGAGCAATCTTGTGTCCAGCATCAGAAACACCGAGGAAATGTAGGTTGCTTTACTATTGTCAAAGACGGACAATTCAGCCGATGCTAACTATTACCAGCATCCGGGCAATTCTCGATGCCAACCGCAACTCGCTCATGCTCCTCGAGCTCAAGTTCAGCATCGGCACCCTCGGCCTGGCCATGGGCACCTTCCTGGCCGGCCTGTACGGCATGAACCTCGAAAACTTCATCGAGGAGACCAACTGGGGCTTCGGCGCCGTCACGGGCGTCTCGGCCATCTTCTCCGTGATCGTCTGCTGGTACGGGCTGGTCAAGCTGCGCAAGGTCCAGCGCGTCAAGATGAACGGCGGCGGCCTGCACCGGGGTAACCAGAGCCACTGGTTCCGCGAGGACGGCACCGACGTCCTCCTCGATCCCAGCAACCGCGAGCGGCTGAGGAGGATCAACATGATGAAGAACGCCAAGCAGTCGCGGACGAAGAAATGGCCATTTAAATAATCACTTGGCGCGAGTTTGACGCTCGGTGTTGGAGTTTTTGGGAGGGAGGGTGATTTGCAGAAGGCATGTATCGGGTAGACTGGCGTTTTTGGTGGCGCAGGCGTGCTCTTGAGGGAGCGGCAAATCTCTGCTTGCTGTTTGGGATCTTGATGCGTGTTGTTTTTGTACACTACATCTAGACTCTTCTCTATCATGGTTGCTTAGTACGGGCGCAACTACAGGACTTGCATGTGTAGGAGTAGGTCATAGATATTACATGTACTGCTCCAAGTGGGCTTTGGACACACAAAGGGCTATTTGAAGCTAGAATATGAGGAGAATGTCGACCTGAAGTGTTACTCAGAACCTGGTCACTGGAAGGACACCAAGGGTATGAACTCAGTGATATGAACTCAGGGTAATAGGCTCAGGGGTAGGAGCTCAGGGGCAGGAGCTCAGGGGCAGGAGCTCAGGGGCAGGAGCTCAGGGGCAGGAGCTCAGGGGCAGGAGCTCAGGGGTAAGATCTCAGGGTTCCATGTCTGATCCCAGATGCTGAACGTTCGTGGCGGAAGGCAACGGAACTAATAAAACAGATACAGAAAAAAAAAAAGAAAACGAGAAAGGAGGAACAGACGGAAAATAAGGGCAAGGCATGGCCCTGGGAAGGGGTGGTAGAAGGGGTTTGACATCAAGGTCAGTCGCTTCGTTTCCTCCCAGCGGAAAAAAGTCAGTGTGCAGTTTCTCACATGGTTTTAGACCATTACCACCCCTTAGGAGCCAAGTAAGAATCCCAGGGATCTTCTTTGGAGCCTTCATATGAGTATTGACTTGGAGGTTGTGCTATGATCTCCTAGCAGACAATGGCAACTCCAACATAGACGGGGACATGGTCTTCTTTGGTAAAGTACTGAGTTGTCCTCATTGGGAGTGACTCTTCAGGTGACATCTGTACTTGCGGATGACCATGACTTGACAAAGTGCTTGTTCGGTTTCATCCCAAGAGGCCAATGCTCTATCATCAAGCTCTCTAGCTCGATAGGTGTAAAGTAGACGAGTCTATAGCATGAAGGAGGAGGTCAGATCCTTCGTTTGTTCAAGCAGTAGACGATATCAAGATGAAGATGAAGTCTCAGAATACTTTGTCCTTCTGTTATCAGCCTCAACACTTGGCAGTTCCACTCGCTGCTGTCTTATGTGAGGAAACCAGCCAGTAGAATCAGTATCTTTACGGACAGCTCGGCTTTCTAACGCCGCGTGGCTCTCAACCGTCATCACCAGGTAAGACCCAAGAAGGAGAACACAAGGAGAACAGCCAGTCACCCCTCCTCATCCATTCGCTTTCATTCCTTCACAGATTGGGCTCGTCACTCACTCACTCACTCATTTCCACCACAGTCTCACTTCCTTCAAGCCGGCCAAGCAACCAAGACCATTAAGTCACATGTTCAATGCATCTCAAACGGGACCAAGAGTTCACGACGGATACTCCAAACTCACATTTACGTAACCATAAATGCCCCCATCAAAGTACCGCCATGAAGAAACAATGCCCTCAAGATCCACGCCCCTCCAGCCAAGCCTGCCGCCACCGCAACGCAGACAGAGGCAGGGGCCCGAGTCTTCTTGATGTGCGTCCAGACTGCCTGTCTGTCTGTCCGTAACAGGCCTCGGCCAACGCCGGAACACTTACCGCTTCCGCTTTCATCTCACCGGCGCCCCTCTTTATGCACAGCCATCCTTTTGTCTATGTGAACAGCCCGACCCGAGTCATCCGGGACCCACCCCAGGCAGGACAGCGGGCAGGAGGAGAGCAAGGTGAGAGAGGTGAGGGAATAAGGGGAAGGACGAGAGAGGGAAAATGATGCGAAGGAAGCTGATGCGAGACGGAGGGAGTCTGACAGAACTGGGAGGGAGTAGACGTACCGATCTTTTGTCCTCACACTACTACCATCAGTACCACCAACATCACAACACAGACAAGACAGGCATCAACACCGTCTTGATCACCAGCCACCACTCCCACCCCAACCCTTGCCACATAGTTATTAATGTGTGTAAAACGCGTGAACACGTGAGCTCACATTCATAGCGGCCAAAATGGGCATGCTGCCATGCCACGATGTGGCAAGAGAAAACCGTCGAAACACGGGCGGTCAGCCACCACTCATCAATCTAAACCCATTCAGCATAGCGTCACCACGTTAGCCCATTAACAACAGGCGCCAACCAGGCAGGCCAGCCCCGTTCATCAAAAAACGGCAGACCTAAAAAGGGGGCGGCGGGGAAGGGTGTCGAATTTCCCCGATGACTCACTCCGACCGAGCGAGGAGGGGAGGAGGGGGCGAGACTGGCGGACCGGGAACTGGGAACTAGTCCGCCTTTGTCCCCCCCCCACCACCACCACCACCACCACCACCACCAACAAAGCACAACCAGCCAGCGAGCAACGTCCCAGGGATGGAAGGGAGTTAGGATGTGTTGCTCAGCAACAATGCCCACCCGCTTCCAACCCCGCGAGGCCGCCTTGGTTGGCTCGGGCGAGGCCCTGAGGGACATCCACTCGACCAGCCCACGGATGACAAATATGAGGAGATTTTGAAAGATCTGCCAGTCAGCAGGGCACCAAACCACAGAATCCCAGAAGAAATCCAGCTTGTGGAGGCACGACGAGTTTCAGGCAGAGGATCGATCTTCCGACTCGGTCCACTGGGGGCCGGCCTCGTGGCGCTGCCTCTCCAAAGAGAGGGGTGATTCCCGTCGCGTTGCACAGGCGTTTGAGAGCGCGTCGTTCCACGACCAGAGAGGACCAAAAGGGGTCAGAAATTGCGTGCTCCAACTGCGTCAAATAGCTTCCTAGCTGTGGCTCTGGCTAATAGTAGCAACCATGGTATCTTGGGAGCTAGTCGCTCGTCGGAAAGGATATCTTTTGGAATCCAATCCCGTCTCCGCCTGTCCAGGTATCTCCAAGGCCCCGAAAGGTTGGGTATCTGGGAAACAACCCAAGGTATTCCCGTTAAACTCCATGTGATGCAATAGGGCCCAGGTATGGACAGAAAAACTGGCGTTTGCAAACCTTCGGCCCCGTCGGCGAACGAGTAAGAGGTCTGGCAGCTTCCAGTTTCCTCCGGTGCCTGGTCCCGTCCATTATGCTCCTAATAGATCCGCCCCATATCCCTTCTCGACGTCCCAAGCATGCAAGACGTCGAGAACCTGTAACAAAAAAGAAAATCAAAACGAAAGCGACAAATACCACTCCATACATCGTACACAAGACAACAACCGTCTTCGCCCGCATATTTGACCAGGATTCCACCTTCGCCGAATGCCATTTCCCCGGATCCAGGACCATGCATGCAAAATAGAACGAAAGCGTGCTTTTTTAGCCCGTTTCCCTTGGCCGCCATCTTGACCGTCTATGAGCTAGATGTCTCCAAGGCTGTTGTTGGAAGCAAAAAACTCCACCGAGATCGCATCCCACCATCCCCTCCGAAAAAAGGAACGATACAAGAAACAGTAGTATCACAAGGGTGGTGGTTCGTTGTTGTTGATATGGTTGGTATGTGCGGGATGGCGAGTAAGGTAATATTAAACATTGTAAAAGAGATCGTGCGTGTGATGTGTTAATGATTTATCAGTTCAGGATTCCCTCCCACATGCCCGGGCCGCCAAACCCTCCCATAGCGGGGTGGAGTGACGAGATGCCGGGCAGCTGAGCCGCCTCAGTCGAGCAGCAAAGCCGCTTGTGGCTCCCCTTCCTCGTAACAACGTGCTGAGATTGTCCCGCAACTTCGCCTCGGGTGCGAACCATCGTCTCGGCCCACGGGCCGGCACTTGGATAAGAGCCGCCGAGCATGCCGCGAACATCATCGTGAAGCGAGTTCTCCATCGAGAGGGCCCTGCTCCGCTTTGAGCCCGTCTTGACTTGGGTCGCGGGCCGGTTAGCGCCATACCGCTGCAGCTCCTGAAGAGCCCGGGCAGCATCGTCCATCTCGCGCTGTCTGCGTGCCAAGGGCGTATCCAGGGGCACTTCGCACAGCTCCTTGCCCACCGTAACAATGTAGGACTCGGGCGACGAGGTCAAGTGGTCCTCCTCGTGGTCCTCGGGAACCGAGGCAATGGTGGGCTTCAGGCTCAACCTGTCACTGTAAAGCTTCGCGTACCGGGATCGCGCCTGGACGTCCAACTTGGACGACGGCGCGCTCACCGAGGAAGCAGAAGAGATCGAGGAGGAGCGAGAGACCCGGGAAGAATCCGAGACCATTGATTCGGGCGAAGACGCGCTTGAAACCGAGTTGGCAAGAGACGAACGGCGGGTGAAGTGGCTCATGGGAGACGATGTGGCGGATGGCGGCCAGCGATCCACCGGCTGAGCGGCGATTGAAGCCGACGCTTGAGCCATTGCGATGGCCGTAAGAGAGCTCCGCGGGCGATAGGAAGAAGCACTCGCTGCAGGAGTGTTAAATCCGCTCGCCTGGGGAGTCAGGCGCGGCGTGGGCAGGAGGCCAAGTGCCGGAGCCAAGCGGCCGTGTGCGTACAGAGCAGATGGCGTCGGCTCCATGACAGCAGGAACGCCGCGAGGTTTTGACGCGAACGCGACGTCGCCATCGGAACCGAAAGCGCCAGCACGCTCTGCGGGAGGCGTATAGAGGGACCTGGCAGGGAGCTCAGGGGTTTGCGTCGAGGTGGGTGACCAGGGAGCAAGCGCTTCCAAATTATCCAGCTCGGGAGACAGGCTCAAGATGATGCGGCGGAAGTCGAGGCACTGCTGCTCGTAGAGCTGCTGGGCAGCACCGCCGGGAGACGGAGGCTGGGTAGGAGTGAGCTTGGCGACGCAATCGGCCCACCGCTTGTAGACCTCCTCGGTGACATGAAGCTTCCAGTTGACAGCCAAGAGAAAGGTCATCTCGTTCTGGTTGATCTCGAGGGTTTTGAGCCCCGAGATCTTGCTCCAGGCCCGAGCAGAATAGTTGCGATCTTGCAGATACTTGGACGCCAGAATCAGGGCCGCGAGGAACATGCGACGCCCGCACTGGATTGCCTGGTTCGAGTAACGGTCGTCGGGCTGCTCCGAGGTGAAGTCGTGGGCGGGCACATGAGGCTTAATCAGCATCAGGTAATAGAGAGCAACTTGCAGGGTGGAATAGCTGGTCCGCGAGCGGCGCAGCGTCTCCTGAATAAAGGTGCGCAGTGGCAGCACTGTGCTGTTCCCATTCTCATTGCGAGGGGGGATCGAGGACGTGGGCCATACGGCCTCGACGATGTGCGTCGACGTGTCTAGACCGCGAAACATTGAGCGCATATTCTCGACGACGGGCGGGATTTTTCTTACCAACGAGGTTGTCGACGAAGCTGACTTTGCGATCGGCTTGCCGCACAAGGGAGGGCGGGCGTCCGGTACGCGAAGTCGCCGAGTTAGAGGTGCGACGCGGGTTCTGTCGCAGCTCGGCAGGGAGCTCGACTAGTGTTGGTTGGGCGTGATGCTTGGCCCAGGGTTCGTGCAGCTTGGTGAAGGACTCGCACGAACTGCCGAGCGAGCTGACCGAGGTTTGCGACGAAGCGGGTGCGCGGGAGAAGTAGTACGAGTCTTGGGAGTCGGAGGTCGAGGCGGAATCGTCCGAGTGCTGCGACGACACATCGGACCAGAGTGAGGTGGAGGAGGAGGATGCCGAGGTGGCTAGCATGAGGTTGTAAGGCGCATTGTGAGGAGGGAGGATGGAGGAGGGCGGGTCGTAAATGGCTTGCATCATCGTGGGTTAGGGAGGGTAGAGGTGCTTCCAATAACCTCCAGTCGCCGTCAAATAGTATCTACCGAGTAAACCGGGGAGTTGCTGAACAAGTCGTGAACCTATCGATATGCGAGTTCGGCGACAAGCCACATGGATTGTCGCAAAACTGTGAATGCCGAAGAGGGAAGAAGGCTTCTAGAGCAGGGCGCGAGAAGTCGACTTTTCACGAAAGATTGAACCGGTAAACAGGGCAGAGACGGCGACGGCGACTGGAGTAAGTACAGTGCTCGCAAAAGGCATCGTGCGTGTCTTTTGCGAAGATGGGCGGAGTATGTGGGTGAGGGTATCTAGCACTCAACCATGTGGACGGTGAGGTTGCGAAGATGAAAGGTGTTGATTGGTGTTGCGGGCAGTCGAGACTCGGGGACGGGAAGCTTGCAGGTGATGCAGGTACGGTCGGGTTGACGAACGGCGACGGTGTGTTTTAAAATGTTGAATGTCGCGAGTGTCGGGCTGGTGACGGCCAAAGGAGAGAGGCGTTGTGACTCGGACGTGGTGGTGTGTGTCCGTTCGGGCAACTCAGATAAGGCGCCGGCTTCGGGTGACCCCCTGGTCGATGACTCTTCCAGGCGTGTAGGTTGGGGTTGAGGGTGGCGAGGGCCTAACCGACACTTGCCGCGGGAAAACAGGTGGCCCCAACTGGCAGGCGCAGACCTCACTGGGTGTGGTGTGACCACCGCCTGTGACGGAAGCCTGGAAATGGGTCTTTTGAGAAGAGGGTTGTGGCGACCTGGTCGTCACCGGAGGCGCGTGAGTCTTGGTGGGCAAATAATGAGTGTTGCTGAGCTGTTTTGTCTTTGCTCGCCGGTTCTTTGATAATGGGCGGCGGATTCCTCCTTGTCGGGTCGGGTTGGTTTGAGATTCGGTGGTGGGCGGGGCTTCGAAAGGCGCAGAGAGAGCGGGCTTCGCGACCGGAAATCTTCGTCTTGTACTTCGTACGGGCCTGGAAAAGGGAATGCGTCGGTTGGTCCTGTTTTCCTTTGTCGCAGGGAGCAAGTGAATGCCTCGCGAGAAAGGGAAACGTCCTAGACAAACAGACAGGCAATCATTGAAAATGGGAGGACACAGAAATCGGGTATCGGGGAATCGGAAATCAGGACTGGGAAGAAAGCGAACAAAAAGTAAAAAAGTACTGAGCGGAATGACAACTTGAATTCAGAGGGGAGAGAGAATACACAGATCTCACAAGCAGACTACTAGAGAGCCGCTTCTTCCTAGATCTCGGAGTTGAACATCATGACTGCTGTTCGATGGGGAGGGAAGAGAGAAAGAGGGTTGTCTGCGTTGGCAGGGAACTGGCAGTTTTGAATGGGGGGCGCCGGAACATTGGGAGCAACGACCTGCGAATTGCCCGCCCAAACTGCCAAAGTTGCGCCTGCAAGCAGCCCACAACAAATTCCCAACCTCCACTTCCCGCTGCAAGCCCACCACCAGGCCCCGGCCTTCCATGACAGTCAGCGTGCAACATGGATTGCCCGCAGAGCTCGCTTGGCCACCTGGCCGCAGTGCGACAGCAAAGTCGAAGGAGGAGATTATTTCAGCGTGTCTTACAGGCACTCGCTGGCGTCCAGACCGCTGATGCTCCCAATCGATGAATCAACGTCTTTACCCTCCTCCCAAACTGCAGTTTGCTTCTCGAAGCCATCGAGGCTTCCATCCTCGATGAGAGGGCGATCAACTCGATCACCAACAGGCACACACCCAAGCCCCTCTTCTCCGCCTTCCAATCCGCCGGCTGGCTCCCGAGCAGCAACCAACTCGACGAGACAACCACGCAGTTTCAACTCGCCCGTGGGATGGGAGGAATGGGAAAATCGGCGGCGTCTTGATTGGCTATGACTGATGCAAGGCGGCGGGGGCAGAAATCTGGTGTTCGTGTGTGGCCGGTTCGACCGCCTGGATGCACCCCACTCACCAAATCTACCCCTGCCTAGCGCTTCTTGGCCGACTAGGACGGTCTAGCGCGCGAATGCAGGTGGATGCATCCCTCATCCTGCCTGGGCGTCATTCTCACTCATTCCGGACTCCGTCACAACCATCATCGCGTCCGTTTCTGTTCTCAAGACGCTGGAGAGTCGCTGTGTCCTCGTTCTGGGCCGATGTGCGACAAAGATTGTGGTTGCTAGATGGAGTGCATAACTGTGCATCCAAACTTTGCCTCTCACGCAGGGCAAGGAGCGCCATGTGCTGTATGCTGATGAGAGCCTAATTGAGGTCTAGGCTCCACAGCCTGAATGAGTTGACTCACTCAGCACGCTGATGAACCAAGTGTGTTGTCTGCCGGTGGTGGACAAGGGTCGAGAACGGTGGTCTCGGAGATGTTGACCAGCGACGTCGCCACAGCCAATTTGCGCCACTCGGGCCACGCAAAGAAACACGGAAGGCCAGAAAACTCTTCCAGCCGCCCAACGAAAAATACGAGTACACCAAAAACACCATCGCTTTCGTGACGAACCCCTTGCATCTGCCTCCACTGAGATGTGGAAAAGTTGCATCACAAACCTCGGTTCCGCTTCGCATGGTGAAAAGAGATCTGTCCGGGAGCTTTGGGTCCCGGAGTCGCCTCGTGGCAGTGGCAGGGAAATGGAAGCCGGGTGGCCAGTGCTCTGCGTTCCAAGCCTCCCCCTAATTCCACTTTCAGGTTTAATTTTATCGCACCCTGCCTTCACAGCCCGTTTCCAGTCGATTTTGATACATCATCGCGGGGTGAAATGTTTGCGGGGCCATCAACTCCGGGGGATCGAGTTTCTCTCCCTCCAAGTTCCAAGTCTTCCAACTGGGCTCTCCGTGAACGCGAATGACGAGCTGTGCGACCCCCGCGATTCAGCTTGCTCTCCTCTTGGAAGGCTCTGATTTGTAGAGTATCGAGGGGATCAAGCAGCCATCAAGACTTCACCCCCGCACCGCCATCCATACGGAGTTCAGCATCCCCTTTCTCTAGCCTGCTTTGCATGTTTGACGCAGCTTGCTTGCTCCGGCGCACCGGCAAGCCGGCCCACTGCTCAAACATGTAAAACAGGAGACGTTGGTCTTTGCAACGCCGATGATTCCGGTCCGGTGCCAGCTGCATGACGGCCTGGCGCAAATACGGAAGAGGGAATGCAGCGCAACCCAACCATGAAGATCTCAACCCTCGCTGTCGCTGTCTCCGGCCGGCAACCCCCCGTCCACTCATGGCTTGTCCTTCATGCTGGTTTTGGCCAGCGACCAATCATCTGAGCGTATTACCAAGAGGGAGGGGGCGCCAGTTCAGCCTGGAGCATGCTGTGACCTGTCCCAGACTCCAGTCTGTTTTGTGGCAGCCGGTGACTCAAACGGACAATTGCCATTGAGACACACAAAACAACGCAAAACCGCGAGATCGGACCATAGCACCTGATGCTATCGATGTTAGCTATCTGTGAGGCCTCAGGGTCCCCGGGCTTGAATCATTGCCAAGACGATATCGGCCGACTCGTGATGTGCTTCTGAGATTGAAGCATTTCCTTTCAAAACCCGGGACTAGGATCACGTTATCATCACCCGGCCATGGCAATTGACAGGATTTACCCCGCGATCCAGCGGCCGCACGTTCATCACTCCCTGTCCTGCGCACAGGGCTGAAGCGGCAGCGACGTAACAAGAAGATCGCATCGGATTCGCGAGAGCGAAATCCCAGTCAGCAGAGCAAGGCCGAACAACGGTCGAGTTTGACACGAGCAGATCTGATGACCATCACCAAGTGACTGGTGGAGTCGGTTCAGCTGTCCGAAAACGGGCAAGCTCGCGCGTCTCAGCTGTGTCAGCGAACGGAGAATCCGCTCAGCTGGTTGTCCGGCAGCTTCGGCGCCAAGTGGATATCCGTCCAAGGCCGAATCTGCCGGGCAAGCCGCTTCGTTGTGGCTAGAGTGTGGCGGGCGTTTGTCAGTTTGGTTTTCTCCCGACGCGCGCTCTCGGTCTGATGAAGCCCGGGAGGGCGGATCTCGGCCGGACCGGAAGCGAGGCCTCTTTTCGCCTTTTCGTGTTTCGTCACCTCGAGGCTTGGTGTCTGCAGATGGCGAATCAAACAGCCAAGCCTCGCCCGCGACTGTCTGCCCTCTGCCCCTCTTCCCCACAGTCTCAACCACAACTGCAGTTTGTGAGCGGGCACAGCCTGGAAATGCTCCTCATGATTTCCGCGAACGGAACACCACCTCGGCAAAGGAGATCGTTGGCGCTTAGAACTCCGATCGACTTCGTTCGGCAAGTTTCTTGCATGCAACGGACTTGCCGTTCCCCAGCAACGCGGCGTTCGGAATGAGAAACGGACTTTGGGAGGGATTCGGCGTGTAACTTGGCGCAGGCAGCAGCTCCCTTCTCCACCACCAACCACCACCACCAACCCGCATCTTACGCCGAGTTCCGTGACAACGCGAACTTGAACCCCGTGACCTGGCGTCGCAGCCCAAAACACCAGGGTCAGAGATCGTCCTCCGAGCCCCGGACCGGTGGCGGCAATGTCTTGTGTACCGGTAGGCCGACGGGAGTGTTGCGCGGCTACCTAACTAGTGGTGGCGGCGGCGGTTGAGCCGGGCTTTGTCATCTCTCCGTGCTCGCCTCTTCTTGCTCACCAAACCGAGTCAGATCGTCTTGAATCGGAGCTCGGCGCGTCAAGCAGTCAACGAACCGAGCTCGCCATGAACTTCACTCTGACTCCGCGGGGATTCACATCCTCCCAATCCGTAAGCTACGCCGGCCTTTGTCGGCCGGTGAATCCTCACGGATGACTACCTCCGCCGTACTATAGTGGTCGTTTTGTCAGCAGGCCAACACGCCCCAACAACCCGTTGGCCCATCGTAGCCGCCACAATAAGTCGTTGATCACTCATCATGAGAAGTGGCCGGGTAATTGACTGACTAAATCTCGCCGTCAATGCCCAATCTGACTCCGACTGACTCTTGCCGCGCTTATCCATGTCCTCAACGCCAAGCGGCACAGACAACCAAGATTCCCTCAACTTAGTCAAGCGGCAGGTAGGCAGGTAGGCAGACAAGGGCAAAAATATCAACCATACCACGCCGTAGCCTAGACAACAGTCAGCGCAGCGAACTTGGATTAGTCGTCAGCTCCGTGTATCGGTAGAAAGAAGTCTCCAAGTCGATGGTGGCAAAGAGGACACGGTTCCGAGATCGCAAACAGTCGCATCGGGACACCATGAGGCGTCCTGACTTGAGGACCGAGTCACTCTCGTACTAACTCACACTTTGACATATGTAGATGACAGCATGGCAGCCTGTCGCTCACTCACAGTCCCAAGGGCCGTCAGCTAGAAGACACTTCATCCTCAAGGCACGGACAAGGAGAATGAGGTGACAATCTCACATCTTAGACCAGACTCAAACTTGGGTCAAGTGACCCCCGGCAAAGAGACAGAACAAAAGATTCCCAGTACGCAACCTTATTTTTACACAACCCAGTTCGGGACCACACCGCAAAGACGACATTTTCGTTATGAGCTCTCCCAGTTGTATTCATATCCGACTATCTCAGCAAGGAAAGAGAGCCATAGAGCCAGCCGCGAGAGAAAAGAGCCAAGACCGTGACCGAGAAGCCAACCGTGAAAGTAACCGCCCTCCAATCGCCTAAGCGGCCATGTAGGTGGAGGCGTCGATGCCCTCCTTGGGGAACTCGCTAGGTAAAGGGTTAGCATGCTATGGTTTAGAAATTGGAGCAAGAGTACATACGGAAGAGCGACCTCGAAGCGCTTCTCAATCGACTGCAGAACCTCCCTGTCCTGGTCCGTGGTGACAAACGAGATGGCAAGACCCTTGGTACCGAAGCGGCCGGCACGACCGACACGGTGGAGGTACGAGTCGGCGTCGGCGGGCAGATCGTAGTTGATGGCAAGGTTGATGCGCTCAATGTCGATACCACGGCCGAAGACGTCGGTGGCGACGCAGATGCGCTTGTTGAATTCCTTGAACTCCTTGTACCGGCGGATACTATGTCATGTTAGTCACTTGCATATCTATTGAGAACTGACTTGACCGAAAACATACCGCTCCTCCTGGCTGACACCGGAGTGGACAGCAATCGAGGGGAAGCCGCACTCGCGCAGGAGCTTGTCGAGCTCCGTGGCGCGGAGAGTGCTCTTGACGAAAATGATGACCTGGTTGAACTGGAGGTCGTCCAGGAGCTCGTTGAGCTTCCGGTTCTTCTCCTTCTCCTCAAGCGCAATGAAGTACTGTTGAAGACCGTGGAGCGTCAACTTGGTGTCTTCGTCGACGTAGTGCTCCGTGGGGTTCTGCATGAACTTCCGGCAGATGGGCTTGATCTCGTCAGAGAGCGTGGCCGAAAACATCATGACCTGCTTCTGCTGCGGGGTGGCGCGGAAGATTTCCTGGACATCACGACGCATGTCTATGCCGGGTTAGCATGCCAGATGTGCACGAGCAGGTCGATCAACTCACCAATCTGGTCAAGCATCTTGTCGCACTCGTCCAGGACGAACATCCGAACGCTGCCGAGCCGCAAATGCTTGTCGCGGACGAGAGCGTTCAGACGGCCTGGAGTGCCGACAATGATGTGGGGGTGGGTCTCCTTGTTCTTGAGCATCTCGGCATCCTTCTGGATGGGAGTACCGCCGTAGAACACACCGGTCTTGATGTCGGGCATGTACTTGCTGAAGCGGTTGTACTCGTTGCGAATCTGGAAAGCCAGCTCGCGGGTGTGGCACATGACGAGGACCGAGCACTCTCCGGCAACAGGCTCAACCTGCTGCAGAGTGGTGAGGACGAAGACGGCCGTCTTGCCGAGACCGGACTTGGCCTGGCAAATGATGTCGCCGCCGAGCATGGCCTGCGGGATGCATGTCTGCTGAACTGTATTCGGGGACCGCATTAGAATCGGGTATGCAAATGTGGACGGTCAGCGTGGACGGGGTGTTGACAAAGACAGGCCCGTCCATCGTCGCAGCAAAAGTTCAGCTACTCCTCCAGGCCTCCTCTCCCCTTCGACGACGAGATGATCATGTTTTCCCCTCGACACCAGCTGAGAAGGGTGCGCAGTCGTGATGCCCAACCACAGTGGGTGGCGCATCACCAGTCTTCACCGACTGTCTCCAACAGCCGGCGGCAAATTGAGACGGGCGACCATATCCCATGGCAGAATCCCGTTATGGGTTCGATGTATGGAGCTCTGAAGCGAGCCATCGAGCGATCTCGTCGCTTTCCCAAAATGCCGACTCAACCCACGCATGATGACAACTGTCATCTGCAGGGTGCTTGCGTGCGCCAGAACTCAGCCGTGTCCGGAAGGTATGCTTGTCCTCGGGAGAACACAGCGCAAACGTATGGATGGCCGAGCGATGACCAACCGCCATTTCTCCCTTTGTTGCTCGCCGACAACAGACTTGGCTCCCCGACAGCCTTTGCATTTGCGTAGCTTTTGCTTGTTTTTGCTTGCGAGATGGACGGACCCGTGGGAAGGGCAGGAGGGATTTAACGATAAGCTGGGGATAAAACTTGTCAAGACTAACCCTCCGACGGATGTTCGAAACCGCAGTCGGCGATGGCGCGAAGAAGCTCGGGCTTCAGGAGAAAGTCGCGGAAACCAGTCGAATGGATGCCGACGTAGGAGCCCTTCTTGTCGACATTCTGTCCAGCTGCAGCGGCCTCGCCCTTCTTTCCGTTGGACGCCGGGGCGGCGGTCTCGTTGTTAAGCTCGTCATCCGAGTAGTCGATGAGATCCTCCTCGGCAGACATGATGGCGGATGTGATGTCGGTGATTTGGCGTTACGCGGTCGCGACAATTGGATAAACAGAAAAAGAGGTCGACGGTGGCGGGGCGGTGCGAGTCGTAAATTCCCAGGAAATGAAATAACTGGAAAAAATGGCACCGGAGAAGATATCGCGATTGCGCACCGAGAAATGGAGATGATGTTTTCGAATGGCTGTCGCGCTTGGTGATGGAAGCGCTGGGCAGTGGAGAGAGGGAGGAAGCGAAACGATCTTTGGAGGTGATGAAGAGGCACCGCCTCAAAACCTGACTGTTCTCAGCTCTAGCCAATCGTGGCTTAGCCTGCCAGCCAAGCGCAGGGATGTGGGGCCGATTGTGCGCGGACCACCTGGCTGGTATTTTGCGCTAGAATCGGTCTCGATTCTTCGATTTCCGCAACTAACTTCCGAAAACAGCCTTGAACAAAGAAGTTGCACAGGACTCGTCGAGGAGAGCCAGCGCAAGCTGGATCCTTGACTTGCAATTGGTTGATCATGGCAAAGGGGAAGGCGGGAGGCGAAAACAAAGGCAAAGGCGGAGGAGTGCAGAACAAGGCCATCTACTCGCGCATTTCGTTTCTTCAGCAAGCCGCCATCACACTCTCAGCAATTCAGCACCCATCTCCCGCCTCTGATGAGCCCGGATCCGGAACTGCCAATGGCGTATCAGCCACCACACCCCTGCAAGGCGTGAGTAGGCGGCTGGCTACGGATTTACGCTCAGTGTCCCTCAAGACCAGGATCCGTCTGAACCCGGCAGTGAAGCAGACCATCTGCAAGTTTTGCGATTCACCTCTCATCGAGGGCGAGACTTGCACATCCTCCATTGAGAACAGGAGCAAGGGGGGCAGGAAACCCTGGGCTGATGCCTTGGTGCGCAAGTGCCACACTTGTGGGAGGGAGAGGAGGTATCCGGTCAATGCGGCGAGGCCAAGGCGGAAGACGGAGAGGGGGTTGGTCGACACCGGCGGTTCTTCTCAGAACCAGAAGCAGAAGGGCTGAAGCTGCCTGAAGCTGCCTGAAACTCGATACTCTCGGGGACATGGGCCAAGGCAACATCAACGCCGAGTCAGGGTCTGCAATGGATCCGTAACTCTTCCTCTCACGAGTCCAAGCGAACTTCAGTTGCGGGACATTGAGAGTGACAGGAATCGGCACTGCTGCTTCCGATGTTGGATGACCTCGACGGCCCCGTTTAAGTGCCATTGCAGGTACAGATAAACACCACCTGCTGTTTAATTGGATGGTTGTGGGAGACGTGGACAACCTCAGTCCTGCCTCCGCCATCTCCGCCCGGCGTCTCTTGTCGTCGGCCGCTTGATTTGCGTCTTCGATGAAGATGAGGCCAAGGCAATCCATAGTTACTCCTTCCCTCACCAGGGGTCAATAGCCATCAAATATCTTTCTGGCCACACATTTCCATCCGTGACTGCACCAAAGCAAGTGATCCTGGCAGAGAACACTCGCTGCTCTCTAACCGTAAATTCATGGTGTTTCCCGACTCATGCCAGACCCAGGCCCGGCACGGCACCGTCTTAATCCCCATAACCCCGCCATTACTTCTGACCACCTTGCTGGACAGATTCCTCTCCGAGCACCTTGCTAGCAGACATGAGCCTGTGCGATGTGTTAGCGATAATCCAAGTCACGAATAGACGACATAGGCACTCACAAGCCTGCGTGCCAACTCCCAAGTCCGCGCATGGCCTCGGCCTGCACGCCCGTCATGCGTAGGAGGTTCTCCGTGTCGGCCAGGTTGGCGGAGAGTTGGGCTAGTTGCGAGTGGAGTTGGGCCTAAAGGACTAAGAGTTAACAACATTTGTGGCTCGGGTGATAATATTTCGGGGAGGCCAGCATGAGAATAGTATTAGAAGTCCTCTAGGGTGTCGTTGCCCTCCGAGATGGTGGGCTAAGAAAGTCAACAGCTAGGGTGACGAGAGTAAACATACAAGCTGCCGAGCCTTAACGGCGCCGCCTCCCGACGGAGCCATCGACTGCCGCGACGCGGCGTTTGTGCTAAAGTTACGTGACGCCATGGCTGAGTTGAGGAGTGTGTACAATAGATATCGTTGAATAATCACCACGAGCAGCTAGCCCGTTGTCATGACATATGCCGGTCAGTGAGTTGTCTTGGGTTGCAAATTGTTTGTTGTTGATGGAAGGCCATTGCAGGCGGGGCAGCCTTATCAGCGCTGCCGATTGGCGGGGTCATCCCCTGAACTCAACCCCTTAGAGATCATTGACTACAACAGCACATCCCTCTCTTAGGCACACCCGTCATGGAATGGTATCTCGGGTAAACCAACTGGGCCATCTCGAGGCAATCATAAAACCTAGAGATGCAAATTGAACCAAGCGCTATCATCCAGCCCTCCCACACTACCGCACAACAGGAGGTTCACAGTTGTTCACACAACCCACTGGACATGAGCACCACCTAAAGAACACAACTAACTATAGAAAAAGAAGAGAAGGAAGACAAGACGGGTAGTACAACAACGACGCATGCCATGTAGCTCGCCGACACAGTCCCTCTCTTTCTCGTATTCCTCCGGGCTCCCTCCCGTCCATCCATGTCCAACCGGAAAAGAATCAAGGCTGAACCAGTGTGACATGAGCACCATGTGGTGCAACATGAACGGGGCAACATTCCCAAGGAATACGAGACGGGAGCATTGTCAACAAACCGGACCTCTCATCTGTATGGCACCCCAGAAAGGGGTTCCAATAAGCATTGAGTAGCCTACCGTCAAGCCTAACACGTTGGGACTCTTGATGAAATGTACGGAGAACGGAGAAGTCGCCCCCTGACCAGTCCCCCACCGAGGACGATACCATTAACATATACTTCCTACCTGCCCTAGCCAATCTTCCAACCAACAAAAGAAAAATACAAGCATCCATCATAGACAATAACTTTCTCTCTCTCCCTCTCAAGCCCAACCCATCCAGTTCGTCCATTTTTGCACCTGCTATGGTATTACCACAAACATAAAAAAGGTGTTATCGCCGATGATCATGGACAGCAGCAATAGTAGTCTAAAAAAAGACAGAAAAGACACCCCTTGCCTCCACCCAAAAAAAGAAAAGAGAAAGAAAAGAAGGAAAAAAAGCCTATGTACTCGAGGCTCAGCCCGCTCCGGCACCTGAGCCCCAAAACTAGAAATTACGAGTTGTACGCCGCCGCCGGCGCTGCACGCTGATAAACCAAGAATGCCTCCCCTCCGTTCGTTGTTCCTCTCTAATAATCCCTAACATGCGCCCATCTGTAATGTCGTGTCGTCTGCTTAACTTTTTCAGACCAGCTCGTGGTAGCTATGCTAGCTCGTTTCTAGACCAAGTTCCATGCCAACATTGGTGAGGTGAGGCGGGGTGGTATGTGATGAAGGAAGGAATCGGCGGTTCTGGCGTTGTGATGTTGCGAAAGCTTCGTCCACTCGATGGAAGGGGTTCTCGTCGACGCAAAATGCCCGCAGCACGTGGTAGCGTTCATCCGGCGGCCGTCTCGCTATTCGCCCTCCCCGAAACGGGCATTACACCGTGGGAGGGGTTTAGCGGACGCCGACAGGAGGCCTGGGACCTAAACTGCTCTGGCTGCTGTGCGCCGATGGCTCCGAGTCGAGATGAGTCGAATCACCACTGCCCGCGCTGGCGCTCGCACTACCGGTCAGACTTCGTGCACTCATAGGCTTTGGCGGTTGAAGGGGGCTCACCCCGGCGTGCTGCTCCACCTGCTGCGGCGCAACCATATTGCCGTGACCCGGGGGGTACCGTGGCATGGGCTGCCTCACGCTCTCCGGAGGGGATGGCCGCCCGTTCGGTTGCGGGCCGGGGTACCCGTTCGGTGGCGACGCGCGCCTGCTCTGGCCGCCTCGGATCGACGGGCTATATGGATTTCCAGGCGACTGGCTTGTGCGTCGAGGCCCGGTGCCGTTCATGCCCATCGGTGGGGGTCCTTGGTTGTACTGGAGCTCATCAAGGCGAGCAGCCGTGAGGGAATTCGCCCTGGATCCCGCCTGCATCGCGCCCCGGTCTACGGCACCGTACCGGTTAGACGTAAATCCAAGCAGAGGGTCGTCCATGATGTTCTCATGTAGCCCGGGCATCGCTTGCATGACCTGACTCGATCGATTCCTCCCAAAACTCGGCCGGAACCTGCTACCCCGCGACGGGGCAATATCCTGCTCGGGGTTCTTGCGGAACTGGGACGCGCTACTTGGCGCTTTGCGGTTCTTCCTCGATGTGACGCTCATCATGTCGAAATTGTCGGGGTCAATCACCGGCACTGCCGACGGGGGAGGGACGTCGACATACTCGTCGTCGTCGTCGTCATCGTCGTACATACCAGCCCCGCCATTCCGTATAGATGGCGGGGGTCCCGGTCCCCTCCTCGGCCCTGGACCTGGGCCACCAGCAGCCCGCCTTAACCTCATTTCTTGCTCCCTCAGGGCAATCTCTCGTTGGCGCAACTGCAGCTCTCGTTCCCTCAGAGCAAAGTCCTGGGGGCCAGGCTGCGGGTAACCACCCTCACCACCTTCCGGAATATCGTCGTAGTGCATCAAATGACTGAACTCTTCCAAATCTTGCCCTTCCATGGAACCTCTCCTTGACGGCAAACGCCCGTTCGGCATTCCATTAGGGGGTCGCCCGTAGCCGTTTGGCGGTCCTCCATTCATGGACGGAGGTCCACGACGCATTCCAGGCGGGCCTGGCGGCCCCGGTGGCCCCATCCCGGATGGGCCCCTCGGCCGCGGTCGCCCTGGGGGCCCCATGCCGTTTCCATTGGGGATCCCGTTGGGCATCGGTCGGGGAGCGCCTTGGCCCGACATTCGGGGGAGCGGGGATGAAGTAGTAGAAGGCGACCCCGGCCGGGTGGGTGCTGCCACGGTGGTATCGATCTTGGGCCGGCTCCGGTTGATGAGGTTCAGGTTGTGGAGGATGGCGTACAGCGTTTCGATCCGCGGCACGCTCACTCCGGTTTCTTGGGATAATTTAATCGGGGAGCCAAGGTACGTCTCGATTTCCATGGGCCGGCGCGCCGTGTAGTCTTGCCACATGATGTTTTCGGAGTTGCTTCTCGAGAATTCATCAATCGTGTTCTGCTTGAACTCGGCAGGGAACTTGCAGCCCTGAGCTCCCGCCAGCGCAAGCAATTCATCCAGGATATCGGACACCAGTTTAGACACGCCCACTTTTTCAAGAAGTGCGGCGTAATTCGGCGTCTCGAAAAGCACTGTCAAGGGGTGAAAGGCGATGGGGCTAAAAACTGGTCAACTTTCACACTTCGAGTGGGCGCTAAGGGGAAGGGTAAAACGCACCCAATTACTCGTTCATACTGTTGCTGCCGGATGTTGGATGACACCTTGCAGTCGACCTGGCCAGTGCTCAAAGTCATAGCAAGAGCTTGCGCCATGTCCTCCTGTATTGAAGGCGGGATGTTGGGGTTCCGGTTGGCAGCCCCAACCCACATTTCGGTCGAGCCTTTGTGTTCAAACTCGCTGCCGCCGAGCTGGGCGAGGTCGGCGCCGCAGACGAGGGACAGGACCACATTGGTGGGGAACCGCTCCTCAATGGCTGATTCGAGGCCGAGCGCGTGCGTTGTGTTGACGAGGATGCAGGTGTGCTGAGGAGTAACGACGGAATCGATGACCGAGGCCAGGTCGTAGACATCGGGGAGCGCTTTTATACAGAGGATAACGTAGTCGAAAGGGCCTTCTTTGTAAGAGGCAGCCTCTTCCGGGGTCCGCACGACTGCATCAATCGGACGTTTAGCACATGATGAACGGTGAGGATGACGGCAGCGTGGGGAAGGGGGTACATACCATGTCGGGGCTTGAACCGCTCATTACCAAAGACGAGAGACCTAGGCGCAAGACAAGTCAGCACAGGCAGTCGTGAGATCAAGAGGTTGGGGTTCGGAGGACCCGGAAAAGGGAGCAAGCGCATACCTAAAGGATATTCCGTATTGCGACACATGCTCAAACCCCGTCTTCCACACGAGGGTGACGTCGCAGGCATTAGTCGCTTGCAGTCGCCATGATAAGAAGGCCGAAACTGGGTTCCCGCCCACTGTAACCACATTCATCAGCTCATTGTCCGACATGTCGAGCTATGCTGTAGCAGGGACGCATGTGCAGCAGTTCCCCAGCCCTATTTTGTAGCAAAAATAAATAAATAAAAACAATGAATAAAACGAGTGTGGTGGTGGTGGTAGGGTGGTGGTGACGAGATGCGCCTGGAGAGAAGTTGGGACGGGGGGTCGAAGCGCCAAACTTTCCAAGAAGCTGCGATTTCCACTCTTTTTGGCTTTTCCGTCCCCGGAATCAAAGTGGCACCAGGCTGCGGGCGGCAGGGGGAACACAAAAAAAAGGTACATCTGAGCGGAGAGCCGGCACAGGTCCAGCTGGCACGGGAGTCCTCTTACCTGATAGGATCTTGAGTCGGGGTGTCATGGGTGCCATGGCAGAGGCCCGATCCGGGATAGTGGGTCGGTCAAGTTTCGAAGCTGCAAGGCCGGTATCGATTCTCTGGTGGGCAGCGCTCGACCGAGATGGGCGGCACTGATGCGTCCCGACCGGTGCGACCAACTTGAAGTCGTTGTTCGCTTCTTCAGCACTTCTCGACGATTTTTTTCTCTATTATTTTCCTCTTTCTCTCTCCCCGTTTCTCCCGGTGTACTTCTTCAACCAACGCGGGCCGCGGGTGGGGTGGTGTTCCCACGGAGTTGTGACGTTCTCCCGGCGTTGACTATTGAAAACAAGCACCCGGTCGGTTCGGCGGGCGCGCCCGGGTTTTGCCTAACGGGTCTGCAGATCGGAGTCTTGAAAGAGCGATTGACAGATGCGACACAGGCAGGCCTGTTCAGGATCTGACTTGGTAAACGAGCGGTCGGGCTCCTTCAGGACGCAGAAGCAACACTTCGCAGTGGCGCCGAGGATCTTGGCTCCACGACTAACACACAAAGTTATTGCAGGCAAGGGCGGCTATCGTCAGGTACTGCAGGGCAGCAAGCGAGTGTGAAGTGAAGCTCGTCGAGCCTTGACTTGACCGAGGACTAGCGCGTGGCCGCCACAGACCCGGGGTTCCTGGGTGTTGGCGGATGGGGCGTTGGGCGCTGTGACGGAGCCGGCGATGATAGGCCACGCGAGTTACAGCAGAAGGACCTTGTCCCCCGTCTACCGCGTGCTGCAGTTTCACAGTCTCACTGCAGATGTCGTCTCGTGGCGGTCCGAGCTGGCGATGGCCGAGCTGCGCGGTCGTGCGGGTTGTTGGTGGGCATAGACGAACAAGCGACCAAGTGGGTTTCTGGTAAAATAGCGACGGGAGCTCCGGCTGGGCCGATCTTTCGAGACGTCTTCAGCACGAGGGCGCTGCCAAGAAGAGCGTTGCCGTGCGCGCCGAGGGGCGATTGGTGGGGGAGGCCCAGAATCGTCGATGAATCCGCAAAGACAGGCGACCCTGTTGCAAAAGAATATCGGAATGTGGGATGAAGGAGGGGACAGAGAGGCCGCAAATGTGGAAAAAAACGAAAGGATGAAGGGCCTCGCTGGTGCAAGTGGAGGTTGGCAAGCTGGGAAACGCTGGCTGGTGGTGCTGCGAGTTTTGCTTGCAGGCCTTTTTCTTTGCGTCTTCGTTCAAGGTTCCAGGTTCCCAGGATCCTGCTACTGTCGCCTGTTGGTGGTCACTGCGGATTGCCGGGCATGCTTCCAGGTTATGGCAGGTGGCTCGGCTCGGCGCGACAGCAGGCACCGCCGGAGTGGACACTGGGCAGTTCTGTCCCAACTCCAGAAAACGGGCAACTTTGAGAGAGGTGGAACAGGAAGCAACTTTGGAACGGCCGCGGATCAAATCGATTTTCCTCCCCAGGAATACGTAGTAGCACCTCAGACAAGCGCGTGCGCGGCAAACTTGGACCATGGGCCGCCGCGATTCTTTCGTTTTCTGTGCTGCCCACGGCGGGTTCATTGCAACCCCTCACGTTCCTTCAGAAGGGATGTTGGAATCCGACTGGGACATCGGTATCGCATTTCTGACCCGTATTGCAAGAACTGCGCTAAAAAACCTGTCCGAACAGGGCAGAGACGGCCCACTTGTGGGCTCTGGATCGCGTATCCGCCGTCCGATGCGACTGCGAAAGACTTGGCCATTCGGGTCTGGGCAATTTCCCTTGTGGATTGGAAGGGATGCGCGGAACGACAGGGAGCAGGGGCCCCTGAGCCGTGCCTGATCGTGACGCGGTTGAAGTGTGGCTTGGCCGGTAAAACTCCACAATGAATGCGCACGATTAAGCGTTTCGGTTCGGAGTCTCCGTTCGAATGTCGGCAACGCTCCTGGACGGATTTGACGGAAAGAGATATCAGATGGAAAGCCAGCATGTTCCTGGATGCCATCCAACCTTTCAGAGAGACTAGGCCTGGAAAGGCCGAACCCAGACAACAGGAGGACCCAGCACATGTCTTGTCATCAAGTCTCAAAAATGCCAGCACAGACCTCCGTAGAAGAACAACCTCCGTATCAAAGAGCTCAGAGTTCAGAGCCCGGGTTCATCGGTGCACTGCAGAAGAAAAGCAGCTTCTGCCCGTTCGAAGAACATCAAACGGTCAGTCTGTCCTTTTGACAGATTTGCGAAGCATGGGTTGCGAGGTACATAAGTACAAGTCGGAATAACTCGCCAAACTCGGTTGGTTGGTGAGCATTCCAAGCAAAAGTTCTCTACCATTGATGCAACCCCGTTGCAGTGAACAAAGTAACTCTCATCCCGGCTGTGGGACCTTGTTTCCTTGGGCTCCCAGGCTTGTTACGACGGTCGCCTTGGAACAGCGTTGTAGTGCGTGTAACGTTGAGAGCTGGCATGGGAACTCTAGTTCCAGCCCTATCATTCCAGGCCATCACCAGCCATCGACTTCAGCATTCAACGCCTCTCCCGTGCTAAAGATGCGACACGCTTCTCCGGATCTTGTCTTCATCCGTCGAACCGAAGTCTGACACGAGGAGGCAATGCGGCTGCATTCCATCAGCGCGGCTCCTTCAGATAGATAGATTAAAGGATGACGGATCCGCGTCTGATGACCAAGACGGTTTCCAACGCCCATCAAATCCATCCGCGCAGCATTTCCACACTTCTCCTTTCATCTTCCGAGAAGTGGAGGAAGAGTGCACGCAGCAAACAGTTCTTTCCTCAGGAAATATATCCATATGTAATCCGTGCGTTAGCCCGGTGTCCAAAAATGTAATTAACCACCCACGACACGACACGAAAACGCCAGCCCCATGTCGAGCTGGACAATCGCACTGTTTTGGCGACGGCCACGTCTTGGCGACGCGGGTTGCGGGGCGCGCTTTTTCGAGTGAATGACGCAGCTTGTGGGGGCGCTTTCTTAGCGTTTTCACAGCCCGATGGGTGGGTCCTGTTAGAAGAGACGAACTTGAGCAAATTGCCAATCGATCGATTGTCTTGCCAACTGACACCGCCAATTGCCACTCCAATTGACGTCTTTGGACGCCAATCGCCCCCGAAAATGCAACATGCAAGAGGCAGCCAGCTCCTCGGGCCGGGCTACAGTCGGCTTACTCACCCGAACTGAACAATCCAGTCCTTCATTCTGCCAATCTTCAGAAATACAGGTTTGAAACAGCACGGAATGTTCGAATATCTATTGGCCCAAAGTCAGTGGCACTGCAACAGTCACGCAACGGTGAGCGTCTCCATTGGCACGGAGCTTTTGAGCCGTGATTGTCACCTTTCCATGATTTGTGTGTTGGTGGAAGAGTGGAAGTACCGAATGCCCGGCGGTCAAAAGTCTCCGTCCGAACCCCCCCATGCCGATACGGCCAGTGCTCGGAGCCAGATTGGGCAGCGGGAGCCTCATTTCAATCCCGCCTTCATCATCGGCAAAGATTGACCACCAAAACCAGGGGCGGCAACGGAATGACGCCACCTCGCGCCTATCAAGACACCAACAACCTCTTGTGCGGTGTGCGAGTCGAAAGGCGTCTCGGCTTAATTTGAGATTTTCCATCTCGACGACCGAGGTGTTTCTACAAAGCAACAACGTAAAGTCTAAAACCCTTGTCTAGTGAACGGAAAACAAGCAACCAAGACAGGGGTCTGCCCGAGGAATCAGAGACAAAATCAAGGTTTTAATAACAGCGGACCTTGCAACCCCCACGTTTTGGGCTTCCAGTTGATACTGCTACAAGTATGCTTTTGACGAAAAGTCTTTACCCTCCCCGAAGGCTGTGAGCCCATTCTTTTGGTAGGAGCATCTTTAAATTGCACTTTTACTCTCAGGTTGGCTTCCGCATCTGGACTACAGACCATTTCTTTGCGCTGTATCAATATCTCTAGCCTTGATATGCTGAATCTATAGCCGCTCTTGACATCGACCTCGAATGCAGACGTAAGATTCCGGTTCCTGTGGCACGGTGATGCACCAGCCAGGGTTTAGCAAGATGTTGTTCCGACGACTTTGACCGGTTGCGCGGCCTTGGAGACGCATTTCGATGATTCCTCAAGTTTTTTCACCAAGGTTGGAGCTAGAAAAGAACTCTATATAGTAGGTAGTATACCTTGCCCCCCAGTGCCCGCCACAAGGAACTCATGAGTGCAACTCGGCCTCTCCCATTGGCAGCAAGGAGCTTCCAACCCCATCCCAGTCTGCGAACTGGAAGAAGCTCAAGTCCAGGTCCATGTCTCCACCAATAAAGTTGAGCGGCGCCCAATACTGGTTCAACTGGGGCATCGCCTGGTGGCCGCCCTGTGGCGGGGCAAGACTGTCGGCATCAGCGGTCGCCGCGTTCATGTTTGCCGCCGACGAGGAAAACTTGTTTCCTGCACTCTCGCAGGCTCGATGTAGCATCTGGGCTGCCTTGGCCGCCACGACGCACTCGTCCATGGTTTCGAGGATTTCAATTGCCATGCCAACGAGCTTGAGCAGCGGAGGGATCTCGCTCTCGGCTGCTTCTTGCGTAACATAGACGAGGATCGTGGAGGCGGCGAAGACAGTGTAAGTCGTGTTATAAAACCTGGACAAATGAATGGTCAGGAGAGACGGCCGATTTTTGTTGGTACTTTCATTTATTTAATGGCCGTGGCTTACCAAGTGTGAAAGAAATCTTGGTGTTGGTACATCTGATAGATGACCTCGATGGTCTGCTTTGCACCTTGAAGACATTTTTGGATGGCCTCGGCGGATTGGGGTATGCTTGCTCGTTCTGTCGGCGTTGACATGAGGAGAATGGACCCGAACAAGAGAATCTTGAGGTTGAGATATCCTGGAAACAGTGAGCACAGCCCAATCAATGACTTGACACCATATTGGGAGTGCACCTACGGATCAGCAACACCAGTCTCTGCCGCTTCATCCATTTCGGTTCCTTGGAGCTCTTCAGTGTTTCAGGTTGACTGGGAGACGTCGTTCGGGGGCGGATCCATGGAGGGACGCTGTCGACCCATTCCTCCAGCTCGATTTCAATCTGGTTGGCCAAGTCGACTGTCCTTGCGGTAGTATGGGCCTGGAGATATATCTCGTGACAAACCTTGCGGGTGATCTTTGAAAAGTCCACCATTGGCTTGATGATAGCACAGTACGGTGGGTCGAAATCATCCGACATCTTGGGTGTTGTTGGGTTCGCTGGGTCGGGGGCCCTGACTACCGGGAATCGTCGGGTATGGTAGAGATCTGCGCCGAGGGTGTCGGGCCGCCCCATAGCAAAGGATATCTCTCTGGTCTCGGTTAGAGAGGTATGAACGCTCATCGGTACGTTATCGGGGTACTCACGTTTCAAGCGAGTAAAGCCCCCTAGTGATGGATCATTACGCCATTGTTAGCGACCAAGGTTCCGATTGTGCCTAGTATTCGAATGAACACACCACCAAGTCCTCGCCTCTGCCGCCAGTTGCGCGGCGTCCTTTTTCGTATCGGGACTAGGCTCCCTATCGATGCCCATGGCCAACGCCGTTCTAACAGCCAGGCCAATATACATATATGACCCTACTAAAAGTCAGTCACGGCGTATGTGTCTCCTCGCCGAGAAGCCCTGGGTAGTATGCCGCCTGTTTATTTGTTTACTCACAATGACCACTGAGTTCATTTTGACAAACCTTAGCCTGGAGAGACTTGATTAGTGGCTCACCCTACAAGAACGGGAGAGTTGAAGTTGGCCAACCATGAAGAAATTGCACTGCACCATGTCAAGGTTTGTGACCATGCCTAGCTTGTTGCAGCGGGATCGCGCTTCATCAAAGAACCTCCTGCTCCACTGGAGGTTACTAATCCCATAGACGGGCTCATCATCCCGGACTCCGACGAGAGCGCCGAGTGAGAGAATGCTGTAGTACAGTGCGGTGAAACTGGAGTCATCTCTTGCGTTCCCAGACCACAAAAGGTCACACTGTCGGAGAAATGAAGGCTTGTCAATGATGGGGTGTACGAAGTGAATGCTTGAGAAGAATCTTTCGAGGAAGACGCGGCACTGGGGATAATGAGATGGGGTCGTTGTCGATGATGCGCCCTGGTCGTTGTCGTAACTGCCAGCAGGAGAGAAGGCCGGGTTGTGCAGGTTGGAGACAATGTCACTAGCGTCAACACCTTCTTCTGCGGGGATAATAGTGGCCTTGTCGCCGGACCGCTGAACCTGAGAGAGCAAGGCCACAGACGACGAGCTTCCGTAAAACTCGACGTTGTGGGTGTGGCGGTTGACTCCGGAGACTTCGTGGCCAGCGCGTTGCCTGGACCCTGTGCTCGCAGTGGACATGTTGTCATCGATGCTTCTTATGGTTACCCTTATATCATGGTCATGTTGGCTTGCTGATGGATCTGGACCCATGTCGTCCCGAGGACGAAGTTCAGTCTGCTGCTGCTGCTGCCCCTGAGCTGCAGACAGTTGGCAGACGAGTTGCTCGAGATGCCTGACATATCTAATGTGGGTTTTGACGGTGTTAGCAACTTGACAACCCTACAGCTTAATATGATTCTAAGCCTAGAAGTGGGAGACGGCATGTACTCTGGCATGAAGCGCCGCTGGCCCTTGTATACGCATTCTGCATTGCGGTCTGAGCATGTAGTTTCAAGTCAGCAAAGCTGAGGAAAAGTTCCGAGTTACTAATAGTCGCACTTGCCTTTGCAATATGTACAAGGGTAGAGCTCGTCGCATTTATTCTTCTTGACGCGACAGAGGTCGCAGGCCCGCGCAGCTCGGGGACGGCGGACCTTGTGGCCCGTGTTCTGGGTGGCGGGTTGCAGATCGCCGTTGCGGTCCATGTCCAAGGGTGAAGATTGGATGTTCAACGTTGCGGGAAGCTTCTTGCCCATGTCCGAGGCATCTTTGAATTCGGAGGGCAATACCCCGGGTCACCTCCGAGTCACGGACCGCGTTCTCGCCGTCACATACACTAGTTGGCGAGCTGCCAGTTGAGTACCTACTCCACTGCCCCGCAATCCGGCAAATCTGGGGTTGTCGGCGTTCCAAGGGGAGGGTCAACCCCACACCGGCAGTCGTTGGCGGCATTGCCGATGCGGCTTTGTTTTTTTCCATAGGTCGATCACCACACCTGCATTGTAACCTAACCGAATCGAAGAAGGTTTTTTTTGTGAACTGGCATCTGCTTGTGTGAGAGCTGTGAGCCCTGCTGACAAGAGTAAAAATCAATGAGCTCAAATCAATTACTCCAAAATAGACCGGACCTCAAAAGTCCAAGCAGCATTATGAGTATGATAACCGTCTCCCATTAGTCGTCAAGCTTATACTTTTCAAAAAGCCTGGCAGGCACCCGTCTCTCAAACATGATATCCAGCTCCTCAAACGTCCGGCCCTTGGTCCCGGGAACATCAAAGTAGATGGCGATCAGCATCAGCAACCCCATGCCAAAGAAAATCCAGCCAATGTTGCCGCCCAGGTTTGCCTGGTCCTGGTTAAACAGGTACGGCAAGATAATGGTCCAGATGGTGTCAGCAACCGCCTGGAAACCGGTCCCAATACCCAATGACTTGGCGCGGAGCCTCGTCGACGACACCTCGCCTGCAACGGCACTCGAGGCGCCCACCGCTGGGCCGTACGAGATGGACGTGAACTGCAGCGCAACGCCAATCAGCAGCAAGGTGCTCGACGACCGCGGCAGCGCCCCGCCAATGCCCATGATCAGATACATGACCACGCACACGCTCACGCCAAAGAACATGAGGGGCCGGTGGCGGAACCGGGTCATGAGGAAGACGTTGGCCAGCGCCGACACGACGCCCATGCTGATGCCGATCTGCACCAACATCACCACCGTGTGGCTGTCGAGGCCCGTCTGGTTCAAAAAGTAGGGCGCGTTGGCCGACAAGACCGACCCCACGACCTGGGGCATGTAGTTGCAGATCAGGATGATCCGTGTCCGGCGCCAGTTGGTGCCGCGGAAGCACTCGGCAAAGGATGCCTCGCCGGCCGTGGCCATCTGGCGCTCCCAGCCGACCGTCTTTTGGATTTGTATGAGCCTAGCGTTGACGTCGTCGCCCCCTCTCGCTGAAAGACGTTTCAGAGAGTCGAGAACCTCGTCGTGACGGCCTTTGTTGACGAGAAAATATGGGGACTCGGGGAGGAACGGAAGACCGATGGCGAGAAGACCAGGAAAAGCCCATGCTGCAGCAAAGAGGACGCGGAAGGCCGAGGGGTCCATGATGGCAACGCGGCTGAAGGTTGACGAAATGGCAATGAGGAACCCGAGGTTCTGTGTGTGTCGGGTAGTGGTTAGAGACTGAGAAAGAAACGAGAGGGAGGGACATGTGAAACTCACAAGCATGATTGTATTGACCGAGAGAGCAATGCCTCGCATGGGCAGCGGCGCAATCTCCGAGACATAGGTCTGGGCGGTGGTCAGAAACATGCCAATGGAAAGGCCAGTCACAATCTTGCCAGCGAGGAACTGGGCCGGGTTGTTGGCGACAAAGTTGGCGGCGATGCCAGCGGATGCGATGGTGATGGCCAGGAGGAAGATGGCACGACGGCCCAGCCAATCCTGCATGTGGCCGGCAACGGAGCCGACGATGGTCATGACGTTGTACATGGCGTTCCAGGCAGATTGCCAGTACGCCGGGATAATCAGGGTTCCGTTCACCTCGGAGGCGAAGGTCTCTCTAGACCAGGTGTTAGTAGTAGGGGTGCGTTATCTTTGCGTCTTGGGGAGCGGGTGAGCCTAACTGGAACGTCGGCATGGCGAGGCAGACGGACAAGGTGAGATTTTCGTAACCCACGAGCGCCGGACCAACTTGTCGGACAATAAATGTTAGCTTCAGTCCCAATAGCATGGTGGGACAGAATGGGGGACATGGCACACGGTTGGCATAAAATGTCCACAAGACGATCTTGCTGGATAGGCCTTCCGATAAGGTAGCACTCTAGGTCCAGTACCGCCCAACAAACCCAGTAGCCACTTTCAACGGTTATAGAGTACATTTCGATAGCGCCTTGTCTAACATACTTATTGCGAATAACTAGCCTTATACCAGGAGCTTATAATGAACCTCTTAGACTCTGGACTCTGAAAGGGTTTACGAAGGTATATTCTTATAGAGTACTTAGGTTCAGTGAAGCCAAAGGGTTCATAACAAGACTTGCCTTTTATAATGATTACAAAGGTATCTAAGCACTGTAACTATTGAACTAGGGTAAAAGTCACCCGTTCGGAGGGACCCCTAACCAGAAGGAGGGGCCATTTCATTTCATTTTTCGATGCGTTTTTACGGAGCTTTCTCAGTAAACATATATTTAATCTTAGCTCCGCGCACCTCCGCGAGTCCTGTTGTAGGCCGCCCTGCGTCCTTGCAGCCAGCCCTCCTCGATATAACAATATCCCCTAAGCGTAATTTCAAAGCGACGTGGCACAGTTGGACGGAGTGGCGTGAGTTAAGCCCAACCTCTTACTGTAGCAGCCTCGGACAAATACACCGGGAGGGGATATCCGGGCTTAGCGAACCGGCAATTCCGAACCATTCAATAATTCCACCGGAAGCGTAGCGGAACTGAATGACCACGGCCGTGAACTGTACCTCTGTGGGTTACGATGGGGCATCTTTCAAGCTGGCTTTGGAGCTCCAAGTGTATAAACACGGTTGGACAAGGAGTTGATTAGATCATCCTCTCTCCACCTCTGACTGTCCCGTCGCATCATCCCCCATTACCTACCTTTCACGGCCTTATTCTCTGTCCCAAGTGTCAAGCGGGGACATCACCGTGGCAAAGGCGGATGACTACAATGGCGACGTCAAAGACTCTAGCCTCGTTGAGAGCGGCCCGGAGTATGCTGAAAACGTCGCCCCGGACGCCGACTCGGACTCGGAGCAGATGACGGCGTGGCAGTGCATCATGAGGAATCCTAAGATATTGTGCATATATTCGGTCCGCACTAGAATCCTATCTACGTCAGCAAAAAAAAAAAAAAAAGCCCTCGGTACTAGGCTAGTACTCATTGTGTTAGCGACGAGTGACTTAGGTAAGGCTTCTGAGTACATTGCTAGAGAAGGCGGCTAGTCAGAGATCGCCAAGTCCGTCCGATACCACCGTAGTAGACGCCGTAGTAGGTCTCCATACAGCCGTTTTCTACAGCCGCCGAGCTGGCCGGTCGGGGCAGAACTAAACCGGCCTAGTTGCGTCTCCCTAAGACGGCTTGATGGTTGCAACCTCCTAGTGCTCTTTCTCCCTACAACGTTCATAAGCTATTTAATAAATATCCAGGCTCTGTATATCCTATATACTTACAGGATCTCGTCGTATTCTACAACACTTCTGCTTAGTCTTCTATCTTTCTTTGTAGAGGGCCTAACAAGTTGAACACCAAGCCTATCGCTACGTCTCTAGCTTCCTCCCCATTAGTAACTATATCGTCGGCCTATTACCCCGATAATAATAGCTAGGCCTGCTACGTCAACGGTAATAGCTAGCCCTAGTACCTCTTCGACACGGCGGGTAATCCCATTCCGTACGCCGAGGTCGCCCCCTCCGCTTCCGCGTCTAAGTCGGATAACGAAAAGTCGGACAAATCGGCCAGCTCCAAGCGCTCTAGCTCCTCCAAGGACTCGAAGAACTCTAAGCACTCCAGTTCCTCCAAGAACTCGAAGGGGCTCTAGGCGCTCTAATTCCTCCAAGAACTCGAATGCCTCCACGTCTAATAACGGCCTGAGTAGTAACACCCCCGTAACAATTGGGTGGCAGTGCTCTTGGTGCGAAACTACCAACTATACGAACCATGAAATGATTCCTTTCCTGGACCCGTCGAGGGATATTCTCGGGAACACCCTCTACGACGAACACGGGAATATCCGCTACCTACTATACTCACATGTACCTTGCAGTGGCTGCAACGGTGCCTGCAACCCCCTTCGCACGCCTCTCTCCGATCCTCTATGAGATTGTGACAAGGCTATGTTAGGCAGGAGGGAAAGAGCGGGTGTACAAGGTTTTGACAAGCAGATATGAGTATGTCGGAATCCCTTATTACACAGCTTTGTACGGCAGCTTTTGTCGAGATGTGAGAACTGGAGATCGAGGTGGTGGAAGCCATGTCGGGCAGAGCAATGAATGGCGGCGCAAGGGAAACTAACCAGAACGATCTCGTTTGCTTTTTTTTGTCATCCGGTTTGGCCAGCCGGAGAGCCTTTCATTATCAACGTTATACTTTGTTTTGCTTCCAACTTAATTAACAGCCCAGGCAGCTTTGCATGCATTAGTTAGAACAATACTCTTGAGGTTTACGTGCGCTGCTGCAGCGTGCCGCAAACCCAGGTAGGATCCATGGTACTACAGGGGACCGGAACGTTGCAAAGGGCACTTTGATGGGCTTAACTGGGTGCTTGCATCTTGCCTTGATGTACTGTAGCAAAATTGGGTGACAAGCCGGGTCATGTAGTTCCTGAGTAGCAGTGCTGAGTCCCGGCTGAAAATAGGGGACCGCCCCCCGCCTGCGCCGCTGCCCTGCTGCCGGCCGGAAAATCCCATGACAAAAGGCCTAGTTGTGGCGGCTGCACTTGGGCGCATAAATTCGGGGCCAACGTGCGGCGGGTAGGCTGACGCTAACTGGCCAGCGGGCAGCATCAGGCCCTCGGGCCTACCTCGGTCCAACAAGCAGGCTTCAGTGTTTGCTCACAACGCGGCCGCCCATGCGTGCCCGGTCCGATTACTATTCATGATTTAAAGAAAGCTGGGGGATCAGCCAGACATCGTTCCCCAAACCTCCAACCACCTCCCTATCACTAACAAGGCATCGCCATATATCGACTCCCATCATGGACATCCCAGTGTCTCTTATCGCGAACGGACCGCTCAGCCTCCCGCTCAAGGAGGAGGCGCCAATCCACGTCCACGTCACGATTCCCTTCTCCCTCTTGGTGAAGGACTTCGACCCAAACACCGCCAAAGTCCCCCATTGGGAGGAGCCCCGATGCTGGCTGGCCAACCGCCTGTTCGGGCCCCGGCGCAAGAACCCAACCAGCGCTTCGGCCAAGGTCGCCATGTTCGCCAGTTCCATCTTCCCCAGGCGGGTCTGGCCGAAGTTGGGTGCGTTGCTCCTCGGAAAAGAGGTGCGCATGTCGGCCTGCAACACAGGCTCCGACGCCAAGGAGTGGGCGCACGCCGGCGCCTCGAACCTCTTCTTTGCCTTTGCCACGGGGGCCACTGACGACGACATGGACTGCGTTAGGGCGGTTGTCCTGACGGCCAGCCCCGGCCCGGATGGCACGGGCGGCATTCTGTTTACTGTCAAAGAGATGGACGAGAGAGAAAGGGCGGCTTGGAAGACGGCCTGGATGGTCCTACCCCCGCCCACCCCGTCGCCCGGTAGTGCTGTTGAGCCCGATGATGACCCTGCCATGGAGAGGAAAAATCATGCACTCTATGCGTCCAAGGCAGGCTGGCTTGCTCCCAGCCCCTCGAGCGAAAAAGAGTCGTTCGAGAGCGTTTAGTTGGTCCACATGACCCGTCACTCGGAAAGGGCACACTGTATTGGAGACAGGTCACAAAAATCATCAACCGGATCACAAGTGGGTTTGGAGACTCGAACGGATGAATGAAAAGGACCAGCCTTTTTCAATTCAACTTGGCGACCAGCGTCAAACGTCTAAAATGACACCAACTCAGACTTCCCCTCGTTCCCTTGTATCCAAAAACCCCAATAACAAAGTGCCCGCCTGTGGCGGAACAAAGGAGCTTACATCATATTGCAATGATCCCTGCGGCGAGGCAAGCGGAGGCACCTTTTGTTCCGGCGGCAATTATCGCAACGCGTGCCCTCCTCGATTATCAGCGCGTGCGCGCGGCTCAGATCGCAGTTGTCGCCGCAAAACGGGTTGTTAATGTCCACTGCCCGGTCCCACTTGGTGTGGTAACCGCACGTGTATCTAAATTGGCGACGGACGCACATGTTGTTTAACTCTTGAGAATGGAATGGCGTTAGTTGTGAGGGGTCTGGAGCAAAAACTGTATTCTCCAGTGCCAAACGTAAGACTCGGATAGAGTACCACGAGTCACTCACAAGGGGGATAAAAGCGGTAGAAGTGACTGGTGGCTGAGACTGGTGCTTTGAAACTGGTGCTTGAGACCGGTGCTTGTGACTGTGGGTCTTGTTGCTGCTGTATTGTTCTTGTTGCTGCTGTATTGTTCTTGTTGCTGCTGTACTGGTGATGGTATCGCTGAGGCGATGAGGCGATGGTGAGAGTTTGATGGGTTAGCCATGCTAAGCTGCCGGCCGCCTTTATATACCTTTGATCGAGAGTACCTCCTGCTCTCCTCGATGTGCAGTCGTTGGAAGGCATGGCATCGGGAGCCTCGAATTAGGCTTAGAGAAAGGGCCTGAGGTGAAAATAGGATGAAACTGGGCCAGGCCCGTTCCACGGAGGAAGGGCGGCCAGACTTTAGAGGATGAGGCCAGGGCCGCTGGCCCTGAGATACTGTTGGCAGCAGACCGTAACCCGGTGTACCGAGTTGATTTCCAGCACTGGCAGCCGTCATATGTTCGCGATGAGTTGAGAAGACGAGAGAGCAATACGTCGAGGATGCAAGGGGCTCTGTCCAAGACCGCCCCAATATCAACCCGCCGTAGGTTACAATCTAGGGAATTTGAAGTCCCGATTCCGCTTTACCCGGCTTGTTGTTCTCCAAGGCAAGTTCAGCGTAGCAGGCTGAACCAGGTCGAGATGTTGGGCCGGGCGGCCCAGGTTGGGGGCGACGGTCTGACCCGGCGCAGCACACACCGGCGCAGCAAGACGGCTCGGCTCCTTCGGCCGCGACTAACCTGGCCAACTAAATGGCACAGCACAAAGAATGGTCGGACGGAGTCTAGCGGGATGAAACCGTCCGTCCTGTCTCGTCCTTTTTTCAGACGAGATGAAGCCGTGTTGGCCCCCTAGCACTTGCCTGTCCAATGTGCTGTGGTCGGTGCCATGTCGTGTATGCTTGCCTTGGTGCACCTGGGCCAACCAACATCAGTTGGTAGTTGTCGAGAACAACAAGGCCTGACACAAGCGCACGCCAACCACTCTGCGGGAAAGGGCCAGAATAATGTGCCTGGAGGAACTACGAAGTAAGTTCCGGAAGGTTGGCTCTGCCTGGACACAAAACGCACGAGCCATCTGTGCCTGCCTCTTTGGGGTTCGCGAATCCTTTCCCTTCTCTGTTCGCCACCCGGTGTTTCCTTCAGATTTGACTGTATTTTTTTACTATGTGTAGCTATCGTAGTGACGTGAAGTGCAGTATGCAGTATAAAGGCGCTGTCTCTCTTGCCTCCTAGCCTCTTACACGTGTACAGGGGTGCGGATCCGTGCAGTGGGTTGGTCCTGGCTGGTGAGGTGCGTGGGCGGTCTGTCAGCCGATTCGCTCAATGTCCCTCGGCGGAGGCGCTGCCCCCATAGGTCAGGCGGAGCGCAAAGGACTGGAGGCGCATCCCGAAACTGTTCGGAGCTGGCTGAGGCGTCATCTTGCCTCCCACGTTCAGCGTCTCGGAGTCACCAGACCGACGCCTCCTCTTCGACACCGGCTTCGGTAGCCTGGGCAGATTCGGGCACGGCGTCCCATTCCCGAAACCACATCTCGTGTCTGTGGTCTCGTTCGAACCGACACCCTGTCTCTTCTCCCAATCTTTCCAGCCTGAGGGCCGCGTCTCTCATGTCGTCGGCGAGCACGTTCTTCGGCTCGATGGAATCTCCTCGTGCTGGTTGCCGGAAGAGGTACAGCCCGTCCCACCTCTCCGCCCTGGACAGCTGTACGTACAGGCTCAGGACGTCCGAGAACTGCTTTCCCTGGCTCTTCTGATCCGTCATCGCGAAGGCCGGCGTGCATAGAGGTCCTGTTCTATGGGTGACCTACCTGAATCCTGGCTTACCTCTCCACCTGGGCGTCTTGCCTCGAATGTGATCCGGGATGGCGACCGTCTTGCTCTTGACCAGGATTGCCCTATTGGGGAGCCCGGGGATTGCGAGGTCTGCGATATCGTCCGACTGAAGGAGGACGGCCATCGGCGGGCCAAGGTGGAGTGTTGCGTCGCTAGCGAGGGCAATGGTGCTGGCGGAAAGATCGGGAATGATGTCGACGGCCTGGAAAGGGGCCCTATTGACTAGTTTCAGGCCGGTGAGCTGGTTCCAAGTCACCACTACCGGCATCCCTTGCGCGTATAAGAACAAGCCAGGGGTTGGGAGCTGAGAGCCGTCGCTGTACCGGAGTATATTGCTTAGCTCCTATTTCGATTTGCTTGCCTGCTTCGGTGTCGTGTTTTGCGACGAAGATGGAAATGTGCTTGCTATGAGCTCGAGCCCACTGGACAATGGCTGCTATGTTTAGGTCCCACCGATCTTGGTTTAGGGGAGTGATCGCCCTGAGCCGATCTGCAAATGAGGGCTGCGACGACGGACAATAGAGGCGGCTATATAGCTGCTGGAAGTCGAGCTTAGTCTGCTACCCGTTGTGTAGGCGCCGGAGGAATAGCTTATATGTCGCTAGATGCTTTGCCAAGCTCTCCGTTCTCTGTCCGCTGCGGTCCCTAGTCTCTAGCAAAAGGAGGCTGGTCTGTAGGATGGGGTCGAACTAGAAGAAGTCGCTAAAGAATACAACTATCGGGATCCCGCCGAACGAGCAGTATATGTCGTCCCTCTATAGCCTTAGGAAGCTGTCTGCTGCTGCTAGCATAAGGCCGCCTACTTAGCTAATCTCGTCGACAACTAATATAGTTATATTCTTTCAATGTAGCTTTTCTCCTTTCGATGTTGTCCTTGCTATCTCGTTCTTGCTATCGAATCCTATATTAGTCGCCGAATAGAGCATTACTCTACTAATAAGCATAGCCGCGTTTCCGCTAACGCTTATTAGGAGCAGTGTATAGAGGACGTCTTTTAGCTAAAATATATCCTTAATAGCATTTATAATATATTATTATTAGATTTTAGCAAGAAAAACTTCGACGAAATAAAACCCTACGGTTCCTAGTCCAAAATCGTCGAAAATATCACCGTTGGAAAGAGCTCGAAAAATCCTATCTAAGCGTACCTGTTGCACCCCTGCGCGACCAGTTGCGCAGCTGCAATAGGCGTGTAAAGAAGGGAGGTTCGAAGGGCTAACCTGACGTCCATCAACCTCTTGGCCCGGATGGCATTCAGTGACTTGTACGATCGCCTCATCGCCGGACGGCAGAATGTCGACGACAAGGAACGGGCATTTCGGATAGGTCGAAACACCCAACTTGTGCTAGGACGAGATATAGAGGCATTCAAACGCCATATGCGCCGCCGGGCGGCCGGGAAGGCGGATACAGACGTAGACCAGGTTAGCGACACTTTGCCAGACACGCAATCCGAGTCGGATGCCTAACGTCACCCCAACGACTCGGAGCCGGGATGGATTTGGCGTGGCCATTTTATTTTGAGCTTCATCCTAGAACTATCTAAATCAACATTAGGGTAGATAGTAGGGAAACGTCGGCCTGTTGTTATTGAGCGTATATCTAGCTTACCTACTAATATCCTTGTTTGTATATCGGCCTTTGAAGAGGAGTACTAGCTATCTGTCTAGCACTTCTATATACGATTTACCTTCTCTTAGTAGACTAGGTAGCTAGGGATTGCTTATAGTTCTAGTAACCCTACCTAGCTAGTTATAGCTAGTAGTATTCTAGTTGAAAAACGGCTTTACGTCTTGAACGTATATACTATCCTAATTTCTTTTAGCGCTCTTTAGTACGAATTCTAGTATATAGAATTCGCTAATATACCCGAGTATTTTATACTTCGTAACGAATATTTAGGGTATATAAAAGGAGATAGTAGATTTGTCGATGTTCCTAAGATACCTATACCTCGACTAGACTAGAGGCGGTTTAGCTTATAGATGATGGGCTACCTACTAGGGAAAGGCGGTAAGGGCCAAGTCTTCGAAGGTACTAGCACTAAGGACGAGGTCACTATACTTCAGATAATAAGGATCTTAAATAGCAAGGAACGAGCTAATGTTAACTAGCAAATCAATACTAATAAGGCATTGACGTACCTTGTAAATATAAAGGACGGCGGAGAGTATATCCTACAGTTAGTCAACGTTATTGGTAGTCTGGAGGACGATAAGATCGTCTTGGTTTATAGGCCTATTGCGAAGCTAACGCTTGACACCTTCATTGCAAACTACCATAGCAGGTAAGTCCACGCAAGTCCTCGTACAGAATCTTCTACTTGGCAAGTTGTTAGGTATATTAGCCGTCTACTATACATAGCACTACCCGTGATATATTAATGACTTTTTAACAGAGGACGAAACGGCATGTCGAACGACGAAGTAGCTGTATTACGTGAATTGCCTTCAGCTGTCAAGTTCATGCATGATCACAGGTTCATCTATAGCAACCTGAGACCAGACAATGTTGGTATCGATTTGGTACCGATCCGAGTGACGCTTCTCGGTGTCGGCACTGCCAGTCGCCTTGAGCGGCCTGGGGACCTGCTACCGCCAGCGCCTAGCAGCAGAGGCAGTGTTTACTACCTTGCCCCCAAGTGCGAGCTGAAGCAGCACGGCTTACCAATCGATATATAGGTAGTAGGGGTCATCGCGTACTAGTTGACCTACAGGCACAACCCATTCAAGTTTAGGGCCAACCTATAGCGAGTAGGGTGGGCAAACGAGAAACTACGACCCGAATTTATCCGGACTTATGAAAACGCTATTGTAAGTATAGAAGCTAACTACCGAGACGCCCACCGGTCGCCGAGGGAAGGCTATATATATGGTAAGTATCACCTAGCTCTCAACTTGAAAACCAAGGAGGCAGTTTGGTAACTGACGCTGGCTTAGTTGGATTTCTGATCAGGAAGATGCTGCGGTTTCCAGAGCTAGACCTGGGTCACGGGCTCACCAACACCGGGGTTCGTATCACCGTTGATGAGGCGCTCTCTGACCCAGACTGGGGGGACGAATTTTCAACTGTGAGCCCGGGTGCCAGAAGGGTGCGTCGATGATAAGAATTGGGAGGGTCGATGGGTCGGTATGGGTATCAATGAGAGGAGTCAAGATGTGGACAGAAGGGAAGGAGCAGGAGGAGGCTTACTGTATGCGCACTTGGTAGTACTGAGCAGGCTGTTTTAACGGATTGAAGGTTTCGTTTGTTCTGATTCGCGGATCCCTTGCATGAGAGAGTCACGTGAGGCGCTGATATGGAAGGCGTGCGCCCTCCCATGCTCATGATGCAGCCGCCTTTCAACCAAACAACAAACACAGCAACAGCAAACAGCCATGACGCAAAACAGAGAGAAAATTGAGCTCCAACCCCCCGTGCGTCCTTCATCTCTAATTTTTGCCCTAGCTGCGCCGCCCTCCCCTAACGTACAGTGCATAATTAGGTTTTCTGGTGGGAGAACGAGCTTGGTGAAACGGGGCCCTTCAAGTTCTTTCCCATTTCCGCGACGCCGCCACCTGTGCCGCTCGGGGAGGTTGACCGGGAAAAATTTCTCAGTAAACTTGATTTCGGACTTTTAAGGTACACACTTGCGAAGAAGTATCAACAGAACATGTACGGCAAGGAGATCGCCGAGTTGTACCGACCCGGTCATGAGCCGCGCGAGGTGGTTGAGGCACGCAAGAGAGCGGATGAAGAGCTACTAGCCGAGATGGAAGCAAGCGATAGCGATGATTATAAGATGCTAGCGCGCATGAAAGCGGGACCGGGAAGAGCGGCCCAGGCCCCGGAAGCTCGAATGCCCCAGTCATTGCCGCGCGAGAAACGGCGGCGAGACACGTGTACCGATGCCATCGACGATGTGCGGCGCATCAAGATGCGCAAGGCTTCACCCAGAGCATCGACAATCGCTGCCGCCGCTCCTATCCCATCCGTCGAGCCACATCAACCGCTTGCCCTGGCTGAACCCGCGCGTTCGGCCTCTGTGGCTCAAGACAGGAGGCGGCAGCAGCGGCTTTTTGGTACTGAGAAGCGAGATGGAGCAGCAGCAACCTCCAGGACCCAGGGTCTGCACCCAGACCCTGCATTCTCCTCACCGCCACCATCACTAGCAGGGCCAACAACAGGACAAACAGCCGCAACGAAACAGCTAACCGGGCAAGGTAAACCGAGGCGATCTGCTCGTTTGCGCAGTCGCCCGACAGCAAAAAGACCCGCCCGCCAAACCACTCGCCCAGTAGTACAGAGATCGGCCCGCGTGGCTACACCGCTAGCTCGGGAGGCTTCCGCCCCACAGACTCTTCATCCATCTCGCCGCCCGGTGCGAAGATCATCTCGCATCGTTGCTATGTCAGCGGCGGGCCGTTTGAAGTGAAGTTCCGGGAAACCCTGCGAAGGGGCCGAGGATATAGGGATTTCTCTTGCTTTCGTTCGAGTGCTGGTGAAGCCCAGTGGAAATCGTCTGGAAGAGCTGGGACAGGAAGTTCTGATAATCGGGCGTTTGCAGGCAGACGCGAAAAGTCGACTTGAGCCTCGACAGGAAGCTGGTTGGATCACCCATTGATTTTACCTAGCGTTCAATGGTTTAACCTCCAAAAAGGTCAAGCAACCTTCGTGACCCTCGGCCTCTGGATAACTGGCTCCCGGACCGGCCTTGGCAGTAGTCCATGCTCACATGTCCATGTTGGAAGTATCGAAAGAGGCAGCAGTATTTGGCGGAAGATGAAGAAAAGATCACTTTGAGCGGGCCTCGCTCTGGCTGAAGCTCGACATGAAGCCCCTAGCTCAGGTACGGTGGGAGGGCCGGCTCCTCGTCGACGTCCCCGGGTACAGCGTAGTCCTCGGTGTCGACAGCTTGTGATGGATAGTCCTCACAATCCACGAACCATCGATCCGATCGAGCCAGATGCGCTCATCCAGATCCTCGCCCAGGTTAAGGGCTTTGCGTGCAGGCACGGCACGTGTGGAGCCGACTGTACCGACATTCAAAGATCCACCAGTGCGGACCCGAGTGGCACAGGTGGCACGTCCACTCGATTAGGGTGTTGTCCGAATTGTGTGTCCCGAGAGTCCGGAACGGCGGGGCTGTTGGCAAGGCAGTTTCTTGAAAGAATTCCGAGCTAATTGAGCAGCTGACGAGTGTGAACAATCTCGAGTTCGATTGCGGCCTCGACAGTTTCTCTAACCGTGAGGGCAGGTACGGTGACGTCGTGGCGCGAGTCGCCAGCTCCGTAAGCACGGACAGCCTTCAGCACCAGTGACGGAGGTACTGGCAGAGTCGAGGTCTAGGAACTCTACCCCAGGGAGGAAGCGCGTCATTCGTTTGTAGGCCTGAATTCGTGCGGGCTCGAGTTAACGGATCGTACGGTTTGTCCTGTCGGATCAGACCAATGCCGCTCCTCCTCCAGTCGCCAGGAGGGCTGCCGAACGGATGAAGGTGGCTGACGACGCTGGAAGGAAGAGCGGGAGGATTTTTAAGATAGAAAAGTGAATGACGGTGGAATTCCTTAATAAAAAGGGGCACAATACACGTGGCAACGGGTTCCTGACAAGACATTGATGTGCAAGGCACGAAGCCAGGCTGTAGGTCTCGGGTGTGTAAATTGTGGGTATAGTAATAGGAAACAGAGAAAACACGCTATACCGCAAAGCCCACATAATCGTGAACAACCCCTCTTTCCCTGCACCGTCTCTTGCTTTTCTCGACCGCTGATTGCCTCGCTCCTCGCTGCCCGATCTTCAGGGCTAGTCGACTGCCCACCTTGTAACGATCCGCTGCTACTCCTGGGTTTAGTCCTTACGTTTTCGTTTGCGATTTGGGGACCTGGCCAGAGCTCACCGCGCAAGAGTGAGCCATTTTTCCGGGAATACGGTTGATGGGAACCTCAGTACTAGTATTATAAAGATATGACTTAAGCTCTCGTCGTCATCAAGCTCTCCAAAAAGTCGAATCCCTTCTGTTGGAGCTCCCAAGTTCGAGATCCCACTTGCATCTTGGCAGCGAATGTATGCCCTTCCCCAGGCACCTCCTCCATTCCACACTCAACGCCGTTGGCCACCAACGCCAAGTGTAGATCCCTGCTCAAACCAATTGGAACCATGACGTCCTCCTGGCCATGCACGATGAAGGTAGGCGGAAACGAGGGGCGGATGTTTCTCAGGGGGTCTACCTTGTCCCAGTCCTCGCTCGGATATATTGTTTGCAAGACCGATCCTCTAGCGATTTGGGCAAATGCAAACGCCTGGCGGGGGTCACTGAAGTCGGGCCCCCCGCGAGATTGTCCTTCCAGCGAGACGCCTCCACGGGTTGGCACAGGCTTCTCGGCGTAGACTTGGTTTATGAAGTCGTCGGTAAGGCCACGAGGGAGCTTGGCAGCAACGCCCGGCAGCTCAGATGTCCAAAAGCTATCGGAGAAGTGGCACGGTCCATACATGTCGTAAATCCCAGCGACCGGACGAGGAACCCCGAACCCCTAGAAAGAGTCAGTTCCGGGTTGCCAAAGGACTGAGCTGACGAGGCCTACCAGGCCAAGGGCTAACGTGCCACCGGAGGATGTGCCAAAGGCAAAGACGTGGTCAAGATCGAGAGGATAGGCTGGACTTGTCTGAGAGGAGACAGCGCTGTGCAGCCCGCCATCGTAAACCCAGGCGAGGAGGTCGCGGCAATCCCTCATCGGCCCTTCCAGCAAGTCAACCTGAGGGCACAGCCTGTGGTTGGGGGCGAGCACAATCCATCCTCGGTCCAGACAGTCTTGGATTTGGTCTTTGTTGACCATGTCTGAGGAGCCCAGCATGAATGCGCCGCCATGAATGTTGATGACTGGGATTCGGCGGTTAGCACATGGAGAACTAATTTGACAAAGGCTAGACGGGACACGCGTACTAATTGGGTAGCTTACTCCAGTTTTCTCTGATGCCGGCTGAGGAAGATAGACGTCAACATCGATCTCCTGGTCGTCTACCACTTTGTAAACCGCACGGAAAGACAACGGAGGAGCCATCATTCTTGCCAATAGTATGCTGGGCCCTAGAAGACGAAGGGAGTTGTGGATTTGTCAAACAGAATCTGTGTTGGGTGAATTTTCAAGTTGTCCATGAACACCTCCTATTTACGGATGGGGTTGTTGGTTCTGGCACGCTCATCAAGCCATCGACCGGAAATCCCGCCCGAGTTTCTCCACAATCTTCTGGGCCCCGGCAATTCCGGCCGGTGGGCGTCTCGGCCAATTTTCCCCACACACGGCAGTTGGCAAGCAAGATGGCGGGGAAAACGTTTAAGAACTTGGGGCCAAACATTTAAGAAATGGTCTTGATCAAATTCTCACGACCCTCATACCCCTTATCAAAAGTTATTATTGACTCTCACGTACACCACCATGGGCATCCCGATCCACTCGACGCCGCCAGAGGCGCGAACCAACTACATCATCGACCAGTTGGAAGGCGAGCGCCTCACCATTCCAGGGAGCAAGGGCGTGTTCCGGATTCTCGCCTCGTCCAAGCAGACCAATGGCGGCATAGCCGTCTTCTCCAGCGGTGCTGTCTTGTCAGACGCCCCAGGGTTTCACTGGCATGCCGAAGCACACGACGTCTTCCTCGTCACCAAGGGCTTTCTAAAGCTATGGAATGGTGACAAGTGCAGAATCATGGGGCCGGGTGACTTTGCTTACGTACCACCTGTAAGACAGCTACTGGTATCTGATGCTGAAGAAAACCGTCACTAACTCCCTGCTCAGAAAGTCATCCACAACCCCGAGCTTCTCGGGCCACACACTGAGACTCTCGGGCTGGTCGCGCCCGGAGACTGGATCGACTTTTTCCGCTACGTTGGCGAGACGTACAAGGGCCTCATCGTGCCCGAGAATGACGACCGCGACCTCCGAGCGCTGCTCGTCCCCAAGATCATGGCGGCCAAGGATCGCTTCGACGTCCACTTTGAGCGCGACTACAAGCCGCCCGAGGTCGGCGACTGGCTCGAGACGGAGAACGTGCTCCCAGCCCCTCTGGAACCCTACTTCCTGCGTGCCAACACCGGGCCGAGATGGATGCTCGGCGGCGTCATGTCGCGGCCGTTTATCCACGCGTCACAATGCGCCGGCAAGTTCGCCATCTCCAGCATTGAGTCGTCCAACCAGTACGCCAGCGAGGCTTCTCCGTTCAAGCAGCGGTGGCTCACGTTCCCCACCGTCGACCATTGCTTTAGTGTTATGGAGGGCGTGTTGAGGGTGCGGTTAAAGGGCGACGACGAGAACGGGACCGAGGTTCGCGAGGGTCAAACGTTGGTCATCTCTGCGGGCCAGGCCTTCAGGCTTGAGTTCGCCAGTCGGTACGTGCGCGCCATCACCTTCACAAATGGCGACGGTATCGAGCACCTGATACGCACTGCTGGGCAGGCGCATGCTGGTTTTGTGCTGCCTGATCAAGCCAGCCCCTGCGATGAGGAGAGATTGCACCTTGTTTGCCGGGAACTGGGTGTGCAGATAGAAGGGTGATTATATTGAAATGTCGCCTAGCGTATCTAGACACTGCTGAAGATCTACATGGATTCAAAATATCCAACCCCAATGTGATTTCTCAACCAGTTCGTAAACATAAAATCCTACAACCTCAGTGGATGACGGCGTGTTGCAAAGCTAGAAGCCATGTCTCTGGGACGCGGGCGGCCCGTTCTCCGGAGAACCCGATCTCTGGGATTTCAGAGACGGCTGGAGTGACGAGTTACCGAGGCCTGAAAGTGGTAGACATAGTCAATATATGTAAAGTATGAACTTGGCTGTTATTGAATCAAGGAGTACTAAGGAAACTAGGCCCTCAGAAGATAGCAATATAATTAGAGGGAAAGACTTAGGATAAGGATTCGTAAGACAATAACATTCTGTATTTTAGAGTAGTTCACGTTGTAAGGAACACAGAGGAATATGATTTAATTGAAGCTGTGAATCAAGATAAATCATAATGAGAATTTCTTTGTCATAAACTTGAATAGACAGATGCATAGGCAGGTAAGATAGATAGATTAGCGCGAATCTTCAGCAATCCTATTGTTTTCTCACACTTCTGACAATGGCATGACTCTTACGAATCATGAAGCACGATAGGCCGTTGGTAAAAAATCGAGGGGCTTGTCCACAACACTGCTTTCGCAGCTGGCGTCGGGCATATTTTAGCCCTGCCCTTTGACCGGAATTCCCGCCTGCTGGGTCCCGTTCCGGGGTTGGCTCCACCGGGAATTCCGGTCAAGCCCGCAACACCTCCTGCTCCCGGTTCCGGTCCCGGTCCCGGCTCTCGATGGCTTGTGTGGCTGACTAAAAAGTAGTGCATGGCAACCCACAACCGTTTCTTTTGTAGGTATATATGTCGGCCAAGGGTTGTCTTTTGTTGCCATTTGTCTCATCATCACTCTCAGAATACCTGGTGGGCGCTTATTTTGTCTTGCATCTCCTTCACCGGCGACCACTCACCCAGAGAGTTTCAGTTTAGCGAAACTGAGATGGCGTCAACCAGTGACGAGCGCAGCTTTGCTGCTGTCCTTTCCGAGCTCACCCTCGAAGAAAAGATCACGTTGCTCTCAGGGAACACGTTCAATACGACGCCGGGCATCCCGCGCCTCGGCATACCCCAAATCAAGGTGCGTTGTACCCGGCAATGCTTTTTAATATCTTACTAACCGTCGTTAGGTCGCCGACTCGATCAACGGCATCCGGCCGACTTCGCTGGATAGCGACATGACAACGGCCTGCTTCCCCAGCACGACCTGCCTTGCCTCGACATGGGATGCAGAGCTTCTCGGCCGGATGGGAGAGCAGCTCGCCCACGAGGCCAGGCTGAAGAGTGCGCAGGTAGTTCTTGGGCCAACCATCAACATTCATCGCGACCCCCGCGGCGGACGAAACTTTGAGTGCTTCAGCGAGGATCCTTTGCTGTCAGGCCAGCTCGGAGGAGCCATCGTCAACGGTATTCAAAAGCACGGTGTCGGCGCATGCCCCAAGCATTTTGTCTGCAACGATTCCGAGACAATGAGGCATTACTACAATGTCACCGAGAGCCCCCATGGCCGTACGCTACGCGAGATTTACCTGGCTGCATGGCAGCACTTGTTACGTGTTTCCGATCCCGTGGCCATTATGACTGCGTGAGCATTTCATTCCTTTGCATATTTTACAGAGACTGTATATATATTTATCTAACCACGAGAACTAGTTACAACAAAGTGGATGGTTCTTTCTGCAGCGAGAACGGGACCCTGCTGACTGAAGTCTTGCGCAAGACGTTTGGGTACGATGGCGTGACCATGTCCGACTGGTTTGGCACACATTCCACTGCAGCGTCGGTCAAAGCGGGCTTGGACCTCGAGATGCCGTTCCCATTGTTCCGGGCGGGCAAACTCGTCAAGGAGGTTACGCTGGGGACCGTGACGGAGGCAGAAATCGACCAACGCGCCCTCAAAATGCTCCAGCTTCGGGACCGAACCAAGACTTGCCACGGCGACGCCGACGAGAGATCCGAGATCAACGAGGAAACAAACAAGGTTGCCAGGGAGCTTGCCGCGGGCGGGTTGGTCCTTTTGAAGAACGAAGACAACACCCTTCCCCTCAATACCTCACAGCCGATCAAGGTGGCCGTCATTGGGGAGTTTGCCAACGAGCCAGTCGTCACCGGCGGCGGAAGTGCATCCTGCAAGCCGCAGTACAAGCTCAAACCACTCGAGCTTCTCCAGCAGGCCTTCAGCGAACACGGCACTGTCCAATACTCACCGGGCGTTCGGACACGACGTATCATTCCGGTGGCCCCAACGACGCAACTCACCGCAGCAGACGGCCGCAACGGGGTAGACATATCCTACTTCAACGACTCCAATCCCTCCCAACCCCTCCTGACCGAGCACCAACCCTCCCCCCACGTCTTCATGATTGGCCAATTCAAGCCCGGCCTCGACGTCCCAGGCTCCCGCCTCGAAATCACCACCACCCTCACCCCGCTCACAACCGGCACCCACACCCTCGCCGTCCGCTGCACCGGCCCCTTCACCCTCACCGTCAACGACACCCCGGTCCTCTCGCGCTCCACCCAACCCTCCATCACAACCGAACAAGCCCTCTTCAACCCCACCCGCTTCCAAACCACCACCACCGTCACCATGACCGCCCACCAGCCCTACACCCTGCACCTCACCATGCAGTCCCCGCTCGCCGCCGCACACACCGGCGAACCCATCGTCTACGCAGCCACGCTCGCCTTCGAGGAGGAATACTCCGAGGCCGCCGTCATCGCCGCCGCCGCCGCACTCGCGCAGCAATCCGACGTCAGCCTCGTCTTTTGCGGGCGCAGCGACCAGTACGAGTCGGAGGGGTTCGATCTGGAGGACATGGCCATGCCGGAGAACCAGACGAGGATGATCCAGGCCGTGGCCGCCGCGGGCGGGAAGAGGACGGTGCTGGTGCTGCAGGGCGGGAATCCGATTGATGTGGGGGCGGTTGTGGAGGGGGTGCAGGCGGTGGTGCTGGCGCATTTCTTGGGCCAGGAGGGGGCGCGCGCGGTGGTGGATGTGTTGTGTGGGGACGTGAATCCGAGTGGGAGGTTGGCGACGACGTGGTGGAAGGGGTTGGAGGAGGCGCCGAGTTTTGGGCACTTCCCCGCCGCGGTGGAGGGGGGAGAAGGTGGCGGGATTAATATTCGGTATGCTGAGGGGTTGGGGATGGGGTATCGGTGTGAGGGCCTGGCCGGACGGGCGAGGTGGCTGTTTGGGTTTGGCTTGTCGTACACCGAGTTTGCGTATGACGAGCTGCGGGTGACGGCAGATGAGGAGTCGCTGAGATGCGCGGTGGGAGTGGCGAATGTCGGGCAGCGTGAGGGCAGGGAGGTCGTCCAGTTATACGTCAGGGGGCGGAAGAGCGCCGCTGTGTGGAGGCCGGAACGAGAACTGAAGGCCTTTACCAAAATCTCGCTACAGCCGGGAGAGCGCAAGGTGGTGGAACTGGATGCAGATTTGAAGATTGCATGCAGCTATTGGGATGAGCGTGGACACACTTGGAGGCTAGAGGAGGGCGAGTACGAGGTCGAAGTTGGTCAACTTGTGGGGAGATTCACCGTGACAAGGACGGTTGAATGGAATCACGTCTAGATAGAGTAAATCAGGGCTATTAGATTAGATGTGTTGTGTTGTAACGGAAATCTTCAGCTTATCCCGAGTCTTTTCACCACGTCCTTCGCGATATCAAATGCTTTCCTCAAAAATTTTGGATTACCCGTCCGTTCCTACATGAGCCCCAAAACGTTGGCTAGATAGAGTGTTTTGGTGCAGGTACTGGAGATCATACGCGTCGATTGTCGCGCCAATGGTTCTTCGTCACACGTCACAATGAGCGATGCTGCAACCCCCCTCGACACAGGATACGAAACTCGACCAATTTTGTCTAGTCACCTTGGATTTCCATCATATCCTGCTTATGATGTGGAAGGGTGATCAGCTAATCTGACTGCTTACAAATTCTAGCGTCTAGAAGCCCAGGCGCGCGAGCAGCTTGTCCAGGTGCTCCTCGTTATCATTCCTGCACTGCACAATCGTCTCGTGGGTCTGTAACTTCAGCACATCAGAGTTCGTGACACGCCACGGAAGAATGGCCTGCAGCACCGTGTCCACGTCGGCAACCTTATCGATCCCTTGGATGGTCTGGGGGCGTTTAGCCCCTACTTCCTGCAGCGCTTCCTCCCATGCCTTGGCATCCTCCCAATTAACAGCACCATCACCGGCTTTGGTGGATGGCAGGGGCGAAGGGAAACCGTGAAGTTTGGCGTTCCGGAGTGCTGCTTCGTCGCCCTCTTCGTCGACGTACCAACCTCTGAACTGGCCACCTGCCCCGGAGAAGGAGCGGAGAAATTCATACGACGGATGTAGGATCGTGGCGAAATCGTAATCAATCAATCCTGTAATGCGGCCTGAGGCTGAATCAAAGAGGAGATTGCTTGCATCTGATATCGTGAGTACCGGTCAGCACTGAATATTGCATTCAAGGGGCACGGATCAGTCGAGTAAATCATACTGAAATCAGCGTGTGTTACCACCCTCTCTTCCTTCGAGCTCAGATCCCCGAATTGCTTGGGAACGCCCTCGGCGACGAACTTGTCGAGACGTTCTCGCAAGCCGTTGGCCTCCCATCCCTTGATGTACTTGTTGTCCGTCGCTTTCATCAGCGCCACTTCCAATCTGCCCTTGAAGTGAGCCTCGTACGAAGGCCAGGGCCCGGCGCCCACTGTCGGCATTGGTGCGCTCACGATTCGACCGGTGTCGTCAAAGGTCACACCCCCAAATCCGGCGATGCTCTCTGGCAACTTGTAGCTCTGCAGGCCCTTGAGCAGCGTAGCCATCTGCGCAAAGATCTTCTTTTTCTGGTCAAGCTGTATATTGTCAAAAAGATCCACCAGCGGAGAGCCTGGCATCAGCTCCTGCACGATCCACCCTTGGGCGGGTTTGGCGGCAGATGACCCGCCCCCAGCACTTCCCCAGCCATAGACTCGGGGTACGACATGTGGTTGCAAGTGACCAAGCGCAGCCGAGGCCAGTGAGATAATGGCCACCTCATTCTCGACCCGGTTGGCCATGTTCATACCCTCAGTCGCCGGGTTCGTGAGGCGCACAATGAGTTCCTTGGTGCCGTCGGGAATTGCTACGCAGCCCGGCTGAAAAGCATTACCGCTAGTGGCATGGTCTGCAGAAATTGGCGAGCGCAGCGTAACCCGATAAACAAAATTGTTGTACTTGAAAGGACTCTCGGGGTCATACTGAACTGGAACGATGTCTGCGTTTTCCTGTCGGGCGTGTTAGTCGGCCATCTTGTTTTAGGGAGAGATAAAAAGGCCGAGACCACTTGCCCCAAGCTCCAATCTGCCCAGGAGCCCATGGACAAAATCGAGCCGGGCTTGATAATTTTCGTGGTTGTGGTTCATTGTCAGGACGGTGTTGGGGCGATTGTTTGGGGGAAAGGTGATGTTGGCGACCAGGCACCAAACTCCTGGCAGCGAAGTAATTCGGAAGTATGCTGCAAGCTTGGGTTGGTGGGGATTGCGAGGATTCCCGCTTTTAACGAGTGGATCCGTCACTCAGGGACGGGAACCATCCAATCGGATAATGGAAGTCTCCAACGCAACATCCTGGTGGGGGTCACAGAGAAGCAAGCATCCGGCCGTTTTGGGCAACGCCGGTGGGTGGATGTAAAACGGGTGCTATATCGTTAAGTATAAAGGGGTGGTCTATCTTATATAACGTTTGTCTTTATACTTCGTATAATAAGATTCTCGTCGTCGCTCTCTTATTGTCAAATTCTCGTTGGCACTGTTGCTAGCGTTGGCCCTTTTGCATTCTTGCCGTCGCCATTGTCGCTGTCGTTATTATTACCATTGCTATTGTTGTCGCTAATTTCCATTGCTATTGTCATGGCTGACATCGCCGTTGTGGTGCCCCTGTGGTTGCCGTTTTGGTTACCATTGAGACTTAGGATTCCTAAGCCAGCCCGTTTTCTTTTTCATGTCCCTTTTCCCTTTTCCCTTTTCCCTTTTCCCTTTTCCCTTTTCCCTTTTCCCTTTTCCCTTTTCCCTTTTCCCTTTTCCCTTTTCCCTTTTCAGTCTAAACGATCTATTTCAAGAAGTCAGACCCTTTCCAGCAAGGCTGTCTTCTCTCAAAAACAGGCCCGAATCAGGCCGCAGCTGCCAAGTCTCGTTGGCGTTGACTGATAGGTATCCACGAGGGCGTTGTCGGCGCCCATCCCCAGCCCGACTGCTGGCCGCCCTGTGTCGGGCTGCGAGGATCTGTGCTGGTACCCAATCAACAACATCAGGGCGGCGCGAGTTTCACCAGCCGCCCGGGGAGGGCAGGAGCGCCCGTCCCTAAAATAAGCTCCTTCGCCATCAATGCTTGTATATCACTCAACAGCTGCTCTCCGCTGCCTTCCTTCTCGGTCGTCCCACCGATCTCCTTCGTTTTACTCTTCTTTCAGCAGAGACAGTCACAATGCCTCCTGGAGTCGCTCCGCCCAAAGTCGCGACCAGCATCGCTCACTGGGCCGAGATGATGGGAGAGCAACTTAGCATTGCTGGCCCCAAAGGGGGCGAAAGGATCTTCGCCGCTCAGCCTGCCAACTCGTGCTTCTCTTCGGGCTCCAGCCTTTCCGAGAAAGAGTACCTCTTGTTCCGGGTTATCTGGGACCACCAGGAGGATATCAACAAGTTCAACCACTACATGCGGGACAACCTGACGCTGCAGAAGACAGACGGCATTCCTGCCCTATACAAGGGTTACGTGTGTCGGGAGAACGACGAGCTGGGAACGCAGATCTATCACAAGCTCGAATCTTCTTTTCAGAGGTACTTGGACGACATCAGCTCGAACAAGGATGGTACCCGGCCTGGTGAGAAGTGTGGTCGGTACTTTTCGGTCAGGTACCATCAAGGCATGGTTATGTCAAGGGTCAAGCGTCACACAGTAGAGCAGGGGGAGGAATTGCCGAGCAACATTTGGAAGAGGGGCGACCCTGTCGATTCCTCTGACGATGCCTACAGCAACAGCGATAGCGCCGCGGACGCCATTACGGCATCGATGGCAAGTACGAGCATCTCGGTAGCGCCCAGAACACCGGAAAAGCAAGGTCTTCGACCGCAGCCGCAGATGGAAACGCCAGCGGTGCCTAGATCCTATCCAGGGGTGGGTGGCAAGCAGAATCCTGCCACGACGGACGAGAGCTATGTCAATACGGCAATCCTCGGACTGCTACAGATGCTCACGCTTAGTATGGCGGAGCTCGGCAAGTTCTCTGGCGGGCAACTTGACTTTGGAGACCTCGACTGGATGGCGGACCGACTATCTCTGAAGTTGTACCGCCGTCAATCCGGACTTGAGCCGGCTGCGCTCATGGAGGCCCGACTAGACGGCTTTTTATGTAAGCGAGACACTGGACCTGACGGGTTACCGCTGTTCAACGACCTGCCGCTCGCTATCGTCGAGGCGAAGGCCTGTGTGAGAAGCGCAGCAGGGTCCGCAATTCGCTGGCAGGAGAGTGCCGAGATGGCGTGCTGGGTATCTAGCCTGGCCCAGGATTCCGAGCACTATGGATTGCTGCAATCCTCCACGAGTGGGAGAAAACGGCAAGTACCTTCCCTCTTCCATCCCCTCTTCCCTCCCTTCTTCCCTCCCTTCTTCCCTCCCTTCTTCCCTCCCTTCTTCCCTCCCTTCTTCCCTCCCCCTATTTCCCCCCTCCGTCTCTGGACTTGTTGATTGTCGTTCTACAGGCCGCTAACGTCCGATACCCTAGGCGACTCTTGCTATCTCAAAACCGCAACGAGATATACATCATCATTGCCGAATACGGTGAGGCTTGGAAGCAGTATATCCGGACCGGAAGCTCGAAGGCACAACCTACCACTCGAACCCGCGATGATGCGCGCAACCTTGCTGGCTCGGACGCCTTCATCTGGAATTCGGAGTTCGCTAACCCCGAAGAATTCGACAGGATGGTCAGAGGGGCGGCGGAGCACCTCCCCCATGCCGAGGCTCGCCAAGTCCAGACCAAGAAGCTACTCGACCACGATCATTTCTGCTTCATGCACCAGTGGGGCCCATTCCGCATTGGCGATCACCAGGAGATGGGTCTTCTCCTACGTCGGCTGATCACCCTTCAGGTTCAGTTGCTCTCAAGCGCTTCGAGGCCGATCTAGGGCAACAAAAGTTTGGGCTTGGGGTTGTCGTCTTGGTCGTCGTTTCTACCATCGTTTCTCCGGCTGTTTCTCCTGCTATGTTGCTTGTCTTTTTTTCAGATCACTTTCGTCGTCGTTTCAGGCGGTTGCATACTATTTTCGTTGTTAGCCAACTCGTCCTTGCCATTTTCGTTCGAATAGGCAAGAATCATATGTTTGTATAGCCATTCAGGCTCCCATTCCCGCTTCCCTTGCCGTTATCTAGCGCCAAAAAGATTCTGTGGCTCCTAAAAAAAAAGCAAACCAACCCAGACCAAACCAACAAAGCCCTTGTTTAGCCCTTTTGTTCTCTTGCGCATGGCTGGTGAACTATGGACCGCAACGTGCCGCCCTTGCGCGCCTGCCTGCCGAGTGGAGCCAATCAGGGTCGGCCCGCTCCGTGCTGCCAAGCCCTGCTCTGTCGTCATGGACAACAAACAAACAGGCCGCGCGCCGAATCCTCCCCGCTAACAATGCATGAAGACCTTCCTCTCTCCAACCTCGACAAAATCTCCACTTTCGCATCTCCACCAACCCTCGCAACCATGGAGCAGATTCGCCGGAAGGATCTCGAGCGGACGCAGTTTGCCATGCTGAGTGCCGTGGTCGATAAACATTTCACTTATGGTCCGGGTCCATGGAATGCGACCTTGGACGCTGCTGAGCTTGAGGCTTTCCGCATTGTGAGATCGGCGAATCTCGATATCGACAGCCCGTCACCATGCGATTTTGAGCCACGGTTTTTCTCTCCCTGCTACGACGAGATTGACGGCCTAGAGGAAGAGATAGAAGACTGGCGACGGTACTGGCGCGCGACCATGATCAACCCAAGAGATCTTCTCGACCCCGAGCGGATTCCACTGGCGGGCTATATTCACGCAGAGGTGAAGGCGAGATGGTTCAACGACGTCCTGAGCCGCTTGCAGTCCCACGTGGAGGGTGAAATACATCCAGTGTACGTCATTTTTCCGCCGTTGGCCCCCAGACTCGCGCCTAACACCGTAGTCAAGCAACGTCTATACGGCTAATTTGGACAAGGGCTGCCACTGGCCACGCGGTGCTGCCGGCCGTGAGTCGTACGAGTTTGGCGGGTGCGCAGTGCCCGTCGCCACCGACAAACCCCACAGTGTGATCGTGGTCTTCGACCATGCTGTGGCCGCGGAGGGCGAGGTACGCTGGAGCGAGTTCCACGCCATCATCGCTGCGCTAGAGTCGCGATTCCGTATGGGGCAATTCACCGACCACCACACCAAACCGGTATGACCTCTCCTCCCTCTTAAGCCCCGGCCTGGGTCGACTAATAACTCCCCACAGGTCCTGCTTTTCACCTACCAACATGAAACCCACGTCCGCATCACGCAAGCACACCTCGACGCCAAGACCAACAAGATTTTCATTCGCCAGTCGCGCCAGCTCGACATGGTCGGCGCCCCCGGCGAGCCGCCCGCCGACGCCTACCTCCTCCTGCGCTGGCTGCTCAACTCGCCCGTTGGCGCGACCAAGTACGAGGACGAGCAGCGGCCCAGCGAGGGCGAGAGTGGGAAGGGGGCCGAGACGGGCGGGGCCGAGATGCCCGTGGTTCCCAAGATTGTTGTGGTCGAGTCTGGTTAAGGCCTGCGGCAGGGCGTTTTTTGTTCGGTTATGTTTGGGATAGGGACATGGTGGGCTGGGCTTTCCCTTTGTTATGACAGGAAATGATGGATGGATGGCACATGATATCCCAACTTTCGGTTTGGTCTTAAGGAAGAGATTATCGAGCTCCTGGACAAGACAGCGAATGGTACGGAACCGTTCGATCACCAGTCCCCGCTCATCGAATCCGAAGGAGGGGAGCATCGCGGACAGCGCTGGCCCAGGGTGACAGTGCACCCGGTTCCCAAGCTGCTGAGCAAGTTGACTGGCAACGAAGAGGTCCAGATTGCAGAGCTCGACGAAGATATCTGTGTGGCTGAGATCAAGGGTAGAGAACTGTGAGTGTTTCCAGGTGGTGGTATGGAGGTTCTGGAGTCTGGGAGAGTATTTGATGGAGAGAGAGCGGTTGTCGGATTCGTGTTTCCAGGTCGAATACCGTTTGCCAAAGGATTATTGTGGATCAGTCACCTGAGCAGTCGAATCACAAACTAGGTGTAAGGCACCTGGGCGGCAGATGACGAGCTGACCGTTACAGGTTCTTTTTCCTCTTTTTCTCGAAGTTTAGCATACTCGTTACCAGTTGTTGTTGATCATTTGGTAGGATCAGAAGCGGATGGCTGCTGACATGGAGACCCAACGCGCCATCGAACTTGCAGAGTCTGGAGACGAGGTTGGTGCAGCTGCGTCCAACTTCTTGACCTTTGCGGCGAGAACACGGACGAGGATCATGTTGGTTGCCGCTATACGGATGCCGACCTCGTTGTACACCCAGTCGAGCATTTGCAGCTTAACGTGATAGCGCTTGCCCCTGGTGCCCATGTCCTCATGCTTGGGTCCAACCAGCAGAGCCCAGTGATACTTGTTCTTGATAGTGATGATGCCTTTCTGCTGCTGCTCCAGTGGAGCATTTCTCTGCGCTCGTTCACCAGACATTACACTAGATATATGAGTATTATCGTAGTCAAGTACTGAGCTGCTCCAGATATCACACATCTTGATCCCTTCAAGAGTTCTAACAACCCGGCTTGCTACATTTTTGAGGGTTCGTCGCAGAACCCACCGAGCTCTCTGTCACTCCATTACACTGAGGAGTGCCAGCGTAGGGGCATCTCTCGAAATCTGTGCAATCTTTCCTCATATCGCCACAGGTGAACTTGACAGTGGTCACGTCGACTTGGCACATTCTTAGTAGATGCATTACTAGGACAAGACAATCATGTACAAGGCGAACACTAACACGTCTTCTGATGAGGAACAATGTTGTCTTGATAGCCGTAGGTGTGTGCGGTGACTTGCAAAGCTGGCAATACTTCGACGTTGTATCTTTAACCTGTCCGTCACCACCTATCTCGTTTTATGGATGTATTATTTTCTCCTATTTACCAACTGCTTCCGAACAAAGACGTGCCCCATAATATTACATCACAATATAAACGTCCTTGTTCCTGATGAAGTCAACCTTGGAGCAGGGCGTGACGCTTCACCCAAGATCCACGACAACGACAAGAATGATTCGATCGAAGACTTGAGCAAGGAGTTGTCCTATTTTGACGATATTCGACGCCACTGCTTACATCGCAACTTGACTCTTATATCGTGTAGCATACAAACTTGTCACAGAGCCAGACGGCCAACTGTCCAAACAGCGACGGAGCGAGCGGGCTCGGGCTCGGGATCTTTTGGGCGATATCTTTTTTAATCTTGGGGACCGAAGTCTTCCTGTTGTGTGCGATCGCGATAACTCCTTCCAGGCTCGCAGCCATCGACCCGCGAACATTCATCCACCGACTTCGGGTGTGATTGACAACATCACCACGGCCTCGGGGCTTATCAACACAAAGCTGCGAGTTTGTGCTCGTCAGTTGCTGTTCATGTGGTCTCCGCCCGAAAGCGAAACTTCTCAGAGGTCGGAGTTAATAGTTTATACCTCCCGCCTCTTCATCCACCACCCAAGCCACTATGTCTTTCGACTGGGAACACCAGTTCTGCCTTGGTTGCGACAAGCAAGTCGACGGTGCCACCTACTGCTCCGAATCATGTCGCCTGGCCGACTACGAGAAGACTTCGCCGTCAACCCCCAGCTCTGCCGCGAGCCCCCCGGCATTGAGCAGGGCCCCGCTCGACTGGAACCTGCCTAGGCCAACAGCATCGGCGAACACCAAGTTTTACCTCTTCTCGGCATACCGGCAGCCCTTCTTCTTCAGTCAGACGATACCTTCTCCGACGACCCGGCAGCTCTATGGATGGAGACGGCGGGTTTGAAGGGGCTAGTGGGGATTTTATCTCACCAGCGCGGCCCATGAACGACCTCCACTGAAACGGACCACTGTCATTCAGAGATATTAGTCCACTGCCCAGACCCCGCCAATCTCAGGGAAAATATTTCATGGATGACTCCTCGGGGAGAGGCCGGGCTTGGTCCTGAGATTGTAGATAGCTATGGTATAAAGGGCTTTTCTAGGCTTTCTTTCGGATTCGGGACTCAATCACATCAACCACACTTCTCTGTTTTATTTCGTCGCTGTGACAGCCGCGGAATCTGGGGCTCCTTTGTTCTTTGCAACGCCGAACGCGTGTAACTGATTCATCCTCCGGGTGCGAGGTTTGTCTTCCATTGACGTTACTGCAAACAGAGACGAGCGTCCAGTCTCCAACAGAAAAGCCACAACTACAGCTCAGTAAAGTGATTCGACACTACTACGTGTAACAATTCAACCCCGGGTCACACAAGTTCAAGCTGCGTGGGCCGGCCATAGTTAGGAAGCTTCTGGAGAGTGGGGCGAACTGGGCGAAATCATGGTCACGTAGTGTGGGGCAGATGGTAGCTCTCAACAGGCTTCTCGAGCAGGCTTGGTCGTCGAGAGGGATGGGCTGGAAAAGGCATCTAATAAGTCCAAGAGAAGGGCAATACATCGCATCCGGACTTCCTTGCGTAGGATCGCGACTGCGGGGTAGCCACCTGGAGCTCTCTGGCTTTCTGTCGAGTCATTCGAGCTATGAAGACGGAAACGGTTCCGTGGCCGCTCAGAGAATGAATGTGGCGCTGCTGGGCAACAAGGATGGAAGGGAAGTGGTGAGAGTGGTGGATGTGTATTGTTGTGTGTGGGAGAGAAAAGGGAGCCTCGGCTGGCTGCAGGAGAAACATTTCGCCCGAGCTGTCGCGTTCCATATCCAACGATGAGAATCGTCGAGTGGGGTCGATGTCGGACTTGGGTGGCCGGCGGGGTTGCCTGCAGCCTTATGGCCACGTGACACCTCTACGCGCCCTTCTGGCAAACCATTCCATCCTCATTCTTAACGCGAAAGAAAAGAAGCCAAACACCACCGACTCGTACCCCCCTACACGCCTATATTTATTTCACCATGCACCGATCACCTGAGTCCTCACCTCCCGTGGATCTCGAGCGCCAGCCATTGCTCGAAGCCTCGCCGCCGAGCGGATCGGGCGACGATGCCGCACCTACCGCGGGCGACGATGCCATTGCCGCACCCACCCCGCCGTGCCTATGGCGATGGCAACGCCGATCATTCCGCGAGGTCATTCCCCAAGCTATCATCATGGCCATCGCCACCTATATCTTGACCTTCGTGATCCTTCCTCGCATCATCCCCTACCCCGATCACTGCGGCCACCTCCACTTCGGCGCCCCCTCGCCCCCCTGCCCCGGCCACCCCAACCCGTAGGCTCCCCATGCGCTGCGGCACCCCCCGAGGCCAGCGGGGCTGTTGCTGTGTTTCGGCGGGGCCGCCCGGGGCGAGCAGAGTGGGGACGAAGCCGCGCGGGACGCTGCCGTCCGCTGCCACGGGGCAGCTCGCGCGGGGGTACGTGCTGTCCAGCAGGGACACGGCCGCCTGCTCGGCTCTGTCCGCGGAAACGAGAGGTTAGGCGAGACGAAACGATCGGGCGACACGTGTTTTGCGAGCATATGGTTGCTGGAAGTCAAGGTTTGAAGAACAGCCGTCTTTGTTGTGTTTTGGCCAGTCTGCAATGTGATGATGTTATTCCTTCCTCCGATTGATATCTGATATAAGTTTTCCTCTGATGACTGAGCATCCTGCGTCAAGGAGAGAAACCGTAGAGCGGGTTTTGGGCCTTGCAGCACACGCCGGTCGGCGCCCGTGGCCGCATCCCACACGCGGACTATCTCGTCGAAAGAGCCCGATACGATGAGCCGGCCGTCCGCTGAGAATGCAATCCTCTGTCCCTCACCCCGTCACCTCCCTCACCTCCACCCCTCAGCCCATCACACACGTATGTACGCGTAACGACCCACCCTCAAGATCAGATTCGCACGCCGCATCAAGTCACCTTGAGTCGGAATAAACTAACGTGCCTACCCTCTCTCCTCATCTTCCCTTGGCTCAGCACCCTACTCCACTAACATCCGGGCGACCTCGTGGCCTGCAAGGGAAGCGGCCTGAAGAGCGTTGCAATACTCGCCACCCCGCGCAGTGACATCAGCACCTTTCTCCAGCAGCATTCATGTACTGGCATTGAGCCCCTTGAGCGATACGAATAAAGCGGACATGCGGTATTTGGTCTAGGGTAGTTATGCCAAGGGCGGTCAGGGTGAAATAGACGACCCCAGAGTGTATATGCAGCGTGATTTTCAAAGAAATCGATGATGACCACTGCGATATCATCTACGGTCTCTGCAGGTTTGGCATGGTCCATCGAATACTGTGCTGAGTACCGCTTTCAGCCTCTGCCGCTGAGTCCAGGATTTCCGGCTTATCTGGAGTTGCGCCGCTTGTGCATTGGCCTTCTTTTGTCGACCCGCACTTGGATTGGCCGCGTGATTAGTCATCTCGCTGTCTTGCGCTCGCTTCAGTGCAAGCGAAGTGTATCCCCGTACCACGCCCCACTTTTCCCAGGTTCCAGGACAGTCGATTTAACCACATCAGTCTGCTAACCACTTTTTTATACCCCTTTTCCACCACAACCACCATTTTATCACCAAACCTCTATTTTTTAAGCTCCCAGTTATGGAGTCACGTATCCAAGAGGCCCTGCAATATTTGCAACAAAGATCCGACTGCAAAAGTGGCTACCATTGCCCGGGAATTCGGGGTTCCCCGTGGTCGTCTCCGTAACCGGATGGAGGGGAGGATTGCTGCAAAAGGCTGGCCATCCACCAAAACGAAGCTCTTAGCCCTGGAAGAGGTTGCATTGTGTTATTATATCGACCGGCTTGATAGGATCAATCTTGCTGTCAAAGCCTACTTTGTTACCAACGTAGCAAACTATATCCTAGCTGAGCGTTGCTCCCGTAGTGAGCGGGAGAATCCCCCTGCCGTTGGCCTTAACTGGACTTCCTTTTAGTTTGCGCAGAAACCAAAGTGACGTTGGTTGCAGGGTTTTCAAGGGAGGGATTTAGGATATAGGAGCAACCTGGACACAGGACCGTGGACTACAACTGGCCCGGATGGTGCCGAAGCTTGCTCCCGCTTGAGACGGATGCGTTTGGATATCGGTGGAAGCTTGCCACGGACTTGTGGTTCGTCACCGCCTTCGGAGCCTGCGCGCGGCAGGAGTTGCTGTATATGCTTCCTGGCACGGGTGTCAGTGTGTGGGACATGGTTTTGTACTGTAATTGTAATATGCTCGGGGGTTGCTCGGTTTCTGGGAACGAACAGTTCAGCACTTGGTCGGAAAATCGCTGGTGTTCGCACGTGGCAACGGAGCATCTCCAACCAATCAAGAATCGGTTGTAGAACGGATTGGGGAAGTGGGTTTGCGGTTGTTGCCAAGACTATTAAAACAATGCAACTCAGAAATGCCCCTCTGGGAAGATCGATCCTCCCTCATTTCCGGGCAGTGTACCCTGTCCAAAGCAGACAGAGGCAGCGTCCGAGGAAGGCGAGGTGGGACCAAGCCGTCCTGGAAAGGTAAATGGGGACCGCCAGGTTAAGCTTTGGTCGCACAAGTGCGCAATGGATGGAATAATGCTCTCTGCGCTTAGTCCTCCTCTACCATGTCAGGAGAAGGAGGGGCCTGCCTCGTGGTGGGGTAATGCAAGCATGGTGGTCCGCTACCCGACTCCTTGTCCTTGTGGGCGTGAATTGTCGGTCCTTCGACGCTTTGCGGCGCTTTGGGGTGAATTGGCGGTCCTCTGGCGCGTTGCGGCGTGTTGGGGCAGCCAAGTACGGTCTCGGCGCACAAAGAAACGAATGGTCGCGCCGCGTCGACCTTCTCCACAGGACGGCATGGGGTGCATACCAGAAACACATCTGGAGCTATGGCCACGCTTTGGTGTGGAGTCGGGTGTCAGCTTCAGGGGACATTGGTGCCGCACAATTTAACCAAACTAGGCGAACCAGACCGTTGGACCCAGGCGAGCCGCGCCAGAGATGATGGCGTCTGGATGGAATTCTCACAGGAACACGAGGGTCTGGTGGAGTGCGATCGGCAATCGAGACGACCTCGTCTCCTAAGTGGGTACCCAGGCGCTGCGGAGATGGGGCAGCTTGCTCCTGGGCCTCTCACACGGTGACGAGCTAGTAGGTATCTAGCCTCGAGAAGCGTTGAGAGTTGTGGACTCGGGGCTGCGAATTGTTTTGAGGAAGTCACATGTTAAATATTCTCCGATCAAATGTTTGAAAAAAGGTGTTAATTGCTAGCGCAGACGCTAGCGCACAGTGAAACGCCATCATCATTCCACCACGGGGTAATGCCGATGGCCAGACAAGCCTTTGCCATGCTTGCTACGGGGCTCGCTTAGCCCTGAACATCCAAGATCTCTTAAGGATTGGTCCCCGAGAGGAACCTAGCAAGCCTGGGCAGCAGCAGATCGGGGGCCGTGCGTGCCATGTGTAACCGTTCTTGCCCTGACATACCCATGTTCCATCGCTTCAGAAGTTCCTCGTATCCCCGGATTCAGGTATGTGGATCGGTTTCCATGTTCGCCGACTACAGGGCCTTCTCGCCGGAGATAGGGGGTTAGTGCTACATCTGGCACCCTTGGACACCCCATACCACGAGCTTAACCTCATGACTTGGCGTCGTACATGAACGAGCCTCACCAAGAAGCGCCCCAATGGTCATGAGCGCTCTTGCACCAAGTCACACTCTGGTCGTTGCCCTACCCACCAAATGCCCATCACTTCAAGTCCTCCCACCCTTCCGGAGAATTTCTCCCATTCGAGAGTAGAGCCTCTCGTCTTCACGTTTCCATGGCTTGTCCCCAGGGAAGACTACCTTCCGTAGGCTGTTCATTAGAGGCGCAAGGGGCTGGTAGTACTGCGTGAAGTAGATCGAGTGCCGAGCTCGCGTGGTTGTTAGCTGCATCTGTCAATTCCTGACCATCGCTAGGCCAAGATCTGTTGCCCCTGACCCCATCGACTGTGGGACCTCCCCAGACTTGACCCGGCTCCCCGGGTTGGCCATGCTTGACAGCTGCCTCTCCACCCCCCGAGGCCAGTTGACCAGGTCGAATCGGCATTCCAATGCCACAGCCTTCTCGGTGGAGCCCGAAAAGAAGCAATTCCTCCGGGATGAGATGAAAGAATTTAGACCCAAGGTGGCAGCCGTGGACCTGCAGACCCGTTCGGGGCTCCCCTTCCCCCTCCCCGCGTTCTGCGGACCCCGGATACTCAAGCTATGTACGCACATCAAGAAGCTTCACCGTTTCATCCTGGTGCACCTAGCGGCGTTCTGCGTTTGTTTCGGTGCATCAGCGCCCTTTCGGCTCTCACTACCCCAGCGTGGCCGGATACCGATCTTCTTCTGGATGGCAACAGCGGGACACTGCCGCCCCCGGCCGTTGGGCCTTTAACAAGTACCGACACTGTCGAGTCTCGACGTTGTACTCCTCGTTCGACGACTACACCCCATCAACTCAACAGGCCTCCGCGGAGGGTGCCTCGGCCTGGAGCCAACAAGTCCCCCTGGAGAAAACCCAGACAAAACAACCTCGGCACCCGTCACCGTCACAGAGACAAAACCGCCGAACAAAAACCCGGCATCCATCAAGAGTCCCGGCAACTGATCCAAACACAACATGACGTCCTCCACGGACAGCCGTGCCGTGCAGCTCGCCAGTGTCAACATCGCGTCATTGGTTCTCGCCTCCACCGTCACCGCCCTCCGATGTTTCGTCCGCATCCGCCTGATCAAGGCATTTGGAACCGATGACTGGTTTATGGTTGCTGCAGCAGTATGCTTCCTTTGTTTTCTTCGTTGCTTTATAACATGTAATGCTGACCGGCGGCCGCGCGTAGGTGGTATTTGCCTTCTACTGCTCCTTTTCCCTTGCCGGCCTCAGCAAGGGGATAGGCCAACATGTGGCCAACCTTACGAAAGAAGCCAATGCCGAAGCCAGAATGGTTAGCAAAGGGTGTCCCTCCACGACTTGGGTGCAATCAATGCTGACACAAACCCAGTGGTGGTGGTTCTGCTACCCGTCCTACTCCGTCACCATGATGCTGGTCAAGATGTCCATCACCTTTGCCTTCCGCCGCATCGTCGTCGAGCGCGTGCATAAGTGGATCCTCACGGGCGCGCTGGTCATCACCCTCATCAGCTGCACCGTCGTCATCTTCGCCTGCATCTTTCAGTGCTGGCCCGTCAGCTACTTCTGGGACAAGGACAGCCAGACAGGCACCTGCATCCCCGACCACGTCGTCATTTCCCTGGGCATTCTGTTCAGCGCCATCAGCATCGTCACGGATTTTACCTTTGCCCTGATGCCAGCGTGGATTTTGTCGCATCTCAGCATGCGGCGCAGGACCAAGGCCCTGCTGTGTCTTCTCATGGGGCTTGGTTGCGTGTAAGTGTTCATGGCGCCCCTCAGCCCCTGAATGTGCTGACATGAACATGACCCCCAGCGCGAGCACCGCCGTCGTCGTCCGGACCCCCTTCATGCGTCTCATCGCCAGCGACGACTTCCTCTACGACACAGTCGACGTGGCCATCTGGTCGACGATCGAGCAGGCGCTGGCCATCACCGCCGGCGGCCTCGCCACGCTCCAGCCGCTGGTCAGGCTGATCGGGTACAAGCTTGGCCTGACGTCGCACCCCTCGCCGCCCATGCACTACAACCACGGCAACAACATGCGCATGAAGGAGAGCGGCGCCATCTCGGTCCGGCGGTCCTTCAGCCAAAAAGCTGAGTCCACCACGTCGGCCCCGCACAAGGTCTACGGCCAGATGGGGCTCAACCTGCAGCCGGGAGAGGGGGGTGACTCGGCCATGTGCTACAACACCAGCCAGGAGCTGCTCGCGATACCGACGACGGTGTCAGAGGAATCACACAAGGAGGTAAAGAGCCTGAAAACCACGCGAGGGAGCAAGGGGATACCGGCTGCGTACTTCCCGCCGAACCATATTGCTTCCGCCGCGCGTTTGAGTCTTCTCTACGCCGTCGGGAATAAGGTTTAATGATGAGTTTTGTATTAATAGCAGGACAAGTGGGAAAAGCGTATGATTTTTTACATCAGTTTACAAACAACCACCACGGCATATTACATGCCCGTCACCACGCCAGCTCACTCAGGATATCATCTGCCGCCTTCTCCGCCGCCTTCTCCGCCGCCTTCTCCGCCACCATGTACGTCGACACGGCCGTAAACGTGCCCGGGATGCGCGGGTACTCACGTGTATGTGGTGGGTACCAAGTACCTGGCTGTGACGCAGCGCGCCGCACTGTCGAGGCACCCGAAAATGGCAGCTCTGCCTAGCCAAATTCGGCGGCTGGAACAGCAAGTTCCCGACTTAGTGTGTAACAGGTTGGAATCAGTCAGGAAGGTCTAAGGGTAGACAGGGGTTTTTATCCGGCCTACAGGGTACGGTTTCCTTTGTATATAGCAGTAGAAGGACCGGCGTGCCCTTGGGCATATCGGTGTAGGAACAATAATAATAATATATAACGAACCTCTTAAACTCTAGGCTCTAAAAGGGTTTAACAAAGATATATCTTATAGAGTACTAGGTTCAATAAAGCTAAAAGGTTCACAACAAAGATTATCTTTCATACTAGTAGGATTAGGTATCTCAACAATGTGATTATATTACCTACTAGAGAACTTCTAGAGCTCTCTATAACGAGTAACTATATACTATTTATACGTCTATATTGATTATAGCGACTTATGTTAGCTTACCACTAAGCTAGACTAATCTACATAGCTTAGTCTTACTAAGCTATAATCCCCGATCATAGTTGCCAAGCCTTGATCCGTCTACCTACTTAGTTGTACTAAGCTATAATCCTTAGGTCTAAAGCATGGCGTGGCACTCCCGGAACATCCACGTGCAGTGTTTATCCCTTGGCAAGGTGCAAGATTGCCCTGGAAGAAACATTCCGCGCGGCGCTCCGCTAACCGACGCTGTCCCCTAGTTTTCCATTCCGGCTGTTTACCCTACGTCGCTCCGCCTCCGCTTACTACATGCCCTCTCATCATCGGGATCCGAACTCTCCAGCTCATCAAGCCGCCTCTTCCTCCTTAGCGTCGGCCTCCCACCAGGGCTGCTCTGCCGCGCACCGCTACTATCACCACCTGCTTCTTGGGCCCCTTCCCGCTGTGGGCTCGACCGCCGCCCGGGTGGTGCTGGCTTTGGCGGTCCGGCTTCTCTTTCGCTTGGGAGATCTGGCGGCGTTGTGGGCGAGGGGGCAGCGTCGGTAGGGGTAGCTGGCGGCAGAGTGGCGTCTGTCGGAAAGCTGCTGCTGGCCGACTGCTGCGATGGGACCGCGCTCTCGGCGGGATCTGCTGTCTCTGGCGATGGCGCTGGCAGCGTGTACAACCCCTCTGGCGCGCTGTGCCTGACGCCGGCCGTGACATAGCTGTCCTCTGCTTGTGTGCTGGAGACGCGTGGTGGTGAAGCCAGTGTTGGCAGCTGCTCCGGTCCTGGCGAGGCCTCTAACTCGGTGAACCAGTGGTCGAGGCCGTGGTCCGCTGCATCCCATGCGTCGGAAACCTGTGGATGGGGAGAGTGGGAAGGCTCCTGCGCGTCAGTGAAGTTGAACGGCGAGCGCTCGGCCCGTGGCCTGCGCTCGCCCAGCTGCCCCTCGTCCCCCCAACCCCAGACGACGCCGCTGGCCAGCCGTAGGAAGCTATCTAGGCTCCCAGCCCGGCCGATCTTGTCCGCGGCGTCCAACGCAGTCGTTGGCGAGGATAGATCCATGTCGAATGTTACAGATCTTGTTGACAACTCTCTCGAACTCTGCACGGCGCTCCTTGGCTTTCTCGCTAAGCAGCGCCTCGAGATGTTCGCGATCCTCGGCGACGTTCGCAGCGGCGCGGGCGTCGGCAAAATATGCATCTTCGTCAAGTAGTGGGATAGTGACAGTGTTGAACCGTTGCCAGTAGTCAGCCCAGAGGTGCCTGCTGTCGCGGAACCCGACCTTTGCAAAAGCCTGCCATCGTCGGTCCTTCTCCTTTGTATCGTCTGGTGGCGCGAAGGGCAAAAATGGCATTGTGCTGGTGGGCGTAGCGTGGGGATTGGGGGTTGGGATGGACGGGTGGTGGATGTCCATGGATGTTCATGGGGGATCCATGGGGCGCGGGCCAAATCGCGTGGGCAGCTGACCGACTGGCTGTTGCTCCGCCATTTCTCGTCCGGCTCAACCAATCGTGCCTCCGCCTCCCTCTTAGTGCCACGCAGCACAAGTGCGCTACGTCTGGATTCCTTTGGTGCCCACTACGTGGTTTCGCCTGGCATCTGGAGAGTGTCCGTTCTCGAGGGCGACCCGCGGCAGCAACATCTGCTTGACTTTTGTGTTCTTCGAAGGCAGTTCACCGTAGATATATTCGAGGCGCCAACAGGCGGCGTTACTACGGCAAAGCGCCCCGCTTCCAGCAGCGGCGACATCGCAACCAAGCGGCAGAGATTGGAAGAGGACGATGTATCTGAGATCCTTCTTGCCCCGGCTACAGCCAACCCACAAGATCACTCGGGTCCTAGCGCCATTGTTATGCCCAATGTAGCTGATCCGAGCCCAAGCACACTTGTATCGACGGCGACAATACCTCACTTCAATGGCCCCAGGTGTACGTCCTGGGAAACGCTCGGCGATCGCGATCCAAGAAAGTCCTTGCACCTTTAGCTGGCGGATTTTTGCATCATCCTCCAGAGTGTATCTCGCCCTCCTCAAAGTTGAAGTCGGCTTATCCTCGTTCTCCCGTAGACCCTTGGCTCTTCAGTCTCGCTAGGCGGCACCTCTTCGTAGCAGAAACAGTGTCCCGATTCTCATTCTATAGTCCCCTATCCTATAGTTTGCATATAGGTCCCTGGTGAACTACACTACAAAAGTAGCTAGCGCACCGTCCATTATAACCCGTTTCAGGACTGCGTTTCTAAGCGGCCACTGCTCGAACTTTACAACAGTGGCTTTATCCGTCTCACTTTCCCTTTCCAAGGCGAAGCCTTGCGACGATGGTTGGTTGCAAATGCCGCGCCTTAGGCGTTGGGACGATCTCTAAGCCTTACGCGATAGGCAGTCGCTAGAGTATAGACGTGTCTCTTACTAGGGGGCTGTTCCTCCGGCTATACATATTGCAGCGTTCGCCCTACAGCACTTGCATCGCAATGGCCGGACTATATCATCCTCGCTATATTCGGTGTCGCTGCACATACTAGGACAGTAGTCCTCCCTATCATCGGTACCGTGTCGTCGATAACGACCAGGGTTGCGTTAACGCTTGACGCCGATGTGCTGGGTAGGCGGCTACATGGATGTTTCGGTATTTTCCTAAACCTCCTATGCTTGTAGCGGCACGACAGAACCAGCCTCGCACTACTCTCCTCGGTCGTCTGGATCATCTGAAGATTACAGACACTAGCGTCAGCGAGGCTTTAGGCACTAGGTTGTTCAAGGGTAGACAGGTTTTCATCCGACCTATAGGGTAGAGTTTCCTTTGTATATAGCAGTAGAAGGACCAGCATGCCCCAGGGCATATCGGTATAGGAATAATAATAATAATAATAATAAAATATATTCAATTTGCTAAGGGTAGATCTATAAGTAGCCCCTTTCCTTAGGTATATAGATATCCTATATAAATCCTTCTTCCCATACCTCTAAGATACTTCTTCCTAGGGGGTTTAATTCGATTAAGCCTGTAGATACTCCAGCTCTGAGGAAGGAGATAGATGCTGAGCGACTGTGTACCGACACGTCCAGCCCGGCACGTCCGGGCGGACGGGCACGCTTCGCAAAATCGATTCGAGACGGTCCATCTTCTTGACCTTTGCGGCGATAACACGGACGAGGATCATGTTGGTTGCCGCCATAGGGATGTCGACCTCGTCGTCCACCCAGTCGAGCATTTGCAGCTTAGCGTGATAGCGCTTGCCCCTGGTTTTCATGTCCTCATGCTTGGGTCCCGACCAGCAGAGCCCAGTGATATCTAAAGAAATGAGGCTTTAGACGATATGCTGACTGTAGTAACCGGTGTGAAGTACTGACCCTTGGCCTCCCCGGGCATAGAGAGCAAGGTAGAGTCGATTCTTGTCAGACGGCATGGCGGAACCGGAGACTATGATCAACGCGTTGACGCCTTTGCTCCTTCTAACGAGAAATAAATTCGTGCGGTAAATGCGTGCGGTATGAAATGTAACCGGTATTATGTCTCATGAGCCAAGTCCTGGACAGAGGTGCCGGGCGGCGCTGGCAGGTCGACAGGAGATACCGGAAACTTGAAGTACTTGTCGAGGTTACTCCCGGCGTAAAAATCATGTGCCCAGTTCAGGCAGCCAGAGACAGCATAGAGGGCACCGAACCACGGCCAGAACTAAGCCAGCCCTGATGACAAGTAAGTCACGGAGTTGATCCTTGTTTGACGTGCAGGATTGTCCTACTCTCTCCAGTTGGTGGCAGCTCTAGAGCTGCATACAGGAGTCTCAGGGCTTTCCACATTGGTTCTGATGTTCTGCGGGATGGGTTGCTCGCATGCCCATGGCCTTTGACTAGTCAATGGCTGCGGATAGACGTGGCCAGGATGATGTTGCATCCCCCAGCTGGCATTTACAGGCTGCGCGATAGTTTTCTCTCCAGACTGACGGGTACAAGAACACCCTGGACTCTCCAAGTTGATCTGCCTTGAAACCCAACAGGAAGCCGGGACAGAAACTTCTTATTCTCCGTATCATCACATCACTTCTCGTAGACCCCTAGAGCCAATATGGCGGACAACGCATCAAAATCTCGCAACAGGGAGAAAACACACCTCCGGTTCCAGGCCCAGCCCCAGCCCCGAACCCGCCAGCTGGTGGCAGCGAAACCAGAGCAAGCAAGCTCACTACCCCTCGCGATCCATCCAATATTGGGCAGTGGACTCGCAGAGGTGAGTATGGTAAGTATATTATATCCGAAAGGCTCGCTGACGACAAAATAACAAGAGGAGCGCGCGACTTGAGGCAGGTTCCTCAAAGCATTGCCGTCATAGCATCTTTGCTTTGCCTCTCTGCCCTTTCCACCTTCATAGGGAGAGTCTACGCCACGTTGACAGTAGCACGGCGGCCCTAAGCATCCGCCCTAGGGACATGAGGCCGGCCCAAAGATGTACGTCATCTCAGGGGGTTCGTCTTGACCCCAAGTCCCTGATGTTCACTGGCCACCACCTGAGCAAGCATGCATGTCAAGCATGCTTCCCACATCAACACAAACACACTGCCGCCTAGATCGGTCAAGCACCGTGACTTTGTTCTTCCAAACTACCATCCAGTCCTCTAACGCCTAGTCAATCCCGCCATCCACCGTCACCAAATCGAAGCGCCAAAACATACCAGCCTCCCCATCCCCAGTATTCCCCATCTTCAGTATTCCCCATCTTCAGTATTCCCCATCTTCAGTATTCCCCATCTTCAGTATTCCCCATCTTCAGTATTCCCCATCTTCAGTATTCCCCATCTTCAGTATTCCCCACCTCCAGTACCAAAACAATATTACCCTCCCCTCCATCCATATCAAGACACATGCCTCCGCCTCAACCTCCCCAGCAGCCGCCGCACCCTCCCAAACAACCTCAGACAATCCCTCACAAGCCAAACCTCCTTCCCCCCAACCGACACATTCGCAACCGCAAAAACCACCGCCGACGCCACATACAGCACCGCCGTAAGCGCAATCAACCCCTCAAATTCCACCACCGTCTCCGCCATCGCAACCGCCACCACCACCGCCAACGACACCACCGCATACGTCGTCCCATAGTACCGCCCATACTCGTGCGTCCCGCACAACTTCCCAACCGACACGGGCATCAACCCGACCCCGGCACCACTCGCCGCGCCAAAGACGACCGCAAACACAACCATTCCCGCGCGCGTGCCGCCCGCCGGCAGCCACAGGACAAGACAAGCGACCGCGGCGGCGGCCGAGGCCAGGATGTTGGCGTTGAGCGGGCCCATCTTTTCCCTGTCGGCGGCCCAACCCGCCGCGATGCGGCCTGCGACCGAGCTGGCGTTGAGGACGGTGGCGACGGTGAGGGGGAAGGGGCGGGTGAAGCAGGTGGTGATGAGGTAGCTGGAGAGGTAGGTCAGGGGGATGGCGGCGGCGAATTGGGCGAGGAAGAGGGCGAGGAGGGTGAGGGCGAAGCCCTTTGTGCGGAGGATGGAGGGTGTCGGGTGGATCGGGGCGGTGGTTGTTGAGGGTGGTGGTGGGAGGCGCGAGCGGATGAGGACGTTGGCGACGAGGGTGAGGACGAGGAAGATTAGGGCGAGCGCGCGGATGGCTCGGTGCCAGCCGATTTGCGAGACGAGGGAGTCGAGGACGCGGGGGAAGACGACGCCGGCTGCTGGGCCTGCTGTTGAGGCGATGCCGGTGGCGAGGCCGCGGCGGGTTTGGAAGAAGTGACCGATCGCGGCGATCGAGGGGGTGAAGAGGAGCGAGGTGCCGAAGCTGCTGAGGATGCCGAAGGCGGAGAGGAGCAGCCAGAACTGGGTGGTGAAGCTGACAAGGAGCAAGCTTGTGACCAGGGATGCCGTGCCAGATAGGATGAGCCAGCGGGGACCGTACTTGTCGAAGAGCGAACCGACATAGATTCCCAAGGCGAGACTTAGGAGGGTGTAGCTGGAGATGATGGCGCCAGCAATGCCGGAACCAGGGTAGATGGTGTCATCGGAGGTGTATGTCTGGAAAATAGCTAGGATGCTCATGAATCCAACAGAAGCGAAGAGAGCAAGCCAGCAGCCCAAAACGACCAGCCAGGCGCGGATGCCGCCTTCGGGGTAGTGTTCATCGGGTTCGCTGGTCGTTGACGCGCTCTCCCCGGCCTCGCCTAGCAACGGGCCGTCACTACTCACGGTTGTTGATATCGATTGCGCATCGTCATCGTCGGAACTCGTTTCGCGCGCTGAACCGGATTCGCCCTCGCTGGAAGGGGCTGGGGCGGGGACCACAAGGACTGGCGACTTCGCTGCATCTTCCACCTTGGTTACCGGTGAGAGAGGGCTGCTTTTGGACATGGTGGGATTTTCGCCGCGACCGGGTGAAACCCGGAGATGGGGTGTTAGCTCGTGCTCGCTGGTGTCGTGCTTCATTGATGTCGGCGTTGGTCTCGACTAATATCAAGGGAGTCCAAGAAGAAGGGGCCGGACCGGCAATGAGGCCATCGAGGGAAGGACGATGGTAACCATCTCAACTGCTTCGTGTCGAAATAAAGGGCGCAGCACCAGGCTGACATGCACTAGTCAGATTCGGCGATTAGGAGCCCTGGCGAGTAAAGTCAGGGGAATCTTGTAGGGGTCCATCGTGTCGCATCGTGAGAACAAAGTCTGGACCGTTCCGGGCCCTGTCACGCTTCGGTCAAGCTCGTAAAGTCGCCGTTGCATTGCAGGGGGAGGTGGAGTTGGTGGCCGATACGCGAAATATACAGCACCTTATTCGCCCAAGCTTGACACAGCACAGCCCTCAATGGCATCATTACGAAGTCTCGAGGCTGGTCGAGAATTCCCCGATAAAATGTCTGTTTGTTTGATGCAACCAGTCTTTGCAACATGCAATTGTTTCAAATTCCCGCCCCGTTTGCTTAAGCATTCCTAACCAAGGTAGGATCGGCAGGACGACGGATGAATGAAAAGGGGCCTCTGCGCGGAGATGCATGTTTCTCCCGAGCTGCCGAAACCAGGTTCGCCATAAATTTTCCGCAAACCGCAAAGCGCAAACCGCGATGCGATCAAACGGTTGCGGACGCGCGGTGCGCCCGACATCCTCAACTCTGCCACAAAGACAGACGGACCCGCAGAATCGGCAGCGCTCACGCGCAGGCAGCGTCATCGCGCATTACCAACGCAAGGACTGCCCGCGACATAGGTGCCAAAGCCCGAATTGCGCATTGATACGTTGACAGATCGTATGCGTCGATGATGGGATGGGAACACGCTAAAAGCAGTAGGACAGCCTTCCGTAGACTACCCCAACTACCTTTGAGTAGGGGCCCATCTGGCTCAATTTTCCTCGTCTTCGACCTCTTCCACGGTGACTTTGCGCGGGCCGGCATCCTGATCAACCTGCATCTGCCCGGGCTGCGGTCGTGCTGCCTCCGATGCCCGCAGATAGCCTTCCTTCTCCAACTGGTCTGCTTCTTCCGGCTCCAAAAGGCCGCCGCGGCCTTTGCCCTTTTCAATCTTCATCCGGACCGTCGTTGGCATGAAGGCGCTCACAGCTTCCTTCTGTAGATTTCTGACAATAGGCTTGGCTTCGTAGACAGTTCTCGACTCGACGACGGGGGCGGCGGGCTTCTCCGACTCTTGTCGACGTCCGGGTTCCTGCTCCTGGTTCCGCTCCTGGTTTGCATTCCGCTTTGCCCTGCGCTTCGCATACCATTCGTCTAGTATCTCCTTGGGAATCGGCGGGGGTGTATCTCGTGGCATGGGTATCCTCTTTACGTCATCGGGCACGTCGCTGTCGCTGCTGGACGCGTCTTCGGCATCTCGCCTCCTCTTTCCCAGCACGCCGTCGCCTCTCGGTCCTTGCGAACCGCGTCCAAACTGCGGTGCCTTGTCGCCCAGTGCTTCTCTTGCTTTCTTGACAGCCTTCAGATCCTTCTCGAGGGCCTCTAGCGCCTGCTCCTCGGGGGCGCTGAGCTTGCCCGCGGTCTCCTTTCTTGCTTTGAGGTCATCGATTTGTTGTTGTATTCTGGCGGGATTGCGCTGGGCGAGCTTCTCGTTTCTCCGGGCTTGCTGTTCTGCCTTGCCTGCGCAACATGTATGGTCAGCCTGGAGTTGAACCAGGTGTGATGGGTGGCGCTGAACAATACCTTTCTTGAGAGCCTTGGCCTTGTCGGCCTTGCGCTGGGCCTGCACGGGATTGTAACCGCGTTCCTTTGCCATACTGCTGGATTATGGGTTGATTATGGCAAGTAGCGAGGAGGATCGATGATGTTGAGGTTCGGGCAATTTGATTGATCGATTGGACGTTTGGTTGATTTTCTAAGTCTGGGCGTTCACATGGCGATTGCAAGCTTGAGACAAGAATCGCGCCAAGCTTCATGGGCAAGGTCTCGTCATCTGCCGGAGATCTACCGAGCAATGGATGTCTGGATTTGAACGACCAGCCCAAATTTGTTTACAATAACAATCTGAAAATTGTTTTCCATCTCTTTGAAATGGAAGGATGGGAGTTACAAGGGTAAAATGATCTCAGCTCAATGAGGCGCGGGAAAGGTGCCTGATTGGGTGAGGGTCGGGATTGCCGTCGGTGCTTTGCCCAGTTGTGTGTGCTCAGGCGAAGCAGCCTGGAACCTTGGAAGCTGATGGCAGCTTTACCCAGTCGCCTGGCTGCTGGTTCCAAGTGTTTCAGCACTAACCACAGCCCCGCGGTCCCATTGGGTTGCTCCTCCAACCAGGCTTTCCTGTTGACGTCGGTCGGTTACCCCGCCGAACTGCCTGCCCAATCAATCGATAAGGCTGAGGCGCGTTCCGCGAGTTGGGCGACACAATTTAAGGTCGTCTCCATCGTCATCGCGACTCGTCGTCTGCATTCTGCATACCTAAAAGTGCAAGACTACTTTACATCATCCTCTTGCATTTTTCAATCGGAGCCCGCGCATCGCTCCCGTCTCTGTTTCTCAGACGAAGTCGTCTGGACGGCCTGCTTCTGGCATCTGCAGCCCAAAGCGGGGTGCAACCTGCCCATTGGAACCCGGAAACATTTGCATCACGTTAGCATTTCCTTTTTCTTCGCAGATTAACGGGCACCTCGGCTCAGGAATCGCACCATCACACCATGGCGAGCTTCATGGCCAATCTCTTCCCCGGTGGGAGGTTGGACAAGTCGGACGCGCGCCCCTCCACCCCGACTAGGAACAGCTTCATCACCCCTGCCAGCACTCCACAGGGCAGCCCCAGCAAGAGGACGGTTCCCCCCGGCGCCAATGAGCTCCCTGTCTCGTTTCAGAGCATGAAACTTGGCACACCGAGTGCCTTTGACAGTCCGGTGAAGCTCGGCCGACCGCAGAGCGTCGTCACTCCTCTCTCGCCCGGCAGGAGCAACGTGCAGAACTTTGACGATCCCTCCTCGGCCGTCGATGATAGCATTCTCCGCAAGGGCGCAGCCCCAGCCGGCAGCCCTCTGAGGAACCAGGGACAGGAAAACACCCCCCCAAACCTTCCACGGGATCCCTTCACCGAGCCGACATACCAGCCTAGCCATGCCGCCCTCTCGCGCCAGGAGCTGTACCAGCAGAGAGACCGACCGCCACCGACCGTCCGGCGGTTCAACACGACGCGGGGCCTATCTGCCGAAGAACGCGAGCTTCTGAAGAAGCCAAGCGTCAAGCGCCTTGTCAATGTCACGCAATTATGTAAGTCTGGATCGTGGGCTGGAGGCTAGCGCCATGCTAACGTGGGATAGATTTCCTCGACTACTACTTTGATCTTCTCACATATGTCGGCTCGAGGCAGAATCGCCTCGAGGCGTTCCGGGAAGAATACCCGCCGCCGCCCGAGACGGACGAAGAGACGTATAAGCAGATGTGGTCAAAGTACACTGGCCGGGAACGCGCCAATCTTCGCAAGAGACGGGTGAGGCTGCGGCACGCTGATTTCCAGATCCTGACCCAGGTCGGCCAAGGTGGCTACGGCCAGGTCTTTTTGGCGCAAAAGAAGGATACCAAAGAGGTGTGCGCGCTCAAGGTCATGAGCAAGAAGCTGCTGTTCAAGCTGGACGAGGTCCGGCACGTCTTGACCGAACGCGATATTCTCACGACGGCCAAGAGCGAGTGGCTAGTTCGCCTGCTGTACTCATTCCAGGACGACAAGAATATCTATCTTGCCATGGAGTACGTACCTGGCGGCGATTTCCGCACCCTCCTCAACAACACAGGTGTGCTGTCGAACCGGCATGCCCGCTTCTACATCGCCGAGATGTTCTGCGCCGTCGACGCTCTGCACCAGCTCGGCTACATCCACCGCGACCTCAAGCCCGAGAACTTTTTGGTCGACTCGAGCGGCCACGTTAAGCTCACCGACTTTGGCCTGGCAGCCGGGTTTTTGGCTCCCGCTAAGATTGAGTCCATGAGGATCCGGCTGGAGAAAGCGTCTGATACGCCGGTTCCGTTCGGCAAGCCAATGGAGCAGCGGACGGTTGCCGAGCGACGAGAGGGCTACCGCACCATGCGGGAAAAGGACGTCAACTACGCCAAGTCTATCGTAGGCTCGCCGGATTACATGGCACCAGAGGTGCTCCGAGGCGAAGAGTACGATTTCACGGTCGACTATTGGAGCTTGGGCTGCATGTTGTTTGAGGCTCTTACCGGCTTCCCCCCGTTTGCCGGAGCGACTGCTGACGAGACGTGGCGAAATCTGAACCATTGGCGCGAGGTTCTCAAGCGGCCGGTGTGGGAAGACCCCAGCTACTTCCTGAGCAACAGGACGTGGAGCTTCATTACAACGTAAGTTGACGCAGTAGCTGTTGACACGCGAGCAGGGCGCTGACGAATGCAGGTGCATCAATTCGAGATCCAGACGGTTCTCCAACATCAAGGACATCTACGCCCACCAATACTTTGCCGAAGTCGACTGGGCAGTGCTACGTGACACCAGGCCGCCATTCGTCCCCGAGCTCGACTCGGAGACAGACGCGGGGTACTTTGACGACTTTAGCAACGAGGCAGACATGGCCAAGTACAAGGAAGTGCACGAGAAGCAGAACGCACTCGAGAACATGGCGGAGCGCAACGACGAGATGGGCAAGGGCCTGTTTGTCGGCTTCACCTTCCGCCACCGCAAGCCGGCGACCGACGAGGGCACGCCGCGGAAGCCGATCCCGTTTGAGGAGAATACCTTTGGCACTATGCTGTAGTGCCAGCAACGGCGACCCAAGAACCCGTTCCCGCAGTCCGGGAGACCCAGGAGTTCCCGGCGGTTGGAGGAGTCGCATGCCGAGGTAATGCGCGAGTTCAAGTTGCTATGAGGGCGACACCTATTGCCTGATGGCACAGCAAGAGGGCTGTGTCGTCGAGACGGTCCGCGCTGTGTGCGGTTTTCATTTTTTTTCTGTTCTGTTACGTCAACTTTGGCGATTGTTCGGCATTATTCTTGAGTGGTAGGGAGTTTCCATTGATGGGTGGGACGGGGGTAGGGGGTATGGACGGATGGACGGACGGCCATACGGTTTAGGAGCTTAGGTAACGATTTGCTGGGCCTATGTTGATCGGTGGCGTGTTGGGCATTTGGGGCTGTAGAACAGTTGTACCAGGTTAGGGTATTGGTTTGCTAGAGCAATAAGGCTCAAGAAGACGCGTCACTTGTGACAAGATTTTACCAACTTGTGTCCCTTTGAAACGAGACGCTAGAGGTTGCTAAACCGGGAATGTGCAGTGTCTTTCATCGTATAGTTACATATGTTGAGCGTCGTCATCGAGTCTGTGGCTCTGCTATGCTTGGCACACGATCGCGAGGCTCGGCGCTTTGGCGTGGTCGATCTGATCAACTTGAAACACATGAAGGAGCCCAAGATGGGATCAGGTGCTGGGTTGCAGCCATGATGTCACCCAATGTCTGGGCAGGATCTAATCTTATCTCTCCATCTCCACCAAGAAAAGGCTTGTCTCCGATCTCAGTGGGTCTCTCCCTCTCCACAATCCAAGCCCTGCATTTTCAGCGACAACTTACAAGCACCCAGGGTCCTCATCTCGCATCTTCCCACGTCACTGTACATTGGTCTTGGTTTGTCGTGGAACAACTCGAAAGACGATCCGCTATTTTGTGACTAATACGAAGCCAATTCCCTCGCGCAGAAATGGATTCATTCGAGGGATGAAGCCACTCTCTGACGGCGCTCGAGTCACCTCAAGGGCCAAAGAGCAATGGCAGAAAGAATTTCTCCGAGGAGACACCGTGGACGGCCGGGTTGGTTGCCCAGGAAGTGCGCCGGACATTCCCCATTCACCACTGGCTCCAAGTCCGATCGACGTCCGGGGAGAGACAATGGAAACGCGGAGATGGTAGAGGGACCCAATCGTTTGCAGTGTCCCGGACGCACCCCGGAGTTTTGGTTTCGTGCTTGGTTAACTTATGAAGGTTGATCCCTTGATGGCCTTCCAACGGCCCGTTTACAGCCGCGCCTTCACCTTCGGTCCCGAAGGACTGGGCCGCTGTCGTGTGCCGGCCGGCTGGTTGGCATGTCATCGTCACTAGGTCTTCTTGTCTACCTTCTGCTCACAGATTAGACAGATCGGTATTTCGTAGCTCGGCTCGCACGCGATGGGTTGCTTGAATGTGGCACTGCTGCTGCTGCTTCTGCTACTACTATTCCTAGAATTGACCACTCCTGTGGTGCCACCGCTGAAGCTTCCGCGTCCTGGTGGCTTTGCGGTCGTGCCTTGTGTGCTTGCTTGCTGGCGATGCCTTGGCGGTGAAGACACGAGGAGAGGACTATGCCTATGATGCAAGGCCGCGCGGCAAGACATGGTGGCGTCCAGATCTCCGCCGGTAGTCCCAGTTCACTGTCGGCGATCCAGAGTTTTTGTGGGTGTCCCGCTTGGGCTCGTGTATCACGGAGCACGTGCAGGAGTTGGGTTCAGTGCAGATGTTTCTGTATGCTATTAATGTATACGAAGACGCTAGGTATAAAGTTTAGGCTGCTTGCTAGTCGTTTCAACCATCCCATCCTCTGATCGGACGGGAGGCAACCACTTAAGTTTGGTGACGGCGTGCTGCTTCGGTTTTCCAAATATATATTACATTTCTCCTTCACATCTTCCCTCCCGGGAACCTCACTACATACCTAGCGTTGATATCTCTTTGCTTTCAACATCGACATCATGAAGACTTCGGTTCTATGCGCCATCCTGGCGCCGGCCACAGTGGCCTACGCCCAGTGGTGGGACGGAGCCCCAGGCTGCGCTGTTTGTCTTCCCCTATTCATACTCTCACTCAGTGGGCTAACCTCTCCCACAGGAAGATTGTTTCTCCTCGCACTGGTCCTCGGCCTCCAACTGGCCGGCGCCCACCACCTACTGCTCCGCCACCCAAGCTGCTTCAGTTCACAGCTGCATCGCCTCGGCCTGCTCGGCCACCCCGACCGCCGTGACCTCGTACAGCTCCCTCTCTTCGTCCCTCTGCGCCAACTGGGCGAGCTGCAGCTCCGCCGGCTCCACGGGCGTCTACACCATCACCGCGCCAGGTATGTCCTCACCCATCCTTCAACACACCCTCTCAAACCCCTGACTAACGTACCGCAGCATTCACCGGCACCTGGCGCCCAGGCCGCTGGGGCGACGACGACGACGACGACGACGACGACGACAACGACCGCGATGACAACGACGACAACAACGACAACGATGACAACGACGACAACGACGACAATGATAACGACGACAACGACGACTTCTGGTCCTGGGACCGCGACCACGACGGCGACGACGACTGGGACGACTGGTTCAACCCCAACAACTCCAACAAAAACCACACCTGGTCTGGCGGCGTCTACACCGTCACAGGCTGCGAATGGTCCGGCAACCCGTGGGCCGGCGGCCCGGGCGGTTGGGGCGCCGGAGGCGCATGTGAGGGGTCCCCCTGGGGGCCTTGGGGAAAGGGGTGGACGTGGCGGACTGAGACAGAGACGGTTACAAGGGTGGCGACGGTTACGGACACGGCGGGGAGTAAGGTGTTGACTACGTCGGTTGGGCTGGCGACGGTGGCGTTGGCGGTTAGTGGGGATGTGACGAGTACGAGTTTGGTTGCGGCGGGGCAGGGGGGCCAGGCGGTTGAGACGGGGCGTAATGCGTCGGGTGGTGGTGGTGGTGATGATGACGATGATGGCGGGGTGCAGCAGGGTGCTGCTGTGGGAGGGAGGACGCAGGTTGAGAGCGGGGTGATGGTGATGGGGGCTTTGCTTGCGGGTGTGGTGGTTGTTGCTGGGTTGCTTTGAGGGGACGGGGGTGATGGTGGTTTGATGTGTGTTTTGTTTGTGGTTGTGGTTCAGGGGTACACGATGGGGTTGATGTCTTGGACGCTCCCTTGATAGTGAGTTATTCGGGCTTTTTACGGTCTTTTTCTTGGAGGAGATACCGTTTGTTTGCTGCTTTGCTTGATCATGGAGGAGAGTTTCATTCCTTATTGCATTTGAGATATTTTCAGGGGCCAGTCATTGGGATGATAATAAGGGAAAGCTTTGGTAATGCTCGAATGAACACGACAGCATAACACTTGTTTGTAGGTACTTCGTATGTTAATTCACTCCTTAGGTTTCCTTACTGTCGAGGCACTAGTGATAGTGATTGTAGCTTTGTACTTGAGCTGCATATAGTACGGATATCTGATGGAGAGACGTATGGTATTGAGGCTTCCATATACTGTCTTGCCATTCTGCTTCCGTTCTGCCACAATACCCAAAATGGAATCATGTCTCGGAGAGGTAACCTCCTGCCCAACGTTCGGTGTTATGATCACCACTCAGGGCTCGTGATGCTTCCTCATACATCAACACGATGGACAACTCTGGCAGCCCCACTGGGCCAGATTACACCCTCAACTCCGAAACAGCCTAGACTTCTTCTTTCCCTTCCTTGCCTGAGCCGACCTCTTTATTTAAAGTCGAAGAGAAGGGTGTATGCCTGCGGCGAAGGAAGCAGCGTGAACTATGATGTTGCATAGCTTCCACGACGTCGCGTATCTCAAAGGATTCCTGCGAACTCGTCTGCCACCTGTGCTGTCCGCCGTTCCCGCCAAAATGGGGTTATGATGTCTCCACTCGTTCGTGACATTTAGACAACTCGCGCGTAATGTTGTTGCGGTGTCGATCGGCTCGGCTGGTGTTTCATGTGCTGACGTCTTGTCCTGAATCTGCGTCTGCCCTTCACTGAGCTCTTGATTCCGAGTCTGAGAATTCCCGTCACCGCAATACTAGAACCAGATTCCAAGCGAGTAAATAGTATCCGTAGTCATTATGTTGGGCGATAGGTCCGTGAGAGAAGGGCCATGGCGAGAGGAAACTAGAGGCAAGCGGTGTCTTGGGTGTTGGCCATGCCCGGATATCGGGGGTGTTTGTGCCTGGGCTGGCAGGGAGTTGGTTCTGTCTAAGAGCGGTTGATCTATCTCGAATTGGCTCTCGGCTGCAACTAACGCCGTCGATGAATGAGAGTGGTAGGTGGGTAATGGTACGTGCCTGGACTCAGGGGTTGGAATTGTCAGCAGGTTGATCCTCGAAGTAGCGAGGGGAGATCAGGCTGATGCCTACCCTTTCCTCCTGTCTCGTGTGTCCAAGTGGAAGAGCTTCCCTCCAGCTAGACGATGAGAGGTCCGACGACACGTTTCGCCCGAGCGATGCAAGAGCTCACAGACTCTGCCCCTGGCCTGGTGGCACCTCATGGCGCATATCGGTGCCAGAAGCCCCTCTCATGCGGATATAAACGACAAGGCAAAAGTTGCGGATTTGCGCTGTTCGACATCTCAGAGTTCGAGGTTAAGTCCGTCAACAGCCGCGGGGTTCTGAGCTGTCTTGTACTAGGCCAACAGGGCGCACAGGTGGAAGGTGATGTGCGATAACGCCATCACATCGACATCAAGGTTGGTACACAGTAAATCACAAGTTAGGTGCCCGAGGCTTCCGATATGTCCGAAAGCCAGCCTTTGTTTGTAAGCTCGGTTTAATAAGTAATTATTCTGTTCTCAATCGAAGGACCTCTGAGACTCGATGCTTCGTCCCGCGATTCTCGCATCATCAGGCAAGATGATATCGAGCACCCTTGAGAGATGGAACATGGGTTGCCGAGGCCTAGTTATCGAGATATCGTCGATAAGGCTGCGCGTGGTTTGGGGTTGGAGGTCTAGATCGATCGCCTCTCGGGTTGCCTACCTGGGGGGTTCTCCCATGCGCCCGGGGTACGGGTACGTACTTGTGCAGAGCAATGCCTTGTGCTCGCAATCACCGGAGATGTCAAATCGACACTTGCTTGATCGCTGGCGCCTCAGTGGACGATTCCCTGGCAGAGCTGCCGCATCAGATAAGAGATGGGCCATTTGGACAGCTTCGACAGGTATATAAGATAGCATCTCGTCCCACCTTCAATTCGATCTTTGGTCCCGAGGAATTGACACTTTTGATCTTTCGTCGCCGCCTCCATGGGTCGCAACCCTCTCTCCTCTCTCGAGCCTCTGTCTCACCCTTCCCTGCCCTCCCCCCCACCCCATAGTTGGTGTCATCTAGGGTTAGGGTTCGCATCGAAGGATCACTGTGACTACCATGTTTCGAACGACTTACACACATGGCAAGTCATCGCTTGACTATCGATATCAATATCAATGAACCAGAGAGTGGAGGTGTGCGGAACCGCCAGCTCGGAGACGGGATCAACCCCCACGGAACCTCGTCCTCTGCATAGCCCCCACGCTGAATCGGTGCGTCTCATTGGGCGGGTGCTTCAGATCAACCATGGGTGGCGCGCTGTTCGACACAACCCCGCACACACAACACGTCTGATGTGAGAAAGGCCAGAAAGGTGGTTGGTTGGCTGAGGTTAGGTGGTGAGCTCGGGGAGAACTGTCTTCTTTGCAGCCGCCTTGGCAAGTCGGGACGGAGTCAGCATTCGAAGGAGGCTTGGTCAAAGGGTACGGTACGCGCTACCCCCGGTCAGGTGAGTGGGGCAAAAAACGGGCCCGCATGTGATTGCGGCGGGTCTCTGCCCCTCGCGCCCCTCTGCTCGAACTTGTCGTTGATGACAGTTTGGTAACGTTAACGGTATTCGTATCTTGCTCCGTGATAAGAACATGCGATTTCGCGCCCCAATACGGTGACTTTTGTGAGGCTTCTCGAAAGAGCGGAGCGATATAGTAGCGAGATCGGATGAATGCATTTGAAAGTGATTGGGCCTTGACCCGACACAACGACTCGGAACCGTCGTACGGGCCGATTCCGGGCATGGGCTAGTCTTGTAACTCGCGGAAGCAGCCTGCATCGCCCTTGAGGGCGGATACCGTCGCTCAATTCGTCAGCGGAGGCCCAACCACGTCCGGGTGGAAGTGCCGTTGCCTCCCGTCGGGAGATGTTCGTATCATCCGGGTTGGTGAGCTTGTCCGGTGACGGAGACTATCGGGATCCACCATCGGGAAAAGAAGGAACAGAAGCTCACACCTTCGATGCCTAGTCTGTATTGTACCGAGTGTTACAGATTTCGGCGACGGTTCGGATATTTGCCGAAAGGCTGAGAGCCGTCATTGCGGTCTAAAGTGCCGAACAGCATTTTCCCGAGAACCGAGGGCTGGTACCGTTTGTTCCAGAGGTTGATTCTGTTCTTCAAGTTCCAAGTCAAATCGCTACTTTTGGTCGCTGTGGTAACCGGAATATCGCCCATTTTCGCCGATGGCTTTTGTTCGAGAAAATTGAATGGGAGAATTGAATCCATCCCCTGCCCCTGTTGTGGGCGGGACAGGGCGGATCCTCAGTGGGCCAGCACGTGGTGGGGACGCTAACGTTAATGTTGCCAAGCCGTCTGGCATTTTGAAATCAAACAGTCCATTTGCCAGTCTTGCGTCTTGCCGTCGCAGAGGGTCTAGAGTCTGGAGAGTCGGGATGTTGTGAAGCTCTCAACTGCCAATCGGCTGCCATTGAAACAGGCCTTTGCGGGTGAAAAGCCATGGCGGATGGTCTGTTCCTGAATGGAGTGGGGGGGCCTGTCAGCGGGTGGTCGGTACGGATACAGTACGGAAGTATTCGTACATGTCCTTCATCCAGAATTGAATCCCACCAACCGCATCGGGTAGCCTTCCTAAAAACCGAGGGACCGCGGATCTGTTTTTCGCTCTCGCTTGAGGCATTGGCATTGTCTTCGGTTTCATCCAGCTTGAATTGGAGCTCATCTCCTACCCCGCGCCCTCCACGCGTCTAATGTCTTGTTGCCCGCGTTGCTGGCGGTTCGTGGCGGCGACGTTGCCTGCCGCGGAGCATGAGCGTGGGGATGTCGGTGGATTGGTTCAGCCTCCCCGTTTCCCCTCCTCGAGCCCTCGTCCATGTGGGATGTGGTGGCCGGAGGACTCCCGACACTTGGATGGGTTCGGGAGGGGGGCCGATCGGTCGGAGCAGCTCTCCTGTTGCCTGAATGATCATGGTGAGCATTCCTAGTCGGCTCCCCCCTGGACTGGAGATCGATCTCATTGACATCACTCGAGCGTGTGACCTCGGCCTTCCTGACGTCCCGGTCAGAAACAAGGCATTTTCTCGTGAATGATTCGTCAAGAATAGTGGTACGTTACCCGGCCGCCTTTTGGCTTGCTGAATCTTGGAAAACGGGAGCATTGTGTACCACCCACCACCTTTCGAAATGTTGATTGTTCCTGCTGGGAGAGACTTGCGAACCAGCGCGGGGCCGCGGATGTCTTCGCCAAGAATCCCCACAGTCCGCCTCGCTGCATGCCATTGACCAAGTGGGGCAAGTACATGTATGTACCAGAGGCTTTGGCCGCTTCCGTCCTGCCATTACCAGAGCGACCGCGTGAAGCAGGGCCTTTGAGACGACCAAGATGAACTAAATCCGGGGTTCTGGATCTGGGGCACACCGGCTTATGATCTCTCTAAAATTTTACTCCATGCGAGGAACACTTCGGTCACTCTCCCGCATTGCACGGCATTACCGTCCCTCCGAAGGAGTGGTATTCCTGGTGGGGTAAACCGGGCGGATACTTTCACCACTGTAACGCATTTTCGTATTTGACCTTACCTAGGTAGGTATTGCGACCGATCCCGCCGAAGTTTTCTCAACATTCTCGAGAACATCTCTGATCTGGCGGGGCCGAAGTCCATATGGCGTTCAGACAGCACGCAGGGGATGGCGGTCGTGGTTCACCCACGCTGCAAGTGTGATGAGCGGAGCTCAAAAGTTGAACTACCGGAAGTAGTGGTAATTACCTAGGTACGATTACGAAGTACTTGCTAGCGGTCCTTTCATCCTAGCCCTTCTTACTTCGTACAAAGTCCCAAGAACTGCCAACGTAAAAAGAAAAATAAGCGTTTCCAATTCTCTTGCTGTCTCTTGGCAAGCAAGCCTCAACTTTGTTGTCGCCGCAATTGTGCAGCCAAAACCACCCGGACAGGGCCAGCGGCGCTCCAGAACCCCCCCCGGGCCAGGGCCCCCCAGCAGACCTGCACCAAGGGCCTGTGCTGCACACTGCACCCGACCTGCGTGGGGAACATCCAAAACCGAGAGCAACGGGGCCAACGCTCCCGGTCCTTTGCCCCCAGGGCTCCTCCGTCTGAGATCACCTTTTAGGAGCGACACAGCCGGGAGCCTCGTCCATTGTACTACAGGTAATGGCAGCGACCGCGTCGAATCCATTTGCGGCGACGAGCCCGCTGGCTTCGGCGAATCCCACCATGACAGAGCACGACTTTCGCTTCCCTCGCAGGCCAGGCGACGCCGCGACCGGCGGACCGAGACCCGGGCGATTCGTCAACCATGCGCACGCACACGCCCACGCCCACGCACACGCACCCACCTTTGGCTTCCAGCCGACCGTGGCATCAACGACAACGACAACGCCAACGACATCCATGACAGCGACGACGCCAACAACGACGGGACACAGCGAATTGCGCACTGGGTTGCACGAATTCCGTCTCGATCCACCCCTGACTCAGAACGGCGCCGGCGCCCACCATGACTTGCTGCGCTCTGCCGCATTCCCACCATTCCAACAGACCGCAGCAGCAAGCCTCGACCAGAGCATAGACGAGATGCAGAAGCAGGATCCGCTGGCCACCCAAATATGGAAGTTCTACGCAAAGACAAAGCAGCTCCTACCCGCCCAGGAGCGCATGGAGAATATGACTTGGCGGATGATGCACGTCAAACTGCATCAGGCGAGGATACACAACGCGATAAAGTAGGTTTTCCATGGATGGGATTCCAAGTTAGTTTGGGGAAGTGAAACGCGGGGAAGTTTTTGGGGAACAAGAGCGCTGACTTTGGCCACCATCAAGAGCCCAGCGTTTCCCTAGCGCATCGCACGCCGCGCCGAGCGGAATTGCGCAATTGCGCAAGACGTCAGAGGAGGACCCGCTGCAAACGGAACCCATGAACCTCGACGACTTCATCAACAACGACAATCTGGGGACGCCGGGCGGCATGGCGCCGTTGACCCCGACCCCGGAAACCATGCGGCAGGCTGACGAGAGGTCAAGCCACACCACGGCGGCGGCCATTCCCATCAAGCATCGCAAGGAGTTGTCTCAGCACCACCTGATCCCCCAATCGGTCCCCGTCGCCGCCCATCAGAGAGTGCAGGACGAGTTTGGCTATCTCCCACGACACCAGCGCAAGACTAGCATAGACGAGACAGGCCAACGCGTAAGTTTCGCTTCCCTTGTCTGTAAAAAGGAACCTCATTTCACCGTTGTGATAAACAAAAATTGCTTTTGGGGCACCTTCTCTCTGGCAAATGGCGATCTGATTTGTTTGCATTTTCCAGACCCGGAAACGCCCTGCCAATTTCTCTCCACAGGCTCCCGCCGCAAACAGCTACGCAACGAATGGGCTGGATGCCGACTCGGATCTTCAAGAGTACTCGCTCGACCACTTACACCAGCCGGGCTTGACGCAGCCGCCCAATCAAACGGGCGTCCCCTTCCCCCTTGATACCTTCCGCCTGGGGAACGATCCCATCATCAACTCTGCAGGGCCCTACCAGCAGGACTTTTCCTTCTCACCCGCTAATTCGCCATTGGTTGCCCATGATCCATTCTCGGCCCTGTACAATGGCTCCTCCATGTCCTCCAACGCCCTGGCCGCCGACTATTACTCCCCTCCCGGATCAGCTCACCAGTCTGCCGTGTCTACTCCGCACCCCTTGTCCGACGCCGACGGCTTTTATTTTGGGTCGTCGGTAGATATTCGTCATGCGCGCCAGCAGTCTTACAGAGCCTCCCAGTCCAGCATGGGCAATGTAATGGGTCAGCAATTCCCATATGGGGGCAGCGGTAACCTGATGTTCCCGGCTGTCACCACCAGCTCGGATTCTGTTTCCACCTTTACTGCACCGGGCTCCTTTGGCCATATCGACCCAACACAGGTGTTCCAACAGGAGCAGTCTGTCCGTTCTCCTGCCGTCACCATGGGACAGGATAACATGTTTTCGTTTGGTGCCGATTCGGACGACGACGATGGCGGTGCGTTTGCTGATCGCAACATTCCGATTCCCCACGATTTCTCTTCTCAGGGTATCGAGGATACCGGGTTCGACAGCTCCTCGCTGCAGTGGGATCCGTCTCTGCCCGGAAATTTCAGCACGCAGGCGGCGAGGTACCCTGCCGGTCCTCCCCGGAAACAAGTGACAATAGGTGCCACCACTACCGACTATGTCGAGTCTAATGGTGACTGGGACGGAGGAAACCTGAACCGGTCCCACTCGCAGTCTTTCCGTCAAGCAAACGGGCGCGGGAAGGTGCCGAGAACCGCCTCGACACCGGGGCTGGCGAGTCGTGGAAGCCCGTTCGACAGGCTGGCACAGTCGACGCCAAACTCGCCGCCAACAGATCCCAAACCCATGTCGGGTATTTCCTCTGTTGCTCCCAGCCGGCCTTCGTCCCCTCCTCCTGGATCGAGACACGGATCGACAACAAACCTGCAGGGGGCAGGAGGCAACCAGGGAGATGGCAGCAGCAACGCACCCACGACATGTACAAACTGCTTCACCCAAACAACGCCGCTCTGGCGTCGCAACCCCGAGGGCCAGCCTCTCTGTAACGCCTGCGGCCTCTTCCTAAAACTCCACGGCGTGGTAAGACCACTGAGTCTGAAAACAGACGTCATCAAAAAACGCAACCGCGGCTCCGGAACCGGCGTCAGCGTCGGCAGCACCAGCACCCGGTCCAGGAAAAACACCGTCTCGGGTGGCATCACCAAGAAGGGCTCCACCCTCTCCGTCTCCTCCATCGCAAACAACAACCCCCCGCCCGCCCAGGCAAACACACCCCCGGCAATGCAGCACCGCGCCGGCAGCGCCAACGACAGCGAAAGCCCCGCCGCAAGCGGCTCCGTCTCCGCCGGCAACACGCCCACTAGCCACCACGGCGCCAGCACCGGCGGCAAGGGCGTCATCCCCATCGCCGCCGCGCCCCCGAAAAACACCCCCGGCCCGGGCGCCGCCTCCCTGTCCCCGGCAGCTGCCACGTCCCGTACCTCGGCCACGGCTGCTGTTGCCTCGAAACGCCAGCGCCGTCATAGCAAGAGTGTCGTTGCTGCCGCTGTGGAACAACAGCAACATCATCAACAGCAGCACCAACAGCAGCAGGCGGCTTCGTCTTCTAGCGGTGGTGGGGGGATGGATATCGACAGCCCCGAGAACTCGACGGGTTCGAATGAAGCTGCTTCTGTTTTTAGTAGTGGCCGGCCGCTGGGCTCGGCGTCGAGTACCACCGCGCTGAGCGCGATGCAGTCGAGTGTTAGTTTGAGTAGCCTGGGGTTTGGTGGGAATGGGTTTGGTGGTGGTGGTGGTGGTGGGATGATGCAGCGGCCGTTTTCTGGGGGTGGTGGCGGTGGTGGGCCTGCTGGGTTTGGTGGACAGCAACAGGGGCAGCAGCAGCAGCAGCCGCAGCCGCAGCAGCAGAGGGCGGGGCCGCAGGAGTGGGAGTGGTTGACTATGAGTTTGTAGGTGGTGGTTAGGCTGAGATTTACTTGCCTACTCTACCTACGCTACTCTTTAGTCTACCACTCAACTCACTCTACCACGCTTTGGAAACAAGCGTGTGGGGAAAGGTCGGGGTAATCTGGGTGGGAGACAGCCGCATCACTGCGGCAGTCCTCTCACTCTGCTTTCTCTGTATTTATTCCCATTTACTGTTAAACACCATACACACACAAGTTGGAAGGGGGTAGTTTTTTTTCTTTTGGTCTCGGGGGTTGGTTCGCTGGCTGGCTTTATTTAGAAGGGGTGGTTGGGCTCGGGGTGGGATGATAGGTGGATGAATGGAACGGGGGGGAAGTAGACAGGCAGACAGACAGATTAGTCGGGATACCCTTACGAGAGTCGGTTTGAATGAACGACGAGGATGAGGATGAGGATGAGGATGAGGATGAGAATGAGGATGAGTGACGAGGGGGTGCTGCCTGCCGCTGAAAATGCGGTAGATGGTGGATAGAATGGAAGGTTGGAGGAGAGGGACGGGGAGGAGACGGTTGGTTGGTGCGCGAGTAGTACATAAATACTAAACGGGATATCCCACATTCATCTGCTCGGTTGCTGATCCTGTGATTGTAGTTAACCGAGAACAGCTATCGCCGAACACCACCCGTGGATGATCTTGATGGGTTCATGTTTATCTTGCATAACCGTCGTCCCATCTTAGCTTTGGTCCGAATGACTGGAAAGCGCCGAGATGGATTATACATGGGATGGTCTAGATATTATTGTATTAATCGGCAGCATTATGCAAGGCCTCTACGTCTTATATCACCACACCTTAAAATATCCATACAACCACCTAGCTATTCTTCAAAATCCCCAACACTCCCCCAACCTTCCTCACAATCCCCATCCCATACCCAACCTCAACCACCCCCCTCGCAAACCTCCACGCTCGCTCCTGGTCCATGACAGGGTACTGCATCGGCGCGGGGATCGCCGTCTTGACGCCCAACCACGCCATGCGGTCGCGGCACACCGCTTTCACATTGCACAGCCCGCGCAGGCCTTCCTCACCAGCAAACCGCCCGTACCCAGACCCCGCGATGCCGCCAAAGGGGAGCTGCACCGCGTAGGTCGCGCCAAAGTCGTTGACGGCGATCATGCCGGCCTTGATTCCACGGACAATCTTGGGGATGCGCGGGTCGGACTCGGCGCCAAACACGGAGCTGCCCAGGCCGAAATCGGGCGCGTTCGCGACGGAGAGGATGGACTCGGCCGAGTCGGACGGGGCGCGCATGAGGACCATGACCGGGGCGAAGCACTCTTCGTTAGCGATGGCCATGTCGGGGGTGACGTCGACGAGCAGAGTCGGGGTGAAGTAGTGGCCCTTGGGGTGGTCCGGGTGGATGAAGCGTTTCCCGCCGGCGAGCAGGCGGGCGCCGTGGGAGACGGCGTCGGTGATGAGAGCCTCGAGGCGGTCAAAGGACGAGTCGGAGATCATGGCGCCCACGTCGGCGGTCGGGCCGAGGCGGAGGGCGCGCACGCGGGGTTCGAGGAGAGAGACGAGCTTGGAGTAGATGCCGGGGGCTGCGACGATGCGCTCGATGCCGATGCAGTTTTGGCCCGAGGCTTGGAAGGAGCCGCGCATGAGGGTGTTGATGACGCGGGGGAGGTCGCCCTTGCTGACGCTGTCGAGGACCATGCAGGCGTCTTTGCCGCCGAGCTCGGCGACGACGGGGATCAGGGCTTTGGCGGCCGAGGCGGCGACTTTGTGGCAGACGGGGCGGGAGCCGATGAAGGTGATGTGGCTGATGCCTGGGTGCGAGGTGAGGTGGCTCGCTGTCTGCGGCCAGCAGACGACGGTCTGAACGAGGGCGGGATCGTGGCCGTGGGCGACCAGAGCACCGCGGATGATGTTAGTGAAGTAGGACGAGCTCCAGGCCGTCTGCTCCGAGACCTTGACGACGATGGCGTTGCCCGAAAACAGAGCGCTGATGACGGGTCCGATCAGGTTGTGGAAGGGGTAGTTCCAGCTGACCAGGGCGGACACCACACCCAGGGGCTCGTATTGCACCGTGTTGCGCTTATATGTCATGAGCAGGTTGGTCGGGCGGCGCTCAGGGCGCAGGGCCTTCTCTCCGTGCTTGATAGTCCACTCGAGTTTCTCAGTCGTGACCAGAACCTCACCAAGCTGGGCGTCCACCATAGTCTTGCCGCTGTCGAGGCAGGCCACGCGGCAGATCTCCTCTTGGTTGTCCAAAACATGTTGAAGCAGCGATCGAAGAACAGCCCGGCGCTCGCGGAACGAGGTAGTAGCCCATTTCGTCTGGGCGGCCTGTGCCTGTTCGACGGCTCGGTCGATAGCGTTTGGCGTCGAGGGGTTCACGAGGCCGAGGAACTGGCCCGTCGCGGGGGCATAGCACTGGACTGCGGTCGAGCCGGAAACCTGACAACAAGGCAAGAAGTATTAGCCGTACTGCACCAACGTAGCAACACAATTGAAGCCGCTGCGCACCTTGATAGCAGGCTGGTCCAGAATCTCAACCTTCTCGGGCCTCTTGGGCGACGGGACGCTGTACCGGATCGGCTGGTCGTTCTCCCGCAGAGCAAGGTACCAGAACACAAAAGCGGCCAGGCCCGTCCAGAAAAGCGGCAACGCAAACTCGGGGACCTCGACGAGTCTAGCAAGCCTTTCCACTTCGCTGCACCAGCCGCCGCCGGCAGAGCTCACTTGGCGCGCCTTCAAGTTCTGCACCGTGTCTTGGAGCTGCGCAAGCACGCTTTCCACCGTTTCTGTCGCCATTGTCGCCTCCTTGAGTCCGCCTTGTGTCCGCCACGCTCTTCAATAGCAGAGCTTAACAGAGGCGATCGGCATTGACTGGATGAAAACACCAGGAAGGAGGTGGTTTGGGAAAGATCTCAGGCCACTTTTTGACGGGTCGCGCGTTCCTGACTAGGGGGCTGCAGGGGTACGTGAGCGGGACACTTGCAGAACAGGGGTTCGAGACCCACTGGGCCACAGGGGCTTCTCTGAACGTGGAGAGACAGCTCAGGGGAACCTCAAAACAATAAATCACCTCAACCATCACTCACACTCAACACAAACAACTGTCAGTAATACTGTGTAAATAAAGTATATGCAAAATGACTCTTGTATTGTACAATACAACGCAACAACAGCAACGCATTGTTTCGAGCCGCTCCGCAAATAACCACCACCTCCCCCCAAGCTCAGTGCATGGAAATGCCCCATCCAAAACGCCATCCGCCATGTAGCAAAACAGGAACGGAAAATCTCTCGAAAAGCGAACAGAGCCCGGCCCTGCACACAGTCCAACAGCATCATCCCCCAGAAGTAAGCAAGCAAACCGTCCGCTGAAAGAGAGGCTACTGCTTTTCTGCTCCCACCCCTTTCCATCCCATCCATCCACCCATCCATAGAGTCAACTTTTTACTCCCCCGCTCCCTTCCATCCATCATAACAAAAACAACCACAACGACCAAGCATCCATCCTCCCCCTGGTCCTTGGCTCGTGGATGCGGGTATCATGCATGCACAAACACACCCGAGATATCTAGAAAAACGCAAAAAGAGAAAGAAAACAAGACGAAGAGAAACAAGTAAACAAGGCGGGGAATGAATGATATGCTCCCCGCCAAGCCATCATTCATTATTTAGTCCACGCTCTTCTTGGAAAACGCCGACAGCCCCCTCTTGCGCACCGTCGTGAGGTTGAACCTCCGCTGGCCAGGGAAGTTTTGCGCCGAGTGCGTCGACTCGATCCGGCTGAGGCGCGCCGCCGAGGTAAAGTCGTTACTTGCCTCGAAGCTGGGGCGGACACGGTCCATGGACCGGCGGATGCGGTCGTACGACGGGCGGGCGCGTTCGATCGACGGCCGGACCTGGGGCTCGTCGTCCTGCTGCTGCCGTTCGGCCTCGTCTTGCTGTTGCTGCAGCTCGGCCGACGCGCGGCTCTGCATGATGTAGTTTGTGCCGTCGCTGCCGTTTTGGGTGCGCGTGTTGTGCGTCGCGATCGACGGCGGGTAGATGGGCCGCTTGTCCTCGTCGACGCTGGCGTACTGCGCGTGCTTGGATTTCTTGCTGCGGCCCGACATCATGCCCGATGATCTCGACGACCCGAGCGACGATGTGCCCTGAACACCCAGCACCGCCGGCGAGGCGGCGGCGGCAGCAGCGGCGTCTGCTTCTGCAAAGTCGCCCCGCTTGGCCTGCTCCCGGATGATGTCGACGTCGTAGGGGAACCGCTGCTTCTGGATGGACTTGACCACGAGGCGGGGAAGCAAGCAGATCATGGGCGTGACGATCATGCACATCCAAAAGGTCAGCTCCGAGTAAATCTGCGGGGCCGCCTGGTAAAAGGTGGCCGCATAAGTAAACGAAGTGTACACTCCGGTCCAGAAGAAGATGAAGACGTCGCTAATGGCAATGGAGAGAAGCATCAGCCAGTCCCATCGGTACGTGTTGATTAAAATGTAGGCGTTGATGGTGAAGACGGCGGGATGGGCGATGTAGCATCCCAGCCGCGTCCGCTCGCCAATGTCGAGCCCGTTGCCGGCCGCTGTCGTCGCGATGCCGGCAAAGACAAACGGGATAAAGAAACTGGCGGCAGACTGGTAGATGCCATCAATCATGTAACCCCTATAGTGATCATGTCAGTACTAAGGATCTGGCCAAGTCCGAGACGAGATACTGACCAAAACTTGGTTTGTGTCCACTCCTTGCGCTCAATGCCGCGCCGGTAGAGCTGCGGCACAGCCAGCGATACCGTGTCGGACACGTCCTGGTCCAGAACGCCCATAAGGATAACCGGGACCGAGGTGAAGAAGAGATTGAACATGAGAATGTACGTATACTCAAAGATGTAGGCGATGTCGAAGTCGCAAAAGATCTGGTACCAGAAAATGGACCACGTCCAGACCATGTTCTTGTAGAAGAAATTGCTAATCGACTCGGCCAGGCGCCGGTACGACCACCGCCCGTGGACGAGAACCAGCCTCTGCAGGAAGCGGAACTGCGCAATGGCGTAGTCGGACGACATGACGGCCTGTCGGCCTTCCACGCCCGCGATACCGACACCAACGTCGGCCTCCTGAATCATGGCCACGTCGTTGGCTCCGTCTCCGATCGAGAGCGTCATGACATCGAGGCCATTCTTGACCATGGCGACGACGGCCGCCTTCTGAGCAGGACTGACACGGCAGCAGAGCACAGACTTGCACTGCTTGCAGAGCAGCAGGAACTTTTGCTTCAACGCGTCGCTGAGCACCCACCGGAGCGTGAAGCCGTCGATCACGAGCGCGTGGGTATCAGCTGGCGGCTCGTGGTCTTTCCTGGCCTTCTTCAACTCGTCGTCGCTGCCAATCATCCCGAACTTGGCCAGGCCGGCGTCGAGCTGCTCTTCGGCATGCGCAAGGTGTTCCTCCTCTGTCGTCAGGTCACTCTCGTCTTCATTGACCTGCAGGCGGATGAGGTCCAAGTCGTTGTTGAGCAGGTTGCAAGAGAAGCCAATGTTGATCGCTGTCTCGACCTTGTCACCCGTGAGCACCCAGAGCTTGATTCCAGCGTCGCCCAAGAGCGCAATCGTATCAGGCACACCGTCCTGAAGCCGGTCTTCGATGGCGGTTCCTCCCAGCAACGTGAGGTCCCGCTCGATCTTATCGGCCACCTCCTCCAGCTTCTCCTCGCGGTTCTCCAGAGCTGTGGCGGCCAGGTCGTGCTCCTTACGAAACTCGCGGTACTCCTCCTCTGAAAGCTCCTTCTCCGCGATGCAGAGCGTCCGGAGACCCTCGACGGCAAACATTTCCAAATGCTGGGCAGTCTCTCTGCGGAGTTCGTGCTGCTCACCTCTCTTGAGTCGGGCATAAATAACGCTGTCGGCGCCTTTGCAGAAGAGAAGGATCTTGCCGTCGGGCATCCTGACGATTGCGCTCATCCTCTTCCTGCTCGAGTTAAACTCGATCGTGTTAAGAACGGTGTAGTGCCGGTCGTCGCCCATGACGTTGACGTTGATGCCGCCGTCAGACGAGCCGAGGACAGTGAACCCCATGTCTCGAGCGGTAGCAACGAGCGCTGCCTCGTCGGGCGATTGGGCCTTGAAGATAATCTTTGGAGGATCGCCTGGCTGCTTCTCCGAGATGACAGTGTGGCAAAGGGCGAGCACGAGCATGAAATGCTCGTTGGCTTGCTGTTGGGCCGGGCCGTTCTTACCGGCGAGGTCATCGACGAAATCGGGGGCGATAAAAGTCATGTCCTCGTCGTGCAGATAGGGGTTGTCGTGGAGTTGGCGGAGTCCGCGGAGCGCCCGAACCTTGGCCTTGGCGATCTCGGCCCGGACAGCCTTGCCCTCCTCCTCAACGTCGACGCCCATTCTCTTGTTCATGCCGGCCTGCGCTTCTGTGTACGCTTCGCCATACGGCTGGCCGTTGATGGTTGCTTTTTTGAACTCCATGACGTTTTGTGTGAGCGTTCCCGTCTTGTCGGAGAAAATATATTCGATTTGGCCAACGTCATCGGATATGTTCCAAGATTTGGGAATGCATGGCTGGTCGATCGTCTCGTGGTACATGCCGACGTCACTGTAGATGAAGAAGGCCTGGAGCGTCCGAACGATTTCGAGCGAGATGTAAAGGGAGATGGGTACCAAATTCTGGAACACAATGAGGGCGGCCCAGAACGTAATGAAGCCCGTCAACCCCGGTGTCCCTCCGATGGATCCAAATTCGAACCAGGCCAGGGACGCGTCCGTCTTTGCCCAGGCAACGCCGTTCGCGAGGGCCGAGATCAGGCACATGACAATGAGGATGCCAAAGTTGCAGATGACGTTGAAGTTCAGCTCCCGGGCGATGCGCGCCCGCTTACTGGGCGTAATTCCGGCATTCATCATGATCTTGGTGTCGTGGCCGGTAAAGACGACGACGCCGAGAGCCCATTCCGTGTTCCGAAGGTTGCATCCTCGCAGAAGCATGTTGTCAATGCCAATCGGCTCCGACATTTCCCTTGGCTCGGCCTTGGGGTCCCAGGGGACGCTCTGCCGCCATTTGATGGCGCCATTGTACTTGTAGAGATTCGGCTGGGGTGGCTCGCTCTCGATGATGAACTGGGCCCGCTCGCAATCTCGGGCGTGCTTCAGCGAACGCCCACACCGGAGGGCCGATCGGACCTTGAGGTTAGTTTCGCCGTCCAAGTTCTTCGTCTCGACGTAGCAGGCGCCATCAGGATCCGAAGTAGCCAGAATGATAATATCGGCCGGGAGTTCGTCGTCGTTGTAGATGCGGACAAAGTCGCCCACGACCAAACTCTTCCACGCATCCCTGTGGAACCTCGCCTTGCCGGAGATGGGGATCTGCTGGTTGACCAGGTCCCCTTTGAGGTTCTGAAGAAGCATCGCCTCATTCTCCATGGAGGACGAGATGTTGGGCATGTCGGGGTCGCGAGGCAGAGGCGACGGTACTGGCGTCATCTGGATCTCTTCCTGCGGAGAGGAGACTGATTGGCGCGAGTTGGGCGAGGTGGATTCCCATGGCGTCGTCCTCGTCTCGATGGACATGCGCGGATCGGCTGTTGTGAAATGCTTGCCAGCCGATTCATCCTTCTTCCACAGCTCCTCGATCGCGTGCCATATCGAGCCAAAGACGCGTGTATTGGCCTTCTTGAACCTCCGCCACCACGAAACATTGTCCTCCTCCACGTTGACGTTCTCCCAGCCAAGCAGTCGGTGGACGGGTGCGTTGTTGAGCTCGTTGTCCAGAACCGTCCTTCGATAGTCTTCGATGGCATCCTTGATCGCCGTGACGAAAATAATAAAAATTAGGGGTACCGCGTTAAGTCCGGGGTTGACGCCGCCAAAAATAGGGAATATCTACAATTCGAGATTGGTCAACTTTTGCGGTCGAGGGTGGGCGGCCTACACTGGCCGCCACCGAGCACGGCGGGGACTACTCACAACTAAGATGACGACGAAGAGGAAGAAAATGTTTGCGATATTGTGGAACTGGAACCACAAGTTTTTAGGAATAAAAGAGAGGGGTGTGTATTTTGCGGTGCGGATCTTGTTCCGTGTATACTGTTGTATCGGGCGCCCCTCGTCGTCCTGGAACTCGCGCGGTAACGGGAGGCTGAAGAATAATGTTCTCGGGGCGGCGCCGCCGCTGCTCTCGTCCGCAACGCTGGCGTTGTCCTTTTGCGGAGCATCGGGGGGTTGCGACAAGTCGGTCCCTGCAGACGTTCTCTTTTTCTCGGTCGGCGTGTTCTTGTGGTGTAACCGGCCCCGTAATGAAAGGCGCTTCATGGAGCTGCTCTTGACCGTCAACCTCCGGGTGGCCCATCGTGACCGCTGCACCGCAAGATCTGCCCCAAGACCATCTCCTGCTTCACCTTCCGGAGACGACGCCATGATGATGGGATCGCGGGCAAGGCCCGATCACCCCAAGACGACCGCCAGACTGGCCAACAATGGCCCGGTTGCTACTCCGTCTCCAATGCAATCAGAACTGCCTCGGGGCACTGTCGGGGAATCCGAGTGGTGGTCGAGTCGATGGGTTTCGCAGCAACTGAAAAGGCGTTGTTGACGTAGGGTGGCGCTCCGGGAACCAATTCGTCTCGTTTCGCGAGCTAAGCGTCGGGCTGGGTTTGAAGCGGGTACGGCGGGTCTGGGGTAGGCAGCAAGCGAGTGAAACTTGGCTGCTGCTATGGGCGAAATAGTTCGCGATATCTCTAGGAAGGTTCGTGGTTTTGGTTCAGGGAGAGATTTTGATGCGCAGAGGCGTTAAGGCGTTGCTAACGACAGCGAGCCGGAAGTGTCGGGGTTTGGCAAGTAGCGAAAACGAGAGTACCATGCCACGGCCTAGAGCGGGCCTAGGAAGTCAGCTACCCGCGAAACAGATCCGGGAGCTTCCTGGCAGCATCCGCGAGACGGTGAGGGCAAAAAGGGGAAAATTCGACAAGTTCTATGCGGGAAACAAGGCCCTGGGGCTGCTTTGACGAAAAAAAGGCCACAACAGCTAGACACAAGACACAGCAAAACCGGGGGAAGCCCGCGGGATCCGGGTCCCTGAATTGGTCAGCGCTCTCATTTTACCGTGTCGCGGCACGAAAAGTGGGGCTTTACCACTTGGCCGCTCGGCCTGGTCTTGGGAGACTTTCGGTCTTCGCCCCAGCCCTGCCGCTTGCGTTCTCATCTCATCCCCTTGCACGCCGATAATATCTTGGCTTCCCATCAATGCAACGCTGTATCCGAGCTGTCCGCTCTCCGTCCAGAATTCATATTGGCGCAGCCCACAAAGTTTCTCCAGCTCTGTGGTTCTCACGAGTTCGCATGGCTTCACGAAGTACTCCGTACCTTGTACCTGTAATCGCGAACTCCGGAGCAAGAAGTGGCGGATGCTGTCGCTCTGATGAAAACGCTTCTCAAAACGTGCAAAACGTGAAACAAGGGAAGCTCGGAGCCACATGCCTTCCAGGTTGCCTTCGACAAGTGGGGTTTGGGCGGAGACAAGACGGGGGGATCCAATTTGGGACGTTGGCGATCTCTCTTAGGCACAGAGTAATTGCCCTGTACGGAGTACGGATACCGTATTCCGTACAGTTTTACTTTGTCCATAACGGGGTTTCCAGCGATCCGCTCCAGTTTCGGGTTTTGGCTGAAGTCCGTGGCCGACGCCGCAGTTGCAACAACCTTGCTCGCAACGGACGGGCGGGTCAACCGAGTCCACGATGATGAAGAAATCGCCGACACGATCTCAGATCGGTTTTCAATTCGATGGCTAGTCGTTCTGGTCGTTTTGGCCTCTAATCTCGGCAAGCAGTGTACATGTACGTAGTATGGGTACGCGGCTTGATCCACAGGAATCCTCTGTGGGCTATGCCGATGCGAGTTCGCGGTGTTCAAAATATCACCAAGGCTTGGAAGATTCAGGGCTAAGATCGCATAATTTGGAAGGGTTCTGCCGCAGCCAATCCCCGCTTCTGGAAAAGGCATTGACTTGCGCTGATGATTCTGCAGGGGACCGGCGCTGCCATCGCCTCGTCAGCAGTGCAAGTATAGTAAGAGCGAGCAGAGCGAGGGAACCAGTCCACTCAATCATGGCGAAGTGCAGTTGCCCTCCCTCCAATCAGTGGGCTGTTCTCGAGTGTCAGTTACCACTATCCGAGACTTGTGGACGAGTTTCATCTCCATCCAGGAACGAGAGCGGCGAAACGTGAGCCATGGACGAGCCGAGATCAAGTGATGCAGTTCATCAGTGAGATCATAGTCGGGAAATCCGAACTGATGTCGAGACTATTTCCATCCTGGGGCTGAATGTTTTGTCAGGCGGATTGCTCACCTCACAAAGGTGGCCAAACAATGAGCCACCGCACATCTCCAGCCAGAAAGGGAAAATGAGGGGATGGCAGGTGCAGGACAAAGGCCAAGGCGATCGTCCACTAAAAACGCTTTGAAAGACTCCTGCCAATCCTTGTGCCTCGACCACCACCGAACATTCCAATGCTGGGATGCAAAGTGTCACAAAACACAAAGCGGGCTGATGGGTGCTGAGTAAAGGTACAGAATGAGCTTGCACACCATTCAGATCTGGTCTCTGTCATCACGAGTTTCTGGCCCACTGGACCCCGATACGTAGTCGATGCTTTGATAATTGAATTACTTGGCAAACTTGCCGACCCCGCCATGGATTTGTTGCTTAATTTAATTAAGACTCGATCCCTGAGCGACGCGGTTCACACAAGCAAGACGCATCACTGCGCCAAGACGAGGCTCCCCAACCAACCAACCAACCAACAACCACACAAAATAATGCGTTGATGTGAGACCCACGACAAGATGTCAAAAAGTAGCAATATTACCAGCTTCTTCAAGCCGGTGTCAAAATCGTCACAGAGTCCGCAGCCAAATCCAAGGATACAGACATCGCCAACCCCACCCCCGCCATCCCCGTTACCATTGCCCGCGCTCTTCTCATCGTCCCCGCCAGTCCCAGCTCCAACTATCCGAGACCGTAACACGGTAATTCAGGCCTCTGACGACGAAGAAGATGAAGACTACAGCTCTGATGAAGAGTTTCCGTCCCTATTTGCGAAACCCCCGGCCAGCACCTTGCCGGTTCAGGCCCCCAGAAAAGAGACCAACATCTATGCCACCCCCAAGGCGAAGCGGAGGGTGCTCGAGTTCCACTCATCACCCCTGACCATCAACACTAGGCACAAGTTCGACATCAAGGCGCTCCTCAAGCATGCAGAGGCCGACACTGCTATTGAAGAGAGCGAACAGCGCATGGCCGTCCTCCTAGCCCAAGGGTCTCCCACGGGACGCGGCGATGCGCCCCCGAATGGCGCGTCCGCTAGTCTCCACGACACCATGTTGGATGTTTTATCCGACGCTGAGGGCAGCCAAGGCGAGGGTGGCCGCGGGAGGTTGCTGCAGGCCGTCAAGAGGACTGAGGTGACGGTTCAACGAAAGGAGTGGTACTTCTTTGACCCCCAGGCCCCAACTACTAATACCGCAGTCGAAGTACGGTTGGCATTCCCCAAGGCGAAAGCCCGGGGGGTCTGGGCATTTCTCGCCGCGGAGAGGCATAGGTCCGAGGTCTTTGAAGATGCGCTGCCTTATCATGTTCAGTGCAAGATGCAGAATCTGCCGGACGAGATTTTCCAATGGGTTCTTAATGAGACGCCGTACGTGAGCTCTAGAAAGCTGCGAGACGAGTATCTGCGACTCCTAGGCGCCTGTCCGGACCAAATCGGGCGACTGATGGACGAGGACCTCATCGTCGAGCTGTTCCGGGAGCTCGGGGCCTCGGAACGGGCCCTTGCGGCGGCTTCGCAACCAAGCAAAGTCCCGGGACAAGGATCTCCTTACCCAGAGCATGATAGGGCCCGTCTTCGAACTGTCCTTCGAATATTGACAGAGACCGCCTATGCTCTGAGGACAAAGTCACTTACATGGACCATGGCAATCCTCCTCCGTCTTGGCATCGACAATGTCGTTCGTGATGACCACGCGGTTGCAACAGACTACCAAGACGCATTACTTCAAACCGCACTAGCCGCCCCCTGGGAATCATGGAACAATTTTGTAAGAAGCTCTCCCTATTCCTGTAACCCATTCAACTCGGCAAACCAACTAACAATTCCTTCCCGTTTTAGTGCGGAGAAGTAAGCGATTCTCTCTATTCCCACACCCAAGAAGCCACCCTCCGGTGGAACGCCGTCTCTTCCATCCCGCTGCTCCATCCGAAGCTGATCGAGTTGCGCCGGCGGCTTGCGCTGGTCTTTGTCTTTGACGACCCGCGACGCGCCTACTCCCGGCCTGAAGACACCTTCAGCATGCGGTCCATCATCGACCGGCTCGACCAGGCCGACGAATTCGTCGTCGACCGCAACAACACCGACTATTTCGAGCTGCTAGCGCTCTCTGAGATGCTGAGCGTCGCCATCGGCGACGGGTGCCCTCCTGCTGGTGACAATGCCAGCCCGGAGGCCGTCAAACAGTACAACACCGAGGTCGACGAGGTAGCGTACCGGATCAAGCACATTTGGTCCAACATCCATGAGCAGGGGGCCGCCTACATGTCGCGGCTAGAGGTCCGCGCCCAGCTCAAGGATTTCGAGCGCAAGCTGCAACACGTCGTGCGAACGCGGCCGCCTCCCAAGGAGGACATATTCGGGCTTCACCTCACAGAGGATGAGGTTGCGCGGCCCAAGCAGCAGCAGTTTATGAAGAGGTTCTTAGCTAAAAACCAACCTCCGCCAAAAACGCCTTGACAAGAAGGGGTTGAGAGGGGATGTTGGAACCGGCATGATCTTTGATAATATCGTTGAAATTCGCGCAGCGTTGAGAACGACGTACACAGTAGTCCTAAATGACAGCGCTTGATCCGGCTCGATCAAAGTCTAGCAAAAAGAAATGGCAGGTTGGTGCATGTTATCTTGACTGGCCCTACGCACGCGCAGTGGCCCTCGTTCGTCTTGTATCATACAAACCCCGCTTGAAATACCCCCCGCTCCGTCTCGGCTCGGCTCTGCTTCAGGCTCGTGAAATAGGATTCATTACCCCAAGCAGTGTGTCTGTCATGTGTTGTGGATTCCCATGACCGTGACCTCTGGGTCTTGAATAAGACAACCCTCCCCGTGATCAAGTAGCCGGACTCAATCGTAGAACTTGCGGTTGGGGTTCTTGCCAAACAGCGCCTCGCGCATCACCGGCAGGGCGCTCTCCCTGAGCAGGTTCAACCTGGTCTCGAGCGTGTTGTCAATGTCAATCTTGCCGCTGCCGCCAACAATGACCACACCGCCAGCACTATTAGGGCATTGACCATTAGCAAACCATCAACGAAAATCAGGGGGCAGCGCAAAGTTAGTGTGATCCTTACCCCCCCTCAGGCAAGCTCTCCTTCTCATCAACCGTCGCCGTCACCTCCTTGCCCGTCTTCTCCTTGTACTCGGCCGCCGCCGCCTCAATCGCCTTGCGCACGAGCTCGTAGTCGGCCTTGCGCGCGCGGATCTGCAGCTCGGGCTCGTTCATGGCGTAGAAACCCTCAAGAACAAGTCCCTTGAGCACGCCCTCGTAGCGGGCCTGGTCCTTGCTGGCCTCGCCGAGGCGCTGCTCGGCGGCCTCAAAGATGTCGTCGAGCAGCTCCTGGCGCGCGCCCAGCACACGCAGGCGCGTCTTGTTGGCGACCGTCGACCGCGTGATCTGCTGCGACATGGTCGCCTGCTTGAACTTTTTGGTGTAGGCCGTGTCGATGGCATCCGTCTCCTGCCGCACCAGCTTGGACTTTTCGATCGAGAACTCCTCGTTGGCCTTGATCTCGATCTCGCGCGCCTTCTCTGTCGCTTCTTGCTTAATGAAGGCCGTCATCTTGCGCAGCTCTTGCCCGACCTAATTATCAACGAACGGGGGGTGTTAGTTGGTGGTGTACATGGTGATGCGCCCTCGCCCCCCAGCCCCCCGTTGCCGGGCGGGGAACCGTGAACGACGGCGAGAGAGAGGGATGTTGTTGGTTTGGGGCCAGGCTGGGGCTTTGCGCAGGCTCGGGATAAAGAATATCGGCGTACCTGGTCGTCGGACAAGGAGTGGATTTGTGACATCTTGAGTAGGTTGGTGGGTGGTTGTCGCGGGAAGTGGTTGTTGCCGGATGGAACAAGTTGAGCGGGCCGCGAGAGGAGAGGGACACGGGACGCTTGTGGGAGTGGATGGAGTGGGTGTGGTTCGCGCAGATGGGAAACTGCCTAAGATTGTTAGATGAGGTGCTGTCGAGGTTGAGGACTCCGGCTCGCGGCTTTCCAGTTGTTGTTGCAGTGATCCGGCGATGTCAACCAACAGCGCCGTTGACGCAGCTCCTCCGACGACATGGATGGACCTGCTGAACCCGCTTGGCAATGGCGCGGGCTGACAGCTCCAGTGACCCACCGCCTTCCCAGTCCCCAGAATCACCAGCCACAGCGACCCCGCCAGCACAAGGCATCGCCGATAAGATAAGGACACAGAGCCACGTGCAGTTGTGGCGTTCCTTACGAGTTCAGTTCCACAGTGCATTGAGCGTCACCAAGTGTGGATGAGTTGGCGTCGTCACTGGTCAAACATGTCAGGGGCGTCAAGGTTGGACAGCCGACCACCAAGGCCGGCAGTTTCGCCCGTGTCATTTCTCCCGCCCATTTCGTCTCCAAATCGCAGTGCACCCATTTCGCGGCCTGTCCTAACCAGTCGCCGCGGCAAATGAAGAGAGGCCCCTACGGGTCCCCTGTCTCACAGTCTTGCGCCAGTGCGGTCCAGGCCGTTTCCAGGGCCGCTTCCCCAGAGGACAGACGCCCGCGCCTCATGATCGCAGCCCGCAGTTCGCAACTCGTGGTCCGGACGAGCACCGGCGCGTCGTCACGTACACCTGTTTTTTTAATACAACAAGTGCCGATGGGTGGCGTCATCGATTGACGTTCCAAAGCATACGAAAAAACAACACTTTGACTCCAGACGGTCCGAGGAATCGGCCTGCGGTCGCAAGACCCTGTGTGGCCGGTCCAGGTCGTTCCCCATACCGCCCCAACGCCCCTACCGCTCGCTCCCGCAAAGCAAAACCCAGACTTCCGCCGCCCTACCAGCCAAGCCATCCCATTATCAGATCGTTTTACTTCCTCATGCGACTACGATAGAACGCGCCGTCTTGCCTCGAGCTGCCGGATGACCCCTTTGTCCTGAGGCGCAATGGGGCTCATCGGCGGCATCTCTCCTGGTGGGAGCATTGCTGTAAGTCGAGCGCCGTTGCCCTTCCGTCGTTGTCGCTCCGCCTCTACGGCTACTAATGACAAGTGAATAACAGCTCGGCATCGTAGTCGGACTTATATCCACGAGTGTCCAGAGCCTGGGCCTTACGCTCCAACGAAAATCGCACATTCTCGAAGACGAAAAAGTACCCTATGACGTTAGGAGACCACCATACCGGAGGAGGAGGTGGCAGCTGGGGATGGGCATGTTTATCATATCCAACGTGCTCGGGAGTTCGGTCCAAATATCCATGCTCCCGCTACCCGTTCTCTCGACACTCCAAGCCTCGGGCCTGGTGTTCAACTCGATTTGCGCCACGCTGATACTGGGAGAGCCGTTCACGAGGTGGTCATTATGGGGGACCATGCTGGTTTGCAGCGGCGCCGTCTTGATCGCCATCTTTGGGGCGATCCCCTCACCGGCGCACAAGCTCAGCGAGTTGCTTGACCTGCTGGGGAGGCGGCCCTTCGTCCTCTGGATGACCTTCCAAGCCATCTTTGTCGTCGGTCTTGCCGTGGCAACGGAACTGGTCACCCATCTGACGACGCTGATGCAGGACCCGCGCTTTCGTCTTGCGCGTGGCTTCTCGTACGGATGCATCAGCGGCACACTCTCCGCACACTCACTCCTGCTGGCCAAGTCGGCGGTGGAGCTGATTGTCAGAACGATCGCCGACGGCGACAACCAGTTTGTCCACTGGCAATCGTGGGTGCTTGTTCTCGGCCTCATTACGCTCGCGCTCACACAACTCTACTATCTCCACCGTGGCCTTAAGTTGGTCTCGACCTCTGTTCTATACCCCCTAATATTCTGCATTTACAACATCATCGCAATCCTCGACGGCCTCATCTATTTCCGCCAGACTGATCTCATCAACCCCTTACGCGCATGCCTCATCACCCTCGGCACTATCATCCTCCTCTCCGGTGTCCTCGCACTGTCATGGCGCCTCAGCGACGAGCAGCATACGCCAGGCGTTGGACAGTCCACCCTGGCGCCAGGTCTGGGTCTCGTCGAGGACACCGACCGGGAAGAAGACGAAGAGGAAGTCTCACTCCGCTCCGCCCTCCTCGATGACGGCGAGAGCGCGCTCCCCGCTCAATCCAACTACCAAACCTTCAGACCACCCCTCGCCCCCCAACTTCCCATCGGATCCCCCGCCATCGCACCACGGAGACAAAGCTCCATGGCCCGGTCCACCAGGACGCCCTCGGCACGGTGGGCAGAACGCGACGAGATCTGGGGTGAGCTTGAGGACCGCAGCACTCCGGACCCGACCTCGCCCGCATTCAACAGGCAACGATCCACAACCATGCCCGGCCCCAGAGCATCTTTCCTCCTCCCGAGGCGAGGAACAAACAGCTCCCAAAACCCTATAGTAGCAAGCGGCGAAGCCGCCCAAGAGACCGACACACTCTTGGATTCACCGAGGAGGAATTTCCGACGGCGGAGGAAGTCAACCGGGTTCCCCGGATTCACTGCCCGGAGGGGCGGTACACATCGGAAAGTATCTGGCGGGTTGCAGGAAGCCGCGCGTAATATATTGGGCCTGAAGTGGTGGGGCAGCCGGCCTCGGCCGGCCCCAGATTCCCCTGGGACAGTTTCCGTGGGTTGGGAGGTGCCTTCTTATAGAGATGACCCGGAGCAGGGGCCGGCCGCTGGGTCGAGGTCGCCGCTGACGCTTGATCCGAGGTCGGTGGCGAGGAGTAGTAGGCGGGATGATTCGCTGGTTTAATAATGCAAGTTTGCTTTGTTTTTTTTTGTGCTTGTTGTTTGTTTGTTCCGGGCATATAAACGGTTGGATCAGCATTTGGCGTGGCGTGACAGGTGTGTATTGTGTACGATGTATTGCTTGAGTTTTGGGTATATATCACATTGCCACGGATTCAAGGGTCCCTGTTGATACCATCAGGAGCGGGAGTGCTGCTGCTTTCATCACACAATAGTAGTAGCATATTCGGGGGCATAACAAAGTTACTTCTCGAAAGCAAAGGCCGATTCATCAGCTCATTGGCTTCATCCACTCCGCAAACAGACCGCTAAAGATTGAATACGCAATGATATCAAGGGATATTGTAACAAGAAAGGTCAAAAGATCATGCAAGCAACGGACGGACCGTCCCAAAATCGGCGAGCCAGCCACAGGGCCCTATCCCACTCGGACCCTTCCACCGAACCAAGGGCTTTCTCGCGAGATTAGATGCCCTGCAAAAGCAAAATTCCCCCATCCCATGACAGATCAGACATCTTAAATCCGCCCCATCCCGTTCTTCTCGTCGATATGGTGGAAGCGCTCGCGCTCCTTGCGCTCCTTGAGCAGGCAGGCCGTGGCCATGATGAAGAGCACGTCGATGCCGACCATGCCGAACAGGCCCGTGAAGATGTTGTCGAGGAAGACGTTGGCAAACGACGAGATGGGCGAGACACAGCCGCGCATGAGCGCCGCAGCGGCCTGGCTAGGGCAGGTGGAGTCGGTGACGAAGAAGGGCGCCGAGGTGCTGTTGAAGTAGCCGCAGCAGGAGAACTATCAGGGGGGTTAGTCGCGGATTGGGTGTCTGGATGTGTTGAAGGTGGGGGGAGTGAAGACTAACGGCTGTTTGCAAGAGGCTCTTGACTTCGTCCGATGACTGGGCAAAGGAAGGCTCGAAATTCGCCCGGGTCTTCAAAGTCAGGATCCACACGAACAGACCGAGGCACATGCTGAAGATGGCGCAGATCACGGCCATGTAGCTTCCGAGCTTGAGCCAGCGGCGCGAGGACGTCGCGAGCCCAGGAAGTGTGACTAGGAAGGTGGCGAAGATGAAGACGGCGTTGGCGATGCCGGCTGCGTGGCTGTTAGCGAGACTGTAATATCCAGAGGTAGACCATACACGAACCTGACAAGGGAAACTTCTGGTACAAGAGGTTCCGTGCTGCTTGTTTCCCATCCGTAGGTACCTCATCCCTGATATTGCCGACAATGACAGAAAAGCCGATGATGAAGATGCCCATGAGTAGAAAGAGGCCGTCGGCGACCACGTAGGTCAGCTGGATCTTGCTCACCATCGTGTCGGGTGGTGGGTTGGTTGTCTCGACTCGATCTCGGCTCGACTATCGTCCAAAGAAGCGACCGTCCGTCTCTTTCTTCCCTGTATCCCCCTTTGCAAGCGAACGACGACCAGCGTCGTGTATTCTCCGTGGCCGAGCCCGGAAAATGAATGTAATGGGCGAGATCGACCGGCAATCCCCTCACCAAAACGAAGGAATGTTGATTAAAAGATGGTAAAACGAAGCGAAAAGAGAGAGACTGTTGACTCTTCTCAAAACATCGAGGATGAGACTCGATGGTTTCGCCTGAAAAGGGAAATCTCGGGTTCAGACCTCACGAAGGCGAACTCGAAGAGTGGAAACGAGAAAAGAAGGGATTGACAAAACCCAGCCAAGAGAAAACAAAGGAACAACGAGGTTCTAGCCCTCGAACTAACATCCTCAACTGGAGGAGATCTGGGAAGAGGATGGGAGAACGAACGAACATCCACCGGGATGAGACGACGAGGAAGGGGCCCTGACGAAGCGCCAAGCCTGTCGCAGCGTAGCACAATTGTCCGATTTTTGCTTCAACGCCTGGATACCAAGCAAAACAGAAGAACCAGTCAGAAAAAAAGGACAATGCAACAGGCGATTCTGCTCCACCTCGACTGGTGCGAGTCAACGGCTTTGCCTCAGCGCTGTTCTGCGTGGTCACTCGATTCACGCTCCCTGACGGGAGTCGTTTCAGATGGTGTCGGGAGACCGGGGTCGGCACCATTGGCGAGCCCCATGGGAGGCGAAGAACGAGGCGCCCCGCACCGGCCAGCAGCCGCCTGTGTGGAGCCCACCGTTACACGGGCTGACAGGCCTTGTTCCGCCGGCCGACGCCCCGACTGGCCGCCCGACAATCCGACGGCGGCTATCGTCGTTGATGGTCAGGAAGTGGTGCGTCTAGAACTTGGGATAAATGATTCAAATAAGCCGAGAGTCGCCGAGTGCCCCGAGGAAAAAGTGAACCAAGGTCAACGAACTGGCCTTTGTTCCTCGTGTTGGCCAGGTCTTTCGATGCTGCCGCGATTTGGGGTGTGTTGAATGACGTTTTTTTCATCATCAGACCAATTTTATACAGTACGAGGCATCGTCCAGTCGAAATACCAGTCCTGGTCTCATCTTTTCCAAGGTTTTATTTCTGCCGTTAGCAAGCCTGGAGAGAACCAAAGTTTTCGATACGAAGAGTGGTGAATCCTGGACGTAGTTCATACGAGTTGTTCGTTTGCCAACAATCTTGAGGTGGTTCGTTTGAGGATTCTGAGCAAAAGAGGAAAATATGATGCGATTTCGAGTGATCAAGAAACTGCGTCAAGTCGGCTTCAAAGAATGACTGGCATGCATGAAGAGAGATGACAGCCACCCACTGGCCGTCTCCCCGTCTGTGCAGGAAGTCATCAGCGGCACAGGATTGCCATCATCCAATCATTCAACCTCCTGTCAGCTCAAGTGGAGTGGACGTCCGTGCACAGGTCCAGGCATCAGCTGGCCAATGAGCACGCAGCTTGCTTCCGTAAGGAGAAGTTGTCCTGTTCCTCCCTCTTTCCAGCAGACCGCTTGACCTTTTTCGATCAAGCACGTCTGTCGCCTGACTCGTCTCAACTTCAAAGAAAATGACAACAGCGCCTCGAAAGCTTCCCAGTCGCCGATTCTAAGATTAGAACTCCAAACTCTCAAAAGCTAAAAAGCCGTTGAATTCTAAACGGCCCGTTCAGCTGCGAATCTTGTAAATTCCGCACGTCCGTGCTTTCTCGTTCCCCCCTCTGTTTGCCATCTCCCCACTCTGCCCACCACCCCCGGGATTTGCGTCCATCGATCGGGCAAACTTCTTGATCCCCCTTCTCCTGAACAGCCTCCCGTGAGCCTCCTCGACACACTCGACAACCAGATGGCCCCTTTTCGCGGAATTTATCCATGACGCTTGTTGGTTGCTTGCAAATCCTGCGCCGTGCGCAATCACACGCTATCGAACCCCCGCTTTTCGTATCCTTGTTCGCGGCCTTCCGCGGAACCCTGGTCAGCCAGGGGTGAAGCGGCGCAAACAGCATCAGTTCCACAGGCCAAGTGGCCCCAGCTCATCATGTTTTGAGCTAACGAGCATCGCCGCCGTTGCCCATATCAAAGCTCAAAGAAACTTGCTCTCTGGGCGATGGTTAAACTAGGTGTGATGCTCCGCCTTGACCGGCCTGTGAAGGTGCCTATAGGTAATAAATGTAAGGCGCACTTGTGCTCTGTCCCGTCCCTAGCCGATTCAGCTCAGGCTCTCGCAGGGCATAATTTCTTGATCCGGGTAGCTGGGTTCGTTTTCCACGAGCTGCGAGACGTAGTGGACATGCACCGGCCAACTCCCTGGCATCCCGTACCAAACTTGACAGCACCAAGACCTCGGGAGTGGTGGGGGAGGGACGGAAGCTTCAAATCGATAGTTCTCCTTCCCCCATCCCACACCTGCATTGTCTGATGAGGGTGAGATGCGCGAGATGATACAAAGGTCTCTTCATTGGATCTCGGAACCCAGAGTGGCTCCGGCCCGTCAAGCACCCCTGCTGCTGCCTGCATCGGAAGGCTCGCGGACTGCTTGGACGTGCTGGCGACACGACGTGCCGCCCCTGCAGATGTGAGGCCCAGCAGCTCGCGAGACCTGGACGGCGGGCTAGAACTCCACACCAACATCTTGGGCGAGCGGGAGGCTCTGGTGCAGATTCGCGCAGACACCGGAACGGGCTCTGTCAGACGCGTGAGTCCTCCCGGAAGCCTTACGCGCAGGAAATGGTCACCTCGGCCTGCCTGTTTCTCCGCTTCGCGTGTTCAACCGAACGGTGGATTGCAGTCATCCCTGCCTCTTGCGCTCTTCGAAAGACTCGAGTTCACAAAAAGTTCCCGTCAGCGGCGCGGGCAAGAACGCTCCTCTCCCCCACAATCTTCCAGTGCACGCAGATCTTTTGACACTGGGCGGAGTTTGATCTTGCCTGCCAATCTCCGGTGCCGCTTCGCCCTGGAAGGCGCCAGTCAGCGATGTTGTTGTCACAGTATCCAGAATCTGCTCAGACTGTGGCGGCGAGCGCACAACAATCCGCACTGGGAGAGGACCCCTGCTGACAAACAACTCCGAATCAACCTGGCACTTGAGAGCAGCCGTCAAAAGCTGACGGATGGGGGACGGAGATGGAAGTAACTAGGACGTTAGAACATGCCAACATTAGTTCAAAACCAACATTGTACTGCTACACAAACATCTCCTGTAGTACCCCAAAAGGCAGCCGAGTGTTAAATGCAAGCTCAAGCCAGTTCTTGATGACCTTGCTCCGGTCTGCGAGACCTGGCTCAATCAGCTGCAGCATCGTGCAGGCCGCTATGCTAGCGCCGTTGACCGTGTTGACTGTGTTCCCCACTCTGGCAGGACCCATCAAGCACCAGCCCCTTCCCCTCCTCGAGCCCTGCTCGCCCTGCTCGCACCGTGCAGACACTCGGACGCCACTCCCCGCGCCTTCGTTTCTTTAACTGCCTGGTTGCGGCCCGCAGCCTGCGTGCCACCACCTCGCTATTCTCTTTTCAACCATTCCGCATTCACCAAGCCCGTTCTGTCGAGGTGTGCCCACCTTTGGTACTGACGTTTTTTTTCCTCGTCCCTGACAGGGAACCAGCTGTCCAAAAAGGCATTCGGTCGATCCGTGGCCTCGATTTCCCCAGATTGTGCATCTTTCCAACCTTGGAGAGTCGACAAGAAGGGAAGAAAAAAAAAGCCCAAGAGGAAACTCGTGTCGCACTTGTCGGCAACTAGCAGCCCTCGTCCGCAGCGTGGTCGGTACATGCCACACGCGATTTGCCTGGATCACCCAGCAAATAGAAATTAAACGTGAATTCCTCGCTTCCCTCGGCCGGCACACCAAACTCGATACAGTGCAGCGCCCAACCAGGTTTCTGCGACAAAAGGCGACCTCTCCGCTCAACGCCAGATCAAGTCTAGGCCATCGGCACAACGCTCAAAACAGCATCTCCACCATTTTGCCCTTTTCGTATCTTCGTGATACCTGAACAGAAAAATGGCCGACATCACTGATCAACACGACCAAACCTCGCCCACCGAGCTCGACGAGCCCCATTCGGTCGGCAATGGCACCGCTGCCGTTGAGAGTCGCGGCATTAAGCGCGCCCGCCCGAGCACGGCCGATGACGATGATGACGATGACGAGAAGGGCGGCCGCGAGCGCCGCAAGATTGAGATCAAGTTCATTAGCGACAAGTCGCGTCGCCACATCACGTTTTCCAAGCGCAAGGCTGGCATTATGAAGAAGGTTTGTTCCGCCCTCATCCGAAGTCGCGCGCTTCCGTCCAAGCGGGACGCGATTAGCCTGCTGCGCCCGCGCAATCCCCTCCGATGTTGAAACAGTCTGCTAACCCGAACCGCGTGCGCCAGGCCTACGAACTGTCCGTTTTGACGGGCACACAAGTTCTCCTTCTCGTCGTGTCCGAGACCGGGCTTGTCTACACCTTCACGACGCCAAAACTGCAACCTCTGGTCACCAAGGCCGAGGGCAAGAACCTGATTCAGGTAGGTCACTCCCTAGTCTGCATCGCATGGCCCGACTGACATCGAGTTTTTAGGCATGCCTGAACGCGCCCGAACCTCCCGCCGGCGACAACGGTGTGGACGACAGCAATGCAGTCGACTCCCCCGAGGAGCCGACGAGCGCCCACCTGCCCCCTCAGCAGAACCGGCCTCCGATGCCCCAGGGCCACATGCCTCCCAGCTATATGCCCAATGTTGGGATGGACCCGCAGTCAGCGCTCGCATATTCCAGCTATGTGCAACGAGGCGGGCAGTATATGCCCCCATCCAGCCTGCAACAGCACGCCGGCCACCAGTCATAAAATCGTCCCCAGCCGGCATCTATCATGACTTCAGCTCGTGCGCCAAAAAAATACCCAGTATTAATGCATTTGTCGTTTGTCATTTCTCGAAATAATTTAGGGACGGCCTCGGCATCAGCGAGGCTTGTCTGGTCTGGCGTTTGATTGGGGATGTCTGCTGCTCATTCCATCTTTTACACCGTTCTCGGCGGTCTTATCCCCTACCCTTCGCTTCTGTCGGACTTCGCCTCATTTCCCCATCTCCTGGAACGCAAGTCGACGGCTAAAACCGGTTTTGATTCTCATGAATCTTGCCTCAGCAGATCGCCTCGGAGTGACGAGAGGTCAAAATTGTTCCTGGTGGAGGATGACTCCGAAAGAACGGGTGGTGCGCGAGGGCTGGAGGTCGAGGGGTTTTTCTCGGCACACATGAGGGAGGGTGGTCTGCACACAGCGGCGTCGGCTTTGGCAGCAATCATTGTTGGAGCTCTGCCTTGGGTGCTTACCCAAAGGTTTTGACGTTGCTTTAGGGTCATTTGGGGAGTTGTGGTAGCAAGATGAAGTCAACGACCACGGATCAAATTCATACCACGAACTTGAACGGAGTTGAGGAGTTTCCTTGCAAATGAGCAGCTGTGACACTATGCACTTTCTTCTCTATTCTTTATGCGATACTCGCCATCTCCTTCCTCCCCGACTGCCCCGTAATCGTCTCGACGAAAGGTGCTCAGGGGGCATGTCGGACATTCGAGTCTGTGTTTCCCACCAGCACGGGATGCAACCAATTTCGAACAGAAAAGTGCCTACCGCCTATATGGCAATAACGTATCTTTGATCTAGCAACATGGCACTGCACAGATTTTTGCTTCTTGAACGTATATTCATCTTCCTTACTTCTTAACTTGTTGATTACCCACCACTACATCTTCATTGCTCCATGCTGTCTCTTCCGTCGGTCGCCAAGATGATAAGCCACTCCATAACTCAACCTCGACGTACATCCGTAGTCCAGTACAACAAAGACCCTGGATTACCCAGCCCAGCCTAGCTCAGCTCAGCCGAGAAAGAAGCAAGTACTGTGTAAGCAGGCAACAGACAGGGCGGACAGGGGGACCAACCGCCACCATCTCGTTTGCAGTAACCTGTGGCTGGCTACCTACCTTAGTTGGTAAAGCCAACCTTGTCTGATCGAACATGGGCTTTTTCTGGTTACTGCATAGGGAATTCTGATTTATAATCTCTCATCTTGCAATCCTGGCTCTTGCCATGTGTTGTGTACATACATACATAGGCGCCATGCCATGCCATGTGTCTGCCACCGCCACCACCACGAGAACGATCGATCGGTTCGATCGGGTCGATCAACCACGAGGGGAGGCGCGGTGGCTGGCCTTTGGGCGTGGCAGAATGCCTGGGCGGGGAATTCCGCTACATGCGTGCGTGTGTGCGTGTTCGATATCTCATACTTCGTTGTGGGTTGGGACACAGACGGTGTACAGAAAGGAGTTATTGCCTCTTTGGGAGGGGAGGGGCCCGTTGCTTTGGTGTTGCGACTGGCTGGATGGCTTGTTGGCTTGGTCTTGTTCCTTCCGGTTTGGGGCCTGTCTCTGTCCTTGATATTGTTGGTGGTGGTTTTGACAGGGGATAGGATATGGTGTTCGAGGGGTTGGGTAGCCGTACCATTTATGGGTACTCATCATGGCGGCTGACCGCTGATGCTCGAGGTGGTGACATCCTTGTCAGCTGCGAGGCTGGGGTTGTATTGCACATCATACGGGGCATGCGGCCGGATGGTCAAGGATCGGAGTGAGAGGTGGAGGGAATGAGCATGGTATATGGTGTCAGCTGGGTTAGATATGGTCTACTTGTGATATGATGTTACTTTATATACATAGCATAGGCCTTTTCTATCTAGATGCTCCTCAATAAACAAACGTCCACGTCAGGAGAAGTCATGATATAAGCTAGATGCTGATCTCCTTTGATCTGAACATCTTGGCAGGGATGAACGATTTACTATTGACCCCTATGGATACACTCCTGAAACACGTATGCAAGACACCAGGCGAAGCTGGCGCCATCTGACTTGAACATGCCGATACTATATGCGCAAGTGTCCTAAGACATTGGATCTGGATGACCATCCCCGGGCTGGGAAACACGATGTTGTGTGCCCCGGCCATGCGGATGATGCTGCCGATTCTGTCTGTCTTGCATATCGCGTGTTGAATGGTTGAGTGGATGGATGGATGGCTGGCTGTGGGGGTGTTCGTACCTTATTCGTTGACGAATAGGTGGCTTTGAGACATCACGGACTCGCTCTCGGTGCTGGTGAGCCGTGGGGAAGTTGTCGTGAGATGAGACACAGATTACTTACCGCATAGCACGGGAATAACAGAAACCGGATATAGCTGTCTGTTGAGGGGGGCGGCACATCAGGTCACATCAGGTGGCTGGAGGGAGATGATGACGAGGAACTCGAATGCCTAACCCGACCGAGCAGGGGATACAAGTCCGCATATTACTCAATTCAAGACAGCGTCCGATGGTAGAGAACGAGTTGATCTGGGAACATGCCTGAGAGACCGGAAGCGCAGAGAGGCAGATTTGCACGAGTTGCAAGATCTGGATACGCAGTTTAAGTTTCACGCTCCCTTATACGCAGTCACCAACCCCGGGGTAACTGGACAAGCTGGAGTATCAACCCCCCCCCCCCCCCCCCCCCCCCGACCGGTTATAGAGAGCGAAGCGGTTTCGCCATGATTAACGGGACGAGATTGGGCCCCAGGACGGGGAGACACCCTATAATCTTTTGGCTCTGACTATTGAAACAACCCACCCAACGCTAGTCTCTATTGTGGAAGCGAGACGGGAGTTTTGCGAAGATGATGTGCCTGGGGTACGTGTGCAAGTAAGACCCGGAACTCCCCACCGGAATGATATCCAAGCAGCCCGAGATCCGGCCCCGGTCCGGTTGTTGCCAAGGGTTCCTCAGGGGTTCGGGCCCGGCACACGGATCGGGGAGGGGCCGATGGCTTGGCGAAGCGTGCGGGAGCTTGGAAGTTGAGTGGTTTTGAGCAAGTTTCTCCGCTCGGCTGGCTGAGGTACCGATACTTCCCGCCCCTTTGGGCACTATCAGAACTTCAAAACCACCAACAGTGGTGGTAGACGATAGTCATGATCTTGGAAAGATCAAATAATGTCTATTCAAAGTGACTGCATATGCAAAATAATGCTTTATCCTGTATAGCTAAAGTCTTAAAGCAGCTAGTTATCCCTCATGATCCCGTCAGTTGGTTCTTATGCCAAAAGAATGCCGTTTAAGTCCCTACCGTTCACACCCGACTGCTGTAACATCATGATCCTCATTACCCATGCCCTAGAGAAACAGCGCCTCTTCACAAACTCCCACATTCCATCATTTAATGATCTCCCACCTTTATAAACCTCCCCACAAGGAGGCTTCCGAGAAACGTGCCGCCGAGGACAGAAAGGAAATACCCGACATTCATCGACATGACGGCCAACATGCTACAAATGTCAGTTAGCGTAGTTCGATCATAGATACCAAATAAAAAGATGCAACTCACAGCAGATACCCAACCCCCGCAACAACCGTATCGACCGCAGCCCTCACGGGATCAACACTCAGCCGCCACGGCCGTCTCCCCGCCCCATCCCGCTTCTCCACCACCACCACATTCTCCTCCACCCCATTTTCCCCCAGCACCATCGCCATCCTCATCCCCTTCGCCCCGTGCTCACCACTCAACCTCTCCCCCATGCCCGCCTTCCCCTGGACGACCACATACCGCCGATCCATCTCGCGGTCCAGCCAGCGCTGCTCCTGCCACGACTTGAGCGCCAGCAGCCCGCGGAAGAGGGTCGCGAGTAGAATTAGGAAGAGGCAGGTAGCGGCGTAGGTGCCGGTCGTGGTGGGCGTCCAGGCGGAGGAGTAGAGCGAGGTGGAGATGGAGTTTTGGAAGACGGCCATCATGCTGGCCGAGTGCGACGAGGACGAGGACATGTCCATGTCGTCCATGGAGGAGGAGGAGGAGGTCGTGGTGTGGTCGTCGTGGCGGGGGAAGAGTATTCTGTCCATTTTTGGTTGGCCGCGGTGGTTGTGGGTTGGTGGTGTTGTGAGGTAGGGAGGGAGGTGGACGTTGGCGGTTTTGGGTGACGTTGCTATGTACTCGGGTTGTGCTTGTGGCACTGTTGTGCTCTGTGATGTCGGGTTTGAAGATTCCTTTTAACTGTGTTTTTAGCCGTCGCTGGCGTAGATCAGGCGTTTCGTCCAGAGACAAGCGGACGTTCAAGGCAAAGCAATGCGGGCAGGCAATCGTTTCGTGCTCGAGGGATCCGACGGTTCTTAGTAAATTGCCGCTAAAGTGAGGACTGAGATTTGTTGTAGGATGAAACGCGTCTGGGAGAAACCACCTTGGCACAGTAGGGTATTTGTTCTGCGAGACAATTGCCCGCAAGGTTCCCGCAACGCCCCCAACTTGGTGGTGTTCGTCTGACGGGAATGCGAGCAAATGTGCTCAACTGTGCAGGGAGGAGCGGGTAAGCCGAACTCTAACCATGTGGCGTCCATGCTCGCAACCGTGTCATTCAATCCCGCTCAAGTACTTCCACAAGGCAAATCACAAAGGCAAGCCGTGACCTGAATACCAAGGATGGGTTTTATTGAACCTTTTTGTCCCATCTCATCATGCCTTTTCAGCTCAAAAGTCCGGAACTGGGAAAGTGGTCTTGGAGAGCCATCGAGGTACGAAGTACCGGTACCTGGTCCCTGCCTGGCGCTAACACGCCCCACTCGGTCATCGGTGGAGACGGAGATGGTTACTCCATGATGATCACTCCTTTCAGTCACTGCTGAGGACTGACTTCATTTTAGTCCTTTTACAACTTGAGGTTTGAAGTATGAAAGGCAAGTTGGGCTTCCCACTTTGAGCTCCCTGTCCCCTTTATATACGGGGTGCTTGGCATATAGGGGCTCCAGCTACCGATATACTGCGCTTAGGGCATACTCCTTCCTCACCACTTTGTTGAATTTTCGGAAAAGCCTTGAACTTCCCAGTTTTGCACATGAGGAAAGAATGAGCGGGACAACTGTTGCCTCAAGTTTGATCATCCGGCTCAAAGGGGAAGGAAGCACGGGTTGAGTCTCAGGGACCATTCTTCAATGGAGGCACGGCTGGTTGTGTGCCTGAAACTTTCTCGTTCGCCGTCTTAATGCCCGAATGATCAAGTTTGCCAGCCGCCAAACGCTCAAGAGTCCCCATCGTCCTCAACACTGCACCCCCACGAGCCTCCCGATACTCGGCCGTTTAGAACACTACCCTGCCTGCCACCTCATAAATTTTGGCGATTTGTCGTCCGCCTCTCCTTTCGAGTCTCACCGTATGAAGAGGGTCTCCTGGCTTGGTTGCATCTGCAACAGACTCGGACGTGCAGGGGTCTTTATTGCAACGGATAGGCCGCGCGTAACGGAACCCAACGGGCCGGAACCCCAGCAAGCCTATTTCGACGACAAGGCGAGATCGATCCGGCAGCCGCCGTCCGAGGCAACACCGTGGGCCCCTGTCTGTGTCGGCTAGCCGCTTCCCATCAGACGGAGCAGTTCCGCGTCTCTGTTTGACGACGGAATGATGTTGTGGCACTTGAACCGTCGCGTTACACGAACTACCTGAGAGACATGGTCCAGCCTTGTCATTCCGGAGGCTGCTACCGGCAGTTATTCTTGACGTCGTACGCGAACTTGGAACGATTCGGCCTATATCTCACCAAGTCAGACAAAACCACCACACTGTGGGAAAGAAAAGTTCGATAGAAGTGTGTGGAAGAGTCCTTCGCACTCCCAAGCTCTCTGTACTCAACTCTGCTCTAAGTGGCCGGGGTCTGAATATCAAGCGAGCAAGGTCCCCGTGTAGGAGGAAGACTGGTCGGTTCCGCAACTCGGAAAGAGGAGCGCCGCGGTGGACAGTTTTCAATGATGTCCTTGATGGTTGACCAGCTCATCAGTCCCCTTGCTAGGGCCACCGGTGCCTCGAGGCTGGCCCCTCGAGGCTGGCCCGGAAGGAATCCACTCCCAAGTTCAAGACAGGCCTTGCGGGCGCCACCCGCTCACAGCTGGCCGAGTTTCACCATACATATAAGCCTACAGAGGGAAATATGATGCGAATACCCTCGCGTGTGAACCGGATTCAAAAGGGGTGGGTGCATGGAAATCAAGGTTGAGAGATGTCGAGACTGCACCCCGACGGACCCGTGAACGATGCGCCCGGGAGCGCCGCGACTGCAGTTGGCGAAACCATGCGATGAATGGTGCTCTGTGAGAGGGAGGCATCGAGCCACAGGCCAATGGTGGAGTCGAAGTCGCGGCACCGTGCCGTCTGTCTCCGGTGGTGTTAGGGCCGCTGGAGCGGGGATCCAGGGTGCTTCTAAGGCCGCAGCCGACTAACAAGTCAGCAGGCGGGGATGACGAGACCTCTTGAGCTCCCCTGACGACGCTGTCAGACGACCGAGGACGAGTTGAACGTACTCTGAACAGCTAGACCGTCTTCCGGTGCCGCGGGTGTCACCCAAGCCAAGGAACGATGGGCTAGAACTGCAAAGTGCTGATAGGAAGGGTGCGAAAGGAAGACGGGCTGTCACTCGCAGTTTGCTTCACTCTCTGCACTCCATCTCTGGCGTCGATTCGCGAAAGTCCCACCCTTACCCGTTCCGTGGCCCATGACTTTGAGGGGGCAGCAGGCGCCCCTTTCCTGATCCGGCCCGGGCTGAGCTGCAAGTCTGCAGAAACGCCATGGCTTTGGCCCCCGAAGAACCCTGCTTGCCGTGTGTTCCCCGGCTCAGCCCAATGCATCTCACTTCTCGAGGAGCGAAAATCGTCGGGGGGAGGATGGCAGAGTGGCGCCAGCTAGCCAGTAGCTTGCATGCTGCACGCCTCCCCACCCGTTGCCTCGCCCTCAGGCGCCTGCCGCACTCCTTCGTGTTCCCTTTGCGTGTAAGCTGGACAGAGCATGTTCCGTCTGACAGTGTGCCTGTGACACAGCTTCGCTTTCTCGGAACTGAAAATCGCTCAGGGAGCGTCTGAGCAGCGGGCCAGAATCTAGTCGAGGTTTTGAAAACTATCTACCAACTATACGCATCGCCGTGGACATCAACTACACAGTCGTCTCGGGCTCAATACGAATTCTATTCTCCGACTCTTGACTGATCAAGGTTGGTGATAGAGAGAACGAGGAACAAAAGCAACACCTTCTGCCGCCACGAACGATCAAGCCTTCCGCTTTACCTGACGTGCATATCCAGCATGCAAACTGCTGACTCCGTCGCCACGACCAACTCCCTGTATGTCTCTCCCAACGGCGGCCAACCAGCAGCCCAAGTCCCCTTGGCAAGTCAGTCAGCCAGTCAGCCCGGGCGAAATCGCTGGCTCCGTCGTGTTCGCCTATCGCGATCCAGCGGTGCGGGACGGCATGAACTCCGGCAGGGGGGCATTGGATGCAAATGCGAAGGGATGCAGGAGGCGCCGAAAGAGGCATGCTTAATGTGCTGCCCTGCGTGCGTGTCAGGAGGTCTGGATTGGATTGGACTGGCCACGGTCGCCGCCGCGCCGTGGTCAGTGTGCCTTGGTTCGTCGTTGCTTGGGGCTTTGGTGAATGGGAGGTTTGGGCATCGATCTCAAGTGCCCGGATGATCGAGCCTGTCGGCTCAGCGCCGAGTGGTCACTAACGACAAGGAGGACAGGGGCAGTTTGGAGGGTTCCTTTGTGGACAGCACCTCCCCCTTGCACATCAACCGGTGGCGAGCAGCAAGCCCGAACGTCACTACGTAACTAGCGCAAGGACTTTACTCAAATGGCCAAGCACCAAATGCAAGGCACCTCGTGTCAACTCGTCAGCCGCCCGAAATGTGAGAGAAGGACCTTCGGCAGCAGTTTGCCCTTCTCACAGGCACCAGACAAACCGTCACAAACGATCTCCAGCCCCACGACCTCCCCTGTTTAGAGGCTGAGCCGTTTTATTGTGCCTGACGTCGACAATCCAACATTTTCCTCCCCACCTGACTCAGTCCCCACACGGACTCGACCCTCACCGACCCATTCCTAATCCTCCAGGTCCCGTGTCGACCTTGGCCTCAAGCTGGCCACATTCTCACTGCAGTCGCTTGGGCAGATTATTGATCCAGTAAAGTTGTACCTCTTGTGAGGTGAATTATGAAATATGTATGCCGGGGCTGCACTCCGTTTCCGTGAGCACGGCGATATGACCGCTTGAACCCTTATATGGTAGCCCCAGGCAAGCCTCGAAATACATAACCGACACCCCTTGATAATCCCGAGCTCGGAAGGGCTCATATTCGAAAAACCAAGCCCAAACCAATCCTTATGCCTAGATGAGAAAAACAAATGGTATCAAAAGCGCCTGTTCCATATTGGTCCCCTTGTAAATCGCGAACGTCTTTGACTCATGCGCCCATGGTCCATCAACCCCCAGGCAACACCGGCCAAGCAGCCATCCTGGTGGTGAAAACGAATGGTCCGAGATCAGATTCAAGCCCAGACATGACGCTTTATGGTGTCAACATAAACATCCCCATCTTGTCAGGACCATCATCGCCTTTGCCAGGCCGCCCTTCTTGCCCACTCTTGGCGGCCACTGAACCGACATGGTCGAATTCTCGTCCTCTGTGCTCGCTTCCGAGCAAAATAGCGTCATGACCCCTTCGTGCGAGCACTTGCCATGTGTCCCGTAGTGATAGGAAGACGACAACGGGGTTTGACATGGGGAGGTGTCATCGTTGGCGAGCCCCGTAAGTGCCTCCATGCCCTGAACCGCCAACCAGCGTCTGGGTTTCTTTGCTTTGTAGCGGAGGATAACGTTGGGGAAATCGCCGATTGGTTGGGGAGTTAACTTTCGGCGATGTCGTCCCGTTAATGACTGATCGGTCGAGGAAAATGGTTCTTGTCTCGGCTGGAGCCGATGAGCCCTCGTTACTCTGTCTTGGTTGACCTGGGGCTGCCTTCTCTGATGCCGCCGACTGCATCACCGCGGTCTTTGGCACCTGCTGCCTTGGTCCCTTCTGGTGGCGATCTGCCGCCGCACCCCTTTACGAGCCGATGGCGCTGCAAAAACATGTTAGCACCTGGTCCTCTCGAGACAAGCAATCCTCGGCACCCAACTCACCTTCAGCGCATCTTTCCGGGAAAACCGCTTGTCGCAGTCCCCGCACGGATATGGCTTGACGTCCATGTGTATCCGGCTGTGCCGTTTCAAGTCGTGGTTCCTGTTGAAGGCATGCGAGCACTTATCGCATCGGAATGGGCGATCACGATCCGACGGTGTTGGATGAGTGGGATGGTGGGCATAAAGGTTGTGCGGATGATGTGGAGGCAACCCGGGGTGGTGGCCATATCCCCCGAGGCCCATACCGCTGACCATGGTTAAAGGAGCGCCCGGATGGTGCATGTTGCTCAACACCGGGCCCGGAATCGGCCCATACGAGGCATATGATCCCATGGGTGGCGGGACATGGTGGCCCCGTCCTCCGGAGTATTGCAACGGCGGGGCCATTGCGGAAATCGACGCAAGGCCGCGTGGCATTGGCCCAGACGAAGTTGCCGGCGAGGTAACCGGTGATGCCTGCGTCACGGGTGATGGATATGGCGGGAAAGAGGCCTGCTGCGATGTCGAGGTTGGCGGGTAGTAATTTGTCGGAGTGGGCGGTGCACGGTAGGAATTTCCCTCTTGCCCTGTGTGTTGACCTCCCTGTGTGCTCTGCCCTGAGGCTGCCGGACGAGCGAGCCCAGATTGTTGGTGCCCTCCCTGTGGCTGCGAGCTTAGTGGTGACCCTAAAGCACTTCCCCCGGCTCCGGCCGAAAATGCTGGCTGATCCTGGTACGGGTGCGGTGCTGATACGCTCTCACCGTTGGGAGCCGACGACGAGGCGCGGGGAGCAAAGTGCTGAAGGGAAGGCGACGACGCTCCGTACGATGGCGGTGCCCGGGCATAAGATGACTGGGCGAGTGGGCCTGACGAGGCCGTTCCGGAATTGGAACTTGCGTACGTGTATGCCGAGAGTTGTGTACCCCCCGGCGTCGGCCATGAGCCCGTCATGTGGTTCGAGTAATAGAGTGACGCGCCTCCCGGCGGGGACGACTGGGAGCTGGTACTGTGGGAGCCGGACGATGCGAGTCCGTCGGGTACGACCCCTGTGGGAGTTAGAACACGAGTGCTTGCGGTGTTTGTAATCTTGAAAGTTGCGTCTGGTGGCAGGGGAGAAAGGGGAGGGCGGTGTCAAAGATGTGATTGGAAGCGTCGCGCTTGCCAACGCGACGCCTTCTGGGCCGCGGGATTGTAGCCACTCGGGCAAGTGAACATGACTGTGGAAGCATAACGGGATCTCGCGTACTTGGTATCTCTGGGGGCGGGAGTGAGAAGGTGGGCAGGCTCGTTGCCGCCGGTCTTTTAGACGCCAGGCTTGGGACGCCCATACTACTCCGGTCGAGGGTGGACGGCCGCGGCGACTGGAGCTGCCGGATCGTCTGGCTGTGTCTCTGTTGGCCTCCGGTAGGTTCTCCTTCGGTGTAGCTGTCTTAGACGCGACGCAAAGGGCCAGGACCGGACAACGAAGTTCGTGGGCAGCGATGGACGTCGGTGACGTAGGAATCTCCCAACTTTGTGGGAGGGTGAGGGCTGGATTGGGTCGGACTGGAGTCAAGAGACAATGACTGATGAGACGCAGGCAAGGCTATGTAAGATGGTGTAGAAGGCTGAAGCCACGACGCCAGACGAACCGCCATCCAGGGACGACAGAGACTTTAATGTTTCTGAGCCTTCCTCGCCGTGGACGTACAGGGTGTGTTTGGATGCAGTCCGCGAACAAGGTGTGGAGTGTCGATCGCTCGCCAGAGCAGATGATGTTCCCGATTATTGGATGCTGAAGCTTCGGGTCCGGGACCCTGTCGGCAGAGGCTCCAGGATGTTGGGGGGGGGGGGTGAGTGAGGAACAAGCCGGTCCGCTGGGTGTCTCTTGTCTCTTTTGTTTCCCTTCTCTGGCTCTGTGGACTCTTGGTCGAATCTGTGGAGTGAACGGGGCGCCGGTACTTGGGCGGCAGGGCTTCTTGGGGTTGCGCCGCCTCGTGCCTCGTGCTTTGTGCTCGGCAAGGGGGGGGTGGGGAGGGGAATGGGGTTGGGTTCTTGGAGCAAGGACCAGGCCTAGAGAATGCTAGCGCGGGAGGGCTGAAAGACAGGGAAAGACAAGCTGGGAGCGGCGAGATGAGAGAGCCACACCCTTTCTTTTTTCACTGTCGTCCTGGGAAATTGGGGTTTCAGTGACAAGGCCAGGCTACTGGCAAGACACTGCACCATCTGCTGCGTGCTGAATGCAGTGACAACCGGCAGGTACGCCGGCCTAGGAATGCGCACTGCAGCGTGTGCAGCAACGATCGACTCGAGACACGGTGCCTGCAGTGCAGGGGCGGAAGCTGCGATGCTCGAGCTCCCCTTTTGTCGTCTCAGGGGAGGAACGACTTGGTGGTGGAAGGCTTGATCTTTCCGGGTTGAAGTGTTTCCACGTTGATACAAGGAAGGAGCAGCGGCTCGCACTTGCAGTAGGTCAGGCAAACGAGGCAAGAGTCTGCCTTGCTGGGAATTTCCGTGAGCAATTCTGCCTCCCAAACTTCTCAACTTGTCTAGATCTCAGGGGATGAAAAGATCTGTTAGAATCGCTGGTCCACCGACAGAAAGCTACCAATGCGAGGGTCTCCCCGCGCCATGGAGTTTGTGCATACGGTACCTTCAATACCCGGACATGGGACATGAGCGATCGAGAAGCTAGGGAGGGGTGTGCCTAGGAATTCACTAGAACGAGAACGAGGCCCCAGAAGCCCGGCCCAGCAAGGACGTCCAGATGCGGCATAGCCTGTCTGTCTGAGACTGACCTCCACTGACAGGAGCTGTCCAAGTGCTGGGGGTTCGGTCTGCAGTCAAGCATCTTGATTGCACCGGCAGCATGGCTCGCCAGCAAAACGAAACCTTGGTCGGCTGGAAAGTTGACATGGACACGGCCCGAGGGATTGAGGGAGTCCCGAGGCGAAAGCGCCTTTCCTCGTAATCGTATCTCCCACAGGTTCTCGACTTGGAGCAGCTCCATCGCGCTCTCCGGGCAGCATCTACGGTTCTTCGACACCAGATGCTTTCAGACGCTCAAGACCTACGGGTACTGACACAACAAAAAAAGACCCGGAACGTGTTCCAGCACCGCACACTCCCTATCCAAGACACCTCGGAGAAAGGAGCCCGTCGAGGCGGTCCGGGCTCAGGCAACTGCCGCGGCGGACGGAAGACCCCGCGAGTCCCAAGCTTCAGCATCCCCGAGGGTGTCTTTCCATCTCGTCATCTCTGTCGAAATGCCTCAAGGGCATGATGTGCAGCAGGGATTGAGATCCACACCGGTTCAAACTCCATTCAAGCTCCCCCCCTTCCCCCCGCCGCGGAGGCCATCTTTAACCCTTGTCCCTTGGGGTTGGCGTCCCAACGGTTGAAGAGTCCCGAGAAGCGGCAGTTTGGGGGGATCATTCCCACCACCAACACAACCTACCCGCGTGCGCGGCGGCCGCCACAAAAACCCAGTGACCCAGGATGGCGGAGAGCGACGCGGCAGGCAGGGGGAGCATGTGGACACTGGAACCGCTGAAGCAATGGACAGGCCACCTCGCTTGCACACAGCTGGGAAACCTAGAATCAAGGATCCTTGTCTTCCATTGGAAACAACCCCAGCCCCAATCCCTGATACCGGGCGCCATTTCCTCCCCCCCGCTTGCTTGGCAACCCACTCTTGGCGAAATTTTGGGCTCGATTGGGATTAGGCTACCCAGCATCGCGGGAGTGCCCAGACTATTTTCATACCGTCAGACCAAGCCAGACCGTCTGGGCCCCGCTTGCAACAAACAAGGTTGCCGCGGTTTCCGTCTTGTCGATGTCTTCCTCAAAGAAGTGACCGAAACGCAGATTAGGGAGAGAGGAATGGAGACTGATGCTCATTAGCTGAACTTTTGATGAAAGCGAAAGAGCGAACGCGCGAGTTCCAGTTGGTTGGCAAGGACCAGGTATGTACGAAAGTCCGGCCAGGGGAACGTTGATGGAGTTATTTGGACAGACGCAGCTTCATCAAGTGGGAAGCTGCATTGACAGCCTTCCCGCGGCACTGGCACTTTCAATTGTGGAGCAGAATGCGCCCTCGATGCATGGGTCTCCTGCGCCACCCGTCCGTTTAGTGTCATCTGCTGACGGCGCGGGACACGCGCGAGACACAGAAATCGGATTGAATCGTGAACTATTTGGATGATCCGCGATGGGCCGACAAAGCTCTGGCCCTGTCTGAAATTTCTAAAGTTTCCCAAGTCGGATCTTTGACGAACTAGTATTACGGAAACTTCAGTCCGGAGCTGCTTGTCTCCCTAGTGCGAAGACATTTCCGGCCCCCGCAGCCATGCATGGAAAGCTCTTCAGCTGAAGGCCAGAATATGATTGTGATTGCAGGGGTTTGCTTTTGCGTGATAATTGATAACCTTAACGAATGGATGGTGACAAGACAAGACCAGGGGCCATCGGTGTCTGGTTCTTGGGAGAACGCGGGAGGGTCGACCGGCTGGGCGCCAATGCTGCAGTCTCCACGTGCATCCCGTCTGCCTCACCCGTTTTTCACTCGTTCTTCTGATGGGCTGAAGTGAAGAGGTCATCCAATCATGATCATGGGGAATATTCGAAGGATTCGGGTTGGCTTGGGCGGCGGCATGGAAGGATGTTACCCGGAACCGTTCGAGCCGTTCCAGCTTCGCGTGATCCCCCTATTCCTGACTCGGGTCAATATCGATCTGAATGTGACTGTGTCGTGTAATCAATACGACCACGAGAGATAGGTACGTACTAGAAGTGCCGTGCCGTTGTCTTGGACATGGAAGAAGAAGAATGACTTGTCGGATGTCGGTGCCGTGGAAGCAACCGTGACCCCTTCACACAGTAGAAACGAAAAACGAGTCTTGCTCCATCCGGGAATTTTTGACGAGGACAAGCCGGAGCAGCCAACCACATGACGGTTTTTATGGTTTCAACAACACACCAAGAGGCATTTTGCACAGTACCGTTCTACGAAAGCAGCTGCGCGCAGGCAGCAGATGGAAATCTGGCCTTCATTTGCTCAAGTGATCGACCCGTCCCACCCTCCCCAACTGCTGGGCCTTGTCACACCACATGGGTGTGTGTGGTTCTTCGCGCTTGTTTGTGTTACCTGACCGAGCTGCAGCATGTCAAGAATGTGCGATCAAGGGGGGGCCAAGGGGGAGCTAAAGAAGCTAAAGAAGCGGACTTTGGGGGGTAGATGGCGCGCCCCATGCTCCCCTTCGGCTTCCCCTGGGTAGACCCTGGAATCGATGCTGCGTGGCGTCAAACAAGGTTAATGAAGGCATCCGGGGTCGTTGCCAGATCTTGGATAGTGGCGTCGGGAGGGAGGATTCCCGGAGACGTCTCCGGACGAGTACTTCGTATCTCTGGCTGGACAGCAAAGACAGCACACTCTTTACTTTCTCCAGAAACGGTTCCTTGAGTAGGATCGAAAACACCCACTCATCGCGTTGATGTTGATGGATTCTGCCCCTCTTTCGAGAGAGCAAGCAAACCCTCCCGAGATTCCGTCCCTAAAGGAGCGCCCAGCCGATTCCCAAGCCGAGGACACCCGGGATTCAGGGGCAACAATCTCGCCGCTGACGGTACTGATCAGCGGACGTCAAAAATAGTGACAACGTTCGCTTGTTAAGGTTAAAGCTCTGACACAGCCGAAATGCTACTAACCCAAGTCAGTGAACGTTGCTGTCGATGACCGGTAAAAGCCGCAAGAAAAAAAACTGTTGTCGGTACTGTGTCGTGTGTGCGAAGCCCAGAGAAGTTGTCAACGGCCGACAGCTCGCGCTTGACATTGTTGAGGACTCGCGCGCTACCCGACAACCGACAAGGGGCAGTTAACGTGAATAGAGTCTGTGGAAATTTCAGTGTTTCTCCCGTACCTGTCGGGAAGCAAGTGGTTGTTTCGAGCCTTCCCGAGAGCCGCGGTGGCTCACCGGTTGTCAGGTTGACCAAGGCAAGAGCCAAGGGCTTGTCACAGCAAGCCACGACGCCATCTCCCGGTGGGCTGCGGCACGGTGGAACTCTGACTAAACGCCTAATTGCACGGTGTTGGTATCAATATTTTACTGTGTGCCCAACCTGGTCCAGATCCTGGTGGGGGCTATCATAACAACACACCAGCAGCAACCTGGAAAGTGACAATCACCTCGATCAAAAACAGTGGCGGGCCAAGGGATCACCAAAGTTTCAAGGGTTTATTTTGCGCGAACGGTAAAATACTACGTAACTGATCCATGTTCGGAACGACACCGAGACTGGGGAAGGTCGAGATTCCATGGGCCTGGCGATCCAATATTCTCCTGCATGCTTTCGGCGGCTGCGGGCTTTGTTTTCAGCTTCTCGAGGGACGGGATGAGGGACGGGATGGCAACCGGGAACTCTCCTTTCTGTGACGGGTTGAAAGGGGGGATACAGCCCGACCAGTAAGAAACATTTGAAAACAGCACCTCCGAACCTGGAAAGTTTGAGCCGCAACTGAATGGCTGAAAGTCAAGCTGGCGGAATGCAACACCACCAAACCTCGCGCATTCATATCCAATGTATCCATCCTATCCTCAATCAGCATTTCTCCCTCTGCGCCTCAGCCGCCCCGACGGTGAAACCGCCCCTCTCGCGGCTCCGGCGGAATGGCGGGACAACGTGCACTTGCCACGGCGTCGCTACCAAACGGGCGGGTTTTGAAGCCATTCCCGGCGGCGCTCGGTGCTCGGCAACAAAAGCCACCTTCCACCATTCTCGCTGGCACCTTCCAAAACCGGACAGCTCTCCCCAGATTTTAGTCTGCAGCCAAAAAAACCTAAATTCCGGGACCTGCATCGGCAGCGACATTCGATGGGAGATCCGAGATCCGGCCTGGACGTCGAATGTTCGGGTAAGTTCCCCGGGACGGAAGGTCCAGTAACAGGAGGCGGAGAGACGACCGCGCTGAGGTCGCCTTTTCTCAAGCACTATTTTTCATGCAATTGTCTTTCCCAGGTGCATCGATTTGCGTAGCATCATTGGCCACAGGACGTGCTCTGCTCAACAGTCGAGAAACAAGACGCTCAAGCCGAGTCGAGATGCCAAAAAAGAAATGACGATGCGAGAGTGACGCGGTCGGCAACCGGCATGTGTAATTCCCGCCCCGTCGCACAATCCGACTGTGATATTGCCATATGCCGCCGAGTCCGTGTCACCTAGGTAGGTTTCCTCGCTGCTCCTTGAGACACGCACGCCGGTGCCCTCAAAAGGGCGCCGCGACGCGTCTTGGCTCACGCACGAACCAGCTCATTGCCCTCTCTGGAAACGGTTCCGCAGATCTTGCAGAGCGCTTACACAGAGAATAATTACACTGCCTGTATGTAACAGTATCATCTAGGTATTGATCATCAACTTTGGTCCCACACAAGGGCAAGGGGCCTCCAGATGATGGGCGACTGTCTCAATCGAGTCTGTTGCACCAGCCGAAAGTAAACAAACCCTCAGGAGGTCGCCAAAAAGGGGTTGCATCAAACCATGAATTGACCTGCTGGGCGACCCCCGAAACACCCAGAGCCTTAAACACAGGCTCACAGAAAATTAACAACAAACCAACCAGTTCCAATACCATATTAATCTTCAGAATATTCCCCTACTCTGCCAGACTTCCTGGATAGAAAGTGTTCCAAGTCACACATCACAGAAGCAAAACAAGTGCGAGCATAATGATGACCTTGCATTCGCGATACCCATCTCATGTTTATTACGCCCGAACAATATCCCCATCTTCCGACACGCAAGTGACAAAAGAAAAGAGCAACATAATAAACAATTAGAACAAAAATAGGCCATACGAGTAGCGCAAAGTAAAACTATCTATTCTAAAAGCCAGCAAAACATAAATTAAAAAAGTCCAGGGCCAATGATGGAACTGATTCGACAGTCCACCATACCATACCAGGAAGTGAAGTGAAACTACCAAATATCTCCGAGACACCCACCACCAACAACAGGCGGCTGTTGGCCTCCAGAGAGAAAAATAAGGGGGGTATCATTCTAGTACATGTAATGTAATGGTAGCCTTGGATGCTGCCCTGCTGTCCTGCTTGAGTGCCAGCAGGCAAGCAAGCAAAAAGCAAAAGTAATGTCTTGAGCCAAGAAACAGAAAAGAAAACAGAAAAAAAAGAGAAGAAAAAAAGAAACCATTAGACTATCCCTATCTCTCGTTGCTCACCGCTCCCGCCACATTACGCCCACGCCTCTTCATCCTCCTGTTCTGCTAATATCTTGACACAAGGAAATTTGTTGACAAAGGAAAAGTTAAGTTCAGTAATTCCTCAGAGTGACTGACCGCCACTCTTCACAACCTACACCTAGCTAGCATCTGTTCGTTTCAGTCATCCTCCTCAAAAAACCCCGCATCATCAAAGTCCTCAGCCTGCGCGTCATCGTCGTACGCGCTCGAGCGCATCATGGGCGGCGTAACAGGCACAGGGAGGACCCGTCTGGGAGCAGGAGGAGGGGTTCCCTGTCTCGCCTGTTCCGTCTCTTCCTCCTGAGGCGCCACGGCCTTGCCCTTCTGGCTGTTGTTGCTGCTGTTGTTCTCAGAAGAAACCGACGCTGGTGGTGGTGGTGCCAGCGGTCTGGGCCTGTTGGCAAGGTCCTGCGCTGTAAACCGGCGACCGGTGCTCGAGAAGGCCGTGGGCTGCTTCTTGGCCGGGGCCGTTGTAGGGGTTTGCGCCCGCATGCCAGAGGCCGGCGGGGTCAGGAGCCCGCCGAGAAAGCTGCCCCCCTGCCCGGAGCTGGTCCGTGACGGGGTTGCGTTCCTCATGGGTGCGGGGGACGACAATACCGCGTCGCGCGTCTTTCTCCAGTTGCCCCACGCTGCGGCGAGGGGACCGACGGCCTGGGCAACGCGAGGCGTCGCTGCGTCGCGGATCGTGGCGGCGATGTTGGGCAAGTTGATGGCGGAGCCGCCGTTCATGGCCCGCTCGCGCTCCTGCTCCTCCATTTGCAAATTAGCCTTGAGGCGGATGGCGGCGTCCTTGACAGCGTTCTTGTCGTAGTCGTCCCGGCTGAGAGCACCAATAATGTCCTGCAGATCCGAGTGTCTGACGGCAAGAAGCTCGCGCAGCCAGGTAATCTCGTCATCGCGCTTGGAGATCTTGGTCTCTGCGTCGGGGTCCGTCTTGGCGAGCTTGCTCTCGAGCTCTTCAATCCTCTGCTCGCGCTCTTGCAGTTGCTCCTGCAGCACCATGATCGACTCGCGCAGAGCTTGCGGCGAGATCTTCTCAGGGAGCTCGAGCTGGCGTGAACCAGCAGGCTTGGATTGAGCGAGGGCCGGCTCCGAACCGGCAGCAGACTTGGCAGCCTGGGCGGCAGCACGGGCAGCCTCCTTGGCGATCTCGAGCTTCTCTTCCAAGTGGGCCACCTTGTCTTGTAGGTACTCCGACTTGGACGTAGAAATGCTCAAGCGCTCCAGGAGATTCTGCTCGGCCCGCTGGGCATCCTCGGTCGTGTTGCTGAGCTGGCGTTCGTAGCGCGCCTGCATATCCTCAAACTCGTTCTGCTGCTTGCGCAGGAGCTCTTCGACTGCAGCCTGCTTCGAAGTCTGCGCCTCCTCGAGGAGCATCTCGTGGCGGGCCCTGGCCGTGTCCGCATCCAACTTGACTTGGTCGAGCTGGGCCCTGAGTCTTGCCATCTGATCCTCGAGTTCCTCGCGCACAACATTAACCTCGTGATTCGCATTCTCGACCTCGGCTTGCATCGCATCGCGGGTACGCTGGACCTCGCGCGCGCCGGATTCCCTGGCCTCTTGGAATTCGGCTTGGTACCGGAGCGCGCTCTGGTGCAGGTTGTGATTCTCGGTGCGCATCTCGGCGAGGAGGGCTTCGAGCCTCTTGCATTCGGCAACGGCCCTCATGCCCTGGCGTTCGTTCATCTCGAGCCTCTCGAGCTCGGTTTCGATGCGCTCGCGAGTCCTTGCCTCGGCCTGTAGTCTGGCCTCCAAGACCTCTTGACGAGCGAGCAGCGCCGATTCCTTCTTGGCCCGGCGAGCGATCTCCTCAGTGATCTGGCTTGCCGCTTGCGTCATCTCTTCTTGCAGCCCGATGAACTTGGTCCGCCAGGTGTCGCGGACGCGCTCATTCTCCTGCAGTTGTGTGCCCAGAGTGTCAATGAGCTTGTGAATCGCCTTGTTCTCGTCGAGGGCTTGAGCGAGGTCCTTTTCGCGCAATGCAAGGTCTTTATCGCGTTGCTGAGTGATCCTGACGATGCGATCCGTTTCGGACCGCCAGTGCTGAGTTTCCTTTCTCGCCTCCCGCACCTCGGCCTCGAGGGCATTGATGCGGTTCTGCGACTCGCTCTGCGATTGTTGGGAGTTGGCTTGGCTAGTCTCTAGGAGGGCCAGGCGCATTGCGCTCTTGTTTTGCGCAGCCTCAACCAACATGAGCTTCTCGTCCCTCTCGTCGACAAGCTCCCGGAGACGCGTCTCCTCTTCGGACGATACCCGAAGGAGACGTTGGACTTCCGCAACCTTGTCCTCAGCGGCCCTCCGTCCTTTGGTCTCCTCCTCCGATTGTTGCTCGGCATGTTGCGCGCGCTCTTCCAGATCGGCAATGCGCTGGTTCAAGGCGGTCTTGTTCATCATCTCAACCTCGATCCTGGTGGAAGCAGACTGAAGCTCGCGATCGATCTCTGCCACACGATTCTCAGCAGCCCGCCTAGCAGTGAGCTCGGCTTCCGCTTTGGTCTCCTCAGCGTGGACTCGCTGCTCAAGCTCAGCAATACGGGTCCGGAGCTCATTCATCTGCTCGTCGTTGTTCACCGGCTCAGGAGCGGGGACACGGCGTTCTACAACCTCCTCCACAATGTTCTTGACTTCCTCGCTGGGGAAGGGAGATTGGAGCGGTTGGCTGACCTGCTCCCTGATTTCCTCGAGGGCCTTCAGGACAACGGAGTTGTCGCTAGGCAGAGGAGCAGGGGCCGGGGCCGGCTCCGTTGGCTGGTTCCGGCGTTGCGCAGCAAAGGCATCCAGAACCGCGACTCGGATCTGCTCCAACCTGCGGTCTCGGCGCGGGCTCATGGAGCGCAGAGTGGCGGGTGCGTCGTCATCCTCATCATCTGCGTCGCTTTCACGGACCTCTGCAGAGACGCTGCGGCGCCGCTCGCGGCTGGATGGGCCACGCCTCGAGAGACTTGCCAACGCATGATTGATGTTATCCAGAGTCTGCTCAAGGGGGCCCATCCGGGCAGCCAGCAAACCGCCAACGAGTTGGTTGACACGCCCGTCAAAGAAGGCAACCCGAGACTCGAGCTTGGTTTGCTCGCCTTCACTAAAGACGCCTTCCCAGTCGCTAGCAGGTAGGCTCTCGCTGCCATTGAGACGGTGGATAGCACCCTCGAAGGAAAGAGCACTGTGTGGTGGATCGACAAAAGGATCTTCCAGGTCCATCGACGCTGGTCGGCGGTAATCGCCTACGCTAGGGCTGGGGGCATCACTGCGCAGGTGGATTTGGGGAGGCAGATGCGAAGGCGAGGAGTCGGCCACGGGCGACCTGGTTGGGCTGAGCTCGTGCCACTGGAGCTGCTCGACATAGGTTCTGTTGACACCCATATCCGGATTCTCGTTCAGGCGGCGCATAACTTCGTCGATATCAGCCATGGTTGGCTCGGCAGGAACAGCGTCTCCGGCATCTTCGTCGCCTGACCCAGCAGACAAGCTCTCGGCGACGGCTGGCGAGGCAGCCACGTCCACTCCCCGCAGCTCATCATCAGGAATAGATGAGGGAGGAGCAGCGAAACGTGATGCTGCGAGGCCAGTTCGTTTAGGCGATAGCGGCGACGAGCTTCTAGCATACCGGGAGGCCGAGAGCCCTTTAGCAGTCGGTACCGGAGCAGACGCAGTGGAAGCGGGCGGCCCGTGCTCCTCCGTCGGGTTTTCGATAGATTCTGCCACCTCTTCCTCACTTTCGTCATCCGGAGTTGCATCAACCGCCTCGTGCTCCGTCGTTGCATCCGTGTCCAAAGCAGCCCCAGACTGGTCCGCACGCGGTTCAGTCTGCTCGTCAGTGGCAGCATCAACAGCCTCCTCAGCAGGTGCGGCCCATGATGCCGCGCCGGGCACGAAAGCCTTGGCCGTCGCAGAGAGTGATTTCTTGTGCGCAGGCTTGAATGCGTCGTTGCTGAAGGGTCTAGTCTCGTTGAGGGATTGGACGTCGACGCCGGTCTTGGGTTCAAACGACGCCCAGCTCACGGCGGCCTGGACCGGAGACGTTTCGGATGGGCTGGCGGTTGTCTTTGTATCTGTTGCTTCCGAAACGATTGTTGACGACATATTTGTGTCCAGATTGGATTCATCAAACGACTTCTCCTCCATCGGTACAACATCCTCTTGAGTAGGTGTTTCCAACTGAGACTCGGGCACAGGCGTGTCCTCCTTGGTGGGTTCCGCAAACAGTGGCACGGTATCGTCATCGTCCGCCTCGGCTCGAGCCCTCTTGACACGAGAATTGTCGACCGCGCGGCCATCGGGACCGTCATGCACACCGCTGGGCGCGGGCGATTCAGAAATCTCTGGCCGAACGATCGGAATAGCCTTGGACTTCTTGCCAGACTTGGCGAGGTCGGCGTTGGCAAGGTCGATGTTGCCAAAGATGGAGCTGCCCCGGTTGCTGCCGCTTTCCGCACCCGACATGACAGGACTTGTGACAGAAGTGGGCAGGGAGTGCGGCGTGAACGCAGGAGCGTCGGGGCGGAATCTAGGGCCCGAGCTAGAAAAGCTGAAATCGCCCTGGGTTGGGGAAAAGACGGGTGCACTGGCATTAATCTTGGACGGCCCAACTGTTGGCAGGCTGGGGTGGCCGGAGTCGATCTGGTTCAGGCCTGTGTTGAACACCATTGGCTGGAAAGCAGGGGCCGGGAAAGAGAATGGGGGTGGCTGGAAGCTGTTTGCGCCCGGCTGGAAGTTGTTCGTCGGGTTGAATTTGAACTCGGGGGCCTCGACATTGAGCTTCGAGAAGGATGATTTGCTGCCGTGAGCGGGGCGGGGCTGACGGGAGCCATTGGCAGACCTCCCAGAATCATTGTCGGTCCAAGGATTGCTGGCGGTGGAGAAGGCACGTTGATGCAGGAGCTTGGAGAGATCCATATCCCGAACGGGCGTGCCCAGGTTGCTCGGGTTCGTCTCAATCTCAGAATCTTCAGCAGGCTGAGCGGCAATCTGCTGAAGTGTTGGCCTGAAGCCGCCTTCGTTGTTGGAGACGTCGTCTTCAGTGAAGTATTTCTGGGACAGAGAATGCCCACGGCTATGGGGCCGAGGGTGGTGCAGGACGAGACCATCCGCGTCGCCGGCAAACCGAGGCGGCTGAGGAGCAAACTGAACCAAGTTGTCGTCCGGGTGGGCGAGCGAGGATGGCACGGGAGCCGGCTCTACCATTTCGTTCTCGTTGTGCGGGCTGTAATCCTCGTCGTTGTCGAGCTGTGACCTCATCTGCTCTTCCAAGTGGTACTCTGCCTCGTCAATCTCCTGCTGCAAACTGTCGTTGGCATTAAGGCGAGCAAATCCAGGATCAGAGTTAACCGGGGGCTCATTGCTCGGGGCTTCTTCATCGACCTCGCGGAGTTCTTGCAGGCGGGGCGAAGCCCTGACAGGCGGCTGGAACTGATGGGGCAACGTCGGGTATTGGAGCGACTGATGGCGTTGATGTCCCATTGGGCCTCCCATTCCATCAGAGAAAGGGGAGGCTGGCGACATGATGGCGCTGAGGTTCGCAAGCGACGGTGAGCCACCACGATGCCCTTGTTGCAGCATCAACTGCGGCGACCACGCATGCGGCGAAGAAACCGAAATCGATGCCCGAGGGTTGAACTTGCTGGGAAACGGGCCCGGCGAGATACCGGCCGGAATGCCAGGGCTCTGGGTGGCCGATGTTGCAAACTGGCTGGGGAACGGGAATCCCGGGATTGCCTGGTTGCTCGACGCGGACGAGGGCGGAACCGGTGGGGAGAATGGGAGAGGAGGATACTGCGCCATGGTAGATGCTGGGGAAATCGATGGCGGAGGAGGATCGTCATCTCCAAACGAGACTCCCAAGGCGCGGAGTTTTGCCTCGTTCAACTCGTCGACGTACTTCTTCCATGCTGCAAGCCAATGTTAGAACACGAAGCGGAGGAACTCAATAGCACAAAACCTACCATTTAAATCTGGAAGAAGCACCGTCCAGCTTCCTTTTCGCCGTTCCTCTACTAAGTCGTCAGGGTCGGGCCAAGCACCCCTGCTCTGTGACTGCTCGCTGGCACTGGCGTCTCCAGCCGCCGGGTACAAGTCGAACCCGTCAATGTTGTAGCCTAACTGTTGCCAACTCCGCAGCATGCCAGTGACGGCAGACTCTTTAAGGGGAATACTGGATTTGCCCGGCAAGCCCCGTTCTTCGTCCCGAGGGAGGTAAACCAGTACAGACTTGCCCTTCCAAGGGACCCTCTTCTTGATCCGCGGTGTTGTTGCGTTTTGTGCCCGCTTGGCAACGGATCTCGTGGGTGTCACGGGGAGACTGGGCTCGCCGCCATTAGGGGCGCCGGCGGGCCCATTCGATCCTGAATGACGATTATTCGTTGGCGTGCGAGGTCTCTCAACCGCAGGCCTCGAGTCCCAAAGTACCCGGCCCGGGTCGGCAAATGGCGCGTGCCCGTTGAAGCCACCGAGAGCTGCCATGTCGTCAGGGGAAGCCATCCTTGCGGTCGCGGTTCCCTTGCTGAAATCCACGTGTCCTTGTCTCAATGTTTCGCTGCTGGACTGCTTCGCGAGGTCGCCCCAAGACGCGTCTCTTTGCCGGCTGTTCTTCTTCTTGCGGTTTGCCCTCGGTGTCCGTACGTCGTCGGAACCCAACCAAGCAGCCTCCTCACCGGAAAATGAGCCGCTCAATGAAGAGTTCTCACTGTCGCCGGTACCGTCGCTAAACCAATGACGCTTTTCCTGGTCGCTGCCGCCGGCGGTATGCTGGCGTATCCAACCCTCGGTAATTCCGTGTGCGAGACGCCGTGCTCGATTCGCGAGGACAGTCGCCGCTGCGCTGATCCCGGGTAGCCGTACCTCTGGCTGCGACTCTTGCACGGGTGGTGCGGGCCGAAGGAACGGGGTCTGGAGGTCCAGGCGATGGAGTGGTGAGTCCTCCGAGTCTTCGCTGCTCAGGCTCTGGCTGCTCGAGCTCTCGTGGCGTAGATGGGGCGGATACGGCGAACCCCACTGGTTGGCGCCGTATTGCGCAGCTTCGTCCTCGGACTCTGCAGGGCTATCCGTTGGCGTCCTCAATAACCCGAGGACTCGGTCGGGCAGCCTAGGCGCAGGCAAAGGTGGAAGCTCGGGAGACGCCTCGCCGTCGGCGGTGGAAGCACTGGACAGCGCAGGGGAGGCGGTCGGTGATCGAGAACGGTTTCGGGGGGTTTTGAAGCCCTCCTGTGCCGATGCACGAGGAGGAGTTTGCGGCAACGGCTTTGCGGAAGACGTCTTGGGCTTTGGTGTGAGTGGTCGAGTCAGTCGGTCCGTTGTTGGAATACTGAATAGATCCATGGGTGGTGGCTCAGCGTCTGGGGAAAATCCGTAGACTCACCAAGAACGAGATCAGCGCAGACGAGTCGGACGTCGTCTGCAACTGATTCTCGGGACTCCACGTGTCGCAAGTGTCTCTCTCCCGTCACCCCAGGAAAAACAGCGGTGTTCCCCGGAGAATAGCCAAGGATGTACGGAGTACCGTCGAGCAGACCGCGACGCGACGCGTTTCGTTACCGGAAAGTTGAGGCGGGTAGCGGGCGTGGTAGCCAAATTGAAAGAAGAAAAAAGGGGTTAAATTACAATGGTGCTATTTTTACGTTTGTACTGAATTAAAAGAGCGACAAAAGGGCGAGAAAGCGACGGTTTGGGACTTTTTGGCACATCGAGGCGTGTACAGTTGCTGCCAGGGGGTGGGCTTTCGTGTGGTGGCAGTTGAAGAGACTCGACCCTGCACCATGCAACAGGGAGACGCGAGGATGGCCGTTTGTCTGGCTTGGAGGAAACGGGCAGGCGGAGATGTCGTCGTGTTGGCCGGCTGGCAACAATTTTCTGGCTGGGAGAGCTCTGTTTTTGAATGAAGCGGCTTCCCTGCCCGATCCACATGTTTCGCCCGATAAGTTTAATCTCGCTGTCATTTGATTGATGGTTGGTACCTGGGGGCGCATCCACCTGTCGCCGAGAGAACCCCTGACCGCAAGTCACTTGCAACAATTGCACCCGCAATTAAGAGCAGGCATCGGCCAAAATTACATTACCATAAAGTCCAGTCTGCAATCGCGACGCCATCTTCTTGCAATCACCAAAACTTGGATGTATCTAAACCGCGAGGAATCTCCAGGTTGGACAACGTGGAGAAGCCACGACAGCCATGCAGGGTCCCTCTGGTACCAAAAAAGGGGATCTGCCAAGCGCGTGGGGCCGGGTGGCAGCTGCACGGACAGCGGAGCACTGAAGGCTCGACCCGCGAGCAAGATGCCGGATTGGCGTCGGATTTCACGGTCCTCGCCCTGACTGTCGGTATTCACGGAGGATGGAGTCGAGCAGGAGATATCACGATTTTGCTAGAATTCTAGTCCGAAATTTTACCTCTGCACCCGGTATCAAAATCTCCGGCTCTTGGGCATCGATTCGTCGATGATGGACCCGGGGACTCGGGAAACAATGGACTCTCGAGGTCGATGAGTCGATTGCCAATGAATCCGTGACGGCCATCCGTGGATGCATACGTCAAGCTAGCCAGCTCAGAACTTGCCGGTCACCATGCTGCCTGACCGGTGCCCGAGCGACAGCCATTGGTAAAGTCAGACAGTCTTCTGGTTGGTTCCAGCACTCGTTTCATTGGATTTCAAGTTGAACGACTTGACCGACTGACAACTAATTCGATGACTCCTTGAGCTCGCAGACTCGGCCTACCCCGACAAGCTCCAAAATTCCAAGATCCCAGAAACCGTCCATCACGCATCGCAAAAAAAGTCAAACTCGGCATTCGACCCAACCAGCACAGGCGGCGGAAACTCCTGGACAGCGGCCGACGCCGCCGTGCTCTTACACTGATCTATCCCACACAGCACACATCAATGTCCATTGCAACAAATGCACCCATGGAAGGACACAAGACTTACTACGCTGGTCATCACAATCGCCGACTTTGAACACGCCCTTCCCGGCCCCATTATTCGCCATATCAGCGCACTCATTCTTCTGGTTATCGCACGCCCGGTTTGCCGCCGTCTCGTAGTCCTGCTACATATCACCAACCAACAAGTTTAGTCTTCAATCTTATCCACACAGGCAAACCTAGATCCGGATGGATATTGCATGGGTCATCGAGGACGGGAGAGCATACAAAGGTATCGCCATCAACCTCGAACGGCCGCTCCGGGTCACCCGAGTTGATGATAGCCGACGCATGTGCACCGCCTAGGGCGCCGGTGAAAGCCTGGAGGTTTGTGCGGCCGTTCTGTTGTCTCGGAATAAGCATATCCATGTGGAACTTGCTCTGGTCGACAGAGAGGTTGATGCTCGTGGAGGCTACGCTGCCGGTGCCGGCTGCGAGGAGGTAGAGCAGGGCGTAGCGCATTGTGACCGGTGTGTCATATAGAGAGAGCTAGAGAGCTCGGCTGGTTTTCGGGTGGAAGGGAGAGTCAAATCCGTAGCGCATATATTAGAGTAACGGAGGTGACCAGAGGCCAACGATCGAATTACATGCCCAACTCCAGGAGAGGTGAAGCAATATGAACATCTCGAAAGATACCACACCCTACAACTCAACCACACAAGCACTGCCCAAACTCCAATCATCTCCAAAAGCACCTAGCAGCCACTATCAACACTGAAACTGTCTTGAGACAAATGCGATCAAGCCTCGAGGCTAAAAAGGGAGACAATGCCCGAGCACGTGACATGACACTTTGCATCACTTTGCATCACCAAGCCCGAGCCCCTGCATAAACTGCCTTCCCGGCTGCAGGTAAACTTAGAAAAACAAGTTCAGATGACGGGGTCAATGACCTTGTCAGATATCAAGCTGGCAGATGCGGATAAACCGACACAGAGCTAAAGTAGCGGGACCCCATCAACTCACTCTGTCCGCACCTCAACAACACACCAACCCAACAGAATCTTTGATGAGCAGTATTATTAAAGGTCTTACACACAGCGCCAGCTAGGTAGGTAGATAGGCAGATAGGTAGGTATTTCGTGCGGGCTCGGGGTATCCCCAAAGTCGCCAACCAACATCCGATCCAGTTTAACTAGAAGCCATCGAAACAAACATGAAAAAGAGTATCCGTAGTACGTAGAAGAAGAAAAAATCCCGTCTTGGTTGCGTTCCATTCCTTCCTGCGAATATTGCTCGAGCGTCGTGCCTCCCTTTCCTCCCAGTTCTTCGCCCCCAACAACCGACAAAACCGCGCACAGTTATCCTCGCCAGCCCTGCCCTGCCACGTTTGCACGTTTGCACGTTCCTCCCGCGACTCGGGAAATCATTAGCTACCTAGCACGAGGCCAGCCATTGTGACTCTTCCCACCACTCTATTGATGCCAACGGCGAGATGATGATCCGCCTCCCAGGCTTTCCGAACGAAAAGGGTGCTGATGCTGACGAATGCATGCGAGAAATGGGTCCGTAAAAACTCCGTGATGTTGCCAGGAAGAAAGAAAAAAACATCGACGGATGACGCAACGCCGGCGCGAGAGAGACTTATGAACAAAAACAGATTCGTGTGCAGACTGTTTAAAAGTTCGCCGCCGTGTTGACCTGGGTGGGCGCGTGGTAGCTCTCGAGGGTGCTCTGGAAGGGGGTGCGGCCGCCCATGGAACCGCCGGACTCGGGCTTCTCGACGCCGCTGTGGTAGTCCATGAGCACGTCGTTCTCCTCCTGGTTGCGCTTGCGGCCCCAGATGCGCCAGGCGACGAAGGCCAGCCCGCCCAGGATGATGGCGCCGCCGACGCCGACCACCACGCCAATCACCGTGTTGCGCGTCTGCGTCGACATGCCCGACTCCTGCGTGTTGCCGTCGTTGTTGGCGAGGCTCGGGGGGGCCGTGGTGACGGTCTTGCTGGTGACGGTCGACTGCGAGCCGTCGGCGTTGGTGATCGTTCGGATCTGGGTGATGGTTGATACCTCGACAGACTGGGACTCATCTGGCCCCTTGGTAGGCTGGGAATCACTATCATCATTATTATCGGTTGATGATGTCTCTGGGGCCGTGGTTGGGTCAGGGGAGTCGTCGGACGATGTGCTGGAAGGTCCATCCTCCTGCTGGGATGATGATGATGATGACGAGCTGGTCGGGGGCGCTTCTGTCGAAGTCTGAGTCGCGGTCTGAGTCGGGGTCTGAGTGACGGTCGGAGTGGTGCTGGTTTCGGTTGGCTCATCGCTGGTTGTCGTCGTCTCCGCCGGCGGAGGATCAGATGTCGTCGTCGGGGTATCCTTATCCCCAGTGTCCTCCTCATCATCCTGCCTCCGCTGAATCATCTTCCCATCGCGGCCGACGCGCCTGACATCAGCAAAGGTGGCCTCGGCAACAGATATCGCCGAAAGTCCTACGACGAGGTACTTGAGTGCTTTCGTGAGCTGCATCGTGTCGGATTGGCGCGTGACGAGTAAAACGCGCGATGATGATTTAGTTTGAGGGGATCAAGGCTCGGCGCTCTCGGGAAGTCTGGCCCAATCGAAACTTCGATCCTCAAACTTTTGATCGAGCGATGGTTTTTTTTCTTGTGTTTCGGGTGGGACGGCGGCCAAGCCGCAAAAGAGGTGGTTGCTGCGCAATGAGATGAAAGGTTTTTGTCGTGTGACCCGTGTGACCCGTGCAGTCGTAGGAAACGGCCAAACCGATAATATTTGGTGGAAAACAAGCAAAATAAAATAACGAGTCAACGAGAGCGGGGAAATGCGGGAAAAGGTAACGAGTGGATGTGGAAGATGATTTTCTCGGGATAGTGTTGTGAAGAAAAGGATGGGCCAAGCAAATGTGTTCAGTCGTTTGGAGATGATTGCGTGGGCACCTCGAATGCAGAAAGGGAGCCGAGTGGAAGAACAGGGGTCCTAGCTAAAGGGATGGGGCAAAAAGGGGGGAGCCGCTCCGTTCTTGGGGCTCGTATCCCGGCATCGTGAGGCCACCAGACCCGGACAGTTCGGCATCGGGGGACAGAGCTGCAACAGGTGATCCACTCTCCTCGCGCTCCGTCGCTTTCCCGACAGTGTGCCACTGCTTTGTTGTTCAAAAGAGGCATCATTGAAGCACGGAAACCTCGTTGGCGACACCACCAATTTGGAGCAAACGAACAATCCTCACTTCCACACCCCGGAAAAGTGGGCCGAAACAGTTCGCCAAGCGAAGCGCCACTGCACCATGTTTGGCGTGCATCTGCGATGCCCGCATATGGCGTGCGTTCCACCTTGAATCCAATCGACTGGTGGTTATCTCGAACTCCAGATCCCGTCTACAATTTTCTCTCAGTAGTGTACATAACATCCAACGCCCAGCCAGCTTGATGGGCTTGGCTCGACTCAGCCGTCCTTCTGTCTCCGAACAAGCCCCGGAAATGCCGGCCTGTCCACCAAAAATAACAGGGTCGTTGGACCCTCAGGAACTGCTTAGGTCATCGCTCAGTGCATAATCCCGCGGCATGCCAGAGCGGGGTTGTCCCCAATGGCTCAAAGCCAACCATTTCGCACAGAAAGCCCCGTTGTTTGGCGATCGCCCAAATCGCTGCTGTGAAAGGAAAGCAAGCATGGACGCCGATCGGCAGAGTCCCTGCGGCCGGCGCTCGGACTGGCCAGAAGGGGCCGGGACGCTGAGCCACCACCTGCTGACACTTGAGACGAAAACAGGTTTGGCACCGGCCTTGAGCCGCTCGAAAGCCGGCACACCGGCCAACCGGCGTCTCGACCGACGGAGAATCTCCGCTCCGGGTGCAATGCGGATGGCGCAAGCGGCTCGAAACGAACTGCCCGTTCCGTTCTGTGTCACCGATGCGTTGTTCTTCGTGGCTTTCGACAGCCCGTTAAGGAAACGGCCAGAAGGGTCGATCAAGCGATGTAACCACACCATCCGTCATCGACAATCTGGAACTGCCGACCAGGAACCAAGATCTTCTTGTTTTGAATCTAGGACTTAGTTCACCCAGAGTGGCAAACTCGAAGATTTACAGGTCGAGATATTCCGGATCTCATCAGAGCACAAATTCATCATGAGATACGTGGAGGCAAATAATTACTTGTTCTCCGTGATCCGCAGACAACGAGACGTTACATGCTCTCTTGGACTCATTGCTTCATTCATGAGATTCAAGGTAGATACGAAGTCGGTGAGTTGGTTACATGCTCTCTGTACCGGTCATCACTGTCGCTCGAGTGGCAATAAGCGGCCGTGACGATCACATTTTCGCGTGTAAATCTGCCCAGTGATCAACTTAACGGCAGTATTAAGAGAGTCATGTTTGTAAACAAGTATTTATCCAGCGATCAGAGTCACGAGAAGGCGCCGTGACCAGAAAGTAGATGTGGATAGACTCGGGACAAGAATATAAATGGCCAACTAGCACAGCGTTCATCATCGAGGACGTGCGAGGTAAGCAACCGGGGGAGGAGACCACGGAGGCCACGATGTTTCTGGAACAGACCTCTATCCGTACACTATTAAAACACATACAAAGTTCGGTGAGTGACGAGACCTAGTCATGCAGCGAGATGTCTTGTAAGGACGGCATGCCACCTGGTTGGGTAACACCAATGCCATGTTGAGAAAGGGGTCCCAGACCGTTGATACTGCCTAACCAGTCCCTCACTCAACATAAACTTAAGCACATGTAGGGCATTTCCTGTTTGCCATACACCAATGCAGACACTGTATTGGTTCCCAAACATCCTTTTTGCCTTTGCCTCTGCCACCCAAGCAGTTCCATCGCCGCCTTGATGACTGATAGTCATCATGGCGTCCTCCATACTCAAAAGTGTGGAGTAACGATTATCCACACCCATCACATAGCATGGGAGATCGTACTGACAAGGAACAGGCCAAGGCAGCTGACCGATTGCGTTCCTAGCTACTACGCAGACGCCAATGAGCTATTGATGTGATGGGAATGACGGTTGCCACTCTGGAGGGTGACCACGAGGTGCCATATCACGGTCCATTGGCAGAGAGGCGGCGGTAACAGCTTGAGGGGAAACTCTTACACTGTTTGTATTGCACACCAACCCTCGACCGTCCACGACAAACAACTGCTCACTTTCCTGGCAACTATATTGTACCAACTCGAGGAGCACCAGACTTCAAATCTCGGGAGTGGACAGAGCTCTCTGGGCTCCGCTTAGGTATGCATCTCGGCAGTGACCCATGTTGGAGCGATATGGCGATACAGTACTGGAGAAACTGAGCACTCTTCTGAGATGATAAGTCAGAAAGAGTCAGATATTCAGCGTCTCTCGGCAAACAAAAGAGCGCTCCAGACACAACTTCATGACATCTGTCAATGCTTTGAGCACGCCATTACTTTTTGGAGAGAGAACAACAAAGGGGTGCTGCTGGACTGTCATACCCTCTTGCACGACGGGGTTCGCCGCGGTTGGTCTCGATGGGAGAACGAGAAGGAGATACGTCTAAATGAGACGTGGATCCTGGCATACGATCCCTGCGCGCACAATCCCTTTAACCGCATCACCGTCGCCTCAGGCGGTCTCGTCATCGGCATCAAGTTTCCTAACCACCAAGACAAAGAGGCACAGTATATTGAGAACCTAGGTGCGTTTATTAAGAAGGCTAGGGACGAGGTTCCAGGCGTTCAGGGGCTCGGCCTGGTTAGCCCGGCCGCGACTGAGCCGCCCAGTTAAGCCCAAACTACCTCTGAACGCCTGGTCTACTTTAAGGAACGTGAAATTGGGAGCGGTACGTTTGGTCGTGTGTTCCGACTTATCAGAGCCCGCGACGGCAAGTATCTCGTTGGCAAGGTCTTCACGCCGCCGGCGACTGGCAAAAAGAGGCGCCGCGGGGAGATCGACCCAGCATGGCTCATTTGGATTTGGAGAGAATATACCTTTGCGAATGAAAACTCCTATGTACGTTCCTATCCTTTGTTTCTTTTTCTTCCTTTTCCTTCCTTTCTCCCTTTCTCCTTTTCTTGTTTTGTTCTTTTGTTCTTACTTTTTTGTCCGATAGTTACTAGGGACTCTTCCCGACTATATCTAGGCTCCAATGCTAATAATCGCCCTCAGCCCAACATTGTACAGATGATTGAGATGCGCGAAAGCCCCGATATCATGATCGTCATGCCCTACTTCAAGTGTGGCAATATCGTACAGGCTGAAATTTACGAGGAGTCCAAGCTCGTAACCGCCTTTGGGCAGATCCTTGACTGCCTCACGTTCTTGCAAGCGCGGGGCATTACTCACCGCGATATCAAACCCGACAACGTGCTCGTCGAGCTGGCGCCGCACTTCAAGGTCATGCTGAGCGACTTTGGTTTGTCCAAAGCCGTCACGGAGACCACGTGGCTCGAGACCTTTTGCGGAACGCTCAAGTATATGGCGCCCGAGGTGTTCCCCTTCAGCCAGCAGCGCTACGGTCCCCCTGCTGATGTGTGGTCCCTCGGTGTGATGGCACTCGAGTGGCTGTACGGCAACCTGGCGGCGCCGGTGGCGCCCAACCCAGCGCAGAAGAAGGTGTCACGGGACCAGTGGCATGCCTGGTCCCAGACCTGGATGGACATCCTGGCGAATCAGTTGGATGACCAAGAGGACGGTGCGGATGTCGACCTGCTGCAGGGCATGCTGATCGTCGACCAGACGAAGCGGCTGAGTGCTTACAAGTGCCTCGAGAAGGGCCTCAGGAACGGCTTATTCGGGCGGCGAACCGTCGACGGGCTCGTCGCGTGTGCTCAGATCCCGGAAGAAGTAGCTGACAACTTCTTGGCTGGCGAAGATGCGGCACCTGTACCCACCCTGGCGGGTGCCGAACACGATGGTTCTGACGCTACTACATAGTAACTTGACAGACAATAACGAGCTGGATTTGCGATTCGCCTACGATGTGCGGAAGTACTTTCGAGGGAAGAGGAAGAAACGAGGGCGTAGTGACATTGTTACAGTATTGGGAAGCGAGCAATTGTCGTTTCATGGAGGTGGCGTCATATCATTCGGCCTGTCCGCCTGTCCTCCGGTCCTTGAGTAGGTAGTAAATGTGCGATTCTGCTGGCGTTTACACGGCTTGCTCTTCTAGCGGCCCAATGACGATATTGCCGTAAGCGAAACCGCGATTGCTAGATAGATAGTTTATTAGAGATAAGATAGAGGTGAATAAGAATGAGAGGGCCGGCCCGAATCATCATTGAAGGATGGTCCTCCGACGCCGGGCACCCCGATCCGGGAATGGGTGGATTGGCTCGATTCTAGGCAAGAAAATGGACTGAGAAGTTGGCAGAAAGTGTCCTTAGGTTCTGTCTTGGGTCAAATTTCGTTGGATCAAGTGTTGACCGAGTTGGTGGTTGACTCGGTGATTGGCTCGGAAAACGAGGGAAAAGAGGAAGCGGGGCCGGGTAAAGTCACCAAAATAGAAAACCAAATTTCTACAGCTTGCAGACGGCGAGACGATTCCAAGGTTGGGACGGCGGATTGTCTTCCAGAACCCCCTCTTCATTTCGAAATCAGCACTCTGTGCTATTCCACAATGGTGTTGATGTCTATTTGATGAAAAGCCGAGGCCGTTGGATGCCTAGGCACCGGCCCCTGGCCATGTGGGGACTGGAGAGCTTTTTTTTGTCACCAAGCTCTGAGTTGTGGTCGCTGATCAGCGCAGAGCCTCAGCCCCGAGAGAGGAAGTGATCGTAGCCCCGCGGCAAGCCTCAGCCGGATCAGCGGGAGGGACGAGAAACATCCAGAGCAATTCTGCACATCTTTCCCAGACGCCGGATCACGGCCGCTTAACATCCTCGGCGCAACGCATCTCATCTGGCATCTCGGTCTCGCCATGCACGCCGGCCAACAAGTATGTGCGCAGGATTTTGAATCAAAATTGGCTAATGCTCCGCAGTGGTCCTCACAGAGTGGATGCTGTCGAATGGGAGCGGAGGGCTGAACGATTGAGTCAGCCCGGCTAGGCCCAATGTTTCCATCCCACCCACCATTGGGAGAATTTCGAGCGCAAAGAACATCTGCTTCGGGCATGGCGCGGCCCAGAGTTGTTGGTTCCTGGGACGCGGGGGACTTGTGCAAAGTCCGCAGTATTGTCTTGGCAGGGGTGTCCTTCCTGTTCTGGACGAGAGTGGGCGGATGCACTTACCACGCGGGCCGAGAAGCTCTCGTGCAGGAAGGATCGGAAGGATTGGAAGAATCGTCAAGGAAGGCGTGGACGAGGTGTGGGCAATTCAGTTGCTCGAGATGGTTGAGGGACAGAAACCTGCATCCTAGCATGCTCGCCACGAAGATGGAGGGACTGTCGACTACTTCATCAACCACCTGGCAAAGGGTCGGCTGAGGCCATTGCGACCATACCATCATAGCTCATGGGCGGTTGGCTCTCGGCGCATGGAGGTTACTGCGTGCGTGAACTAATTTCCAACCCCCCCCTGCTCGCGGATATCGAGCCGGACATGCGAAGGCAGCGAAGCATCGTGGGAGTGCCCCCATTCCGGGGGCCAATCCTATGAAAAGCTGGAGTGCCCTCTGCTCACTCTCTCTCCCGTTCCCTGGTCCTCTCTGTCCAAGTCAACAAATCCAGACGGCGTGCTCTCCCAGCCGTGCAAACGTTTCGTTTGCGTCCTTTCGTTGTGTGCTCTCGCACATCTGTCACTCTTTACGACCAGGCCAACCTTGGCCATTCACTCCTTTTTTGTGTAGACCCCAAACTTAATCATCCATAATGTTCACCAAGACCCTGGCTGTGGCCGCTCTGGCCGCCGTCCCGGCCCTGGCATCCCCAGCCGTCAACGTCTACTGGGGACAGTCGGGTTCCGATTCGGACAGACTCAGGAACTACTGCGACACTCCCGGCTTCGAGTTTGTCACGGTTGGCTTCGTCAACAAGTCGCCCGAGCAGGACCGCACCTCCGGCCTGAAATACCCGGGCACCAACTTCGCCGCCCACTGCATCGAGGCGAAGTACAAGGGCCCCAACGGCATCGACACTAATCTTCTTGCCCAGTGCGGCGGCATCTCGGCCGATGTCAGGTACTGCCAAAAGAAGGGCAAGAAGGTGTTGCTCTCCATCGGTGGCGCATGGGATCCCCCCAAGGCAAACTACACTATCACGAACGCCTCTGAAGGGAACTACTTTGCCGAGTTCATCTGGGGTGCCTTTGGCCCTTACAAGTCCACGTGGGGCAAGGCAAGACCCTTCGATGACCACTACGGTGCCGATCCGGGGGAAGAACACTTTGTCTTCGATGGCTTCGACTTTGACATCGAGCACAAGTTCGGTCAGTATAACTTCCCATGTCTTACCCAATCGGACGCTAACATCTCTGTAGCGGACCAGAGTGGCTATGTCGCCATGGTCAAGAGACTCCGTACTCTTACCAAGACTGACGCGAGCAAGAAGTACCTGATCACGGCGGCTCCCGAATGCCCCCTTCTTGACAAGTATTTCAATATGAAGACCATCATCCAAGAATCCGCTTTTGATGCCCTGTTCGTCCAGTTCTACAACAACGACATGTGCCATGGCCTCGACAACAACAACTTCGATGCCTGGGTCGATCATATCGCCAAGACCGCCAGCAAGGATGCAAAGATCTATATCGGCCTGCCCGGTTCTAAGGCTGCCGCGAAGTCAGGAGGCTATCTCGAGCCCGCAGACGCCAAGAAGCTGTTGGACAAGCACAAGAACAAGGCCGCCTTTGGAGGTGTCATGATCTGGGACGTCGTGTTCGGAAGCCAGAAGGTGTCGGGCGGCAAGTCCTACTACGAGTATCTGCATGACTATGTCGTCGGCACGTCCCCCACGCCGACCACCACCAGCGTCCCGACGGCTAGCCCCACTGCTTGTGTGAAGTGGCACACCGTCGTGTCGGGCAACACTTGCTACGATCTCGCCAACTACTACGGCATTACTATGGATGAGCTAATGGCGTGGAGCGGTATTACCAGCTGCGGCCTCGACATTGGTCAAAAGCTCTGTGTTAGGCTCGGCTTCCCTACGGTCACTACGACGATCGTGACCACTACGAGTAGCACCAGCACATCGAGCTCGTCTTCGTCCAGCAGCTCCTCATCCAGCAGCTCCTCGTCCAGCACTCCGACCACCACGACCACTACAAGCAGCACCAGCACGTCGAGCACGTCGAGCAACCCGACCACCACCACCACCACAAGCAGCTCCTCGTCTAGCAGCTCCTCCAGCAGCTCTTCGTCCAGCAGCTCTTCCAGCAGCTCTTCGTCCAGCAGCTCCTCCAGCAGCTCTTCGTCCAGCAGCTCCTCCAGCAGCTCTTCGTCCAGCAGCTCCTCCAGCAGCTCCTCGTCTAGCACTTCCGAAACCACCACCTCGGTTGAGCCGACTAGCACCGAGACCACCGCCTCGGTTGAGCCCACCGAGACCGAGACCACCGCATCGGTTGAGCCCACCGAGACCGAGACCACCGCATCGGTTGAGCCCACCGAGACCGAGACCACCGCATCGGTTGAGCCCACCGACACCGAGACCACCTCGGTTGAGCCGACCATCACCGAGGCCCCGGAGACCACTTCCGCCACCACCAGCCAGGCTACTACCACCACCGCGGCCGATGATGATTACTGCTCCGACACGGACTCGGACGATGACTCCGATGATGACTACTGCTCGGACGATGAGACTACCACCACCTCGGAGACCGCGACCACCACCTCGGTTGAGCCTACCGTCACTGAGACCACCGCCTCGGTTGGGCCCACCGACACCGAGACCACCGCTTCGGTTGAGCCCACCGATACCGAGACCACTGCATCGGTGGAGCCTACCAACACCGAGACCACCTCGGTTGAGCCTACAATCACCGAGGCCCCCGAGACCACTTCCACCGCCACCAGCGACATTAGCACCAGCACCGCGACGGACGATGACGATGATTACTGCTCGGATGATGAGACCACCACTTCCGAAGAGCCTGCGACAACCGCCTCGGAGACTGCCACTTCGGTTGAGCCTACCGTTACTGAGACCACCGCCTCGGTTGAGCCCACCGACGGCGAGACCACCGCTTCGGTTGAGCCCACCGACACCGAGACCACCGCCTCGGCTGAGCCTACCAACACCGAGGCCACCACTTCCGAGGAGCCTGCGACCACTGTCTCGCCCACTGGCACCGATGTTGTAACATCATCTGATGCCACAGCGGTTCCCACGACCGATGACGCCAACCCCATCACCACCTCGCAGGAGTACACGACGTCGACCATCTACACGACCACCACGTACACCATCACTTCATGCGCGCCGTCGGTCACCAGCTGCCCGGGCCGTGTCGTGACGGAGACCATCGCCATCTCGACGACTGTCTGCCCCGTGACTCCCACCGAGACCGAGACCAGCTCGCCCGAGACGACTTCGCTGCCCGCCGGCTGGACCACCTCGACCATCTACTCTACCAAGACGTACACCATCACCAGCTGTGCGCCTACCGTCACCAACTGCCCCCACGGCCACGTCACCACCACGGTTGTGCCCGTCAGCACCACCGTGTGCCCCATCACGGACGGCGAGGTCACATCGTCCGAGCCGGAGGTTGAGACTGCCACCGAGGTCCCCGAGGGCCCCGACTCGACCTCGACCACCAAGGTCACCACCACCAAGTTCACCACCGTCACCGTCCCCACCGCCAACGTCCCCACCGTCAACGTTCCCAGTGGCGGCGAGCAGGAGGTGCCCAACACCCCGAACCCGACTCGCTCGGCCACGCCCTCGGCTGGCTTCCCGACAACGGCCGGAGGCGCCACGCCTTCGTCCACCTTGCCGGTCACGGGCGGTGCCGGCCGCAACGCTGTCGCGCTCGGTGTCCCGGCTGTCATGGCTGCCATGTTCTTTGCCATTTAGATGGGGTTGGATCTTTTTTGTCTTCTTGTGCCGATGACCTATATGAATATTTAGGATATCCAGTTTTGTGTATTTAAACTTGGGCGGTTTTGGAAGCGGGCATGGGTACATGAATGGATTGCGTTGCTGATGATGCGTCTCATGTTGTTTAATCGATGTTGCTGTCGCCGTGCTGTGTGAATGATTGACGCGGCTGGGCTGTTGGTCGTCTTGCCACAATTCTCGCGCTTTGCTCCCCTTTACTGTTTACCCTTCTTCTCTCCCTTTTCCGCCCTTACTTCTGTTTCCACCGTAATTATCTTGTGTCTATGATGAACCAAATCTGTGCTAATATCTCGTCTTGCACTCCCGCTCTAGGGTTAATCCGAGTACTGGTAATATGGATAATACGGAGCAATTCAACGGTTGGTTTAGGAGATGGAGGAGGGGAGCGCTCTCGGCGTTGAGGTAATTCTCTGTAAGTTACATTAATACGTGTGTCTTTGACGTCCCCACACGGTCACGAGGATGAGTCGAACAGATGTACATATATTAGTACCGAAGAAGCACCAGCTTTTTTCGAGCATTGGAGACTTCAAGAGCAATGAAAGATGATGGAACTGGTGCAGCTATTTCCGGCGAAATATCACAGACTCTTTGGTCTCCCTTCGCTTTAGGTAAAGTTGACTGTACTGGAGAGCATCTTATAGCGTGACCGCTACCATCTCCCGCACTGTGCATCTGCGGGTCGGGGTTATTTGAGGTTGAGGCGGCCGCAACACCTGCCCTTCCCAAGGCCCAGATCGCATTCGACTCACCCGACCATTCCTTCGGGGCCGGTACCGCCGTGGTTTTCCAAGGACAATCTAGCAGTCTTTTCTTCCCCTCCGACGCGCAATCTAGAACCCACAGAGGAACCAACCTAACAACCCTCGTCTTCTGCCGTCCGTCCGTCCGCGTCATCCCCGCCCACTGCACGCCCACGCCCTCGTCTTCTCCGTCCTCGGGCTGCGCCCTGTCCACTTTCCAATGCCCTCCCCTCCACGGCCATTTCTTCACGATGGCCACCATCGAGCCACGGCTCATGCACCTCCTCAATATTCCACAGACTCCTGATCTTCCGCCGATACAAAGCCTACCCTTGGGTGGCGCACCGGGCCAGCCGCTCTCTCTTCCCCCTCTCGGTCCCGATCTTACCGGCAGCTACAGGGATGACCGGCCTGGTCCAACCCACATTCCCCCGCTCCGCACCGTCAGCGACGACAACCTTGTAAAGCAACCGACGACTCGAACAGACGATGGCGCAGGACTACTTACGGCGTCGATCCGGCCGCTTCAACTCCTTCTCGGCGAGCCCGAGCCAGGCGCGCACGCTATCCCGCTGCGCAAGATTATGGACGATGGGCCCGAAAGCCCCGAAGATGTCTCAACAAAAAAGCGACACAGGGCCCTTAACGCCAAGGAGGATTTCGTCCAGCTCCCGAAGCTGCCCAAGAAACAAAAGTCGGCTCAGCAGATAGTCCCACCCATCATCGCCGGCCTACACGAACCCCCGCCCGATGCCGCTGTCTTCCCCCCGATCTCTTCGGCGTCTTTTGACGACAACGAGAACTTTGGCCTTGGGACATGGAAGGAGTTTAGCAGCGGGCCCGAAGACCGATCTGCCCGGCCCCCCGTCGCCGATGCGGGGAAGAACAGTGCGCCAAAACCAAAGAGGCGTGCCATGAAGCCGAGGAAGAAGTGGTCCGAGGAGGAAACCAACAATCTCTTACGGGGAGTGGGCCGCTACGGGGTCGGAAGGTGGACTACCATTCTGGAAGACCCGGATTTTGAGTTCAACGGTCGGACCGCTGGAGATCTCAAGGACCGATTCAGGACGTGCTGCCCTGAAGAACTGCGGCTAACCACGGCTGACGAGCGCCCGGGGAACGGGGATGCTGGCCCAGCAGCGGCACCGGAGGAGAACACGAAAGCAAAAAATGGACTGCAACAATTACAGCTGGAAAATATCCTGATAGCACCTGAGAGCGCCACACCAGAAAACGATGCGGCCTCCCCCTCTGCAGCCCCCGACTCGGATGTGCAACCCAAGCGGAGGAAGAGCCGGGCGCACCGCAAGAAGATGGAAGATCTGGCCGAGCTGGGGATACACGGTCCGTTTGAGAAATCCCATCGTCGTCAGCGTCGGGCCTTTACCAAAAAGGATGATGAAGAGATCCTTGACGGTCTCGAGCAGTATGGACCGTCCTGGTCCAGGATCCAGCGAGACCCTAAGTACAACCTGTCGACGCGGCAACCGACCGACCTGCGCGACCGGGTAAGGAATAAGTACCCCGAGATCTACTCCCGAATCGAGAAGGCAAATCTCCAAGCCAAGGAGGCTGCCCGCGGGAAGGGCAGTGCCCTCGAGCCAACAACCAACACGATTGCGGAAAACCCGCGCAACAACTCGGCCGCACCGGTGCCGTTGGAGCCTCAACTGAACCGTTCAGGTTCAAAGGAGGATATGTCGAGACGGACCATCACACCTAACGCGTATGAGTCGACAGAGTCTCTGCCAGGCCTGGCGGATATTTTTGACATGAATGAGCCTGCCGCAGCGTCGTCGTTTCTCGGAAGCGCGCATGAGATGGACATCAGCCACCTTCTGCTGGACGATCCCCATGTTCCAAGTGAGCAGCTCAGATTTGGAGGCCACGACGGGGCTCTACATGGTGTTTCATCCGCTGGCGGACATCTGGATTCTCGCGTTGCACCTCAAAATAGGTGAAGCACCGAGATAGTGTTTGAGAGGATTGCTCCCTTTGCGGCTCTTTGCTGCTACTTGCCTTCTCTGCCCGGAGGACCCACGCTGGACGCCACGGCGCCGGGTATGCTGGGAATTAGTAGCACAACTTTGGTTGACGGGCGTTTTAGGGGACTTTTTATGCTTGGTTCGGGTAAATGTCTTTACAGACTTGATGTAATTGTTGTTTGAAGCCTTGGGCACCGTGTACCAAACCCACGCACATGCGGTTGGGAAAAGGGGATTCGGATATTTCACATATAGGTTAGAATAGGGAGCAATCTCTGCCTCGTATGTCATCTGGCGAAGTGATCGTGACGTGACTTGACTGCTCTCGGTGTATGAAGTATTTCTCACGGTATTTTCCTCGAGTAGAGCTTTCGTGCGACAGAGTACCCGGCTAACTCAACACGGAGGATATTTCAACTAGAAGTCAACCAAGGAAACAGTATGGGACGTTACTAAACTATAGGGTTTGTTTCGCATGTGTGGTGACGGCGTGCGCAAGGGGAAACCAGGTACTAACTGAACCCTAACCCTAGCATAGCTCCGCTTTTCTGGAGCACAGGCCACCTGTTCTGCCCTCCCCCACCGCCTAAACAGTCCCCACCGATTTTCGCTAGGGCTTGAGGCACAAAACCAATTTTCTGATTGATTTGCCCGCGCTCCCACTTCGCGACATTCCTTTCAGTTTCCCATCGACCAACACATCGACGGCAAAATCGACCAAGATGGGCAGAGGACCGTAAGTATTCAAATGCTACACCTTATTCAAACTCGACGAGCTATTTCTCCCGATTGGAATTTGCAATGCTGCTTTGGCAGCATTTCCAATCGTGGCCCGCCGACCTCCCACAATTCGAAGCACGAGCACCAAAGTTCACGATGCTAACCCACGGGCAACAGTAAGAAGCACCAGAAGCGCCTTAGCGCGCCGTCGCACTGGCTTCTCGACAAGCTGTCGGGCGTCTATGCCCCTCGGCCGTCGGCTGGTCCCCACAAGCTCCGCGACTGCATGCCTCTGATCGTCTTCATCCGTAACCGTCTCAAGTATGCGCTCAACTACCGCGAGACCAAGGCCATCATGATGCAGCGCCTCATCAAGGTCGACGGCAAGGTCCGCACCGACAGCACCTACCCCGCCGGCTTCATGGACGTCATCTCGATTGAGAAGACTGGCGAGAACTTCCGCCTCATCTACGACACCAAGGGCCGCTTCACCGTCCACCGCATCCAGGACGAGGAGGCCAAGTACAAGCTCGGCAAGGTCAAGCGCGTTCAGCTCGGCCGTGGTGGTGTGCCATTCTTGGTTACGCATGATGCGAGAACGTGAGTTCTTCCGACATCTGTCAGCCGTTGGACCAAGCTTTGGTTGGGTCGTTGGGATCTCACCCTTTAGGGTGAGGGACCACGACCCAAAGCGGGGATCTCTACGGTTGGTATGTCAAAAATTCCCTTGGTTGGCTAACGATTGCTCGGCAGCATCCGCTACCCCGATCCCCTGATCAAGGTCAACGACACCGTCAAGATTGACCTCGAGACTGGCAAGATCACCGACTTCATCAAGTTCGACACCGGCGCCATTGCCATGGTCACCGGCGGTCGCAACATGGGTCGTGTTGGTGTCATCACTCACCGTGAGCGCCACGACGGTGGCTTCGCCATTGTCCACATCAAGGACGCCATTGACAACTCGTTCGCTACCCGTGAGAGCAACGTTTTCGTCATTGGCAGCGAGAAGCCCTGGGTTTCCCTTCCCAAGGGCCGCGGTGTCAAGCTCACCATTGCTGAGGAGCGTGACCGCAAGCGGGCGCAGACCATCGCTTCCCAGTAAAGGGTTATTACGGATTTGGGCAGGGCATTGGGTTGCTGATATTCAAAAGCATGATGGATGGAGTACCGGATGTTACTTTAGTTTAGGCTTGGCAGAGAAGAGCCTCTTGCCAACTGGTATACCTGGGTCAGGATTAGGCCCCAATACCTTACTGCCCTTCCGCATGATGTCTTGGTTGGTGCGGTGTCCTGGCAACTCTGTGAAGTGTATTTGACATTTGGCTTGGCTCAGGTTCTCCGCCTCGAAGCGGTGAGAATCTATCACATTTCACATACCCGGGAGGCTCGATTTAGGTATTTATCTCCGTGCCACTCACAACACAAGATCGAGCCGCCCCATCCCTTGGCCACAGACGGTCTGTCTCGTCGTTGGCACCGACGACGATTGTCTTGTCACACTTCCGGGCGCAGCAACTTGGACCAACCTAATTTTGGGTGCATTATGTATGAACCTCTCTTACCAATATGTTTGTAGTTACTGGGCGGTGAAGAAGTTGGAAAATGACGATCTGGATGCTGGCATCTCCGTCCGACCTGTTCTATTCTTGACCTCTTGATAACTACATGCACTTCTTCTGTTGGCTACACAGAGAGACGAGATTGGACGGGGAGGAGGGGCGGTCGGGACTTGGGATTGCTTCTTCTGTTGATCGGGAGTTGGGAATCAAGTGGGAGTGTTACAGTTAGTAATGGATGAGAGCAGCATGGCATGCCATGTCATGGGCAAGGTAGGCGGGAGCGAGGTTGGCAAGTCGGTTCCATAGAGTTGCTGGTAGGTATTGCGGTTGTCGTTGGTTGCCTCCCATGCTCCCTTTGTGACCTGTCCATGGGAGGAGGAGCCTTTACGTTTCGACATGCTCCGTACCTTCTCCTACTTGTGCCTACCTCGGTTCCTGGATCCTGCCCTTTTCGGCGTCGAGGGGTGGGCGTAGAGAAGAGAGGAGATCTTGGATGTCTCGTGATGCGGGGGGTGTATCCGGATGTGTGGGTAAATACCACAGTATTTTTGTCGAAAGGGCCGTCGTGTGGACAGGGGGCGGGACAGTTGGCGTGGGGGTTGTGGATGTCCTTGCTGTCCTTTTGAGAATCCCGCATCGCGGGCTTGTCAGTGAATCGTGGTTGAAGTTATGCAGAGATGTCTTGGCGGCGCGAGGCTTTTCCTGTGTCTCAGCCAAAGAGGACTTAGACGCGCGAACCTCGGGAGAAGCTGAAGCTGGGACTCGGGATATGTGGGATTGGAAAGGGAGTTCCGGCCAGTGGCTGTCATTGAGATAGGTACGTAGACGAAGTAAACTTGTACACTCTGCCGCGCTTGACGACGGAGCTGGAATTGGTTCAAGTCTGCTCAAGGCCGGTGATACCGACCGAGCTGGGAAGGCTGAAAGGGGTCACCGACTGGGTGGACGTGAGGAGAATGTGGCTTGCGGGGCTTGAAGGGAACGCGGGGGTTGTCGCACCCTGCATAAAATGGCTTTGATGAGTGACGCAGCCAGAGGAGTGTCGCGACGGTCCAAAATTTTCATGCGTGGTGTTCCTGCAGGCGGCGAGATCGCAGTCCTGTACGTATCAGGATGCGGAAAAATCCCACAGAACTTTCTCTTGTTTATCATGATTGCCCAACTCCTTCAGGTCGAGATGCAAGGGCAGCGGTGGCGGTGGGTCGGAAGTCGGCGATTCAGACGGCTGAGGTATTTGTGGTCAGCTTACTTCGTATGTGCCTTGTTTCGCTCCTCGGTCTCTCAACCACGGCATCTGTTCATTGTGGTCACTGGTACGAACGTTGGAGGTGAAAATAGAGCTCTGGTCAAGCTTCCAAGTTTCGGGCACCAAGATGCCCGTGAATTTTTGGTGGGGCAATCCAGGGCTGATGTGGGGAGCGTCTTGGCATCGGCTTTTGAAGTCGGATTCGGAAACAAAGACCTGTTCTAGAACTTGAAGGCACAATGTCCGTCTTTGAGTGCCGCCTTCGAAATATGTCGCGAGGTATTGGCTCAAGGTTTACCTCGGTAGTGTAGTCTGTACGGAGACTGGACTTTGTCGAGGTGGAACAGCGGGGTTGATGTCCCGTTGCGGTTCGGATTCGACCCGCCTGAGCGGACAAGATCGGACCCCTGCACCTCAACTGAATAGAGGTCCCCACTTGGCTTATGGAGCGGTGTGGAGAGGTGTCGTGTGCAACTCTCGAGGCAACCCTATTGCTGGTTATCACCCATCGACTTGCAACTGCATGCATCTCCCCTCATGACCATCCCCAGGAAATTAATCCAGCCTAGCGGACCAGAGATCGAAGACGGGAGCCCGCATGCCCCAAGTTGTCGATCCTCGCATTCGCGGGAAAAGCCACACATGCCCGCTTTCCCAGTCCAAAGCACCCCGCGTCGAGTATCCCGAGGTTGTCATCCCTCCGTCCGAGCGGCCGGCTTCTCACAGTTGCAAACACTCTCGCAAGATCGAAGAGAAGCTTTCACGTCTCCACGTCAACTCCGTACAGTCTGATGTCGTGATAGCGTCCAGCAGGCGCGAATGGACTGTTGACGGGGTGTTCCTTGTCCATCTTTCCACTGTCTAAACCAAACTCCCCACTAAACTGGATAGTAGGCTATCCGAGACCGGATTCGCTGACATCCCCTCATCAACCAATTCACTTGTCAGCATCTTCAAACCGAGAACTCTATGTTTGGAACAAGATCTGCCGATGGCAATGGCAATTCAGGGCAGCTGCCAATGCTCACCCCACTGTTGTTGAGTGGGCAATGATGAGACGCTCCTGCCATCCCGGGATGGAATTCATCAACTCAGCCCACGCCCCCAACCACTTCCCAGCTGCTGTTTCCCTCCACCGCTCTCCGCAAGGTGCGCTAATTACTTTGATTGTCTTACTCCGTGCCGAGGGCACACATCATGAATGTAACACATACTTTCTCGGTTTTCGATTTCCGCTCTTTGCGTCCCAATGTGCCCGTTATGGGCCAGCCAAGCTGCCGCTTGCTTCTGCCCGCCACTTTGCCCCCTTGATCCCGCCAGTGATTCGATCCAAGCCCGTCAACCATGTCCCCCTTGAGACCTGATCTCAACATCGAAACGGCTTCTCCGCCTGGGCTTGATTGGATCGAGTACAGCTCCACCTGACTCTGCATCCCGGTCCGAATGAGGAAGTAGCCTTTGGTATTAAGAGACGATGCCTCCACCCCGGCTCTCTTACACTCACGAGGACACGAGGACACGCCCGAGTTGACCATCAGTCTTACCTTTATAAACCCTGCAACCGCCTCTCACCACGGCCAGTCTCCGAGAAGAGTTGCCTCAAAGGTAATTTTTTTCGTCATTGTCCGTCCCTGCATACCGTGCCGGCCAACACAAAGGTGGGTATTACCGGGTCAAATCATACCGTGGGTTTTAAGCTGATCAAGAAACCGCCTCGCCTAGGCCCGAAGATTGACTCGCTCAAAAATTTGCGGCAAGTCCTTCGCAGTAAAGTAGGGTCAGCACCGGTCAGGGAAGGGAGCCAACAGGGCAACAAACCTTGTGCTGCGATTTGCCAACCAAACTAATCCGCCGCGCATCCTGCGGCTCTCGCCTGCATGTCGGCAAACCGGTTTGCGAGGGCGGCGAGGCCCCTCGGCCGATCCCTAGCCGCCTCGAACAATCCCTGCGCCTCGGGCCGGCAACGTTTTTCGACCTCGTCTCTCCGGCGCGCCGTGACCGGCAACAACCAAGGAGCCCGAACCGGCTCAACATGGTCGCTGCCGGGCGTCCTTGGCATTGCCGTAGCTGCCGGCTTGCTCGGCTGGGGCGCATCCGAGGTCTGGCACCGCGGCTTGCCCGGCACCGTGCTGTTTGATGGCGTGTTTCCGGCGTCCAGATATGCAAGCATGCGCGAGATGGAGCGGGTAGGTTTGCATACATGCCCATTAGCATCTCCGTGTTAAACAATGTCGCTGACTGCACCGGCTTTGTTGCATGGCCCTAGGCTCTAGTGGAAATCCGCAACGAGATCGGCGGTGAGGACATCATCTCGACTGATCCCGAGGATTTGCACGCCCATGGGTATTCGGAGTGGTCGACAAGCAACCCGGAGGGCTTGCCAGTCGCCGTGGCATATCCGCGCTCGACCGAGCAGGTGTCGACGATTGCGCGCATCTGCCACAAGTACCGTGTGCCCATTATCCCCTATTCCGGCGGGTCAAGTCTCGAAGGGAATTTCTCTGCCCCTTATGGCGGCATAAGTGTCGACTTTGCCTACATGGACAAGATTGTCCAGTTCAACAAGGACGACATGGATGTTGTCGTGCAGCCGAGCATCGGCTGGCAAGACCTGAACGAGCAGCTTGCCAAGATGGATAGCGGTCTCTTCTTCCCCATTGACCCCGGTGAGTGTTTCTTGCGCTTGTGCAATTCTATCATGCAAGGCAAAAACGGACTGACAAGGAAATAGGCCCGAGTGCCAAGATTGGTGGCATGATTGGAACCAACTGCTCTGGCACTAACGCCGTCAAGTACGGCACCATGAAGGACTGGGTCATCAACCTGACGGTGGTCCTCGCCGACGGCACCGTCATCAAGACAAGGCGGCGGCCGCGCAAATCATCAGCGGGGTACAACCTCAACGGCTTGTTCGTCGGTTCCGAGGGAACGCTCGGCCTGGTAACTGAGGCAACCATCAAGCTTGCCGTTGTCCCAGAGGAGTTCTCCGTGGCGGTCGTCACCTTCCCCTCGATCCGGGCCGCCGCGTCCGCTGCCGCCGAGGTGATGCAGACAGGGGTGCCCGTCGCGGCTATGGAGATCATGGATGAGGTCCAGATGAAGGTTGTCAACATGGGCGGGGCCACGGCGCCAAGGGTCTGGAAGGAGATGCCGACCCTCTTCTTCAAGTTCTCCGGGACCAAGGCGGGCGTGAAAGAAAATGTCAGCGTGGTCCAGAGGATTGCCAAGGCGCACAAGGGAAGCAACTTTGAGTTTGCCAAGGACGCGAGGGAACAGAAGCTCCTTTGGTCGGCGCGGAAGGAGTCGCTGTGGTCTATGCTCGCGTTGCGCAAGGAGGGAGAGGAAGTCTGTAAGTCAACTGGCGGCTGGAATTTGGCGATACGCAGAGACTAATGCCTCTCCAGGGAGTACCGACGTGGCGGTGCCATTCAGCAGGCTCGCCGATATTATCGAGGTCAGCAAGAAGGAGATGGACGACCTCGGCCTGTTTGCTAGCATCCTGGGCCACATCGGAGACGGCAACTTCCACGAGAGCATCATCTACAACAAGAAGGACAAGGACGAAACGGCCAAGGTTGAGACATGTGTCAAGAACATGGTCAAGAGGGCGCTGGAGATGGAAGGGACATGCACCGGGGAGCACTCCATTGGCTGGGGCAAGAAGGAGTCTCTTGTTTGGGAGGTTGGACACGACACGCTGGGAGTCATGGTCAGTATCCTTTGGGATGGCTTAGACATTTTCCTTGATTGCAGGTGGCTGACAAGACTACAGAAAGCGATCAAAGCTGCGCTGGACCCGAACTGGATTATGTTAGTCTCTCGTTTCCGATAAGTCGTCATTGTATAATGCAACTTTGGCTAACAGTCGCTAGGAACCCCGGCAAGATCTTTGACAGACAGGCCTAGGAAAGAGGGAGACGGGCTCTTGCATGGCTTATATAGCATGCGGGCAACCGCATATCACACCACATACCGCCATATACGGAGCATTATTGCATCATAGCATCTGGTCCGGGGTAGCGAAGCATAGGTCGGTTGAGCAACCCGGGCACGGAAATGGAGCATGGCGGGTTGGGAAGCTTAAAAGTCTTTTGGCACTGGTTTATGTGCATTCATTTACAGGCTTTGCATATCGCGTTGGTTTATGAATTCCGTTTTTCTCACATCTGGCCGTGCTTGAGTGCATGATGGTATGATCTTACAGGAGGGGAGGCAAGTACCCCGATGGGTTGTGTCTTGTCGTGTCTGATGGACTGGCTGTTCCGACCGACACTAGACTCAACAATTAGCCTCCCCACTTCCCCTGAGTCTTGAGACCGACCGCCCCTGATAATTTTTGCAAGTTATTACTTACCAACGGGTAACTACATACACAAAGGACCGAGGCCACTGAAAAGAACGAATGAGTTATCGTTCAGTGTTAGGCGCTGCGTGTCACTTGGGAGACTGGAAGTTGGGGTCCGAGCACTTCGGTGTGCTCTTCTGTTTGCTCAAAAAAGGAACTCGGGCCACAAGAAGGTGAAAGGGAAAGCGCAACTTTCTTTCTTACTTGGTCTTTCAGATTTGCAAACAATTAAACTTCTCGGGTTCCAATGAAGTCGACCAAGCACAACAAACCTGCAGCCCGAGACAATTAATTCTGCTGTCCCTTGGGTTCAAACAAACCCCAAACCTTTTAACCAGCCACGCGACTGTCGTGCTTCCTCGTCAACCCCAGGTATGGAACTCGCTCTCTACTCCTTCCTTCTGTGTTTCTGGAACAAATCCTAACATAGAAGTCAGGCATTAGTAGTCCTTTGCTCTTTCCAATCACGGTCCTAACCCATCACACCGAAGTTCGAACTCCTTCCAGCTACACTACCTCGGGTCACCTAACCTCATATCGCCCTCCTCATCAACACAATTGCGATCCAGCCCGAGCGCGACATTGTATCCCACCATCGTCGATAACCGACCGTGCCTGGAACCGCCAGATACCCCGCGTACTCCACGAGATATCCTACGGGATAACTGGGAAGGCAAGCCATTGCCCCCGGTGACGGAAGTCGGTTCAGCAACACTATCATCTAATCTATTCACGACGTCCTGGCTGCTGCTCGAAATTCGCCGCTTCACCGGTCTGACGGGTCACCAGGCCTACAAATTCTCCCACGGGCAATCATAATTCTACTTGACCTGCTTTCTCTTCCTGGTTCCTTCCTGTTGTGTTCTTTCTGCCTTGCCTTTTGAAGGGGAAACCCTCTTCTACACAGGCTCATCTTCCAGGGCTTTCCATCGGGCACACATCCTCAGTTTTAGTCTCTGGCCGTCGTTGCCTTCTAACCCTTCTCTCACTTTCCTTCTGATATCTGTTGGCCTTGGCCAGCTCTGGACGAGCCTCTCCATATCCAAGAAGACCATACGGCTCTTTTGCTTCACTCCTGGCTTTTAAACCGTCAGATCCCGAGCATTCACTCTTTCCCAGGGCTACCTTCCTTTATGCCGAGACGATGATACCCACCTCCTCCCCGACTCATCAACAGCGCTCGCCGGATGGTGTAGAAAGCCCACTTCCAGCAGAGCAAAGCAGGCCAGAGCCTCGTTCGAATCCCGGTTCTAGACCTAATGGCCCTCGCTGGAGAGGCAGCGATCGGTCTCACTCCCAACGAGGGTTCCGACCTCCAACGCGGGAGCCTAGGCAACCACCCAGTAGGGGAGCATCTCCAAGCCTGCTGGAACCCCGCCGTCCACCTCCCGCATTACAGAGAACGGCCGTCATCCCTGCTGGCTGGAGCTCACAGAAGAGCGCCGTCGTCATTATCCGGGGCATCCCTGAGAAAGCCACACCATGGGACATCAGACAGTTCTTTGAGAAGTACGGTACTGTCGTCTACGTTGAGCTTGATGATCCCTCGAGAGCTGGCGTTCGATCTGCCAAATTGCGCTTCGAACCCCCGCCAACCGATATAAGCTTCTTCCAGCATGGCGGCTGCCGACTCGTCGCCGGCGGTTCTAGCACATGGACTCGGGTCGAGTTTCCCAGGTCCGCCTTCGAAGAGAGCACACTTACCACACCGCTTGGAAACACCTGTCCGGTGTCATTGGTCGCCTCTCCGGTGAAGCTCACCTTCGGCCTCCTGGCCCAACCAACTGAGTTCATGGCCATGAAAGAAGTGCATCCACTTGGCGGCGAGCTAGGCCTCAAGTTGACGGTAGATTTCAGGCGGAAGAAGCTGGTTATTCACTTTCCACTCATCGTTGGCCGTGACCGACAATACTACCGGATCGACATCAAGTTTGGTATCATCCAGAATATCTACCGTGTGAGCACTGACCGAGGAGGCTCCGCTCTCGTCCTGGTCATCGACGACGCTCCTCTGTTCCGGAAGAAGAACATCGACGTGAATGGCGAACTCTGGGCGGATCGGCGCGTCTGGGGAGAAGACGAACTTTGGAACCGGGCCGTCGAGGTTCGAGCTGAATCCGAGAACCCAAGGGCTGAGCCGGTATCCCTCGACGAGAAGTGCCGCACTATCGACCTCGGCCGCTGGACGACCTACTGGATGGACCTGGATGAGGCCGGGGCAAAACAATGGTCCGCTGTTGAGACGCATTTGCGCGACTGGAACGTTAATACAACGCTCGACGTTGGATTCACGCAGATTCAGGGGAAGGACGCGGAGTTCTGGACCATGCTGGCCGATTCGTCCTCTGGGACGTCAACAGGAGCAAGCTTGAACTCTTGGAATGACGATCTTGCGCTACTCGGCCAAACGGCACACATTTCTCTGCCGTTTGACGTTCGGTACCAACTGGAGGTGTGCCTTTCGCGTGGCATTCTCTGCGAGCACAACATTGGCCCAGAGTTTCTCGAGAAGCTTCTCGACATGTCAAAGCCTGGTAGTCGGGATCCTAACCGAGCACGTTTAATCCTCGAGTACGCTGTGGATGAAGGGAAAAGGATCTACAATCCAATGAACTTGTTCGGGGACCGAGCGGCTCTAACATATTATCCGAGCACTCTCCACATACCCAAGTACTGCGCTTTGGTCCGCAAGGTCACGGTTACGCCGACAAGAATCTACTTCAGCACCCCTACCGTCGAGACCACCAACCGTGTCATTCGCCATTACAGCCGGGTCAAAGATTACTTTCTTCGAGTTCAGTTTACTGACGAATTGCTGGACGGCCGCATCAGGGCCTGTGAATCGGACAGGGATGACGAACTTTACACCCGAGTCTACCGTGTCTTGATCCAAGGCATCCGGATGGGCAAGTGGCACTGGAAGTTTCTTGCCTTTGGAAACTCTCAGATTCGTGAGAACGGAGCTTTCTTTTTTTGCCAGCCAGACGGTGACAAGGATGGTTCAATTAGCTGTGATTCGATCCGTCAATGGATGGGCAAGTTCACTCATATCACTTCCGTTGCCAAGTTGGCTGCTCGACTCGGCCAGTGCTTCTCGACAACCCGTCTTCTTCACGGCTTTTCATCGCCCCGGATTGTGAAGATCTCCGACGTGGAAAAGGACGGCTTCTGCTTTACCGACGGTGTGGGAAAAATCTCGACCTTGCTGGCCCATTTCGTCTCTGAGGACTGGAATATTCGTCCGGCTCCTTCAGCCTTTCAGTTCCGGATGGGAGGCTGCAAGGGTGTCTTGGTAGCCTGGCCCGAAGTCAAAGGGACGGAAGTCCACATTCGGCCGTCACAAGAGAAGTTCCTTGCTCAATACAATGGCTTGGAGATCATCCGGTGTTCTCAGTTCTCTTGCGCCACCCTGAACCGGCAAACCATCCTGATTCTCTCGTGCCTGGGAGTCCCCGACAACGTCTTCACAGACATCATGAAAGAGCAGCTCACTAATTACAATACTGCCATGACGGACAAGAACAAGGCCATGGAGCTGCTTACCGCTTATGTGGATGAGAACATGACCACGACCACCATCGCAAGCATGATTCGGAGCGGGTTTATGCATACTCGCGAGCCTTTTGTCCGGACTGTTCTGCAACTTTGGAGGTCCTGGTCCATCAAGGCCCTCAAGGAAAAGGCGAGGTTGATTGTGGACAAGGGGGCTTTTGTGCTCGGTTGCGTCGACGAGACAGGCACGCTGCGAGGCCACTCCAAAGCCACCGAGGGCCAAAAGGTTGTCAGACAGGACCAACTGCCCCAGATATTCCTCCAGGTCCCCGACCCCAAGGACCGAGGGGCCTACAAGGTCATTACCGGCCTCTGTATTGTCGGACGCAATCCGTCACTCCACCCCGGCGACATCCGCGTGGTTGAAGCTGTCGACGTTCCTCAGCTCCAGCACATCCGGGACGTTGTCGTGTTCCCCTTGAAGGGCGACAGGGACGTGCCGAGCATGTGTTCGGGCGGCGACTTGGACGGAGACGACTTCTTTGTCATCTGGGACCCCAAGTTTCTGCCCGCTGAATGGAGCCATCCGCCGATGAACTATACCTCACCGAAACCGCTGGTCGAAACGACCGCGTCAATATCCAAGGCCTTGGCATCGTTCTTCGTACTGTTTATGAAGAATGACAGGCTGCCCCTGATCGCCCATGCTCATTTGGCCACTGCAGACTATGAACCCGAAGGGGCGAGACACCCGAAATGTGAGATGCTGTAATGTTTTGGGTTTGAGTAGGAGCTAACTGTGTTTTATTAGGCCTCCAGCTTGCCCAACTGCATTCGACCGCCGTCGACTATGTCAAGAGCGGGATTCCCGCCGAATGGAACAAGAAGCTGACCCCCCATAAATACCCTCATTTCATGGAGAAGCCCAAAGGCAAATCCTACCACTCGCAGAGCGTCCTTGGCAAGCTCTATGACATGATCGACAAGCAAGTCTTTGACAACAGGGAGAACTACAAACTCCCGTTTGACGACCGTATCCTCAAGCACTTCCAGCTCGAGAACGACGTGCTCAAACAGGCGAGGAAACTCAAGAGCCAGTACGACATTGCGATGCGCCGCGTCATGGGCCAGCTCGAGATTCGCACCGAGTTTGAGATCTGGACCACCTTTGTCCTGTCCAGGCCCCGCGTCGGCACAGACTACAAGGTCCAGGAAAAAGTCGGCCGCGAAGCTGCCGGCCTCAAAAAACAGTTCCGCGACCTGTGTATCACGGCTGCCGGCGACCGCGGCTTTACCAAGCTTGGCCCTTTTATCGCCGCCATGTACAGAGTCACTTGGGAAGAGACGCGCATCGCTCTTCATGAGGCCCGTCAGCCGCATGTGCTTCCTGATGGGACGGTGAGGTTGAGGCGGGTCACGGCGCGCTCGATGCCACTTATCAGTTTCCCCTGGCTGTTTCCTGACGAGCTGGGGCGGATTGCGACGGGTTTTGAGAAGATGCCTGGCTTTGAAGAGCTTGGGGGCGTTGGCGGACTGTCAGCAGCCGCTGCCGCAGAGCCGAAGAGCTCGAATCCGAGCCGGGTGGATTTGGAGACGGCGCGGGAGCTGGCGGCTATGGAGTACACGCGGACCAGTGACGGTCAGTTTATCCATCGCGGGGAGATCTTGCATCTTTTTCGTCATGCGGGTGACGCGGGTGATGATGAGGAGGGGTATTATTGTGACGGGGGTGTCGTTACCCCTGGGGAGATGGCTGATTCTGAGTCGGAGAGAGTGGATGAGGGGGGCCTGGAGCTGGTGGATGATGGGGCACTGGAGCTGGCGGCGGAGGAAAAGACATCGGCAAGCGAGAGTCCGCATGACTTGACGGTTTTGCTGGACTTGGAGACTGCAGCGGACGAGGGGAGGGATGGTTCGTCCGCCTCGGTTACTTCAGAGACAGCTGTCAGTTCTCAAAGGGTTTCTTCTCCGCCGCCGGTTGATACTCGTGGGGGGGACATCTCTGCTGCGCTCGACCTCTTGTCATCGGACATGGATGCTGCTTTTAGCTCGTCTAACTGGCTGGTTCCGCTGCGGCCATCGTCTTCGTCTTCCCGGCGGGAGTCGACGGAGGCGGAGAGGCAGTCGTCACCTTTGCAGGGGCAGCTTCCGACGGTGGATAGCCAGGCCTCTTTTTCCCCGACTAAGAGTCAGCCTTCTCCTTTCTCAACCACCACGAATCAGCCCTTTGTTCTCCAGCAACAGGCTTCGACAACTACAGAGACAGCCCACTCGAAACATGGCATTGCAGACGAGCCTATCACTACCATCCAGGCAGCCGAAGAAGAAGCGGACAAGAAAGTGGAAGCAGAAGTTGAATCAGTCATATCCGACTCGCTACAGAGCTGGGACCAACTTGCCTCGCAAGCCACATCAGAGCCAGAGTCGCTGGCCGTGCTGGTGCCGCTGCCGATGGAGAGCAGCAGCGCTACCCCCTCGTCAGTCGAAGAGACTGAGTCTTTGGATGCCGGGCCTATCCCTGCTTCGTCTGAGTCCTGGGGGTGTGTTACTCCTTCCTCGGATGGGCTGATTTTGAATGGCGGTCAGATTGCTTCTGTTGCTGTGGCAGGTTCGGGCTTGCCTCAGCCGTTTGCCAGTGACAAGGCAAAGCTGTGGGAATGTACCACCCCGACAACCTCGAGCGGCAGTCTCGGCACTGGTTTTTTGGCGGTTGCTGAGCCAGTGGTTGGCATTGAGGATGAGATGGATGAGTCAGATGAGGAGGTGGAGTATGGAGAGGCGGTGGTGGAGGTGGAAGCTGAGACGGCGCTTGAGAGGGCGGCTCGGCTTGGCTGATGGGTGATGGGGTTGGGGAAGGGGATGGGGAGGTGTGTGTGGTGGGGGGACGGAGAGGGAAGAAAAGAAGTTGAAAAAAAAAAGTTTGGTGGGAAGTTAGTGGTTCAGGGAAAGCAGGCAGAATGAGTTGAGGAGTTGCGGTTGGCTGGAGTAAGTGAGTTAATGGGGAAGGTAGGGGGGCTGGAAAGCATGGAGTTGCGGTTCAGTGGATGGTTTTGTGGGGATAACACTTCGGGCCGTCTCAACTTTCTTCTCGCATACTGGGGGAGAATCATCTACCTGGCGAGTGGTGCATCTGAGCAAATAATATCACCCCATAACTAACTACTACTTAAGTAGATAGCGAAGAGGTAAATAGCAATGGGTTCACCTGACGAGGTAGCATGCGCCATTTGATGACGCTATTCCCGTGGTCGGCTCGCCCGTGGAACTCATAACAGGGATTTTATTTCAGTCCAAATCATCACCTCTTGACGCACAGATCAGTCCTAATCACCCACTTCTCCCCAGCCGTGACCTCCCTTCCCTCGTGCTATTGCATAGTTAGCAAAATCCCAGACCACATCTCACTCCAACTGCACCGCGGACCACTAAACAGGCAGAAACCAAGGGGGACAGGAGCGAAGGTGAGGTAGGTAGTGACTAGAATACGGATTGCACTCACCAGCATGCAGTCGTGGCCGTGTTTGTGTAGCAGTAGCATGCCAGTCTCGAGGCTGACGGGGATGGCTTCCTTGGGTGACTGCCTGTCGTGGGGGTAGAAGACTGTTTCGCCGCCGATGCTGGACGTACATACAAGCATTAGTCGTGGGTGGTGATTGTTTATTTGTGGTTTATGGTGGTGAGTTCATAGGGGAATGCAGTGATGTTGGCGGCTGAAAGAATCCAGGCAGATGTCGATGATTTGCATGGTTTGGTTTGGGGTGATGGAAGGAAATACAGGTGGGTGAAGTACATACCAGCCGTCAGCAGCAGAGGTCAGATAGAGGAGCAGAGTCCAGGTCGTCCTCGCTAGCTGCTGGCTGCCTGCCTCAGTCTGGACAGTTACGTTGTTGTAGTCGTCATCTAGGCGGTTGGATAGTAGAGTTAACGGAATTCGATAAGTGAGGACATGGGTGTGTGTGGACACTCACAGTGAGCGTCGAAGAACTGGCCTGGAGTGTAGCGGTAGATTCTAATGTTGGGATTCAACCCGACTATTTGCCCGCCCCTGGATGCGCAATGTTGGTATCGGTTCGGTCAGTCATGATGACAGAGGACCCACCAGAGATGAGCTACATCGCTACTACTCGACAGAACCTCCTTCAGCCCCGTCTCGGACCATAACCGGTTGGCGAACTTGGCATCGTCGATCTGGAAGCGGTCGTTTACTCTCACGGCGTCGCCGCGCTTGGGTTTGCCGAGGGTGGTAACGAGCGGCAGGTCCCGGAGAAAGGAGACATAATCCTTGCACAGAGAACGGGGGAAGAAGGATCTCAAGACAACGACCTTGTCTTGGACCAGGGACTCGAATGTGAGGTCGACGACGGGCAGTGGTGGTTTGAAAGGTGGCCAGGAGGGTGAGACGGCGGCTGGCCTGGGCGCGGATGGAGGCGGCCCGGTGGCCTTTGAGCGCTTGTCTTTGGGCATGTTGATGTGATGTCTGGTGTAATTAGAGATTGATGGGCTTTAGAGTTTGACAGTTGATTAACTTCCAGGTTGGGACGGTGCATCGGGAAGCGGGGGTGGGGCAGCGGGCCTGCCAAGGCGCTTCGTTAGCGTTGATCCGCTTGATCGCGTGCAAGGGTCCACATCAGATTGCTTGGCGACACCATCAGGGTCAGTCTTTTCCCAAAACACTTCACAAGCCCGAGTTCACCACTGCAACGTGGAACACACCTGAACGACCTCACTCTGAACCCAATTGCCCCGGCTTTTTGGCTCAATTGCGGCGACTTTCATTAATCAAGTCACTCTCTTCGCCGTTGCCGGCACCCGCAATTGCAATGCCAATCCTCGCGTCCTTGTTGGGCTCTTTTTTCAAGCCCGAAAATGAGAGCGACGCGAAGCAGCCCCACTCAACACCACCGGCACCAGTATCAGCGCCAGAACCGACACCAACACCGGTGTCAGTAGCACCCGCAGCACCCGCGGCGCCCAAATTCACCATAAATGCCCCCCCTACACCACGCGCCCAGCCACTGCAACGACCCGAGTACCCCCCGGTCTTCTCCCCGCGATCCCTGAAGCAACTCGGCCTGTACTTCGGCGGCGCCGGTTTCCTGTGCTTCTCCATCTTCATCACGCGGCGGGCCATCACCCGGCACCGGATCGCCTCCCGGCTCAAGTTCTACGAGCCCAACCACTGGCGGGGCATCTCGGAGAAGGACCCGCCGAAGCGAGGCGACCCGCTGGTGGCGTTTGAGGCGCTGAACCTGGCGACGCTGAATACGTTCAGCTTCTTCATCATGGCCGCGGGCGGGGTCTCGTGGGCGCTCAACATCTCGTCGGCTGCCGATCTGACGGCGCTGACGCGGCGGTCGATTCAGGAGACGCCATCGGATGGTGTGGCGGATGAGGAGGCCGAGCAGGAGGTTACCGAGTGGTTTGCCAAGACGCTGGGGATTGATGTGCAGCCGGAGAAGACGGGGTCGGATGAGACGAGCCAGTCATGACAGGTCTGAGGGGACTTCAGTTTCTACTGCATAGGATTGCGGGCATAGGATTGCGGGTAGAGGACTGAGGAATTCAGGGGCTCGGCAGTAATGTATGATCATCGGGCGGGACGAGGGACGGGTCGGATGAGACGAGCCAGTCATGACAGGTCTGAGGGGACTTCAGTTTCTACTGCATAGGATTGCGGGTAGAGGACCGAGGAACTCAGGGGCTCGGCAGTAATGTATGATCATCGGGCGGGACGAGGGACGGGTCGGCTTCGGATATCAATGCGGTGTGAGGCAGAGGTGCCAGGACAGGAGAGCTGGGTTTTAAACTCGACAGGCGAGTAAATCCACCCAGCCCCATGGAAAGGGGTTATCTTGCATACACTGCGCTTAAACAACAGGCCGGGGTGAGGCTCTTGATGAACTACCGGCTGCAGTTGGCTACTTGCGCCATCTTCACTCTTTCACTGGTTATGTACTATTATAACGAGGACAATGTACATGTATACAACCACCATTGCTCCGCACTTCACGTTGCCGTATTCCTCAGTCAGCCGGTTGAGTCTTGGTAATGTACGGAGTGCAGTTCCGAGTGGGGCCGGCCCATGCCCCTCATCGGCTCCCGTACCCCGCGGTCCCCGCATTTATTCCCGGACCACGCTGTCCGACGGTCCGTTCCTTTATACCCAGGTAATAGCTATCGGTTTTAAACTGACAAGTCACAATCACATTACTCCATCATCTCAAGACCTAGCCAGCCCACCCCTCCCTACTTTTCCCAGTCTCCCACCATCACCCATCATGACAAAAACAAAACAACAAGTCGAAGCCGACGTCCGCTCCTGGGGCTTCTCCCACGTCTTTACCTGGTCCGACCGGCCCAACGCATGTAAGTTGGAATAGTAGTAATTACTACCTGGCTCAAACACACCCCATACTTATAATTATGAAATATAATATACCCCAAAATATTAACACGCCCAGACTACGCCCCGCACTCCCACCCCGGCCTAACCACGCACGTTATCCTCACGGGGGAGTTGACTATCGCATACCCAGCGAACAGAAACATCGGCGACGCCGAGGAGGAGGGTCGGGAGAAGGAAAATACGAAGACGAAGACGACACATGGTGTTGGAGAGCGCATTGATGTGGATGCTGGTCGTGTTCATGAGGTGTGGATTGGTGACGGAGGGTGTACGTATGTCATTGGGGAGTGATTTATTACATAGGTAGCTCGTATTTAAGTGCGGAATAGAGGGTGTTGGGCTTTTTCTACTATGTAATTGGTGTGGAAGTTAATATGGAGGAGGTGGGAGGTGAGGTGGGAGGTGAGGTGGGAGGTGAGGTGGGAGGTGAGGTAGCTCAGTGTGGGAGCTGAGGTGGGAGGTGAAGTGGGATGGGTAGGTGAAAGGTGAGGTGGGAGGTGGAAGGTAAGGTGAGAGGTGAGCTGGGAGGTGATGTGGTAGGTGAAGGGGCAAGATGGAAGGTTGTGTGGATGTTACATTCCGGTACTTGCAGAGTTGCAGAGGGAACCTGGGGACTACAGTGGTGAGAAGTTGAGAAGTGACCGAAGACTCAGGCTTGTGGTGCTATGCCTGACTAGTAGATCAAACCAAGCTGAAGGACGCGCGGCGCCGCCGGTGTTGTCTCGGGCATCTGGCTCAAAGTGTTGGAGGATAGGTGGCATGTCAGTGATGTCATTGTGTGATACAGGCCTGGGTAGCGGCGACTGTGAAAAGACTCTGAATCAACTGGCTACGAGATACAATTGCTGTCCTGTCACACTGATGTCGTCCTTCGTATCACAGCATCATCGGGGTATTAAAGCAGGCCTGCGGTTAAGTTAAAACAAGATCGGGGCAAGACGAGCTACCTACAGAGCGCCAAGTTTCAAGGTTGGGATGATAGAGGCGCCCTGCCTGTCGTCCACGTGCAACAAAGTAGAGACGGACTGCTTCCTGCAAGTAACCAAGAGAAGCAATCTTGGATGAACTCGACGTCTTGCCACCACTGGGAGGCAAAGTTTCAGGGTCGACTCCTTGTTTCAACTTTACGGCAGACTCTGTCAACGGCGGCGATGGTGTGTCTGCTTGCCAACAGACGGCAAAGCACGACTCCATCTGGGCTGCTAGTGGTTTGAGCCATGTTGAACATAAAGGGCAATGTCTATGCGGGCCTCGGACGGTCTGGCTAAAGCCAACGGGTCCATATGCCCGGCATCCCCGCCTTTGTCGTCCCGTGCCCATTTTGCCTGTGTTCTTTTTGTGGTCTGGGGAATTTTATGCGTCCTGCGTCTCGATTTCGAGGGCGCCAATCACAGTTGCGACGCGGATCATCGAGTTTCTTCTTGGTGGCAATGTTCGGGTTTGCGGCTCTCAATACCCTCGATCGATCGAGCTCTTGCAGAGAAACACACAATTGCGGCGATGATGTCAGTCCTGGTGATTGACATTCTTAAAGTCGGCTGCCCTCGGCGAACGGGGACTGTGTAACGCTGAACCCCGGTCGGGATCACAGGGCTTAAACTGCCCAGACTGGGTGAGCCGGGGTCAATTCAATGCCAAGTTCAAACTGTGGGGTTGTTTTGTTGTGGCGGGGCTTCGAGAAGTGCTTGGCCTGGGCCCTGATCCTGCTTTTCCAGTTGGTAACCAACACGGACAAGCTGTTAGACAAACTTCAATTGCTAATCCATGATTCACCTCTGTCTGACGACTTGTAGAATCAATGGCAACTCAAAATGTGCCCGTACTCTCTAGCTTTCTTCACACTTTTTTCGATCTCGATCGGCAGCCAATGGCCTATCGGCTTTTTCCGTTTTCGTCAGCTGCCTCACGCGGGGAGGTACCAAACGTTATCCGTGGACCGGCCTTTGTTCAAGCCGCCAGGCCGTTTTTGTTGGCCGAGTTCGTTGTCGAGGACATTGGGAGAACCAATGCCGGGCCGCCGCGATGAAGAGTAAACATTGGACGTGCCGCCATTTCACTTTACTGACCGCTATTCTGCTTGAACAGTTTTATCGCGCAGCTGATGTGTGTCGTGTTGCATTGTCAGCATTCGGGGCGGCTTACAAGTAGGAGTTTTGTTTTCACCCTTGCTATAACTCTACTCTCACGAGTACCAGCAGGATGGGATCCCTTGCTCCACTGCCCTGCCGGCTGCCGGAGCCGGAACAGGTGGGGTTGTCTGACCTGGAATCCGGAGTCGTTCTGACGATAACGGACATATCAAGTTTTCGAGTGAGGGATGGGATTGGGGTCGAGACGCGCAACTGCGCGAGTTTTGCCAGTCTTACCGTGTTTGCCATGTTGTTGACACTCGCTGCACCGATGACGTTATCCTCCTCCCGCGACCCCATGCAACCTTGCGTTACATCCGGCCAAGGAGTGCCAGCCAATTCCGTGGTGCATCTGCGGGGTCGTGCTGGAGGGGCTGGGTGGTCTGCCGATGACCGGGAGTCCCGTCCAGGTGGTGAATGGTGAATGTGTTCTCGAATCCGGATGTTGATGGGAGAGCCCGTAGCTTGATTCCGAATCCATCACATGTGTATTCCGGACAGAAGCCCGTCCGTCAGGGATTGGGCATGTCGGATGGGCTGGGTGCGCTCATCTTGACCAGTAATTGCAGCATCCTCACATGGAGTCGTCGACGGCAGGTCTGAGAAGGCTGGCGGTTGCCGGAGGTTTATTAAGACACGGTTGAGAACGTCTGTCCGCCATCTTGAACACGGCATCTGAAACACCACTGGACGGATACGCGTACGGTAGTTATGGAGGTGCACTTACGAATCAGTTGCGCCCGGAATGTCCGCTCTCGGCCCTGGACCGAGCAACGATCGTGATCGTCCGTGAGCGGGGACGAGGAACGAAGGATGACATCGGAATCTTGAATTGTTCTGCTGCTGCCACGTCCCTTCAGCTGCGCTCTAGAACAGAACCACTCAAAGTCGGGAGGCTGGTCCAGCGATCAGACAATTGGCCAGTGCACGAGTTTTCCATACATCCCTAGTTTCGTTGTCAGAAGTCGTTCGTACAGAGTTCAAAGTATACCAAAGTATGCAGCTAACAAAAAGCCGAGTCGTTGACAATGACAGCCGAGACAGCTGAAAATGGGCCAAGTCATGAACGGGATGATGAGCGCCCTGGCCCACCTGAAAGAAATCTCGCGGCGTCCATGACGCTAAGCCTGCCTGAGGGCTGTCAAGCCGCTTCCGGATGCGTCCTGGCGCTAGCGCACGACCCCTGCAAGCCCCGCCAGGGGCTCCCTGCCTGCCTGGACCACCCTTGCTCGGCGAAGGCGCATGCACTTTCTTGTAACAACCAAGACTCCTTCCAGGTTCGACGGCAATGGAGGTTGTTAACAGGGCCACCGCTTCCAGGCGGCGCTCGCTCTCTCCTTCCGACCCATCTCGCATTTCTGTGTTTCGTCGTCTCAGATCTGGCGGGTTGTTGTGCGGTTCCTGATGTTCTAGCCCGGAGAAACGGCGAGACACACGCCAATAAGCTAGCCAGCTGGTTTCTGGACTTTCTTTTTGACAATTTGATTACCATCCCCATTCGGGGTCCATCGTCATTACCACCGGCACCCTCCCCCTGCTGCCCACCCCAAGAAACCCAAAAAGTCCGGTCGCCCGCCTCTTGACTTGATCGCTGTTCCTGGAGCTCATGGCATTGCGGCATGGAGCAGGAATGACGGCATAGCAATACCGAGTGCTTCGTACGGAAACGGATTGCATTGTCGGGGCGATCATGGGCAACGCCCAGTCCGCTGAGTCTCCTCGGCGAACATCGCAAAAGCTATCCAAGCCGAAGACGGGCAATCATGCGACAGCCGGTCTGTTGAGCCCCGGTTCCTGCTCAAATACCCCTCGACATCTTTCCAATGCGACATTACCCTATCCTCCACCGGCGTCCCCGACCGCCGCCTCGACGGCAACTTCGGTTTCGGGGATCGATACCGCCAGTGGCCTTGACACACGCGTCAACAGCCTCTCATCGTTCCAGTCGGCCGCGAGCATGCAGAAAGAACCTAGACGAAGGGGTCTGTTTCGCTCCATGTCGTCCCGCGCCGCCGCCAACCCGGTGAGCCGGAACTCGAGTGTCGGTCCGAGCTCGCGCATGACCGACAGGATGCCCAGGGCGAGCTCCATGACATACGAGTCTGCCGTTGCATATTATGGCCAGCCAGCCCTTGAGAGGTGAGTGCTGACGTTGTCGCGAACCCACACCCGTCAGATGCTGATAACCACCCGCGCAACAGTCGGCTAGTACGGTCCGATTCTCGGGCATCCTGGAACTACAATCCAATGTCGTACGAGGCGCAACGCCTGCTGAATTTGGCGGAAGAGCCGGCGTTCGACGAAGCGACGGCCACGTCCGAAAGCAGGATGGCCGAGGTCACGGAAACGACGTGGAAGAGCTCGAACCCCTCAAACCCGCCCAGTGCGCCGCTCACGCGCTCAAACTCGGACGTCTCGCTCTACATGCCAGTTCGGAGGCGGTCGGTACTCCAGACACCTGGTGTAGCCACCCGGTCGAGTCCGCCGGTACCCAAGCTGAGCTTCCGCCACAGCCATCCTGCGAGCCCCTGTGTGTCTCGCCAACCGTCTTTCGAGTCGTACAGAGGCGGCATCATGTCAATGCCGCCCCGCACCTCGGATGCTGATATCCCGCGAGTGGTGACGCCCTGTGACGAACAATATAGGTCGATTGGCACGTTTAAGCTCGGGTCGCTGCGCATTACGAACGGCTCCCCCAGCCCCGCCACCCCGGACGTCTCGAGTAGCCGCGGAAGTGTGAGCGGTGATACTACACAGGAGCAGGATGACTATTTTCCCGGAGCCGACGCAACACAACATACGCAGTCACCTAATTTCCTACCTGAGGACCGCCTCACCCAGTCACCAATTCAGTCTCAACCCATGAGCCCATTGAAGACGACCTCCAGGCTCGGCGCTGTGGAGGACCAGCTGTTCGATGATGAAACACAACCAGAATATTTCTCAAGCGAAGTCTTGGATGTCCGCCTGGACCCAAATGCAAAACCGCCGCACCCGCAGGCCCAGGGGGACATGGCCACGACGGTCTCGAGGACTGACAGCGGGTTCGAGTCGACGACAGGCTCCTCCTCCGACGCCTCTCACAAGCCATTGACCAAGGCGGATTCCGGATATAGCTCCAACGTATCGTTGCGCTCATTTCACAAAGGACAACTTCCCGAGAGGGAGACCCCACCGCCGGTACCCCCCAAGGACACCCCGCAACATCCCCCCATTACTCGGAAGCCCAATTTGGCCGAAGAGAGTAGAGTAAGGACTCCGAAAGCAACGCAACGAGTACCGGTTCCTCTCGCCAGCCCACCGTCTGGTAACAGGAAGCATGCCCCCCAGACCCCAGGGAGCGTCTCATCTCCGAAATCCGAGCGTTCAATATCTGCACTCAGCATTGGGAGCGGGCCAAAGAAACCCGGTAGACTGCAACGCTTCCTCAGTGGAGCTCGCCGGTCGACTACCGGGCCGCCAGCAGCTTACCCAACACACACCCTCGAGCAGAGCAGCATCCCGCCTATTCCACAAGATGCCGGGCACAAACTCGACGCACGCACCAGACCATTGCCAATCACATCCAAGAGACTCTCGCTTAAGCCGCATTCCAGCATGGATACGCTAAAGACCATTTTCAGCGTGGGAAGCCTCGAAGCCAGTCTTGACGCCGTGAACTCCATCCAGGCTGCCCCGGCAGCACCTCAGCCCGAGCCTAAGGAGGGTGTTTGGAAACAAACTCTCAAGTCCATAGCCCGGAAACCTGTGCCGGCTCGACGGGGGACGGTGACTGGGAGCAGCCAGGTCGCGGGAAAGGGGCTTGCGCGCGAGGCCGTTCCTTTTGACGCGAAAGTTGCTCCTAAGCGCGCGTCTACCAGCAGCGGTCACGATAGTGGTGTCCGCGTTGTTACTTCGGCTCCTATGGCAGATACCCGCCTCCGAAACCCGGGCGGGAGGACCATGAGCCTCACAATGATAGGGGAGCATCGGTTGCTCAATCTTGACTTTCCGGGCTCATCTGACACCTCAGCTTCCCCGCTGCCTAGTCCCATTGCAAAGGCAAGGGCAGCTGAGAGCAAAGCGAACACCCTCCCGCGCGTCAACATAGGAACACAAAGACCACCGTCACTTCGCGTGCCGCCAGTGCGGAGCCCGTCCTCCACCCCCAGTGTCAGCCGCCATGCCAGCCGAGAGAACCTCGTGAGGAACAATAGCATGAACACCTTTCACAGTTACACCCCGAGCCCGCCTAGCATCGCGGATGACTCGGTGCACCCAATCTCCCCTAGCCGAACTACCATGGACCCGCGACGACTTCAGTCATTCCGGCACTTCCAGGACCCCAAAACCTCACCATACAACCCCCCAACCTGGGAGCCGCCGCTTGAGCATGGGATTCCCCACCAAACTCCCCAGGCATTTTCGTCTCCAAGCAGTCGCCACAACTCCATCACCTCGGTCCAGAGCGAAGGCGTGTACGGTCTCCAGCACCGAGGCAGCAGCGCCCGGGGATGGCAAGTCGGAGCAGGGCCACGGCCTCTCAGGCATCGCGCAAGTTACGACGACTACAGGTATCAGCAACATCACATGCAGTACGGGTATCGCCCGTCCATGTCCAACGGCTACACTGCCCCGATCACACCAGCATATGACCCACATAACAGAGGGGCGCCCGATGCGGCTGCCACCTGGAGCAGAAGCCAGGTCGATGCGTGGTACCAGGATCCTTATTCTCAGCAGCCGCATGCGCCGCGGGGCCACTACCGGAACCGCAGCAGAAGCTACCACAACGTACACGGGCCGCATCCGCCGTACCGCGTGCTGCACAGCTACAATTCCCCGGCGTACCGCAATGCTCCGATTTGGGGGTGAGCTGTCGCTCAGTATTTCCTTTTGTTTTTTTTTCCTTTTTCTTCTCGTCTTTTGCATGCCGTGATATCCCACTTCTTCACACCCTTCAATCATTTCATCATCTACACACTCTCTATACACACTCTATACACACTCTCTATATACCATATTTCCTAGACATCTATCGGCTTTGGCATATTTGGACCATCTGGATTGCAAAATTCCATTACATCTATCTGTTCATTGGCTCTGGACCAGTCAGAGTTTCTTGCATTATTTCTCTCCTTCTGTTCAAAACCCCGCCTCTGAGGGGCGAAAATACCAGGTGTTAGACGGGCATAGGGTCACGGTACATGGTTCATGGGTGGCGTTCTTCATTTTTGTTTTTCGTGTTTTGTTCTCGTTCATTTGCGGATACAAAATTCAGACTGAAACTGGCAGGGTCTGGTGATTATTTTTATTTATACCCAGGAGAAAGAGGGAGGGAGGTGGTTTGGATTTCGTTGGGGAGGATTTCGTCATACTAAAATTAAAAGTTAAAGAAGGGGTGGCTTGGTTGAATATCAAAAAAATTATAAATATTAATATGTTTTATCCTTGTCTTGGCCTGCTGGGTTCACTACGTTCACTACCGGTTTTGTGTTGAATAGACTGCTTATGAGCAAGTCCCACAACAGCTCGTTAAACCTCGATGCCTCATCACTAATAGCTCCTTTATGATCAAATAATATGACCACCTGTTCAACCCCCCTCCCCTTCCCCTTCCCCCAAGTCTGACCGCCCTAGTACTATACTTAAACCGCCTTCTCAACCGTCCTCCTTCTTACACATGTCCGGTTCTTTGCCAGTGTCAAGTCATGGCCTATTTTGGTCTGCTGCGGAAGCATGGCAGGTAGCGTGGCCAACGTTGGACAAATCCTCCCGAAGAAACTCAAAGACAACCGTTTGCTAGCATACGAAGTAGTTCCCCTGGATTCCGGGCTTAACATTGTGCTGGATGGACCCATGACTTCGCATTGTTTGTGCCGGGGCTCGGCTCGGGAAGCTTAGTATTGTCCTGGACCACTGACTTAATATTGTTGTCGGACTCTTTTGTCTTGTGTGAGAGAAAGTACAATATGATGCGGCTCCGGCTCGGTCACGGCGATCTATTTTCTGCGTTCGTGTGCTTTGTAGGACGGCAATCAGGACTTGCTGTGGGAGCTGTGTCGTTTGTTGATTCTATCATTCTATCAACATCTGTGCCGTATGGTTGGGATGTTGAAGAGTATCGCAGACATGGCCGACAGGGTAGAAGTTGCCAACAGTCTGCCCGTGGTGGCTATTTATATATGGTCAAGGTCAATCTCAAGCTTCCAGCCTCCAGCAACTACCTAGCAATCTCCAAATCAAGTCAGTCCTCTCGAACTTTGTGCGATCAGCAATTCACCATGAACTAGACAACTGACATTAGCATCCAGGACAAAACCAGCCCGTTGCCAAAGCAGAGGCATCACCACGGCCGCAACCATGCAGCTCCAAACGATTGCCCTCCTCCTCGCCACCGGCCTGGTTCAAGCGGCTGCCGTCCCCGCCGCCATCGCGATCCCCCGCGCTGTCAAAAACAGTGCTAGCGGCCGCGTCCTGCTCTACAGCCGCGACGACATCGAAACCGGCGGAACGATCAGCTACTGGGGTGAGCCCGCCGAGGCCGTAAGCGGCATCGAAGCCGACTCGATCACATCCACCTCCACCACCACCAAGCGCTACGACTGCTGGCCGTTCGGGAGCATCGCGGACCGCACATCCTGCTCAACCTACAACATCGCCGTAGCCTCGGTCTGCCGCACCATGATCGACATCCTCAAGCGCAACGGCAAGCAGAGCATCGCGGGCAACGTCAAGGCGCTGGGGTACAAGAAGGGCGACGACGCGTGCTACGTCGCGTGGAGCGGGCGCGGGCGCATCGAGGGCATGCGGTGGGAGGATCTGATTCCGGCGGCCGAGGCGGCGTATGCTTGTACGAGGGAGGGGAACGGGAAGTATGTCTCGGCGCATACGGATAATTTGGTGCTGGGGAATACGTGCGCTAGTCAGTGCCTTTCTGGGATGCCGGATTGTTCGTGAGCGAACGTGGGTGATAGCGCCGGGTGGAGGGGTTCGACGGTGTTGAGGTGGTGGAAGTGTGGTTGGTTTCGTTTCTACCATGTAGTTTTAACCAAGCTTTGGGTCAATTATTGGATTGTACCTAAACTCTTCACTTCTCCATCGTCTCTGGTATCTCCATCATGGATATAACTTAGGCTTCTAGGTCATCGTTAGCCAAAATGAGTGCTTTGGAAGAGATCTGTCTCTCTGTAGGTATTGTAAACCAATTGCAGTATCGTGGCTTGATGTTGTTATTCCTCAGCGATGGACAGAACTGATGATTGGTTGCTGGTGGCTTCTTCCGAGTACAGAGGAACGGCCAAGTGGACGGCATGTCGCATCTGTGGCTGTGGAATCGGTCGCAGGAGGTCATCGGCCATAGGACTCCGTCGTGCATGTTGGTTTTGATTGGGCATCACGCTTGGTGAGGGACATTGCTTGGGGACCAACGGTAGCGAGAGGTGTATGTTTTTGGCCGCTTTGGGTGCCGCGTGTTGACATTGCCGGCCATTCAAGAACGCCAAGGCTTGTTGGTGTTGTTGTTGGTGTCAGTTGGGGCCGTTGATGCGAACATGGAACTCCCGGAACTTTGGTGATCGGAAACGCAGTGTCCAGGGTTCCAAATCTCGGTTGGATTAACTCATTAACTCACTCCATGAAGTGACAACACAGCCACCCGTTGTCCTGCTGGTTAGGTAATCCGTACGCTGTCTCGGACGGCGTTGCCGAGCCTTGTTTGATGGATTGATAGGGCTGATGGCGTTTGTAGATGGGAAGAAAGGGTACTGGCAGCTTGCATGGCGGGGGATTGGAAAGTTGGAGAGACGGGACGGATCCACTCACCGATGCACAGCCTGCGCCTCGCTGCAACCGCACATTGATCGCAACAACTTCTAGGTCAGGCTGGATGGTTTTGAGGGGAACGCAATATCGTACACCGTGTTGTGTCAATTTTCGTTGATTTTCGAGGTCCGCAGTATTCCACTGAGGCGACAGGAGCTTAAGCTGTGACTCCAAATTTAAACTTCTGCCTGGTTCTTGTCAAGCATTCCATGTCTTGAAGGGTTCAGTTCCTGAGTTCCCGAACCAGACGAACCACAGCCTCGGGTCCACTAAAGTTGGAGCGGGGCCACCTGCGGGGACAAGTTTATTGGTTGACACCAGTCTGACTGCTCCGCAACGGCTGTGGTAGTGCTGACACCCCTGTTCACCAGATCGCGGCAGGCGGGTTCAATACCCTCTTGGCTAGCCAGCACCTTCTTCAACTTGGGTCGATTGCTTTCCCAATTTCTTCACAACTTGTTTGCATCCCACTCCTTCCGTGTTTTACTTGCGATTATCCTCAACGACATAGAACCGTGTACCGTGTGTCGAGGGGGCCCAATGTCCTGATAGCCTCCAACTCCCCCGACTGCCACTTGCAACTTGCAAGGCTGCGGCCGCGACAACCAGCCTGACGTGCCATTGACGTCTGCCGCCGCAATCATGTGTCTCAAGGTGCGCTATTGCCGATGATCTAAGGATTCTAGACCGTTTCTAATTGGTTTTATTACAGTTTCGCAGGGAAAAGGCAAAGCCAAAGTCCAACTTCATCCGCCGGGTGACGACCTTCGGACGCGGCTCGCCCAGCCGGGGGAGGGGGGCCATGCTCAGTGTTGCGTTTATCGGAACAGCACTCGCCGGGAACCTAACCACAAACATCATCGGCGTCGACGAGACACTGGGCGGGGCGTTGAAAAACTATGTGTCTTTCCACGAGAATGTCAAGAAGCACGTCAGGCATGTCTATGACAAGATCAAGGGCCGTGACAGGCTGCTGTCGCGCGAGAAGTTCGCTGCCTTCTTGAAGCTCACCCAGGGTGTTGACGATACCGAGTGTTTGACGCTCGAGCACTACACATTTTTGGAATTCTTTTGGGCCTGGAGTAGCAACGAGGAGGCATGGCGCGCTGCCCGGAAATTCCGCCACGAGGAGTTCGACGCATCGCGACCCATCAGCAACTATTTCATTAGCAGCAGCCACAATACATACCTCGAAGGCAACCAGCTGTCCTCCAAGAGCTCGGCCGAGGCATACCGTGCTGTAAGTACCGAAACCAGGTCTTGTCTCCATGAGTGACTGCTTACACGCCACAGGCACTGAGAAACGGCTGCCGATGTATCGAGATTGACGTTTGGAACGGCCCCATCTCCCGCACGCCGTCCAAGTCGCCCAACCCAGGACACCGAAGACACCTCTCGTCCGGATCCCTCCCGCAATACGCCGCAGAGAAGTTGGATGCCCTCATGAATGGCAGGCTGAGCCGGCATAGCCGTAGCCCGAGCACCAACCAGGGCCCCTTCCCAGCACGGGACAGCAACGCCACGCTTGACCCAAAGGACCTGGAGGAGTCCCTTGAGAAGTCGAGAGAGTCGTCTAGGTCAAGCGGAAAAGTCGAGCCCATAGTGCATCACCACGGGACAATGACGTCCACCATTGGGTTCCGGGAAGTGTGTCGGGCCATCCGAGAAAGCGCCTTTGAGCAGAACCCGCTGCCAATCATCGTCAGCCTCGAGGTCGGTGCGGAACGCGAGCAGCAGGAGGTCATGGTCGAGATTATGAAGGAGGAATGGGCCGGCCTGCTTCTCGATGCCCCCTTTGAGGATTGCGACCACCGACAACGGCAGCCTCGGCTGGAGGAACTGTACCGCAAGATTCTCATCAAGGTAAAACGCCTAGACGACAGCCGGGTCGAGACCGAAGCCGCCGAGAGGGGCCGGAGCATCGGCATTGCCGCCATCCGCGCCAAACCCCCCATTTGCGATGCCCTCGCCGCGCTGGCCATCTACACCCATAGCGAGCATTTCGAAGACGAAAAGTCCCTCGCCTCGCGCACGCCGAGCCACATCTTCAGCCTGAGCGAGGACAATTTCATGTCGCTCGCCGCAGACGCCTGCAAGCTCCACAACCTCCTCGCGCACAACCGCGACTTCTTCATGCGCATTTACCCCAAGGGCCTACGCGTCGACAGCAGCAACCCAGACCCGAGCTTCCCCTGGCGCAGGGGCGTGCAGATGGTGGCCATGAACTGGCAAAAGACGGATGAGGGCATGATGCTCAACGACGCCATGTTTGCCGGCACCAATGGCTGGGTTCTCAAGCCGCCTGAGCTGCTCGGCGACCATGACGCCGACATGAAAGACAAGTGGCACCAGACCCTCGACCTACGGATTACCGTGCTTGCGGGCCAGTTCCTGCGCAAAATTGGCGGGCTGGGCATTTCGGGCGACAGGAAGTTCCGGCCGAGGGTCAAGGTCGAGCTGCATGTAGAGAAACCGCAGAAGTCGATGGACCTGTCGCGGGAGACGGCGCCGGGCTGGACAGATAACCCGGATTGGGGGAGCTATGCGAGGAGTTTAGACTTTGTGGATGTCAAGAATGTGGTCGAGGAGTTGAGTTTTGTTAGGTGAGCTGCATTTCTGGCTATTTTGTCTAATAACTGGGTGCTAACTCTGGCATAGGTTCAAGGTTGAGGACACTTCCAACTTCCGCGATGACCTCGTGGCTTGGTCCTGTGTCCGCCTCGATCGACTCCAGCCTGGGTACCGATGCGTCGATTTGGTGCACCCCGTCACGCGCCGGCCATGCACCGGGAAACTGTTTATCCTAGTTGATAAGGTGCTCCGAAACTGAGGGGTGTTCGTCTCAGTAGTGTTGGTTGACACAGTTTGCCGACGGTTTCTCGGTTCTTGGGAAGGTCTTTTCTGTTTTCTCTTATTTTTATTCTTACTTTCTTTTACCCGTAACTCTCTGGATATGGCATGGGATAGGTTTCGGTATAATATTGGTTCACACCGCTGTAACAATGAGCGAGCGAGCGAGCAGGTTTTGGGTAGCATCAGTTTTGGAAGGGAGGTTTTATCTTCTTTTTGGGTAGGCAGTGGGATATTGTTCTTGGTTTGGGTCGGTTGAAAGTGTCGGTTTGCAGGCTCTCTAGGGTTATATACAGGACCGAGAGCAGGAGGTTCTTCTTAGATAGCGCAGGATACCCAGAATATATGGTTTGTGGTTTGCGTCCTTTCCGCCTTGTTGATATCGCTGCCAATGTCGTCAGGTCTTTGGTGCCTTGAGTCCCCTCCCTTGCCCCTCCTCCCCGCATCCAAACACCTGACCCTGGCCATCGACCAACCCACGGGCACATCGACCAACAAACCCCGCCCGTCATACTTACCACAACCACCACTGTCAATCTTCCTGACGCCCCAGAGGAGGAGCCGGACGCGCCCCAGACGCCGCCTCCCAGGAGTCCGGACTTAGTCCAACAAGCCGGCCTTTCGTCCATCCACCAACGCCTCTTGAGCGCCCTCTCTACACGAGCCACCATGGCCGAACCCGACCCAAACCCAAACATGCCAACAAAATGCGATCACTGCCGGCAACTTGCCCTCCTTCTCGGAGCAGCCCCCGAACAATCCTGGAACGACTCCTTGGCCCAGGTGCGTGCCCTCCAGGCCCGGATCGCCACGCCTCCCCCGGCACCAGCCACTGTCGGACGGCTATTCGAGGCCAGCGAAGTTCCCGAGTTCGTTGACGCTGAAAAATACTGGGAGTGGCGCTGTCTTTTCCGTCACTTCGCGCTCTCACAAGATGTCCCGGAAACCTTGCTCGCCCCGGCCCTGTGTCGGGTCCTTCTACGTTTCACCGGACCCATCACAGGCGGTGAAGCACAATTCTTGGACATTGTTAAGACCGTCACCAGCACCGTGACAACTTGGGGAGATGCCTGGAGAGCCTTCATACGTGAAACCGACTTCTACTTCCTTCCCCCAGATTTATACGATGCTAGTGTCGAGGGTGACAAAATAGGGAGGACGTCGCTGGTTACATGACGGGGACTGGGAAACTAGGGTCATCTGGCAGAGTAATAACGGAACCGGACATTTTTTATGTTGAGTATGTTCGTGCTTTTGTGACGTATAGCTTTGCCCGAGTTTATTTTCCTTGTCCGCTCTGCTCGCTGGAAACACGAGTTCATATTGGGGGTTTGGTATCGTCAGGGAGAGCATGTGCGACTTTCGGTTTGTTTCTCGAGGGATGTATTTCCGCTGCTGCTCATATCAAACTGGCCACCGACGAGCATTGTTCTCACCGGGCGGATGTTACTCGTTGGTGCTCGAGGGCCGGCTTTGCGGAGGTTGTAGGACACCCTGTCTTTAGTCAGGGCAAGGGAGGTAAGGAGGTCTGTTTCTGAGTGGGTGGGTGAGGGGTGTGCTTGGGACTGGGCCCCATCTTGGGGTGGAGTGGGGGAATGTGATGATGTTGGTAATATTGGGCGGTATATGATGAGGTAGACTTTGGTTCGGGTCTCGGTTCGTCTGTCTCACGCCGGTCTCATTTAGAGGATACGTAGTAAGCGAATTACCGTCTGCAGTCGCATATGTGTGCACACACACACACACACCGATCCTAACATCCCATGCTGTGAAACCTAGGCTGGGGGTTGCTTAGGAGAACTTCCGTGGATATGTCCAAGTCGGACAGAGGGAGGGAATCAGAATCTGAAACCTTGCATCAAACGACTTGCTGCACCGGGAAGTCGAACCGAAAATTCCCGGACATCATGGCCCCGGAGTCGTCAGTCCCGGCGGTTTGGTTGCACAGAACCTCGCTGCAGCATCTGAGTGGACGCCATGTGAGGAGAGACAAGGATTTGTTGTTTGGAGGTGATGGAAGGGAGGAAGGGGTGGATCTGAACGTTATCTCAGATAACCTTGGCGGGGTGTTTGCGCGCCGCAGGGCAGAGCCCCACCAAACAGAGCTTACATAAGCCAAACTCTCAACATTTAACGACGGAAAACATTCTGCAGAAAATTTTCCATCTTCCACAGAACCATCACCAGCTCAGTTCTGGCCAGCTGCTTCGCCATGCCATCTCTGGCTATTTGACAACATTGGGAGCGCTCCTGACAAGGAGAGTTACATTTCCCAACCGTGTCTCGCAATAGCTGCGCGATGCGGTGATGCGAGACACAAGGTAGGTCGTCTGGTTGAGCTCGACTAGCAGATCGACTTCGAGTTGCAAAAACAAATGGTACGTTCATTTCTCTCACCACCTCCGAACACCTTCCCACCGCTGTCGTTATGATGAGCGTAATTTGCGATTGATACCGTCAGTTTGCACCCTTTCGCCGGGGCTGCTATATCTGGCGGACACATGATAGTCATTCTTACATATTCTGAACTCTTCGACAACTTTTTTTTTCATCACACTTTTCACGCGAGGCCTGGTCTTGAGCTTCTGGCTGACTGGTTTCTCAGATTTAGCAGAACAACATCAACAAAAAGAGATTGCCGTCCCGTAGTGGTACGCACCTCTCTCGTAGTTTTGGTGGGATGAGGCTGCTCATGGCTCGGGAGATAGCAAACACCGGAGCCGAGTCTTCGCTTAGCTGGTTCTCCTGTGCTGGCCGAGCTAAATTTTGGTTTTGGTCTCTACAATTAATATATCTACGTTTCCATGATCACACTCTATTTTGATGCCATCTTTGACTCCGTAAAATGTTCAGCGTGCTCATGAAGTGACTGGCATCTGTACCTCCCCTAGATAATTGTGAATCTTCTGTATGATGTTGATGCTGTTACCCAACCAGTCAGCCCGGTCGTTTCCACAGATACGCATCGTCTTGAGACAACAGGAGGTGATGCGAAAGGCACACGGATAGCTATCCTAAGTGCCTTGGTAATGTCAAATATGCTGTAGACCGGCCATACACTCTGTCACACGACGCATGTCTCATCTGGCAGAAAACTGAAGCACTGAACTGCCCGGTGCTTTGGCCAATGAAGAAATTCTTGTGGTATCTAGTATGTAAACAACAAAAAGCCAAAGAGCCTATCTAATAAAAGATCAAATCGATATGCCGGTCTGGATCCGTGTACCTCACCTTCAAGTCCGCTCTCGACAACAGCTTCGTAAGCGGCATCATTGTCTCCCTCATGTCCACGATGCCGCGCTTCTTCTGGTCGATGTGAGACGCATCGACGACCAGCCTCTTCAGGTTTTCGAGAGACAGCGCTTCTAAACTTGTGTTAGCAGAGGAAGCCTCTTCCAGGGATGCGACATGTAATGTGCATACCATTCTCGATCAAGTCAATCAGGCGCTGTGGTGTGCCGACTGCCACGCTGGTGCGGTGCTTCTTGAGGAAGGCGACTTGTTCTTCCACCTTGAAGTGTTTCGCAAACTAAGCAGCCCCGTTAGCCCTCTGGGTTCCCTCTTCGAGATGGGAACATTTCCTACCAGCTTCGCCACCGAAATCCCCTTCCCCTGAAACTTCCTAACCGCCCTGTATCACACAGTTAGCCTCATCCAGCCCGCAAACTTCCCGAGTCCCAAACACTGGACGCGCTCATACCTAACCAAATCAGCCGCACGCAGCCCCGCGCCCGCAACGATAATCGTATGCGGCGCGCCGCACTTCTTGGACGCCTCTCCAAGCTTCTCACCCTCCCCGGCAAACGCCTCAAGGAACTCGGGCAGGTTCTCTAGCGACCGCGGTTTCTGCCACGACGTACTGTCCCGGATGGCGTTTGCTTTTCATTCGTCATCAACAAGTCAGCCTCGCGGTCTTCCCCTTACTTCACTCCATATAATACGACTGATAAAGGGGGAAAGAGGGTTTACTCACCCGAGATATACAGATCCGCCAGCTCGACGGGACTCAGGTCGGTGCCGAAGCGACTCGTCTTTTGGGCGATGTGGTCGGCGACGAGCTGGCCGTCCATGCGCTCGAATGCGCGGTTGAGGCCGGCTTCGGTGTCGAGATCGCCCTCGTCCTCGCGCACCTTTTTGGCCTTCTTTGCTTTCTTGCGGGGCTTGTCGTTGTCAACCCGTTTTCGCTTTGTGGTTTGCTGCTGCTCGTCGAGTGCCATTTTGGATGGGATGGCGGTTTTTAGTGAGGTCTGACGGTTTTTTTGGTGTTTATTGATGAACGTGTGATACCCAAGCACTAATATGGCCGGATCCTTTTCTTGGGAAGGAAGTTTGTAAGTGGTTGAAGTTGGTGTTTGAGACTCATCAAGTCTGAGAAGCAAGACTTCACTTGCACCGAAAATTCTCGGAAAGCACAGTGTGAATCTGAGGTTGTTTTAAAATACACTGTATTTAGGAGCTTCAGTGGAAGGTCAAGTCGCTAACTGTGCGTTTTTTAGTGGCCATTGTCCTTGAATAGTCGCCATCTTGTACAGTGTCAACCTTTCAGCGCCCTATCCTCACTGTCTGTCTGGGCTGTCGTTCCATTCGGGCTGTTGACGTCTCGCATTCGACCTCCATCACCTCAACACCTCGACACCTCAACTCTCCTATCTAGTTGCGTTCCATGTCTCAAACTCTCTGTCAGCGCTGACCAAAAAGTCAGCCTTTACAAGGATAATCGATGGTAAAGATTGTCAAGAGACCTTTTTCCGATGGGATTCATCCCTACCTCGGTACTGACCTTATCTACCTGGTACGGTTGGGTCTCGGGGGCGTGGGGGACGGATTTCCCCTCATCGATTGTACCATCTCCGGCTTTTCCACCCCCTGAACAATACCACCCATTGTTTGGCGATAACACCCTTGGGACTTATGACGCAAACAGGCTAACGGATGTTTGCTTACATTTCCCTGTATTACGCCCCCTGCATTCTCTGTTGGAGAGTTGGGTTGCTTCAGTGCTTGTTTCTCGACGGTTTGCGTTTCTGGCTCCACGGCGCCCTTTGCAATCTCCTACCTCTGAGTTGACGTCAAAGTCGATTGTCCCTATCAGCAAGGGGGGATTATTGTCACCTCAGCCATGGCACCCCAGTCGGACATTCCAGTTGTACGAGAGAACGCCTCCGTACCACCCGTGCTGTGTCTCGGCTGACGATATCCAAAAAAGGCTGCGAATGTCCTCGGAGTAAGCATGAAATAAGCCCCCTCTACGATGGCGGTACCAGACAGTAACAACTGTCGACGTGATAGACGATCGGCACAGGTGAGACTTGACCTCGGATACGGCTCTAACATTCACACTCTCGCTAACAAGCCACAATGTAAGATGAACCGGAAGCATGTGATGTTGCCGTATTAACTCTGTTCAGGCTTTGGTGCGTCCAGGTAGGTCTCCAACAACCCCCGTGAACGATCCAGGGTAGACATACTCACCCCTTTCCAGCTCATCCCGCAGATATGGACCAACTGGCGGACAAAAAAGACTGAAGGATTACCGGGAATCATGATGTTTCTATGGGCGCTCTGTAAGCGGGTAGACCAAATTAAGGGGTCATGGTTTTTGTTCGTCTCTGACTTTTGCCCAGGCGCTGTCCCATTCGGCGTGTATGCGGTCACCCAGAACTTCAACATCCCCCTCCAGGTCCAGCCACAGATATTTATGAGTCTGTGTCTTGTTAGCTGGGGCCAAATCCTGCGGTACCACAACAAGTGGCCGGTCTGGAAGGCGGTACTTCTCGTCGTCGCTGTGGCCGCAGTCTTTGCTGGTGTCGAAGCCGCCCTGATCTTGACGCTGGGGGTAGGTCGTTTTCGCTCGTTCTTCTCTTAGGTCGTGGGGTTAATGAAGAAAGCCAATATATCATCGAGGAAACGAGGTCCCGGTACTCGTCGTGGGGGCAATCGCTGCTGTTCTGCTTGCTGCTGGTCTGCTCCCTCCGTATGCGGAGCTCTGGAAGCGGAGAGGGAGAGTGATAGGGATAAATTGGGTAAGCATCGCGGGTAGGCCTTTAAGAGCAAGATACGAATTGTGTTAGGTCTTTCTCTTTATGGATTGGCTTGGCGCGTTCGTTTCTCTCATGGCGCTGGGTAAGTATTCCCGTCTCTCCTTGACTTTGGCCAGTTGGTCTAACATGGCCAAGTCGCGCAAAACACCTTTGACGCTTTGGGCGGTGCTTCGTATATCGCTTGGTAAGTAATTCGGGATTCAGGCAAACATCGGCGTTCTAATCTCGATTAGCTGCGTCCTCGAGATTGGCATCTTCCTCTCTCACCTGATATGGCTGGCCCGCACGCGCAAGATACGGAAGGATGCAGCTCTGCAGGGCAAGACGTTTGATGATATTGCAGCTGAATATGAGGCAAGGGGGGCACCGTTCAAGTTTGCCGACAGGAAGGGCCGAATGCTTGGTGCACGCCAGATAGGCGAGAAACAAAGTAAAGGGGGCAGGGAAAGAAGAGAGCCTGACACTGGCAGTACAGATGTGCCTCGGACGGCATGCGGCGCGGCTTTGCCTAGGAGTGTTGGAGAGTAGTAGCCATCTTGTAGCCTGAGCGTTGTCAGGTACATGGCAAAAACCCAGCTTGTTCTACGCAACGCAATACCCGACTAACCGGGAAGAACTGCTGCCTTTCCTCACCAGTTCGAAGAGAGGGGGAACAAACACACAAGATACGAGCTGCGGCGTAACCTGGGACGTCAGACGGGGAGTTGGGGTTGATGCCCGACCAGCTGTGTTTCCGCCCTTAACAGGATGCCCAGGGACAACTACACCTAGGTGTGTCCAACTGGACTTTTGGTTAGCTGATACCATATGCGCGCTGACTACTGTTTAAGTCATCGGAAATGCCGCCTCTCATTGCCTGCATATCCCTTGGTCCCGAGTTGGACTGATGGAAGAAAGCGGAGCGGATAAGCGGCAAAAGAGACAATGTCTGTCTTGCCCAGTGCGAAGAGATTCGAGTTCGTATCTGCTAACCCCCTTTTGTCCTTTGACGTTTCTTCCCACCGAGTTTGTGTCAGCTCTCACCGCAAATTCGGGGAACCAAACGCCATGCAAACACGTTGGCTCTCTGTTCTGCAAATCCTGCCTAATTACCTAAGTAGGTACCTGCCCTGGGATTAGAGCGAGGGTACACCATGGCAGTGGCAACCTAAGGAAAAGGCCAAGAATGGAAAGAAGAAGTTGAGTGGCGCGGAAGAAAGGGTAGATCACGGAAAGAGCCATTCGCCGTCGATGCGGAATATTCCCCCACCGATGGAAGCCCCGATGGAAGCACCGATGGAAGCCCCAATGGAAGCCCCAATGGAAGCACCGATGGAAGCCACCGATGGAAGCCACCGATGAAGCCACCGATGGAAGCCACCGATGAAGCCACCGATGGAAGCCACCGATGGAAGCCACCGATGGAAGCCACTGATGGAAGCACCGACGGAAGCACCGACGGAAGCACCGATGGAAGCACCGATGGAAGCACCGATGGAAGCACCGATGGGAGCACTGATGGAAGCCACCGATGGAAGCCACCGATGGAAGGACCGATGGAAGCACCGATGGAGGCAGTGACAACTTAGGCTCCTGCTTGGACTTCAGTTTCAGATTCCTGCATCTCAAAAACTGCGCCAGAGGTCTGGATAACGCAATGCGTTTCCAGAGAAGTTGGCTTGTGTCGAGAGGTACTTCGCATGCTGTTGGTTGTCAAACACCGCTGATGGGCGTTGCAATGCAGCTCCTCGCCAATTCTGGCCCGACTCGTCCGCTTTTGGCCCGTCCAGCAGTCTCAATCGACCCAATCAACCCGCCCATGGTTGAGTTCGTGACTGGAAAGTGTCGTGGATCAGCTCATGATGGTGCGTGGGGAAGAGGGGAAAAAGCACAAAGAGATATGTCATCCTCCACTGGCAGTCTCCGAGACACTAAAACTGACGCATCTTTCGCCTTGCGCGCCAGCCCTGCAGTGTCACTCCGTGGCGTACCGTCCGCCATGGTCATCCCGTGCTTCCTCGGGTCTGCCCGAGTATCATACCTACTCCGTACTGTGTATACCCCTTTACTCCCTGCGTTCACCCAGGGACACATACCGCCACCATGGTTCCCCTCGGAGCCAGCAGCCCCGGGCCGCTAACATGACATCGCCCTCGACCTTAAGACAAGTACAAAGAGATCAACTGCCCACGACGGATTGAACTTTTAAGGCAGACAAGGTGAAGAAAGTCCGAGATTTCCGTATTTTTTTTATTCGTCGTGCCTGGAGACCGCTCCGGCCAGTCCCGCCGCAACCCCTCCCCTTCCGAGTCCCATCGCCCCGCCCCGCATTGAGCACCGCGGCTCTGGATTCGCTCGGGCTAGTGACAGTTGGTTTCCACTGACCCGCGCTTAGTTGCGCCCACCATCCCCTACGCCCATCCCCTTTCCCACACCTTCGCTATAGCGCGGTTTTCTGCAGACGGTCGGTCTTGTTTCGTTCGTTTATATCGAGGACCTTCCGCCTTGCCACTCTTGATTTTGATCCCAAAGAAAGGCTGTTTGCCGTTGGCCATATATCGGCGTCCATCAACGTTCGGTCCCTGTGCGGTGCCTTCTGCAGCGCCCAGCCGGCCCTTCGGCTGACCTTCAGCCACCGCTCGCTCGCTGATTGTCACGGCCCGCTAAAACTGCCGCTCCGGCTGCCCACCACTTCCGCGCTTGTGCCCCTGCTCTCTCTGGACCCCCGGCCTTGCAGACCGCAGCCCCCAATTTTGTCTGTCGACCCAGCGCCGCGAGCGCTCGAGACTTTGCGGCCGCCCCAAAAAATTCCTGGGCAAGGAGAAACCACCGTCGTCTCCATTGTCCCCCCTTCCTCCCCCCTTTCCACCTGTCCAAGGGTCCTGGTCTTCGCGCGCCGGTTTCTGCATGTAGAAGTCTCTGGTCCGCGACCGTCGCATCCGCCCTTTCGGCGTCCCGTGAGGAGTTGGAGCTGCGAGACGACCCGGTGAAGGCGGAAACAGGAAACCAACCTGGGCACGAGGTCTTGAGCGTGTTGGGCAGCGATCTGCCAAAGGTGGATCGATCTGGGGACAATGTCGTCCAAATTCAACTACCAGCCTTGGTGAGCACTTCATTTCATTTCAAGAGGCTTCCCATTGAACTCGACCGCTTGAGTCAATGTCTGGTTATTTTTCATGTTTTTTTTTCCTCATTTTTTCTCTTGTTTTCTTCTTTCTCCTTGTGATCTTCTCTTTCATTGTATTTCCTCACCCCTTTTCTCACGTCTTATCCCCCTTTTCCCACCGCTCCTGCGGCACGGAATGCTAACGTATCGTCACACAGCCGGGAATTCAATGTGGTCGTATTGGGTGCAGGTGTGTCTCGCCTTCTGAAGCAACGAAGCCCTTCTTTGCCAAGAGGACCCCCATCACATGCATCAGTTGCTGACCAACAAACTCAAAAAGGTGGCGTCGGAAAGAGCTGCCTGACTGGTACGTTGCGGCTGCCCCCACAACGTCAACCCCTTAAACCCCTTTTGGCGCTGACAACAATTCGTCAACAGCCCAATTCGTCCACAATGAATGGATTGAGAGCTACGATCCTACCATTGAGGATTCGTACAGGATACAAAAGTCTGTCGATGTAAGTTGATATTCAACACTGATTATTTTCATGTGCACCAACTAAATTGCCTTTCATATAGGGCCGCCAAGTCGTCTTGGAGATGTGAGCCTTCATGATGTGATGCCAATTCAATCCCGAATTATTTCACTAACTCAAACCCTCAGTCTCGACACAGCTGGCACGGAGCAATTCGGTAATCGGCCTCTCCATCAAGCCTGCAGGTGCGATGCTAACAACAATGCTAGTTGCCATGCGAGATCTCTACATGAAGACGGGCCATGGCTTCCTGTTGGTCTTTAGCATCTCGTCCAGGACGTCGTTTGAGGAGCTTGAGACGCTCCGCGATGACATTATCCGCATCAAAGACGATGAGGACATACCGATTGTCATCATCGGGAACAAGGCCGACCTGGAAGAACAGCGGGCGGTCGATCGCGCAAAGGCCTTTGCCCTCTCTCAGCGGTGGAATGCGCCATATTATGAGGCGAGCGCCAGGACGAGGAGTAAGTACTGTCTGTGCAGCCACTCGTTCGGGCTCTGCTAATAAAGCATTGCGCATTATAGCAAACGTCGACGAGCCCTACATCGATCTATGCCGGCAAATGCTACGGCGAGATGATGCACACGACGAGTCGCGTGATGACGCTGGCGGCCAATGGGGTGATGACTATGCCGCCAAGCGACGGCGTAGGAAGAGACGGAAGGAGAAGTGTACGATTCTTTGAGCTGGCCAGCTCATTGTTTCAGGGGGTGTTGGGTGGGCCGGACGAGCTAGATGGGCTGGGTGAGCCAGACATGAGCAATGAACGACGAATGATCTATGGACATGATGCCCGTCATGATAAAACTTATACAGTAAAATGAGTTTTGGGCGGGGAGGAGTTGTAGTGTATCAATTCAGGGCACTTTTCCGCTTCACTACCCCTTAATACGAGTGTCCCTTGTTATTGGCATGATCTCGTCTATGCTCTTGGTGGAGGAAACATGGGAGCCGCGGGAGACAACAAGACGGAGTAAGGGAAACAGGACTTGACAAGATACCGTAGATACCCACGAAACCTGGAAAACAGTACTGCCGTCTCCTGTAGGAACTCCCACCACCCTCAGCAGAAAATCCACGGAGATGCATCCCTCGGCACGAACCACTTTGCGGTCTGGAGATCTGCAGAAACCTCCGATTTGTTGGTTTTTATGGACTCCGACATTAGGCTTTCAATAGTGTTTTCCGGGGTTGCCACTAGGCCTGCAGTAGTGTTTTCTGGGGTACATGAGTTTCTACGTGTATGTGCATCACTGTGACGGAATGGTTGAAGTCCCGGAATGGGAAACGTTGAAACGTGCTGCATGCTGCCGGTGGTGTACAAGTCATGTGCTGCGCCTTGATACCTAGTTAGCTGCATACTTGGTACTTTAGTGTAGTTTGTGCAAGTGTATTTGTTTGTCCATCAATAAAGCTCTGCAGTTTTACATAGTTGAAATGAGCTTGATGTTAAGTACCAAGGGCGGTGAGTATTATGTGTGTCTGTGTGTGAGAGAGAGAAGAAGGGAAGCGTCGTTATTGGAGCGCTACTTCATCCTAGACTGGAGTTGGTCGGAGGATGGTGATAACTCGGAATAGGGGAGTTGGATGTACCTCACCGGGAGCTGCGAAAGAGAGTACCGTATACTCCTCAGAAAGCTAGTGACTGCTGACAAGTTCACATCGTAGGTATAGTTGGTTAGTTAGATCATTTGGATCTGTTGTTGGTTGCAGTCGGTACAAGATATCGGAATGCTATCTGCCGCGCCTTTTTGATATTGTTGATGTTGACGTGGTTGTGTTGCTCCAGCTGCAGTACGGATACGTTTGGAGAGCTGAACGCCGAGCCCTGCGTGCATCATGCAGCGTTGAAAGCCGTTGCGTGCAGCGGGTGAGTGTCAACATGCATGCAGCCTGTCTCGACTTCGGGTTCGGTCTGTCATTCCTCAATGGTGCGGATGGATGCGGTTTTGCCATTTACATGGCACCAGGGTTGAGGACGGCAGGTTCAGGTCAGTGGAGCGGATGTCGCATTCGGGTTGGCGATTCCGATTCCCGCACCCGATCTTGTCCATGGACGGGGTACAATTATCTATTTTTATGATGAAAGGGGGTTCTTGTTTATTCTGTCCTGCTTGGTGGTTGCATCTCATTAATGGCCCCGGCTTCCGTCTTACGCCGGCTGCGGGAATCATGACCGAAGTCGACAGCCGGCCGTCGCCGAGAGCCCGTCCCGGGTTTATTTTGGATTGGATGCGGGCATGGGCCCTCGAAGGACCCACTTGCCCTGACTGACAGGGGAGTGGATCCTGGAAGTGGAGCAAATCGAAAACACTAGCGCAGTCACTCACATGGCCCCTTTTATCTCCTCCACTTTTCCACTTTACATATCTCCACGTTTCTGATCTGGAAGGCCGAGTTCGACCAGGTTTCGCAGCTCGATATGAACATTTCCCCGTCCAACTTTATTTTCAAGCCTTTCCTTCCCCAGGGTATGGACCGCGACATGGGCGGGCTTGTATCCAATGAACCCGGTCCGGACGAACACATGGGAAAGCCGAACACTGTTGTCCTAGTGGTGCACAGACAACGCTTTGGTCCCATTCTCAATCCTCGAGAGCGCAGCTTCTCGAACCTGGGTTTCCGGGATGTTCCCGACAGGGTGCATGAAACCAGTGCCTTGGCCCGACACTATCGAGACACCAGCAACTACGAAGTACTTGTCGGGTGTCTCGATATTTTTCTCCTGGTATTGTTTCTGTGCCGCAGGCAGACCATTCTACAAGAAAACTTCCATTTTCCTTCGAAAGAGTCCTTGTGTAACGGTTTGATCAAGCGGCCGATTCGCGCTCGGTTTCGTCATCTCTCTAACCGTGGGTCAGCCGTGGGCCGTACCACGAGCTCGCCGTGCCCACTCCCTTGGCCGATCTCCTTCATTTCCATCTGATGGTAACGTTAAGCCGGGTCTGCGTGTGGATGCTGCTCCTCCGAACGCTGCAGGGCAGGGGAGACCCGTATCACACATCACACATCACTGCCACACATCGCTCCTGCCCCTTGCCTGGCGTTTTGGCTTTGTGAGAGTCGCGACTCTAGTCTTTCCCTAGTTTATTTTTTTTTCTCGATCTCTTTCTGCACCCGGCGTTTGTTGTCCTGTGGTACAGACTTTCGGGTTGATGACCGAGTTGACTTCATCCCAACTCTCTTCGTTCAACTAGTTCCTTCATTTCCGAATCGCGTGGTCTTGACGACATCTCCCTCCGGGCACTTTCCTTCTTTACTTTGTTCTTCCCGTGCTCGCAGCTTCTTGCCGTTTTTCAGCTCATAACGCTATTGTCGGTCATGAACCACGAGACTGAGTTCTTATATATATATTGTCCACTCTATGCAAACACATCGCATCACCCGTCACCGATTCGCGATTACCGATCGCCTAGCCTTTCTTGATCGCATCCCGACGGTCCAGACCCGACAGAGGGGCGCTCGCGCTGCTTGATTTTCTCTTGATCTTCGTCTCAGACGTCGTGACTGCGAGATTTTCGACGAGCTCGCAAGCTCGTCCCGCAAATCTGAAACGAGAACTATCCACGCACCCCCGTCGGCTCGTACGTGCTCAATTTCATCCCGCCCACCCCCCTGCCGCACCAACCTCGATCCAGTACCGGCCTGTCCGCGCCCCGACTGCAAAGACCGGAGACCTGCGAACTCTCCGGTCCTTCCCTTTCCAGCCCGCTGCGCGGCTGTCGGAGAGGTCGCAAGAAACCGACATTGAGCATTGCTCAACCAGCTTCTGTGTGCTTGAAGCCTGTGGTATCGTTACCATCGGTTAGCAGCAGAGAAGCAAGAACGAGACAGCCAATGACGACCGTGTGCGACAACGAGTGTGTTCGTCAAGTCGTCGAGACACACAAAACGTACGTATTCGTGATGCTACCCCCCTCTCCGGGACCCGGCTGTTCAGGGGTTCAGCTCCTAGCTTGGCTTTGGTCGCGGGTGAAGCTACCACTTTCCGCGCCATAGTCCACTTCGGTCGGGTCATCATCCTGAACAGCCAAATTTGGGGAAATGGAGCTTCTGGAACTTCCCCGGGTCCCCTTCTCCCGTCGTCGCCGTTCCGCTGCCAAGCGCTGCTGGCTGACCATTTGTCTTTTGTGTGACAGACTGCCTCATCATACTCCTGACTTCGCGCCGTCCAAGGTTACTACGCAGTAGTCCACCGAATCCATTCATTTGTACTTTTTCCTGGTCACCCAGCTGGTGCTGCGTTGATTACGCGCCCTTCCTTTTCCTATCATTTTTGCATCGGCATAGATTGCGTTCGTTCGTTCGTCGTTTGCCACGGATACATACACCCGCGGTTTCACGACGCCGGTCCCGAATTGGACTCTCTTCGTTTGTGTGCTCCTGGCGCCACGACTATTAAACGCTTGGAACGTTGATAGCCATTGTGCTGCCGAACCCCGCACCGGTAGATTTCTTTTACGACCGCGATCGTGCCACAGCCCTCCTCCTGGGAATCACTCACCTTGTCGCCGCTGTTCGGTCGCAGGGTTTCTTATGCCAGTCTAGCGACGAACCCAAGTTGGGAGGACTCTTGGAAAGTTGGAAAGAGAGAAGGATATAAGGCGGGTTTGCGTGTGCCATAGGGCAAGGGGCTCCAACTAAATGAATCCTCAGGATGGGTGGAATATGGATCCACGGGCGCCGGGATCCGGTAGGAGGGCGAGGGAACCCGCTGGTCTTCCGATGACAGCGCTTGGGAGGATGGACGAGGAACCGCAGATGGCCCGGCCCACGGCCCCTCGCCAGCCGCCCATGGGATCGGCTGCTGGACAACCGCGAGCCGCACGACCACAGGCACCGTTCGCTTTACAGACAAGAGACGGGCAAATCGGGGTGCCCATCTCAAAACCGACTCGGATCCCACAGTGGCCGTTGCAGGAACCGCAAATGGCGCCTCCCCAAGTCGATGGAGCGCCATATCAACCCCGGACCGGGAGTTCACAACCGCCTCAGCGGCCTCCGCGCCCGAGCAGGGTGCCGTCGATTTTGGACGCCTCCAAGGTACAGGACCACACGCCTGTCTTTCAATACCAGCCGCAACCCGCGAGCGAATCCTCCAGCCAGGACTTGCTGGCAGTGCCAGAGACGCCCTCGGACCCCTCACGGTCATCTACCGTGTCATCCACAGCGTCGATCCCCGATTTTCCACTTCCGATCCAGGTACCGGCAGGGGCCGCAGTGCCTTCACGAAGAAGTGTTAACCTAGGACCACCGCCATCGGCTAGACGGGGTGCTTCGTCATTCTATTCCAACGCCTCGTTCGTCTCCCCCATCCCCGAAGAAAGCCCGCGCTCCCGATCACATGCGTCGTTCGCATCGAGCACGGCAATACCCGAGAACTGGGGGACGCCATCACCAGGACCGAGCCCTGATTATCCGGACCCAATTTACACAACGATTATGGAGGAGTCGACCTACGGCGATGACGATGCCGAGGAAAGTCGGCTAGTGAGAAGCGCAAGCATTGGAAAGAGAGCAAAGCCCACGCTTGTATCAGCATACGGAGATGACAAGGCCGAGGAAGGCCGGCTGGTGAGAAGCGCAAGCATAGGAAAGAGGGCGAAGCCCACTCTGGTGTCGGCAACAGCCTCACGGGCCGCCGACGGAGCAGCCCGTGGGCCCCGGCCTGGGCCGCAACCGGTCCAGGCTGACCCTTTCCAAGGCGGAACGGGCTACATAGAGAACTCGAGCTCATCCGACACACCCTCGACAGCCGCCAAGGCACCCGTTGGCTCGAGCTTGACGGCGGATAGCATGCTCGGCGCCTTTGCTTCGGCAAGCGCAGACGATCCATCGAGCCCGTCCGCACGAACCACCCCGCCGCCGAATCCCCTTGGCGGCCGTCCTTACAGTCGACTATCCGCGATGCGCAGACCGCCGCGCTTGGATATCGATGCGGTACGCAAGGCCGAGGCGAGGGGCAGCCTGACAAGCCTACCAGACCTCATCCGGCGCGCAACCAGACTGGCTTCTAACCTTGAGAGAGGGAACAGACCGGCCAGCCGATTCGACGACTTGGGTGACTTCCCCGCGGCAGATTTCCATGGGGCAAAAGGCGAGAAACACCGATCTGGGCTCTCGGACATGCTCGCTGCTTTCCCGCCGCCCGCACAGGCCCACACCCGCCGCAGCTTTCGTGACAGCCTACGAGACTCGTGGCCTTTACCTCTTAATCTTAATCGGTCCCGAAACACCCGCGGGGACGGCGGGGATAAGGACTCGCAGCAGTCAAAGAAGGGACGCAGGTGCTGCGGTCTTCCCTTTTGGGGGTTTATGGTGCTCCTGATCGCGGCCCTGATCGTGATTGTTGCCGCTGTGGTGCTCCCATTGGAATTTCTTGTGTTCCGCAAACAAGATAGTGCGCAGGAAGCGCTGCAAAAATGCCAACAGGAACTGGTGTGTGCCAACGGCGGCACCAATGTCGTCGACCGCGGCGTCTGCTCCTGCATATGCACCAACGGCTTCACCGGCCCCGACTGCACCGTCACCGACGACACGGGCTGCACGTCCATTGCACTAGCGGGTGCCGAGAACGTCGCCGACGTCACCATCGGCGACGCCCTCCCGCGCCTCATCCAGCAGGCCCAAGCCAACTTCTCCATTCCCCTCTCGGGCACCCAGATCCTCGCCACGCTCAACGCCGGCAACCTCAGCTGCTCGGCCGAGAACGCCCTCGTCACCTTCAACGGCCACGCTACCCGCCAGGACACAACAACCCTCACCACTCAAGCCATCAACAACCCGGACGTTGTCGGCGCCGCCGTCGTCGACGGCGTCTTCTACACAACCATCACCATCATCGTCGCCCCGCTCACCACCTTCACCGTCACCAACCCCTTGGTCATCGCCACCCAAACAACAACCCTCCAAACCAGCGTCACCTCGGACACCACCACCACCACACCTTTGGTAACCCAACCCCCCGCATCCGCAACCAGCACCCTCACCACGACCATGAGCATGTCCTCTGGCGCCCCTATGCCATCAGACGCGTTTGTCGTCACCGAGGAGGTCCTCGACTTTGCGCGCGTGGCCGTCTTGTACGTTCTACAGGAGGAAGGTCTGGGCGACGCCGAGGCGGCGCAGGTTGCGCTGCAGCGGTTTTTTAAGCAGGCGCGGACCGCGGATGGCGGGGTCAGTGTTGATGCGGCGCGGAGTGTCAGTGTCGGGGCCGGGGGAAGGGAGGTGGATTTGGTGGATTTGGCGGTTGATCTTGGTGGGGGGGAGGGAAGGGTTGGGGGGACGGGAGTGGAGGCTAGGGCGTGGATGCCGACAATGAGGTTGGGTAGGAGAGGGGGGAGGGGGAGGGGTGGGTTGAGATGATGTATTTTGGTATGAGGAGGGTGGATGGTCTTTTTCACTTCTTTTATTTACATGCCCACCACACTACGACTCCGACGATGGAACCTAACATGGCTTCGAGAGCTAGTGGTTCGTTTGGAATGTGGAAGAGGGTATTATTACTCGCACTGGAAAGGCGATTTCGTTTCGCGTTACATACTTAATGTACAGTATAAATGCCTGAACTTAGGCTAACTTTTTTGAGCTACATTTTTATCATATTTTTTTTTTTGAAGAAGCGTGGAGGCTGCTGGTCGGTAGCCTGGCGGAGGAAGGGGCTGTGATGTTTGGTTGGGTTTCGGGCTTGTTTGCAAATACTTTGTATGATTGTCAACATGGAGATAACGACCTCATTCAGCCCGGGACTTGTGGTTTGATAGTTACTGTGAGACTCGCCAAATGAACAGAATTTCCTGTCTTGCATTCATCCAAACCATTGATTTTCTTAAATGGGCACGATTCTCGCGTATCACAACAAAATTTCGGTGCTTCGCTCGACTTGAAATTCAATACCACCTGCTTCAACTTGGTAGACTCCACGTTGGGCCCCGGCATTGAAGAACCATTGTTTGCCCGGCTTCGGCCCATGACGCGGCGGCTGAATCGAGACCCTGCCGGCCGGGGCCAAGACCGGATTTGATGGAAGGCCTCGTGGCCATCTGGGGCCGGGGCCGGGCGTGGGTAATGAGCATTTTCACTCCGGACGGTACGGCAGCAGGGTGTCAGGGGAGTGTGTAAATCGCGCAGTCGGATTGGAGACGCGAATCGAAAAACTCCATGGTGATGAAGAAAATTGGAAAGATTGACGTGTTATGATTTATTTTCAGAACATCATCAAGCCATGATGGGATGGACGGATGGTGGGCCTTGAAGGAATAGGAACTGATGAAACAGGCAGCTGGCCGCGGTTTTGAAATGTGGTTTGGATTTGGTTGGAAACCGGCACAGCTTGTCGCTTGAGCTTGCCGCCGGGCAGCCGCCCGCTTCCATCCCGGCCAGGTGGTCTTAGGTGGGGCATTCGTCCTCCAGCGCTGCCTTAGGCGCCCAATTACGTCTTCTGGCGCTTCCCAGAGCTCGGAGCTTGCAAGGGAGTGGGTTCTTGGCGCCGCGTTGTGTGAGAGGTGCTGACGCCACCCCATGAACAAAGAGGTGCTCCGGCAGGTCCGGGCTTCGGGCAACGAGACGATTCCGTTCTTATTAGTTAACTAAGACCAGACACCACACCACCTTTGACCGCCCGGTTTCCTCCCGTCAACTGACTAGATTCTGACGATTTCTCACCTTTTCGTTTTCAACCTAGGCCAATACAAAACTACCTACTGCTTGACGACATTCTTAGATTGACACACGATGTTGCTGAAGCCCCTCACGGTGGCGGCGGGCCTTTTGGCCGTCCCCGCCGCGCGTGCATTTCTACTCCCGCCCGAAGTGAGCGACTCCGATGTCAAGATCGCCAACACCCTCGAGGCCATCGGCCCTCAGACTGCCGAGCGCCGGCTCGTCGACCTCGAATGCCCCGGCTGCCCAGTACTGGTGCAGGGCGTGCGCGGCAATGGCATCCAGCTCCAGATCGACCGCCCGACCCATCTCGAGCTGACCTTTACCGTCGACCATTCCGACGACGTCGAGCGTCTGCTACTCAACGGCTTCCAGCTGTATCCCGCCGGTGATCCGTCGGATGGTATCCTCTCGGCGCCGCAAGTCGTCGACCACGGCGACAAGGAGAAGCGACACCGCGAGCACCACCACAAGGAACCACCCCACCACCTTGTGCCCCAGCCGCAACGCCTCGGTTTCGGCCTGCACGTCAGCTCGGGCAAGAAGGACGCCAACAATGCGCTCGAGCTGATCGAGGTGGACCTGCAGATCATCGAGGTCGGCGTCGCCTTTATCGACGGCATCCCGAGCGTCAAGGTCCAGCTCGTCAAGGACGAAAGCGGCCGCCTGCTCATCGCGCAGGTCATCAAGGGCGAGCCCAAGAAGCTGCTGGAAAAGCCGGAGGAATGCAAGACTCTGCTGTGCAAGATGGTTGCCGCGGCCCGGCAGCGTCTCAAGAACATGCGCCCGTTCAAGAATTGCCACGGCGGCGGCCGCGTCAAGGGCGGCAAGCACGGCTCGGAACACGAACACCCTCACCCTCACCCGCACCCGCCGCACCATCACCACGGCGGTCCTCATGGCGGTCCCCATGGCAAGTGGCGTGAGCCCAGCTTGGCCCGCCTATTCAAGAACATCACCTCGCACATCATCCTCCCCGTGCTCATCGGCATCGTCGCCGGTGTCAGCGTCAGCTTGTAAGCCCACCCATACCCCCCCTCTCTTATCTTTTCCCCAGTTAACTAACCCTCCTTTCAGAATCGGCATGGCAGTCGGCACCGTGCTCGTCTCACTCTGGCGCTTCGTCTCGCGCCGTCGCGGCGGCCATCGTCACCACCATCACCACCGCCACCACCGCCGCCACTCTCGCAAGCTTTCCCGAAAGGATGCGACTGTTGCTGAGGAGGAGGAAAAGTCGGGTTTGATGGAGTACCAGGATCCGCCGCCGTCGTATGAGGAGCAGGAGACGCCGAAGACGCCGGACCAGGTGGTTTAAGGAGGTGGATGGGAATGGGGGTTTTACGGGGATGTTAAGAAAATACGGCTAGAGTCGTAGGGGAAGGGGACCATGGCATGGTTCAGATTGGCACTTTTCTTTTGTGAGGAGCAGCAGGCGTTTCGGGAAGGGGTTGACTATCACCGGTTGGGACTCTGGAGACATTTGGCAGGGACGGGACGGGTGTATCGCATGCGGGGTTTGGGAAAACCAACACTCCTTTTGGCATTTTGGGTCGGTTCTGTCTTTGGTCTCCGTTTCCTCCTTTTTCCTTTTTGTTTCTGAAGGCGAATACCCAAATACCCTCACGTTCTTTTGGTGCTAAATGCCCCATTGGGGAATATCTAGCGCCTTTTCCTTGGAATAAAATATCTTTGGCCAAATGTCAAGTTCAGCGGGAGATCTCAAGACGTGTGTGAGTGAGATGCTGTCCGAGATGAGAGTCACGGGCTCGTGATTTTGGACCCTCGTATTCGAAATCGCCGTTGCTGTGCCGTGTAACACAGCTGCTGCCTGAGGCGCTGTATAAATACGTAGGTAGGTGGCCCGGCCCTCAGGTTGAGGCCCGTCATACGCGTTTCAGCCTCACCAGGCTTCAATACCTTTCTCTAGGCCGATATCTAAGGGAATTTGGGATCTGCTTACGGAGTACACAGTGCGCTCTGCCTGTCAGCACTAAGGGTGATCACCCGCTTCCTTCCGTGATGCGTATGTAGGTAAGCATGTATGTATCCGTACTGTACGGTGTGTACCAGGCCGGTGATAAACTCAGGCGACGGGCGCTTACATGTGGACTGTGTGGAGACTAAAAACCGAGACTCCATCCCGCCGATGGAGCCCTTCGCTCTCGGCTCGCCCCGGCCGCTGGTGTGCTTGGCCGCCGAATGGGCCGCATCCGAAGCGCCCCACCACCGCGGACCCACCTTTTTTATTCTTTTTCTGCCAGTTTTACGAAGGCGGGGAGCGCTTGGCGGGGCAGCAAAAAGTTGGGGTCGAGTCTTGCAAGTTGCGGATACCAGATTTGGAACAGTCGTTTTCCACAGAGGTACTCGACGAAGTTGAATACCTTTTTTTTTTTTTTTTTTTTTTTTTTTTTATATTCCTGCAGCCATATTTTACCAATCACACAGCAATTATGGGCAAATCATCCAAAAAGAGAGAGCGCACCTCCGAGGAGGAGGTCGCCGATAACCACGACGCCGCGCCGATTCTCAAGAAGAGCAAGCTGGACAGCAATGGCAGTGCCGAGGTCACCAAGAAGAGCTCCAAGGTGAAGGAGCCCAAGACTGAGGCGGTAGTGGAGGAGGAGGCCAAGCCCAAGAAGGAGAAGAAGAATAAGAAGGACAAGAAGGATAAGAAGGATAAGTCAGAGAAGAAGGACAAGAAGGAAAAGAAGGAGAAGAAGGAAAAGGCAGCGAAGGTGGATGAGATGGAGGTGGACGAGGAGGAAGAGCCCAAGCCCAAGAAGGACAAGTCAGAGAAGAAGGAGAAGAATGACAAGAAGGACAAGAAGAAAAAGTCCAAGGACACCGAGTCCGCCGAACCGTCTACCGACTCTGCCTCCGCCGCACCAGAGCCGACCTCCGAAGCCAACGGCGACGCGCCCAAGAGCAAGAAGGACAAGAAGAAGAAGAGCAAGACCACCACCGAAGAAGAAGCCCCCGAGACAACCCAACCCCCCGCCGAGGACGGCGAAGACACCACCAACGGCGCCAAAGGCACCCGCTTCATCTGCTTCGTCGGCAACCTGCCCTTCACGGCAACCGCCGAATCCATCAAAGCCCACTTCGCCACCGTGCACCCGACGTCCGTCCGCCTCCTCACGCAGCGCGACAACCCGTCCAAGTCGCGGGGCATCGCCTTCGTCGAGTTCGGCCGGTACGACCACATGAAGACGTGCCTGGAAAAGTTCCACCACACCGAGTTCAGCGACGGCCTGTCGGCGGCGCGCAAGATCAATGTTGAGTTGACGTACGTACAACCCCCTCTCTCTCCTTCTACAATATTGAACGATTACTGACATTAAGCTTATACAGCGCTGGCGGAGGCGGCAAGACAGCCGCGCGGCAGGACAAGATCAAGCAAAAGAACGCCAAGCTGAACGAGGAGCGGCTGAACCGCATGAAGAAGGAGGAGCAGGCCAAGCTGGAAAAGGCCAACAACAAGACACCGGCACAGGACAACAAGACACAGGAGCAGCGCGAGGAGGACTCGATACACCCGAGCCGTCGGGCGCGGGTCCCGTACAACGGGGGCGCTAAGGGGTCCTGGTGAGAAGATGGGGAGTGAGGGACGCGGAAAAATGGAGTCGACTCTGGAGATATGCTCAGTGCTGTTACCAAAAGAGATACCCACTTTCTAGAGCTGTAATGGATAGACCTATTTGCTTTTACTTGGGCCGTCAGGGAATGAAAAAGGAAGCATGTTTCGCATTCAACCATGAAATTCATCATATCCACCACTCTGGCTCCTTCCCAGGAGGGACCGCTCTTAATTACCTACGAAGAAAGCAGAAAACGAGAAAAACAACCCGGAAAGATCCCTGAAAAATTGGGAGTGCAAAACTCGCCACCTCGAAGTGGCAGAGATAGGGCACCCAGAGCTGACCAATGGTTCCCAGCACAGCACAAAAAAAGCGACAGAACAACATGCGAGCGATGGAGGACTTGAAATCCCAGAATCCCCGAGCATGTTCTCTCTCGCCACCACTAACCCGTCCTGGCACCAACGCCGTCCCCGGTTGTACCCGTGCTCGCGCTGGACAGCCCCATGTCGTCTACTATGAAAAGGCGCACTGGTGCCAAATCCCCAAGATCCAAGAACGCTCCGGGAAGAGCACAATATGGCCGGAACCAGACATCATTCCGTGGGGTATAGATGGTGCTTGTATTACGGAAAGATCGTTCGTAGTTCCGCGCCCGTCAGAAGCTTCGTGAAGCTACCAGATTTAAAGAACCGAGCAGGTGGTCTTTTTCTTGGTTCCTTTCGTGGGCGCCTTCTTGGGCTCCAGGACGGCTCTGCGGGGCCAGTTAGTGTCTGTCTCGGCAACCTCTTTGTACCACACCCCGCCGTGAACTTGACTCACCGGATCGCATGGTCAAAGACCGCCTTCAGGCCGAGCTGTGTGAGGGCCGAGCACTCGGCGTACTTGTATGCGTTGATATCCTGAGCGCACGCCAGCCCCCTGGCGTACGTGATGGGGGCCATTCTCTGCTCGGCCAGCTTGTCAATCGTCTCCTGGTCGTCGCGCTTATCGAGCTTCGTGCCGACGAGGATGATCGGGATATCGGGCGCGTGATGGGCGATCTCTGGGTACCACTGCGCGCACGTGTTACATACAGTTGGTAAGATCATCGCGAGTTGAAGTTTACAAACCTTGGCCTGGACGTTGTCAAACGATGGCGGGCTGATCAGAGAGAAGCAGATGAGGAAGACATCGGTCTGGGGGTATGACAGCGGGCGCAGTCTGTCGTAGTCTTCTTGCCCGGCGGTATCCCACAGGCCCAGGCTGATGGGCTTGCCGTCGACCGTTACGCTCGCCGAGTAGTTATCGAACCTGGCATGCACATGTTAGGATCGCGCTAGCGACAATGGGATGGAAGGAACATACACTGTGGGAATGTATTCGCCGGGGAAAGCATTTGTTGTGTACGAGATGAGCAGGCATGTCTAGATTATCGCTGTCAGCACGCGGGGCATTCTCGCTTGCACAGCGATCGCTGTAGGATATTCGTACCTTGCCAACAGCACCGTCACCAGTGACGACGCACTATTCCAACGAGATGGATGGTTAGCTTGAGAACTTGTCTGCTGCGCAATTGTTTGGGGGGTTGGGTTTGAGATTGGCGATCGGTGGTATCCGGGAGAGCGACGAACCTTGATCGACTGTGTTCCTGGAGCAGCCATTGTGTGTGAAATTTGGTGTGCAGGAATAAAAGTTGTAGTTTGCGACGCTAGAAGGAGCAGGAGTCAAGACGGCGAGGCACTCGGTGCGATGGGTCGGTGTCGGGAGGCGGGAAGGAGGCAGGAGCCGGGTTGACAGGGTTGGCAGCCTGGGTTGCAGGGAGCAAGGTGGAGGAGAAGCGCGGTGAGAATTGTCCGGCAAAAGTTGGCCCACCGCCTTGGCTGCTTGCTTCGGTTGACAGTTGACGGCGAGAATGAAGGTTTTGAAATGGAGAAACGGGATGCAAGCTGCGCAGAAAGGGTCAGAGAAGAAAGGCTTTTGACACGGACCGGAAGGCTGGGAGCCGGGATACGGCAAGAGTCAAGTGCAGGCAAAAGCGACGAGACAAGTGAGGGACGGTCACGGACTCTCGCCAGATCGGGACGGGTGAGTCGAGATAAAGAGGCTGCACTGTGTGGGTGGGAGTGTCCGTCAGAAGCGGCTGTCCACTCGGGCTGCTCAGGGCCACTGTGGCGCGCCTCCTGCAGAAGACGGCGGCTCAGGCAAAGGTGCGGCGGGGGTTTGCAGTGGAGCGTTGGCCCACCGTTATCTTGGCGGCACATGTCCTGTTTTGGCGGGCAGCCTTTTGCCATTGGAAGCCCAAGGCCCACCAGGAGGCCAGGGGTTCCCTTCTGACACTGGGCGTCAACCGCCGCGACCAGTTGAAACGATTGGGGGACGGACGGCGATGGGGAAGGGTCGCCGACATGGGGAATGAAAGGGTGCGAAGCAAATTGGTGCTGGAAGGCGACATCCCGACACGCGATTCGCCGCGAATGCCATCACAATGAGCGCCCGAGGCACCCCGTGTTGATCTGCGTCCGGGATCAAGACGACTCCATCCCTGCCTCGCGCGCCGCCGAGGTCCATGGCCCATGAGCCCATGACATGATGAGGAGAGAGGCAAAGAGCGGCATAACTGAACTCACCTGCGCCGTCGCGTTGAACGGATTCCGTTGTGGATGGAGTCTAGGGAGTACAGTTGTATCTCCTAGCACTTGGGCACTGCCCACGGGGTATGAAGGCGGAAGACCGACCAGTTAGAAACAGCTTGGTAGCGAGAACAAGAAACGTCGAGCAAGCTCCAGATGGCCGAGCAAGGATTAGATATTCGTTAATGGGGAATCTTGGAGCCGCGCAAAGCTTTTGGGGGGTCATTGGTTTATCTACAGAAGACTCCGCACGCAATAGTCAAAGCGTAACCTGGTCGTCTCTGAGTATTGCATGACTCTGGGTTGTTGTGCATGGTGACGCTGCTTCATCCAAGCCAGATCTGATGGCCGTGGCCCTCAAGACGGCTTCAGATTGGGACGGTTCTTGTAAAGAGTTATCGACTGTAACACCCATACACTACCGCATCTCATGGAAGCTGTTGTGCGACATGGTCTGTTTACTCGACATACAAGCCACTTACAGCCGCCCATCCATTCTGCTGGATAGGTAGAACTCAGCCTTCGAGTCTTATTAAATGATCTGACCGACCCAAAGAGGGGGCGTTAACAGATTTGGAACCGCTTGCAAAGTTTGGTGTGGCTAAACGGCCGGACGGTTGGCCGAAGCGGAAACAGTGCTCTCCTGATTTGGCTGTTTCAGTCAGAAAGCCTGTGACAATCCCGGAAGGAGCCGCTGGAATGGGCCGCGCTCCCGTCGATGAATGGACCGATCGACCTTTTCCACTCTTCATCCGGTGTGATCAGTCTCAGACTTGATGGCGGTAAGAGGTCGCATCCAACCTAGGGGCAAAAAGCAGCGCTCGCTTGTCTGGCGGCTGAGACGGAGAAAGGTAAGGAAGGAGTCATGGAAGACTGATGCGAACCGTTCTGGCTCGGTAGGGAAGTGTCTGTCGGAAGGAAGGAAGAAACGAAAGCGGCGAAGTAAGGCAACTGCGAATGAGGTAACACACAACTTGGCGAAAATGGAATATTGTACTTTGAACTGGAAATAAGCTTCATGTTGGTTGTTGGTGCTGACGAAGTTGACTGGTGTTGGTGAAGTGGAGGGTGCACGTCGTGGATTCAATTGATGAATGGGACCATGACCCCTGCAGCTGGTCTTATCAGCTTATCGCAAAGCCCCACTAGTTTGCTGTGCCTCGTCCAAGTGCACAATTACACCTTCCAAACGCGTCCAGCTCACCACTTGGACAATGACAAAGAGCAGATAAACAGAGCATCCCACAACGGCCATGCTATCCAACAACCTTCTAGCCCAATCGCACGGAACAAGAGACAATTAGGCCCAAGCCACCACCGTCAATGCCGACTTTACCACTAACCACACCCCATCCCGCGTCCCGCAGCTAATCGATCGACGAATCCAACATGGCTCGCGAAACCCACCCCCCGGACGCGACGCCGACCCGACGAGCCTCAAGCGCCGAACCGACCGCCGCCTCCACCGCCCGACGCTCTGTCTTCCGAACCCCCGGGAGCCAAGCCCGCGGCCCGCTGCTGCGCGCCCCCCTAAACGCAACACCGCACGCGCGTGCTGCCTTCCGGGCCATCGACTCGCGACGGGCCGCCATCTTCACGCCCCACCGTGCCCGGCGCAAGAGCGTGCGCGAGGTGCGCGACTCGCCGCGGGATTTTCTCTTGTCGCTGGGCCGGGTCCTCGCGCGCACGACACAGGTTATCTCGACGTCGTCATCGTCGTCGGCGGCGTCATCATCTCCTCCCGGCGGCGGGGCAAAGGGGCCAACGGGGGAGGATGGCGAGGATTCGAGTCTGGGTACGATTCATGGGGTTGGTGGCGGCGATGATGATGACGAGTACGAGGAGGAGCTCCCGAAGCGTCCGCGGCTCTCGCTCCCTATTGATGAGGAGGACGATGACGACAGCGACGATCTCCAGCCTCATCGGTCGGTGGTGATTGATGATGATAACTTTACGATTGAGATGCCGCGGCGGGCGCTCAGCGAGCAGCCTGGGAACCGCTTCTCGGTTGGTAGTCGCATGAGCGACTACTTTAATACGAATGATATGCTGCATAGCGAGGAGGTTGGGATTGACTCGGGGTTCTTTCCGCCGACGGCTGTGTTGGAGGAGGGGAATATTACGATGGGGGTGGAGGAGTTGTCATCTCCTGAGCGGTAAGTCCGCCTGACTTCTTGGTGTTGAGGACGTGTTGACCCAGGGATAGGATCGATTCTGGTGACCGCCGTGATCTTGGTCGTGAAAGCGATTTCGGCATCGAGATACCCGTAGGCGACATGAACGAGAGCACGTTTGTCATCGCGCCCCAGCTCCAGGAGTCGCCTGCACACCAACCCCTTGGTGTTGAGGAACCGATGTTTGACGACTTTGCGCCCCTTATGGACCAGAGGAGCGACGACTTTGACGACAACGACTTGGGGGAGGTACCAGCTTTAGAAGAGGAATCGCTCGAAATTCCGGAGACGCACATGCACGAAGAGACAGAGGTTGAGGTTTCGACTATGAGTAGGACCGAGAAACTCGGGCCACAAAAGAAGACCATCAAGGTGTCCAAGCACGGCATCGAGTATCCCTCTCTTCCACCAACAGTAGTGAGGCGGCTTGCCCAAACATTCGCCAAAGCCAGCGGAGCCAAGGGAAAGATCACGCCAGACGCCATGAAGTCCATCATGCAGGCTTCGGATTGGTTTTTTGAGCAGCTCGGCGAGGACCTTCAGGCATACGCAAACCACGCGGGCCGGAAGACGATTGACGAGAGCGACGTGCTCACCCTGATGAAGAGGTATGGTACAATCTATCACTGGGTATCTCGAATAATGTTTATACATGACTGACGCTTTCCAGGCAACGCCAGATCAACCCACATACTACACCATTCGCTCTGGCGCAGCGCCACCTCCCCAGGGAGCTGCTGCAGGAACTGCGCATGCCGCCACCTATTGTGCCTAAGAAACGCCGAAGGGCGAAGGAAGGCGCGGATGATGACGATGTCACTTGATGATGGAGCGACCTAGCCGCATCATTACCAGTTCTTGTTCATACGAACGCGCCGAGCTATGTCGGATGACGGTTTCTTGACCACCATATAGAACATTATCGACGTCGCGACGGCAAGGCCGTACCTGCGGCTGTCAGTCGGGTCCGTCATGGACAAGGTTTTGAGGACATAAAATCCGCCAAGCCTGGGGCCATAAGAATAGGACTTACCAGGTGAAGATGTACTGCGCATGGGTGTTGCGCAGATTTACCTCGGCGGGCCTCCCGATGGGAATGCCGCGGTCCTGGTAGTCCAAGAGTACGAAATAGTCGGGCTCTAAAGCAGAGTCAGCAATCCGTACCAATACCTGTCTGCGCAACAGCCAGTAGAAGCCATAGCAAACAAAAGAGAAATATCAACCCACCCATAGTCTGCTCCACCCAAACCGCCTGACTCCCCGTCAACTCCGCCATCTGCTTGACATCCGGAAAGTAAAACTCGCCCGTCTCCGGCCGGTTCGCAGGCGTAAACATATTCTTCTTCCACGGCTGCCGCAGCAACCCCTCCACCCTCACCACCCCCGTAGGCAAGCTATCCGGCCGCTTCTTCTGGTCCGCCAGCTTCTTAGACACCCACCCGCGGTTGACCAGCACCGTCGCGCCCAGGTCGCCGTCCCGCTCCAGCGGCGTCACCACAATGTACCCTTGCTCGCCGTCGCGCATGCGCGGGCCCACCAGCATCTCCTGGTCGTGCCGGAAGCGGCCCGTCGCGTACACGCGCCGGTAGTCAAAGTCGGCGATGGCCGTGGGGTCGACGCGGGACGGGAGAGGGAGCGGGTCCCGCACGATGCGGTCTTCGCATTTGGCGATGAGGTCGGTTTTCCAGGCGAGGCGCTTCACTTGCCAGGTGCCGAGGAAGAAGGCGGTTATGGGGATGATGGCTGGGGCGTGGTGTTAGTGGTGGGCTGGGTGGTGAGTAAGGTAGGGAGGTGGGCTGTACCGAGGATGATCAGACCGGGGCCATGCTTGCGGCCTGTACGGACTAGCTCGGGCGGGTTGTCGAGGACCGAGGTGAAGCCTGGGTCATCTGCCGGTTGCTGCGCGCGACGCGGGGTACTATTGGAGATGGGTCGTCGGGGAGGGAGGCGGGTTGCGGAAGGCCGCGGCTGGGTCCATTTGGCGATTGTGTTCCCAATTGGCCTCTTCTGCGTCTGCAGGGGCCGCAGAAGGCACTGGAACGCCCGTCCGGCTGTCATGTTTCGGGAAATCTAGTGGGAGTTCGGCGTGCGATGGGATGGAAGTGACGGCTCCGGTCTTGCCAGGATCGCGAGTTTTCGAATGTCAACCGCCCGATTGGAGCTTGGGCCGGGGTTTCGGGCGGTTCCAGGCCGGCGCTTGGTTAGCGTTGCACCAACCCCGCCGCTAAAAGTGACGTTGCCCTGCCCACTGACAGGGGTTACCCGCTCGGCTTACAGCTCCCTTGCAGCGTGCCGTCACCGGCGGCATCCATCAAGACAACTTGCAACTGTCACGAGACACCGCTCCCTCACATACACCTTCCACGACTTGCTCATGTGTTCCTACGAATCCCATCATTTGCTTTGAGGAAGGTTTGTCTTTACTTAACGCAACGCATTGGAGTTTCCGGACTATCCGCGCATCGGGCTACGGAGTATCTTGGCGAAAGCAACCCACTCGGTACCTTGCAGCGGCAACCTGAACCGCGGGGAAGACAAACAACCTGGAAGTTCCCGTACCTTGGACATAAACAACAACAAACAGCAGTGTATTACCTCACCCCGCGTCATGTCGTTTTTTCAAGGAACCCTCCAGGAGGGTATCGCGTCTGCTCTCCAGCAGTCCAAGTCGGTCGTGTGTTTCGTGACAGGTGAGGAGTTGCGATACCGCCACCGGAACTGAGACAAGCTGACCCGGGCGCAGACGGCGAGGCTGAGAGCCGGTTATGGGAGAATGAGTTCTTCGCTGAGGAGGAGGTGTGTATCCTCAACTTTAAAGATCTCATTCAAGATCCTCGCTGACATGGCCACTTGTAGATCAAGTCGCTGCTGCAATCCCAGGCGGTGACACTCCGTCTTCCCGCTGGCTCGCAGGAGGAAGGCTTCCTTGCCCAGCTCTACCCCATACCCAAGAAACCAACCGTCGTGATTATTAAGTGGGTATTATTGCGACCTTACCTAGACGACGTTGATAGCTAACCGCCATGCAGAAATGCCGAGCTGAAAGAGTATATCGCTGCCGGTGTGTCCAAGGAGGACTTTGAGAGGAGGATGAAGACGGCACTCACGCCGATCCAACCGGCCGCTAGCCAGCCTTCACCCATGGCGTCGCCCGTGGGATCTCCCAACCAGCCAAGTCAGGTTGAGTCCTCGGCTAGCAGCTCAGGGCAAGCCACGCCGCCATCTCCCAGTGACAACCGATCTCAGGTGCTTCTAGCCGAGAGGGCCGCACGAGTTGCGGAGCAGAGGAGAAAGGAGGAGGAAGCGGCTAAACAGCAGCGCGCTGAGAAGGCCAAAGCCAACGCGGAAGCGGAGGCTACGAGAACCAAGAAGCCTAACGACCAAAGCGCACACGCCGCAGCTCTCCGAAAGAAGCAAAAAGAAGCGCGTGAGGAGCGGCAACGGATTCTGAAAGCCATCGAAGACGACAAAATCGCACGCCATGCCCGGCAAGCTGAGTTGGAGGCCGAACGAAGAGCGGCGGCGGCGGCTGAGAAAGCCGAGAAACCAGACTCGACCCCCTTTGCCCCTCCAAGGAAGCTTTCCCTATCCCAGGCTAGGATGAGCGAGCACTGTGCCCTCCAGGTTAGGCTGTTCGACAGCTCCACCATCCGCAACCGGTTCTCCAGCAGCGAGACGCTGAAAGACGTGAGACGTTGGGTGGATGAGACGCGCAAGGACGGCAAGGAGCCCTATGTCTTCAAGGTCCTCCTGACCCCTTTACCGAGCAAGACGATCGACGTCACCGAGGAGGGCAAGTCTCTGCAGGAGCTCGAGCTTACGCCTTCAGCAACGCTGATTCTCCTGCGCGTGCCCAAGTACACGGCCGCCTACGCGTCGTCCGTGAGCTCCGTGGCTTCAGCGCAAGGCAACGTGTTCCAGAAATTCATTGCCTACGTCCTAGCGATCATCACGGGCTTCTTCGGCGCCATCTCCACCTTCGTCTCGACTCTCTTTAGCACCAATGGACCTCGGTCCGCACCCGAACCTGCTGGTTCCCAGACCTCTCAGAGCCAGGCTAGTGCCGACACAACCCGGCGCCGTGGAGGGAACATAGCCGGGGTGGACCATGCAGAGCGACGGCGGAACGAACAGCAGTTCTACAACGGGAATTCCGTGAGTCATAACGCTTCTTTTACGAATCGCACGAGCAACACTAATCATCTACAGACCAACTTTGAGCCCAGGCCAGACGACGGAGAGTAGTTTTGGATAGTGATTATGACGACCAAGGCGTCGCCTAGGTTGCATCGCAAGCTAGAACTGAAGAGCGGAAGGTGTCCTGCGCCATGTATCGTACAGTCATTTCTGGTATGGTTTTACCGCCATACCATAGTCCTCCTCCAACCCCAGGCCCGATGGTTGCCATCTGCCTTTATAGTATTACCCCCCATCCATCCATTATCCACCAAGAACCACCAGCTTAGTACTGGCTAGCCGCAGCCTGGCAAGCTTTCTATACAAATCATTAGCACCCAGTCCCACCCATTCCTAGGGAGAAAGTGTTGTACGTACCAGCTGCTCCAGATACCACCCGCAAATCTGCATGTTGCCGCCCTGCTCGTCCATGCACTTGGTGAACTGCTCGGTCGCGCCCGCGCAGTTGTTGCCCCAGCTGCTGTTGGCGGGGGCCGCCTGCGCCTGTGTCGCCTGTGTCGGGGCAGCCGCCTCGCTGCTCGAGCCACCCCACAGGCTGCTGATACCGTTGCCGACTACGTGGCCGATCGACGAGCCGATTGCGACACCACTACACACCGATATGTTAGTCGTTTCCTTCTTCCAAGCAAGTTATTTGCGGGTCGGGTTGGGTTTAGTGTGTTCTTACGCGGCGGTGCTGGCCATCTGGCCGAGGAGACCGGGGCCCTGCGAGGCCTGGGGAGCGGCGGCCGGGGGAGGAGCGGAAGCGGTCGGGGGAGGCGCCGCGTAGGTGGTTGCCGGCCGCGTCTGCTGCTGCTGGGGGGCCGGGGCGCGGGCGGGGACGGTCGGGCGGGTGGGAGCCCGGGCGGAGGAGCGTTGTTGGCGAGGCATTGTGTCGGTGTTTCTGAGGGGCTGGTGTGTAGAGAGTGTGGTGGTGGTGGGTGGTTGTGCAATGAGTGATCGTGAAGTGAGAGTCGTGGTTTGCTTGTCGGAGCGAGCGGTTGAGATGGAGATATTTTGCCGGGAGGGTCCGTGATGAATGGAACTTTTGCCATTGGCCACTGCGGCCTTTGCTTTCCGGGGTGCAAGTCTAGAAGCCAATAGAAGCGCGCCGGTCGGGCCCAGTGCTCCCCCCGGCCGGGGTTACGAGGTGCGAATGCCGAGCTGAGTCTTAGGGTTGGGGTTAAGTGTGCTTCTACACAAGACTGCGCCCCGAACGCATTCCTGACTCAATTCGAAAGCACATGACGAGTGGGAATGGAAGATGATGGAAATATTGTGATTGCCAATAGACTCCTAACTGACCGTGGAGCCAATACGGGCAGGTAATCACTGTGTACCTGCGTCTCCGGGCCTCATACGTCGCCCTTTACCTGCTCTCCCCTCTCGACCAACTCAAGTCTTGGGAGGTGACGGGGCTGTAACCCGGCCCATCCCTCTCCATGTAGCTCTTGTGGCTACCCATAGTCCAGGAAATGGTCAAGTGTTAGTGTAGTTCCCAGACCATTCCCTTAGCTGCCTCCGACAGCGTTGTTGGTGGGCCTTCTGAAAAAGCCCGCGGACGGGATTCCGACAATGATTCATCCACCGTCATCTCTGGTCAAAGGCATCTCGCGCTCTATTTCGTCCCGCTTGGACTTGGCGTTTGCCACTGCGGTAGTCAGGCGCAGCGCTCATTTCTTCTTTTTACCCCCGTTGCGCTTCGGCCGCTTCGGTAGCTTATCTCCGTCCTGAGCAGTGCCTGTCTCGGCGGCAGACTCATCTGCTGGCCGTTTCTTCTCCGAGGCTTTGGCGGCAGCCTTTGCCCGCTCTTTGGCAATGAGCTCTGCCAACTTTTCTTTGATCTCCTTATTGTCACCCTGTAGCATGTGAGTATTGGCGTCGAACATGGGGTCACGGTGACTTACAAGATCGGACTTGATGAAGCGGGCGGCGACTTCCTTGTTGACAGTAGTCTCCCTCTCTGGAGCCGGGGTTTCGAGTTTCTGGATCTTTTCCATGTACTGCTTTACACGGGTCAACTCGGCGAAGATGGCATGGTTTTTGGTCTCGACTCCATTCAGGCGTAGTGAGGCTGCATCAGGTATTAGCGACTGTGGAAAGGGAGGAGGAACAAATCTCACAGAATAACAATGACTCAATCGTATAGGCGACCAAGACATAGAGTTTGGCCTTGTCCAAAAGTGGAAGCTTCGAGGAGATATCTCCAATGTCGCCCAGCAGCGGCTTCAGGACGTCCTGAGCCTTGTTCAATTCCTGCTCGAGCTGCTCGAGCTGCGGCGTAACATCGCTGACATCCATTTCGGATTCGGGTTCCGGAACACCGTTAGAATCGAACCAAATGTCGTATTTGATCAGGCAATATCTTGAAATGGGCGGGGGGCCAAGCACTGCTTTCAGTTGCGGATTGATGAATGAGGGTTGGTTGCTTCTGAAAGAACAAAAACCCTTGACAGGGATTCTGCTGAGGTTAGTCCCGGCCCACTGGGTACCTGCGGTTTTTGTCCCCGCCAGCCGCCCTGCATGCATGTGGATCTGAATTCATCGGCTGTCAGCCGCTTGCGGGCCAATCAAACGAAGCGTATATTTTCGTCGCGAGTGAGAGCTCAGGAAAAAAACTTGAGCCCGCGCCGTTCGCCGCCATACGCCCTCACTTCGATTTCAACCTCCCCGCCTGTCCTCGAATCCACGCCCCCCTACGACACCGGGCACCCGCGATTCCATACCAACTCCAGCCCGAGTACCTCTTGTGGTCGAGTCGCCGAAATCTCCCGATGCCGCATCGCATTCCCTAAACATCGAGAGCCACCTGCGACAGGCCTCTCCGAGAGTCCGCGGCACCGACACCCCCTTACCATGACCTCCCAGGTTCCTTCGTGAACACCGGCAACCTGTATCTCCTCCTGAGCAATCGCCCGCTCTCGCGGGTGTTTGCGCAAATACCCTGCAGACACACACCATGGTCACCCAATAACCTCGTGGCGGGCCGGGGGGCCAGCCGCAGGTTCTTGGACCGAAGCTTCACGGTATCGAGGGCGAGGTGGTCAATTGAGTGGGAAGAAGAATTGCTGGATTCCTATTTCGTCACGCCCGAAGCTCAGAAGGAAGCCTACAGGCCTTGGAATAATCGACGTTTCCTACCCCCGAAATTGGAGGACCTCGGCTACGGTCCCCTTCACCCTCTCGCTCGCAGCGACGGACCGGCGACATCAAAACCCAGCCCAGACACCGAACCGTCGAAGTCACAGACCAGCCCATCCCCAGACACGAAATCTGTTGCTGAGCCGCCCACCCCCCCGCGAGAGCAAACAGAGCAGCAAAGGATTCGGTCCAAGGTTGCCTTGTGGGGGGAGAACCCTGATAATAAGGAACCAGGCCTTATTCCGTCGCGGCGGACGTTTAGCGGTTCAGATCAGATGCATGTCATGGGATTGGACCTGACAGGACGGTACATCGCGCACATCTTGTCCGGCTACAAACTCGTCCCACCGGTCGCCTACGTGATGCACAAGCACTTTATGCGCAAGCAGTGGGACGAAGCCCAGCAGAAGTTGATTGTGTATCGCGGAGACAAGGTCATCGTCCGTGACCGCATCGTCACGGACGATACATGGCTAGCCGAGCCGAGCCGAAAGATGATCGATAATCTTATCGTGACGGTTCCGGCGGGTCAAGCCGTCGAAGCTGTTGCGAGTGTCAAACATCGGCTCAACCACGAGTCAACTGTCTGCCTCATAAATGACGGGTTGGGGGTCGCGGAAGAGCTCATTGAGAACCACTTCCCGAAGAGGTCGAAGCGGCCAGTCTTCCTCCTCGGTCATTCCACGGCTGACTTGGGCCGCACCGGCGAGAGGTTCTCGGTCGCAGAAGTCAGGCCAGGCAGACTCTACCTGTCGATTTTCCCAGAGTACGAAACCGATACGGGTGCGCACTTTCGACTCAAGCATTTCCCCCCGCCGGAGCGGACGCGCAGGGCGACGCACTTGATTCGACTCTTGACGGCGGTTCCCGGGCTCCACGCTACGGGCCACTCGATGTCCGAATACCTCCGGTATAAACTGCCGACCCTCGCTTTCCGGTCCATCGTCGACCCGCTGGCTACACTGCTCGACTGCACCTATGATGAGCTCAATCACAACATGTACGCGAGGCAGCTCATGGACCAAATGGTGAGCGAGATTGCGAACCTGGTGACGCGTTTGCCGGAGTACAAGGACTCGTCGAACCAGTTCCGGAACTTAACGCACGTCAGCTCGCTGAGAGAGAAGATGCTCAAAATGCTGTGGCTGCAGAGGACCAGCAGCAGCTACATGCGCTCCGGCGTGAATCGTGGGTGGAATATCGACCTTGACTACTTGACCGGCTACTTTGTCCGGCGCGGCCGCGACGTTCAAGCCGACCTGCCCACGCTCAGCTCCATCACGTCGGCGGTCAAGGCGAAGCAAAAGGTGATGCTGAAGCGGTTTACGGCCGACGTGCCGTTTACGGAGTCCGACATAACGTTGAAGGAGTAATGGGGAATTGGCCCGAGTGGACGCTTCTGGACATGGGTGTACGAGGACGAAGAACATTGTAAATATATGGGATAGACAAGGGAGCCATGAAATGTCTGTATTTGTACAACACTCGGCTTTTGTATGATAGATACCTGGGTTTTGTAGAACATATTATTGTCCGGGCATGTTTGCCTGAACTGAATCTTTTTTCAAAGCGCTACCTAGTACTCAATCCTCAATTTCTATCGCAGTTCCAGTCCCCAAGTGCTTAAAAGCAATAATTCCAGAGCTCCCTCTCCGTTTCTAACTCCCCCCGAAAGTCCCCAAACTGGCCAAACACGTCATCGACCATCTTGAGCCACCGGCGGCCTAGCTTCGTCACAAAAAATGCTTTGGTGTAATCCCAGTAATCTGGAAACCACCCGGCGTTCTCCCAATCGACAATGCCGCTCAGCCTCGCATTCTCGTCGACGAGAACATTCCTCATATTCAAGTCACCGTGCGTGAAGACGATCTTGTGCCCAGCACGGTGGACCACGTTAGGCAGGGCACCGCATCGCAGAGTCTCGTTGAAGTCATCCTCAGTGAGAAATGGCCCAACCATCTCCCCTTGGTGTTCGTCCTCGTCTAACGCGGCATTGATCCGATAATCAAAGCAGGGCCCGTCAGCAGCGTTGGCGATTGCATGCTTCCAACCTAGCGGCCTGGGAATTGCCCGGAGTGACGCCAAGTGCCGACCCAAGTCACGAACCAGAATAGCAGTGTCTTGGTCACTCATCGAATCGAGGCACAAACCGAGCTTGTAGCCGGGGACTCGAGTCGTCAAGAGGTAGGTATTTGTCGAGTCGGAGACCAGGTCGAGCGCGTGGGGGACCGGCACGTCGGTATGGCGTCTTACCAGTTCCAAGGTTGCGTGCTCGTTGACCAGGCTGTCGCGCTGTGCCAGGTTGACCATCTTGAGATAGAGTCCAAAGGGGAGTTGCTGCACATTGGGGCTGTCGGTGAAGCCATATATGCGTGCGCCGAGACGCGATAGACTGCGATACGTTCGAATACGTAGACTCGCAGGTATGCAGAGCCAGACTGTCCTCGAGATGGCCGTGCAGGTCTTGGTGAGGAAAGACAATATGGAGGGGAATGGCGAGGGGAGCGAAGCATGACGCTGCTTTTGTCGTTTACCGACAATATCTTGAGAAATGTATGTCCATCGAAGGGGAGTGGCGAAGTGGGATAGAATCTCTTAAGGCAAAACGATTCGGGGTGTTGACGTTGGACGACGAACGATCGACAAAAGACGCGCGACGAAAGTCGTCCACCTTGTCGAGAATGGTAGGAAAATGAGGCCCACCGGTCCAGTTTTTCAGTACCTCATACTAGGCAACTGTTAGTCCACCGTTTGCAACTGCGGGAGACTAATAGCCCGCCCACCTTGGAGCCATTGGAGCTTTTTCTGAAGGCAAGCTGGAAATATCCTTGGCCAAAAGCATCTGCAGCGGATCTACGAAGGAGCCAGTGATTCTCGACACGATCGAACAAGTCTCCCTCGGCGACATGGGAGAGCAGCCGGTCCCTCAGCTCTGGTGTTAAAAAGGCCCCAAGTATTTCCCGACATGACTAACAATCGTATGGCGGTTAGACGGCTGAAGCCCGGATGATGCAAAGAATTGGTCAGGTACGCACGCTTGTTGCCAGGTCCGCCAGTTTCATTCCCGGGAGAATAGCCACAACAACCAGGGGATCCCAAAACGAACTCGGCATGCCCGTGATGCAGCACTTGCTGCCATCTCTTTCCGTAACCCTCGTAATGACGCGTCTGTCGCGTGCTATGCAGACACCAACATCTCGCATGACTTGTCACCACCGAATCAGCCTGACGAGCCATGCGGCGGAACGCTTGCTGGTTGGGAGGTTACCTACACATGGCAATGATACTTTTCCATTCCGCCAGAAATTCTCTCAGATCGGATGTGCACGCGCTGGTGTTGAAGAGATAGGCTGCAGCACGATCGCGATTGACAGAAGCCTCAACAAAGCTCTCTAGCAGTTGTCCATCTGGGTGTTCTAAGCCTGATGCGCGAATCGTTGCAAGAGCGGCCTCAGCCATTTACTGACGCGGCAGGATCCAATACCGTAAGACGGGCGGTGGGAGGGTGATGATTTTGAAGCGCTGGGGTGCAAGTGAAGAAGAGATGTTGCCGCTGGCTGCCCGGGGCCAGCTGCGGACCACCCTGGAGGCTTGTTTCTAGCCACGCGGCAACGCCTAAACTGTCCAGCATCCCGCAACACTATCTCTCCGCGACTGCTTCACGGGTCTCTCCAAGAATTTCCCTCATTCGCATATACAACCCGCTGTCCTCACTCTTCCACCTCCCACCACCCGGAAACACCGCCTTTCGTAGCCTGTTCACCCAAAGAAGCAAAGACCTGTAATACTCGGTAAAAAACTACTCCGTAGTCTTGCGGAAAATATCCTCATCCGACACTGTGCCCAGCTTCAACTTTGCCAGTTCCTCCGTATCGGCGAAACTCCACCTGTCAAATTTGTCAACCACCTTGCCCTTGCTAGGGCCTTCGCAGTGAATGCATAATCCAGAACAACACCCAGAAGAATGACTCGAGATCGTGCATGAACGAATGCTGCTCGCCCAGAAGGGCCCCAATGGCCATAAAAGCTCTTGTCCCGGTCTTCCCCTTGGCTCCGGAAGCGCTGATACGCTGCTCTTTGATAGCGAGATCCAGGTCGATTAAAAAACCCGCGGCTGTCCTTGCCTACCATGAGATTGCCGATAGATATGTCTCGGTGAAGGAGGCCGGCTTTTTGCCGCAATGACTCATGTCCCTCAATGCAGTCAGCGAGCACAGAGAGCAGTAGCTCTCGGGAAGCTTCGTAGATAGGGGTTCCATAGTTAGAAAGGATGATACGCCGGTATACTCGATTTGGCGGTGTATCGCTGCCAGCTTTGATCGGAGATAAACAGAGTCGCTTGTTGGGCGGCAACAGAGTATCGGTTTGGGTAGACGACCGCTTCCCGATGCTGCTACTTCGACCTCCTTGTGATATACCTCGCGTACTTAGTGAAAGCTGCGATCGAATCTGCTGGTAGTTCGCAGCCTTTGTAACATCTAATCCCTTCCGGACATATTTTCGGACGTCATCGTCAATCTTGTATACCTGAACTGTTGTGTGGTAGTAATGCTGGGCCACATGAACCACGCCATTGTTCTTCGCCAAAAGGAGTAAGTCGCCCTCCTCATCGCGCTCTAGGTATTGCCACGAGTCTTTGACAACAAGCGGGTTGTGTGGGTCTTCTTCGCGATATGCTTTCCAACAGGTCGTTGCTCAGCCTGCGATACAGCGTGCAGGCTTCATTAACCTCTCGAGGATAAGTCGCTCAGTCCTACCGTCTCGCTCAATCTCGATAAACCGTTGACCATCTGTGGTTATAATCGTTGGATCAAACCCGAGCTGCTTACTTATCCAGAGGAATCCGAGTATCGTAGACACGAACCGCAGCCCATCCTTGTTAATGTCGAATTACTCCAAGGCGATACCGCCAAGCCGGTCAAACACCCATACCCTCATAAGAGCTCCACAGAGGGTAAAGCCCAGGACGAAGCGACGGGTACCCTGAGCGGCAAACACTTCCAAAACGTTCGGCATGGTATCGTACCTTCGGTTCCGAGTTGGTCAATCGCGTCCTGTACGGAAGAGCGCTCCAAGCTATCGCAGACGGACTGGGCCTTGGCGCGAAACGCTCAAGGCCTTTCCCGATAGGATGCTCTTCCAATGGTTTTTGATCGTGTGTCTGCCATCGTGAAGGGCATGATGTCGGTTGTCGGTGGGAAATAGGAATGTGGTCGTTGATCCGCGCTCGCAGCTCGGCCGGTCGTTGCGACCATTGGTCAGCGAGTGTGGAAAGAGCAGGGAGCTAAGGAATTATCGGTATTTCGGTGGGGAAGGACTCGGGGGATAAAACCGAAAAAGAAAAGAAAAAAAAAGGAGGGGGGGAATCGGAAAGAAGTTAGGCCTTATAAATATCTTTGGATTTGAGAAGTTGCATTGCGTAATTAGAAGTGGAAATATGAGAGTGAAGTAGGTGAGTTTTGCGGGAGGAAACGGCCATTGGGCGTTTTTGTTTGAGCACCGATTGTACACTTCCCTCCGGTTTGTTTGTTAGCGCGGTACCCTGGGATTTGGGAGGAGGAAGGAGAGAGAATGAGAGAAAGGAACGGGAAAAAGAAAAAGAGAAGAGAAGAGAAGAAGAACAAGAAAAGAAGAAGAATGAGGAAGAAAGGCAGGGATGATAACGACAGCTTCCGGTCGGTCTTCGTTGTTGTTCAAAGAGTGCGGTTTCTTGTCCTCGTAACTACCAGTTCTAGACAGGGAAATTATGGGCAAAAAGCTTGGTCAATGGTGATGTGTTTGTGAGCAACTCGGCTTGGAGCCAATCACACCGCCAAAATCAACCCCGCGATCGCGAACGGCCTTCCCCGCTGCACCTTTTGCATTCCTTGAACCGTGCCCGATTCCCGAAATACCAAGATGGAGGACGGCGAACTCGAAAAGGTACTGCGCACCTTGATCACAGCTTCAAGAATCTTGTCCGCTGACATTTCGCCCGCAGATCCGGAAAGCTCGCCTCGAGCAGCTAAAGGCCCAGGGCGGAGGGCCCAAGGCAGCTCCCGGCGGTGGTGGCCAGGAGCAAGCCCAGAGACAGTGAGCATCACAGATGCATTCTATCTATGATACGTTCTTTTTGCTAACTTGGCCCCCCAACCAGACAACAAGAAGGTACCTCGAACCACCGCACAGCACCCTACCCAGTTACCGAATAGCCAAAGCTAACCCTCCCGCGCAGCCGAAGCCCGCCAGTCGGTGCTGAACCAGATCCTGCAGCCCGAAGCCGCCGACCGGCTAGGGCGCATCCGGCTCGTCAAGGAGCAGCGCGCGACCGACATTGAGAACCGGCTCATCATGCTGGCGCAGAGCGGGCAGCTGCGGCAGAAGGTGACGGAGGAGCAGCTCAAGGAGCTGCTGAACGCCATGGCGGACAGCCAGGAGGAGGAGAAGATTGTGGTCAGCCGGCGCAAGGGGTGGGCGGATGACGATGATGATTTGTTGGATTTGTAGTTTTTCTGCAGGCAAGGGAAGGTGGTGGTGGAATGGACGGGAGTTTGATACTTCCTGCTCCTCTTTCTGTTTGGTATCGTACAGCTTATAATTCTACACGCCATCACCACCACCGCCATGGCCCATCCCAGGCTACAATTACACACCCCCCGCCCTCGCCTTCTCCTCCGCCTCCTTCCTCCTCCGCCTCTCCTCCCTCTCCCGCTTCCTCATATCCCTCAAATCCGGCGGCGGCTCAACCCCCAACCGTGCCCTCAGCTCCCCAACATCCCTCTCCAACTCCTCCTCCCAATACACATTAATCACCTCCTGCGCCCTCAACCCATTCCTCAGCGCCCATGGCAGGTACACCGCCCAAAACCGCTCCCTCTCACTTTTCTTCATCGTCCCCGCCGCAAAAACACTCAGCCCCGTCATCGGCAGCAGGGTATTCGCAAACTCAAACGCCTTGAGCGCCACCTCCCCCTCCCGTACCACCGGCAGACCCGTCAGCGCGTGATAGAAATCGTGGCACTCGCGGTACCGCTGCATGACGTATGCGCACTCCGGGTCGTCGATGTACCGCACATGTGCCCGGGTGTCCGGGGAGACGCCTTCGCGGTCGAGCCAGGCGACGTAGGTGCGTCCGACAGTGTTGGCGGGGAGGGAGCGCAGGTGGGGGAGGTTGAGGGAGGTGGAGGTGATGCGAGGGCGGTCGCGGAGGATGCGCCGGCCTGTCGAGGAGGCGAGCATGGCGTCGCGCAGGCGGTAGATGAAGTAGGGGGTTGCGGTGGCTTCGGCGAAGGCGGCGATGAGGTCTGTGGTTGGCGGGGGGTTAGAGTTTAGTTGTTTGGGGGGGGAAGGGAAACGAGGGAGACGGAAGCTTGCCTCCTCGTCGCGGATCGCGAAGTGACATGAGGCCGGAGCCAATGGCCAAAGCGGCCTTCTCGAGGGTGTTGAGGGGCACATGGCCTGGGTAGTTTGGTGGCGGGCGGGTGAGGCTGGAGAGGGAGAAGTGTCGGGACTGGGCGGATGGTGCGAGGGCGGCGGCGGCAGGACGAAACCCGTTGTTACGGGCTACGAGTGCCGCTGAGCGTCTGAGCGTGACATCCATGGCGAATTGGGTTTGGAACACCAAGAGCGCATCCTCATGGCTTCCAGCCGAGGTGGTTCGATCTCGGAGTTGAATGCGCTCGGAAAGTCGGACAGGGATCTGAGCGATAAGATAAGGAATTGATGCTGATCACAAGCAGGGGTGCTGCAACCCACCAGCCCACCAAGACGATCTCACAACCCTCAATGAAGACGAAGAATATTTAACAATAAAACCAGAAGAATGAATTTACAAGATGTTTGCCATGGAATTAGGATTTATTAAGGTGTTAATCAATATTCACTGCTTGTTAAGTTATGCTAGGTATAGCTCGTCTCATTATCAAACATAAGAATAATTTTTGCACTTTCACTTTCTCCCACTTACAACTTTCTCGCCCTGGTCCGATAACCATATGCCCGCGTACTGACCACAGTTTTTGTCCATTTCCCATTGTGCGAATCTAAAACAGCATGGAGGTCTACGAAGAACTGTTCCGCTGGGCAGGGGAACGTGGGATCGAGCTCAACGGCGTCGAACCTCGTTCAATCCCCGGAAGAGGGATGGGCATCGTAGCCACCAGGCCTCTCAAGGTGAGATCACTCTCAAACTCACATACTCGCAACCCAGCCCCTGACCAACCCCCAGGCCAACGAACGCATCCTCCACGTACCCGCCTCCACCATCCGCACCCTCGACACCGTCCGGCCCAAGCTCAAAAAGGCCGTTCCCAAAGGCACCAACGCCCACGCCCTCCTCGCCGCCGACCTGGCCCTCGACAAGCCCGCCTCCAAACACGCCCCCTGGAATGCCGTGGTCCCCTCCCGCGAGGACATCACCTCCTCCCTCCCTCTCGCCTGGTCCGACCCCTCCCTCCACACCTACCTCCCCCCAGCCGCCCTCACCCTCCTCCACAAACAACGCGCCAAATTCACCCGCGACTGGACCGCCCTCCACTCAACCCTCACCCCCCATGGCATCACCCACCCAGACTACCTCTACACCTGGCTGCTCGTCAACACACGCACCTTCTACCGCTCTTCCGGACCCGCCTCCCTCTCCCGCGAAAACCGCATCGCCCTGCAGCCCGTCGCAGACCTCTTCAACCACACGTCCTCGCCCTCCACCGACGGCGCGGTAGCGAATGCGTCCTTTAGCCCAACCAGTTTCACCATCACCACCGCCCGAGACTACGGCCAAGGCGAGGAGGTGTACATCTGCTACGGCCAGCACAGCAACGATGTGCTGATGGTTGAGTACGGGTTTGTGCCAAGCACCAACCAGTGGGATGAAGTATGTCTGGATGAGGTTATTATTCCCGAGTTTTCGGAACAGCAAAAGGAGGTGCTGGAGGAGTGTGGGTTTCTGGGGAGGTACGTGCTCGATGCCGGGACGGTGTGTTACCGGACGCAGGTTGCGCTGCGGTTGCTGTGCGTGAGTGAGGGGATGTGGCGGGGGTTTGTGGAGGAGGGGGAGGATGGTGGGGAGGTGGTGCAGAAGGAGGTGGATGGGTTGTTGGTGAGGGTGTTGAAGGGGTATCGGGGGACGGTGGAGAGGATGGTTGGGGAGATTGCGGGGTTGGAGATTGGGGAGGCGTGTCAGAGGGAGATGCTGGTGTTGAGGTGGCGGCAGATTGGGGCGTTGATAGACCAGACAATTGAACGGCTTGAGTTTTGATGGGTTCATTGTGAGGTTGGTACTGCAACCTATCGTCGATTTTTTGACGAGTAATCAAGCTGTACACACACGGGTATGCACCCGGAGCCAATTCATTCAAAGGCCTTCTGAGCAAATCAAGCCAAGATCCATCGCCGGCTCCAACTTGCTCCTCGCAAATTACAACCGCCAAACTCCACGACCAAGGCTCAACAGACAGCTAGGATCCGCTTATGCAAGTAACAGACAGCCATACGAGGCAAGCAACCATCAGGCTCAAGAACACCAGTCACCCATTCCACCCCGAACCAGCTCACATGCACCCAAAACACCACGCACCAGCAAGCCCCATGAGAACACCAGCGCCCACCAAAACACCACCACAGCATCACCATAACACCACCGGATATGAAGCCATGGGCATTGATTCAGAGGTACCTCGAAAGAGAAACAAGAGTAAAATAAAACATCGCATAGTAGCGAAAGTCAGTAAAAAGAGCTCATCCCTTTCAAGACCCACCAACCCAAACGCCAAGGAAACCAACGCAGAACCATTTTGCCGTTTCTAAACCATACAGACAAGAGAGAAAAGCCAGCTCGAAGTCTGGCTGATGTGCAGCGATGCCAGTTCGGCAGGGCAGCTGAGAGTCGAAGACTCAGCGCAAGCCCGAAGGGGAGTGGAAGACCCGACTAGTACCTGTGCACTCGGTCGATGCCCTACTCGCCGCGAGCGCGCTTGGCGCCGTGCGGGTTCTGCCACTCATTGGACTGGTTGCCGCCGCCGGCAAAGAAGGCCGGGTTGAACTGCGGCTGCATGCCTTGGAAGCCTGTTGTCATCTGGTTAGCGTCACACAAATAGAAAGAAGATTAGGCTGGATGCACTCACCAGGCATACCGGCGCCCATGCCACCGCCCATACCGCCACCCATCATACCCATGCCGCCCATGGGACCGCCCATACCACCCATCGGCATGCCGCCGCCCATGGGCATGCCACCCATCATACCCATGCCACCACCACCACGACCGCGCATACCGCCGCCACGCATGCCACCGCCCATCATGCCGCCGCCACGGTTGAAGCCGCCACCGAAGCCGCCGCCGCCACCGCCCATGGGGTTGTTGAAGCCCATGTTGTTGTTGAACGAGGCCATGTTGCCGGTCGAAAAGTTGCGGTTGAAACCGCCGGGGTTCATGCCGCCGCCGCGAGGGCCATTGAAGCCGCCGCGACCGCCGCGGAAGCCGCCAAAGTTGGTGTTGCCGCCGCTAAAGTTGCTGCTGCGATCGTTGTACACAGGCCCGGGAGGCACCCGACCCTGGCCGTCCTTAGCGGCGCGGTTCGGGGCGTCCTTGGGCAGGGTGCGGAAGGGGTTATGGTTCGGGGCCGAGTAGATGACGGTGGGCCTCCGCTGGCCGGGTTGGTTGAACTCGTCGCCGGAGCTGTCGATGCGATGCTTGGTCGCGGTGGCGGCCTGCTGGGACTCAAACTCGACATAGGCTTGGCTAGATGCGTGTTAGTCGGTGAGTTCGGCTGTCTCTAAAGAAGAGAACCTACCCCTTGCTCTTGCCGTTGACCTTGTGCTCGCTAAAGGTAATGTCCTTGAGCTCATGCTCGCAGCCCGCCTGGCGCACCCAGCCACGAACATCGTCGTCAGTGTTCCACCAGTTAAGTTCGGACAGCATCAGGGCCGTCGTGGCACCGGGGTCAACAGGGCGGTCGTCAGAACCTTCCTTGCGCTTCACGCCTTGCTGGGGGCGCTGCGGGCTCATGGAGCGGCGATTGTCGCCGTCATCCATGTTGTCCTCTCTCTGCTCCTCGCGGTAGTCCTCGTGCTGTTCGTCGCCGTTTCTGCCATGGTTGTCCTCTTCCTCGTAGGCGCGGTGATCCTCGTCACCACGGACCTGGTCGCCGTGCTCGTGGTCGCCATGGTCGTTGGTCGAGTCACCGTAGACGTCGATTTCAAACTCCTCCTCGGCCATGTTGGATGCTGTTGGAACCTGCTGTTGCTTGATAATGCAAGTGTGAATTCAAAGCCTGCCTATGGATTAGAAATACAGGAACGTCTGTGATGCATGGTCCCATCAGCAGCTGGTGCCAAAAGCGTTCCTTCATCCTGCTAGAGTACCGGCTGACCAACGCCGGGCACAAGAGGACGACGGGAAAGCCAGAAGCAAGATAAACTTAGGAAGCAAGTGGCATCAAAAAACAAAAGCGAAAACAGAACAGGATAAAAAGCTCGCCATACGTACATTCCAATCCCTCGAACGACAACCGAGAACTGATGCCCCTAGGCTAGAGGGCTGACCCGTGAAGAGATGAAAGATTCCAAGACGCAGCTCTGTGCTGGCGATCTTGTGACAGGAGGCGGGTGTGCTTTGTTTGTTTGCTTCTTTTTTCCTTCCTCTTTCCAAGGTCCTGTCCCTTGGACAAGTACAGGTAGTTATGGTCTGAGTGCGACCGCGAACCCCAGAAGTGATTCCTCGACTCGCAAACGCGACAACCTCGCCCCGTCTCGAACAGAGCTGCTATGCTTTTGTTCTCTCCTAATCTTCTCGGTGCAGTCTGCGGTTAGCTGTTTCGTGAGTAGTGGAGATTGAGGTGGTCGCAAACGCCAGGCACTGATGACTGGCTGAGGTCGGTCGGTCGGTCAGTGTCGGGTTGCGCGGGCCGAGAACAAGGGAAATACGGGGAGAAGTCGGCGATTCCCTGAGGCTTGAAGAATCGATCAAAAGTTATCTCGACAGGGCTGCTTGGGGATGCAACCGTGGGTGTAAACGGTTTCGATGTTGGGGATGAACGGTTGCACAAAAGGGGAAATTGTCCACGGTCGGTCGAGGTTGGTTTGCCCTTGAACGGGCGCGGCGAGGCTGAAGTGGACAAGCGAGGCGTTGTTGGACCGTGCACTTATCGATTCGTTATCTTCACGATAACGTTGTGGGTTCTGGTGACCTTGGTGGGGAGGGAGCCAGCCCCTGAACGATGACGGGAACATTACACAGTCGGAATTGGTTTGAAAAATGCTGGTAAAAGAAGAGAAGGAAAAGGGATAAAACAGAGAAAAGGGGTACTGTAATCGGTACTGTAATGGTCTTGAAATGGCAACCAAATTCCAGAGTCCAACTCCATACAGTTAACCGACTCAAGTCAGGGGTACCACGGGACAACTACCTACACGCAAGTTCCTCCTGACACCATACAACCAAAAAAAAACCTAAATTCATCCATAATTACCAATCTCTCACATGAAACCTAGATTCCATATACGGCTCCAACTTTTCGTTCACCGGGATACCCATCACAGGGTCCCCTTCATCGCTGCCCCCCTCATTATACGAGTGCAGCGACGCCGTCCCGCCATCCATCGCAGGGCCACTCCAAGCCGAAGCTGTCATGTGTTAGCCAACGAAACTCAAACCCTGCAGGAATATACTGGAGAACCATACCAACAAACATGGGCGCATTCGGATGCCACCCCACATCCCGCACCAGCGCCTCCCACCCGCCCGTATTCCGATGATGCATGCGATGCCTTCGCACGGGGCTGGACCGTGTCGGTCCCCTCGTAGCCGACCGCACATCAATCTTTGCCGCCAGCGTGGCATCCAAATTCCACACATAAACATGCCCGTCAAAGCTCCCCGAGTAGACATAATGCGAATCCGTACTATTAGGCGGCGAAAAGTGACACCGGATCAGCGTCCGCTGCACCTTGTGCCCGCGGAAGGTCACCAGCGAGTTGTCGTGCGGGTGCTGGAACCACTGATAATCCTCGTACTCCTGCCAGCGGTAGTCGTAATCATACTCGCGCGAGCGCGTGGGCGCCATGGCGTCGAGCTCGGCGAGGCGCGACGTTGACATGGCCATGCGAAGATCCCACAGCTTCATGCTCTGGTCCTTGGCGTTGCTTAGGATGTACCGCCCGTCGCCCTTGCTGTCGATGTACGTCAGGCCTTCGGTGTGCCCGACAAAGGCGCCCGCGGGGCGGCCGTCGCCTAGGCTGCGCGTGTCCCAGACTTTGATGGTGCAGTCGTCTGACCCCGAGTATAGGATGTGTGGGGAGTTCTTGTCGGCGAAGCAGACCGCGTTGACGTCGTCGAAGTGGCCCTTGACGTGGTGGAGGGACTTGCGCCGCTCAATGTCATAAACTACAATCGAGTTGGCGCCCGTGCCTGCGACGAGCTGGCGGCCGTCGCCTGAGAAGCGGACAGAGAAGATGGCGAAGCTTCCAAAGACGTAGTCGTTGTTTCCGCCGCGGGAGCCGTCGGCTAGGTCGAGGCAGTAGGGGTCGCCCGTGTCGTGGGGGTCGGTGGACGCGATGCCCACGTTGCTTTGGAGCGAGGAGAAGGCGAGCCACTTGTTGTCGGGGCTGAGGTCTGCGTCCGTCATGGTCCATTGGCCAAAGGGGTACGTGACGGTCTTGTAGTGTTTCCAGTTGTAGGGGCTTGACGTGTCGTACATGCGCACTCGGAAGTCCTGGTTGGTGTTAGGGTGGCAATAATCTGGAGCCTGCTATACTTACCTTGACACATGAATAAAAGAAATTGCCATCACTAGAAAACTGCCCGCAACAGACGGGATCATCGTAGTGGATGACCATCTCCGGAGTTGCCGATGGTATCATTGACTGTGGTTATTAGCATCCGAACGGTAGTGAGATGGCAGGATCCGGTCCTACCTGAGCCATAAGACCTTGGTTGGTCTTCTGGCCTAAAGAACCGTGCAGGCCCAACTCGCGGTCCAGAAGCCTATGAGCCAGAGTCTTGCGCCTGGGTTTCGCCCCCTCATAGATGCCAAAACCCCCCGACTCCATCAGCTTCCGGCCTTCGTCACTCGGGACCTTGGGGTACTGCTTGGGCTCCGAAGGGCTTCCTATGGTGAAAGAAAAGCGTTGGCCCTGGCCATCGTCCTCATCATGGACCATGGGGTTGAGATATTGGCCCCGAAGCAACGCTAGGAACTCACGCTGGGTCAGGAACGGCCGCCCTGACCGGCCTGGAAGCTCTCAGTATGTGGGTCAGAAGGTGACCTAAATTCGTCAGTCTTGGGGATACATACCGCGGCCTATCCTCACGACCCTCCGATGTGGCTCAAGAACAACATGTGCGTCGGCATCGTGATCATCATTGTCGTCTCCCTGTTCTCCGGATTCGGCCGGAATTTCCTCAATGACGACCTCAAACTCGATACCATCACCTGCACCAAGCCGCAATTTGACGCGCTCGTCAGAAGGCTGTAGATATCAGGCGGAGCTGACCACAACTCACCAACTAGCCCGTCATCGTCGTCTTCGTCGTCATCTTCTATTACCTGGTCACGTAGCCAATCTAACCAGTCATTCGTCTGATGGGTAAGCTCGTCCTCGTGCTCCTCATCCTCATGATCGTTGTGGCCGGCGGTTTGGTTGTTCATGGCGAATTCCGTTTGGATTAGTAAGATGCGTTGAAGTGGGTGAGGTACAGCGAGACCCTGAAGGAACGTGCAGGACAAAGGCGGGTGATGAAGTCAGGGTGGGAGGACAAGGGATGGCGTTTCAACTTTCAAGTGACGTCGTTTGGAAAACCAATTCTGTATTTGGACGAAATAAGGGTAGTAAAATGGGACGCATCTGGATCTCGCCTGCGAGGAGGTCCCTCGCGGTCTCTTGCCGCTCCGGCCAACACTTCTCCGGGAGCGCCATACTGAAGCTTGAGCAAATCGGAAGCTTCCTGACGTCTCAGTGATCGAGTTGCGGGGTTCAACCACTCAGCGGACTTTATCGGAGATACCAAAGGGGAGCTTGCTGACAAACCTGCATGGACTCGGTGCTAGCTCCGGCCTGACCCTAACCCTGACTTGCTACTAGTCGCTCTTCCTCCCGAGACACAAAGGCTGGATTGCGTGGCGAACCCATGGATTTATTAACCGTGGCCTTCGTGATGCGTTGGACGTCCGGCCGTTGCTCCGTCCGCTGCCATCCATGAACCGGGACCGAACCGAGGGCTTGGCGTGGCCGTCCGATTCGGGGTCCCCTTGGGGTCCCCCGGATGCGGAGCCAGCGCCGGTTTGCGGGGATGAGGTAAACAAATCCAGGCCATCCCAGTCGATGATAGTAGTTTGCTCAAGATCACCAGCTCGAAGTATTGTGCAAGTAATGGCCAAGAACTGTGCAGTTGTTGGAATGATCAACAAGGAAGTGATCAACATCATTAGCCGAGGTGCCGGCATTGTCTTGAGCCCAATATCTCAATCTACGCCGAGAGTTTTGAGATGCAATCACAGCTATCATGAAACCGATAATAAGGAGTCGCTGATAAGGAATTGTTCCAGCCTTCCGTCCCCCCTTCCGTCGGTGACCAGGTCACCGGCCAACTTCTCCATGGGGAAGTTGCGGGATCCGCGCCAAGTGGGGGCTCGGCATGCCGCGGCAAAGCACCTCCGCTCGAGCGGCCTAAGCTCCCATTGAAGTTACGGTCACGGGCATCTTTTGAAAAGGGCTTCTTTTTCCTGAAAAACTTCCAAAACAACTTCTCAAACAATCACAGCCTGCAGAATTTCCTTTTCTTCTGTCCCAATTGATACCCAGGAAGCAGGCGGCAGAGAGAAGTTGTAGAGACCCGAGGCATCATGTCTGCTGTCAACCGCGGATTGCGCCAGGCGACGAGATCAGTGCGCCTCCACCAAGTCGGCCAGCGCTCGGCACTGCGGCCATTGAGTACCACCCTCAAGAACACGGCGGCCCCCCGCTCTCTCGCTGCCACACACGCCCGCAGCAGCTTCTCCACGATGGCCTCTCTTCAGTCCGCCAGCGTCGCGACGCCCTCGCCCTCTGCCCACATGGGCTACGACCCCGAGATCAAGGACATTGCCAACTATGTGCACAACACGGCTGTCGACTCGGACCTCGCCGTAAGTGGGGACCTCAATTTTTTCCCCTCCCCCGCATCTAGCCCGCTGACATGTGCTCCCGCAGTTTGACACGGCGAGATGGGTTTTCCTCGACACTCTGGGCTGCGGCCTCGAGGCTCTGCAGTTCAAGGAGTGCACTAAGCTCCTTGGGCCCATCGTCCCGGGTACCCAGGTGCCCAACGGCCCCAAGGTGCCCGGCACCCCCTTCCAGCTCGACCCCGTCAATGCTGCCTTCAACATTGGCGCCATGATCCGGTGGCTCGACTACAACGACTGCTGGCTCGCCGCTGAGTGGGGACACCCCAGCGACAACCTGGGCGCCATCCTTGCCGTCGCCGACTGGGTCACCCGCACCAACAAGGCCGGCGGCAACCTCGCGGGCGGCAAGACCTTCACTGTCCGCGACGTGCTCGAGGCCATGATCAAGGCCCACGAGATCCAGGGCTGCCTGGCCCTGCTCAACTCGTACAACAAGGTCGGCCTCGACCACGTTGTCCTGGTCAAAGTTGCCAGCACTGCCGTCGTCAGCAAGATGCTCGGCCTGAACGAGAAGCAGACTGCCGATGCCGTTACCCAGGCGTGGGTTGACGGCCAGAGCCTGCGTACCTACCGCCACTCCCCCAACACCATGTCCCGCAAGTCGTGGGCCGCCGGTGACGCCTGCCAGCGCGCTGTGAACCTGGCGCTCAAGGTTCTCAAGGGCGAGACGGGCATTCCCACTGTTCTGTCGGCTCCCGTCTGGGGCTTCTACGACGTCCTTTTCAAGGGCAAGAAGTTTGAGTTCCAGCGCCCCTATGGCAGCTACGTCATGGAGAACGTGCTCTTCAAGGTGTCGTATCCTGGTACGTACATGTCTACTTTTCAACTGTGCTGTATTTTGTGCTGACGTTTTTGCAGCCGAGTTCCACTCGCAGACGGCCGTTGAGGCGTCCGAGAAGATCCACGCGCAGCTCAAGGCCATGGGCAAGTCCGCAGCTGACATCAAGGGCGTGACCTGCCGGACGCACGAGGCGTGCATCCGCATCATCGACAAGCAGTTCAAGCCCATGGACAACTTTGCCGACCGCGACCACTGCATCCAGTACATGGCCTCGGTCATGCTCGTCTTTGGCCGCCTCACGGCCAACGACTACGTCGACGGCTCCGAGGCCGCCACGTCGCCCCTGGTCGAGTCGCTCCGCCAGAAGATTAAGTGCGTCGAGGACCCGCAGTTCACGGCCGATTACCACGACCCCGCCCTCCGCACCATCAGCAACGGCCTGACTGTTGAGCTCAATGACGGCACCGTCCTCCCCGAGGTCGTTGTCGAGGCCCCGCTCGGCCACCGCCTGCGTCGCGAGGAGGCCAAGCCCCACATTCTGGCCAAGTACAAGCGCCATCTGGAGCCCCACTACAGCGCCGAGAAGGTGCAGGAGCTAGTTGCGCTCGGCCAAGACCCCAAGAAGCTCGAGGCCATGTCGGTGGATGAGTACGTTGACCTGTACGTCTCCAAGGACAGCAAGTTTGTCCAGTAGATGGGGCTGGTGATGTGTGTCTGTTGTATGTACTTCGTATAAAGGAATAAATCAGGTCATTGGATTAGACTCGGGACCACTGTGGTGACGTTGGACTCTTTCCCCGTTTTGACAGATGACGAAGCAGCTTGCTGGAATATCCCATTTTATCTTGTTATCGAGATATCTAGCGTGAGATCTCATCTCGGCTGCCACCCTGTTTCAGTTTCCCCTTGAACCTGCTTTGTGTTTGATGAATGTCCCGCCAGAATCCCGGACGCCGTTGACAGCCCTTGCTGAGGAGGATCTATCCGTAGACCCGACCCGCCCACCATTTCAGCTCGCTACTGTCAGCCACGAGACGGGGAGCTCCGCGACCAAAAACCCCTAATAATTGTTCGATGTGCCCAGCTGCTCGACCGGCAGCTGTAGCGTAGAAAGAGGCTTGTTTCCCCGCTTGCAAATGCTGACCGATATACACTGCACTAGCTAAACCTTGAAACTGAAAGACGCCTGACAGACCCTAGAGGGCCTGGACCTGGGAGATTGTTTACTGTTCACAGTCGCGTGCAAGTGAGCAGCAATTACGTCAAGCTGAAACCAGCTTCAACGGCATCGGGTGAGCACGGTATTGGATGAGGTACCCGGTCCGCAACGTTTTTTCTCCATGCCAATGTCCTCTTATCATTGGGACAACATTGTTGGGAGAAGGCCCATAATCTGCGACCGACCGTTGATACCATGCATGCCACCCTCCTCTGAGATGAAAAGTCTGGCGGGTTTAGTCCGGAAATCCTGAAACCAAGGCATTGGGGAGGTAAGAGTGGTCCAGTCGGCGCCAACGGAAAAGGCTCAGTTGACCTGTCACATCCCCGTCTAGCCCATCCCCTGTCCCATGCATGGGTGCCGTGTGTGAGAGTGCACGACATCATCTGACAGCACGCGATCCATGGATGTCGATGTATCATTCCGTACCGTAATGCAATGCATGGGATGGGGATGGGATGGGATGGGATGGGATGGGATGGGATGGGATGAGATGGGTCGATGTGATGTGAACGGGGCGTTTTGCCCTAACGGCAGTTGCCCTCCTTTCCCTCCTTCCTTCGAAAAGCTCGGGACGCCCCTCCCCTCCCTTCCCACACACTCTCCTCCCCGCTTCCAAGATCCCAGTTTTCGAACGGATGTCGGTGCGTCCGGAACTTGCCAGACTGGCAGCTTTCCCCATGCCAGCCCGTCCCATCTCGGTGTGGTGTGCCCGCCGATCGATCGCCAAGGTTGACCCCTGTCACACGCATCCCTGCCCCGCATAGATCCCTGTTCCAGCTCAGATGGACTTGATGGGTTTGCCAATCGTGGGGTTTGATTCGGGTTCTCCGCCATGCAAGAAAGCTGGGAGAGCTGTGGTGGGGCGGTGGGGTGGTGGGGTCCCTTTTCTCATGCTTCACCTGCGCTGCTGCAGCTGCTCACGCAGCGCAACGCTCTGTCACTGCCGCTTCCGAAGTGCAGGAGGATGGACGGGCCATGTTGTATGATCGATGTGCATTTGCGATGGAGATGCATGCATGTCGCTGTCCGCGAACGAGGGTGCCACATTGTTATCTCTCTCTCTCTCACTTTCCATGGGAGTGGGCGTTCGGGTGGGACTCCGATTCACTGGATTGGAGCGGGCTAGAAACTGGTGGCGGTCACACACTCTCTCCTGCTTATCTCCGCGGTTTGAAGGGGGGGGTGGGAAGGGTTTTTATGGGAGGTGGAAGGCAGGTAGGGTGCTTTGTGGGCGTTCAAGGGTCGTTTGGGCTGGATTGAGAGGGTGTTCACCCGGTTCTGGGCGAAGGACTGGGAAATCTCGTGAGTGAAGAGCCTCACGGGATGGCGGATATTCAAGGCTTGCTGGGAATGGGTGATAAGGCGATGGCCAACCGGATTCAACGCAAAGTAACCGACAACAGCCTTCTCTATCCATCACCTCCTGTCACTGAGTGATGGTCTGGATCGATTACGGAGTACTGTCCGAGGTACCTCGTCATTTGCTGCGCTGAGCCATGCGAGATGTGAGACACGTTTGGAGGTCTCGGTCCAGAAGGGCGGCCTGCATGGCTAGCATGGATTACACGATGCGCTATTAGAAGACGATACTACGAGATCGCGCCGTGGCGGAAGACTCTATTCGGCGCCATCTAACGGCGGGGCATGAGAGCATGGATTAGCCGGGTAGTTCAGCGTCCCGGGCCAAGGCCATGGCCGGACCTCGTACTGTTCGGATAGACATGGGTGCTGTCTCCCGCCTCTCGGGCCGGGCAGCATCCCTACATACCGGCCCGGGTTTCTGGCCCTTGTCCTGATTATTTAGCTATCTGACGTCTCTCCCCGAACACGTTTTGATCTTCATCTTGTCTCGTCATCCTCAGCTCCCATCTCCGTGCTGTGTCTGTCTGTCGTCCCACTATTTGTACCTGCCGATCGCCCGCCATCTGATCCAAACCACCAAACCCATTCGGCTCTCGATCTTGTTCTGCTTTAACATGAGTTCATACCGAGCCAACATGGACATCTCCTACTGTGCCAACTACTACGTATGTTATCCAGGGAGAGTGTGTCTTGACCAATCTAACCGTCATTATCCCATCCAGTGCTCCATCCGATGCACCAACAGCGTCGCCCAGTTCGGCGATAGGTGTAGACTCTGCACGGTACGATCATCCATCCCCACCAGTGTAATCATCATGCGCAAGGAACATGCCTGACTGACTTGCTGCAGATCCTCAACAGCGGCACCTCACTCACACCCGGCCGTCTCCCAAATGACTGCCTCTGGTCGGCCCCGCCTCCCGCGAGGGAGTTGCATCCCGATCAATCCAGCTCCGATAGCAGTCACACCTCTTGGGCGCGGACGTTTGGTTTCGGGAGGATATCACGGTCGGCTCCGGCGAGAAAGGAGCCGTTAGTAAGGACTAGACGGGCGTGATGATACCTGGGGCTGGGAAAAACGGTTAGCGGTTAGATAATGACTATTGGATTGGGAAGGGTGGCTCTTTGGTGTAAAATTAGATTCGTTGAGAATGGTACTGGAGTACGGATACAATCATGATTTGATATGACCAAGATGCGAGAATGGTACCGGAGTACGAGTACACTTTTGATTTGGTATCACCGAAATGCGTGTAAAAAGGGGGGGAGGGCCCATGCGTGTACTCATTCTTGTGGCGCAACATGGAGCTGAGCGCCCCTTCTCCAACCTTGCAATCCAAAAAGACAACGCCCCTATCCAACTATCATATCATATCCAGCATAACCCATCATATCATAACAAAAGAGTCCCTCACTCTACCGCCCCCAGTCGCCGCCGTTGGAGGTACCCGGGCCGTCCTCGATCTTCCTCCTGCGCCATTTGCATAATCTCCTCCTTGATGCGCCTGCGCCGTTCCGCCCTGCTCATCGGTTTCTGTGGCGCTTCGTCGCCATCTTTGCCCGCAGATTTCCCAACCTTCTTCGAACTGCCCTTGCGTTTGTTCGTTGCCTTGGCTCCCTGCTGTTTCTTTGAGAGAGGCTTTTGATTGCCAGTGCCTCCTGGAACTGACGGCCTGACTTCTACCACCGACTCTTTCTTTGATCCTGTCCCGCTGTCGTTGTCGTCGAGAATTACAATGGTGCCGTCGGGGAGCTCGGTGGTCTGCTGCTTGAAACGGTCGGGGAGGAAGATTTTTGGGGAGGGCTCCGGCGTCCTGATGGCGGCGCGGAGGTCGCGGAGGGTGCGTTGCTGGAGGACATAGCCGCTGAGGAAGAGGGCAAAGGTGCAAATGATGACTAGGTAGGGGTGGGTGGTGTTAGTGGTCTGTCTATACAAAGGTGTTGTTGTCGACAACGTTGTGTTTGATGTCGCACACTGTGCAATGGCAGACGGCAGGAAAACTTCAGCTGAGGACGGGAGAGTGCATACCAACGCCTGACGAAACGGCTACCGACACCTGCGACGACGTCAGGAGCATGCTGTTGGGTCTGATGTTTCTGAAGATTGTGTCGGGCTATTCTGGCAGGTCAGCTTTTTTGGAGATATAGGATAGGGAACAAACACAAGTCGTTAGTCAATTCACATCGGAATGTGAGAATCAGCTCAACCTGGCATCACCATTCCTTGATTCCAACTTCCTTGCCCCTCGGTTTTCAAATAAAGCCACACGTTGACCGGGCAATTATCACTTATCAGCCGGACCCACCACGCCAAGAATCTGGGGAAGCAAGCTTCGGCTCAACTCCAAAAACTGAGTGGGGGCAACATCGCAAACATCCCACTTCAAGATCGATCAATCATCGACCCAAACAAGTCAAATCCGACCAACACCCCCGACAATACCGCGCGCGCGCGCACCCTCCCACACCATGAGCAAATCCACCCACCACCGTGCCGACGAGCGGCGCTTCCTCGACGAGCGCGGCAGCAGCGGCCCGCTGGCCCCCAACGGCCTCAACCCAGCCACCATCATGGAAAAAGCCGTGCGCGAGCGCATCGTCGACAGCTACTTCTACAAAGAACAGTGTTTCGGCGTCAACGAGGCCGACATTGTCGACCGCGTCGTCGAGCACGTCGACCACATCGGCGGCGTGACGGGCACCGTGCAGAAACCCACCCCTTTTCTCTGCCTCGCCTTCAAGCTGCTGCAGCTCGCGCCGGGAGACGATATCTTGGAGGAATACCTGCGCTTTGGGGGGGACAAGTTCAAGTACCTGCGGGCGTTGGCCGTGTTTTATATACGCCTGACGCGGACGGACAAGGATGTGTATGCGCTGCTGGAGCCGTTTCTTGAGGATCGGCGTAAGCTGCGCCGCAAGGGAAGGAATGGGACGAGTTTGACGTATATGGATGTGTTTGTCGACGATTTGCTCACCAAGGACCGCGTGTGCGCGACAAGTTTGTGGAAGATGCGGAAGAGGGATATCCTGGAGGACTTGGAGCTGCTCGAGCCGCGCGTCAGCCCGCTTGGGGCGATTGAGGATTTGTTGGAGGAGGAGGAGGACGAGGTGATGGAGAATGGAGGGGATGCGAACGGGAGGGGGAGTGAGAGCGGTTCTGTGAGGTCCAGGTCGAGGTCGAGGTCGAGGACACCGTCGGGCTCACGATCAAGGTCCCGGACACCAAGAAGCCGCTCAGACCACGACAGGATGGACGTTGATGGACCGGAACGCCAACGATCGGAAGGCGAGGCGAGTCCCTGAGACTGGACCAGGATTCAGTTCGATATCAAGGCTCCCGTTACCAAAGGTGTGGTACAGTGAATCGCTGCTTCGATTCCGAAATGGGCGAACAAGATTCCTGTCCCCCGAAAAACAAGTGGCGCAGGCAATCGGTTGCTACTGCACTTGGACCGTGTCAAAAGAGGGCCTGCCAGGTTACTTGGACCAACTCGGGCTGTCCGGTATCCCGAGCACAGATGAGCGCCATCCCCTGGCTATTCCGCCGCCGAAAGGTTGCGTGAACGTTAAATGCGAGAAGCTACCGAGCCGATGGAGAGTCAGACAATGTGTCTGACGGGTGAGACCAGAGACAAGGCAAGGAGGGCAATCCGGCATAGATTACCCAGATATGATGTCCGTCGCAGACAGTTGGGAAAACGGTTTCAGCCTGCTACTCCTATTGCAAATGGATAGCATGAAACCGGCGCGCTGTCGCCGGGATATGATATATAGTACATATATACATAGAGCGCTCCCTGAGCATTGACTGCAGTGATTCGGATTTTCCACCAGTCCTCGTCACCTCCCCGGGGCCGTGTCATGCAGAGTCTTGGATACGGTCTCCGCCACCGCAAGCAACCGCGCATCATCCCAATACTGGCCGATCAGTTGCAGTCCTGCCGTGCCCGGCCCCTCTGCAACATCCCCCACTCCCGGCGCAACCGGCATCGGTATGCTAATAGCAGGCAGCCCTGCCAGACTCGCGGGTACCGTAAACACATCGTTCATGTAAGCATCCACGGGCGTTTGGTGCATGACATCCTTTAGCTTGGGAGCCAGCGTTGGTGCGGTCGGACACAGTAAAAAGTCCACCTCCTCGGGACCCCACTTGTCCTCCATGGCCACGCTCTCGGGAATCTCGCTGAGCTCAAACGTCTCGCGCTCGTGCAGGGGGTTGTCAAGCGCAAACACGCAGTTAAAGTCGCGCCGCACCAGTCGCCGCACCCGCTGCGCCTTGATAAAGTAGTTGTCCATGGCCTCGGAGCTCAGCGTGTACGAGCCAAGCAGGATGCGCCGCTTGACCTCGTCGCCAAACCCACGCCCGCGGGTGGCCGCGTACAGCACCCCGTCGGCGGCATCGCTCGCCGCCTCCTCGTCGCGCGTGCCATACCGCACGCCGTCGTACTTGGCCAGGTTAGACGACGCTTCGGCGGGCGCAATCACGTAGTACGCCGCCAGCGCGTGACGCGTCGAGGGCAGCGACACCGGCACCACGCGCGCACCAAACTCATCCTGTAGCTTCTTGGCCGCCGCCGCCCAGGCGTCCCGAATCCGCGGGTCCAACTCCTCAATGTTATACTCCAGCGGTATCCCCAACCTCAACCCTCTCAACAACCCCTGCCCATCCAACCCCTTCCCATCATACCCCCTCCTCCCCACCGCACACCTCCTCCTCGCCGCCTCGGACAAACTCGTCGGATCCTGCCCATCCCACTTCCCCCACAACCCGTTGTCGCCAACAACAAGCTGCTGTATTACCCCGACTCCTTTTGCCAACATCCCCACAGTATCCAACGAATTCGCGTACGGCACGACTCCAAACCGCGAGAGCATCCCATACGACGGCTTGAACCCCACCACGCCGCAGTACGCGGCCGGCAGGCGCACTGACCCGCCCGTATCAGTGCCAAGCGCCACGTCAGCGGCGCTCAGGGCGATGGAGACGGCCGAGCCGCCGGAGCTGCCGCCTGCTGAGAGGAGGTCTTTTGGATCACTAGGTTGTTGGCCGGAGGGGGGCTGGGCGACGGCGCCAAAGGCGGAAAAGGTGCTGTGGCTGCCCATGCCGAACTCGTCGAGGTTGGTTTTGCCTACGATGCGGGCGCCGCGGGCGCGGAGCTGGGTGACGATTGTTGCTTCGAGGGGAGAGTGGTGGGTGGAGAGGAAGGGGGAGGCGCATGTTGTTGGAAGGGAGGGTGTGGTGGTGTTGCTGTCGGGGGCGGAGGAGGTTGCGATGTTGTCTTTTACAGCGAGGGTAAAGCGGAACGGGGGTTCGTTTGGTGTTGGTTCGGGGGCTAAAGTCGAATAAAGAATTAGTGCTGGCTGGGTTTTAGAGGGTTGGTGTCGGAGGCGTGCCTTTGGAAATAAAGTGGTTTAGGTGCCGGCGCTGCTGCCAGCGCGAGGAGCACACATGGCGCAGATGGAGGCCGCGAGGCCTGCCTCTGGCTGACATGTGGTACTGGCACTTCCTAACTGTCTGGAAACGGTCAATTGAGTTGGTCAGGGAGGGTGTCGAGTATCCGAGCTCCTCGAAGTGGGCATGTTGTGAGCTTGGTTCAGGGTCGTGAACTTGGGATGATAGTGATAGCGGCAGGAAATTGAACCGATAAGGGTTAGGGTCTGCCCATAGTGGTCTCGCTTCAACCTGGCTCCGCCTCATGGACTTCCCGAATCCCGCTTGCGAATTCCGGACGAGATCTGGACTCACCGTTGCCAAGCCGCGAACGGTTTCCACATGTCAGTCGACATGATGTCATGCTAGGAACTTTCGCGACATCAAATCCCCATCTCACGATTCCAAATACCCCGTCGGTGGCATCTCGCCGTTTGCGCCAAGTCCGAAAGTTCCAAAGTCCCCTGTAATCCAGGGGCTGAACTGCCGAGGTGACAGATCAAAGTGCCAGTCTTGCGCCAGAATGCCGAGGCCGACTGGGTCGCCGGTGGCATTGCTCAAACACAAACATAATCACGGCTTTGTAAGCTTCAAGATTCCAAATCTTCGTGTGCTCCGTACCGAGGAAACCTCCAAAGCCGAACCATAAAACCTCGCTTTGTCCTCATCCTTTTTCACGGGAACCCAACATTTGCGCAATTTCAAGCCACTAATTCACCAACCAACCACCCCCCGCAGCGCCGTGTTAGCTTACTCAGGTCACCAATCCCCAACTCATCTCGCCAAACTCGATCTCTCAGAGCGCTATCTACTCCCCAACGCCGCGCGCTGCCCACAAAGCAAAGCATTGTTACGGGTGCTTCCCTTTTGGGCGCTGTAACCGCCACATTTTTCGCCGTGTCCTTCAGCACCAGCAGCAACAGAAACAGCAACTCAAACAACATGTCGTCAAAACTCATCCCGTCCAACCCGGACGAGGTCATGGTCATCCGCGACGTGACGCCCAATGTCGTGACCTTTTCCGTCCCCTTCCTCCGCTATGGGCGCTTCCCCATCGGCGGCCGCGGCACAGTCGGTGAGCACCTCTTCCCTTCTTCATTGAGATTCCTCAGTCTAACTCCTGCACAGTCCGCCTCAGCTCCGGCGGCCTCGCCGTCTTCTCACCAGTCGCCCTCACCGAATCCACCAAAGCCAAAGTCGCCTCGCTCGGCGGCGACGTGCGCTACCTAGTCGCCACCGACATCGAGCACCACATCTTCCTCTCCGAGTGGGCGGCCGCCTACCCCAACGCCAAACTCGTCGGGCCCGAGGGCCTGCCCGAGAAGCGGCTCAAGGCGTCACATGACGATCCCAAAATCGGTGCCGAGCCGTTTGCAGTCGTGTTTACCAAGCAGAATAAGCACGAGATCAAAGTCGGCGAGGACTTTGACAAGGACTTTGAATACGAATACGTCGACGCGCACCCGAACAAGGAACTCGTCTTCTTTTACAAGCCCGACCGTGTGTTGGTCGAGGCCGATCTCATGTTCAATCTGCCCGCCGACGAGCAGTACTCGCGGGTGCCGGAGGCGCAGAAGCCGAAGCCGGGGCTGCTGGGGCGGTTCTTTAATAACCTGCAGACGGCCGAGGGCGATGCCATGGGGATGAAGCGGTTCTTGTGGCATGCTGTGAGCAGGAAGGACAGGAAGGGGTTTGCTGAGAGTGTGAGGAGGATTCGCGGGTGGGATTTTGAGACTATTGTTCCGTGCCATGGGGAGACGATTCTGGGGAATGGGAAGGAGGTGTTTGAGAAGGTGTTTGAGTGGCATTTGGACGGGCCGGGGTCTAAGACGGAGTTATGAGGGGTGTGAGGGGGAATGCGTGTGTTTTGTTTGGATATGTGTTACTTGTCGTTACGGGATATCACTTGGACAGGATCGTTACATGGCGTGGGATTGATGGGAGGCGGGTATGTGGATATATTGAGCTTTTAGTAGCCTGCTTCCGTCTTATTCTCTGTTCAACCTAAATGATAAGAATTTATCGAATTATCTTGGATTATTTGACAAACATCGGTAAAAATTGACAAGCGACTGCTTGATATTTCTAGCAGCCGGCTTCTCCTCGTTCATAACGGGGCCGTTCGTTGCCTTCCAAGGTCAGGCACTGCAGTTCAACTTTTTTTTTTGAAAGTATCAAGTATTGCAAAGATGCGTTGAATGGCAGGAATCAAACCTTGAATGAGAGCAAGGCCGGAAGGTGCGTTCCACTTGGAGAAGCACTGTCTCTCGACTTCCCTCCTCAGCACTGACTTCTTGGCTTCTGCCTAGGCCGAACCCTCAACCCAACCTCCCCGTTCACTCGACTTGCACATTCTGGTTCTGAAAAGCCCCCAGTTGTGTGAATGCCAACGCGAGACATGTTGCATCTTGTCAGTGGTCAGCGTTCACTTGGTTACTGGCGAGTCAAGACGATCTGTATGCATGCGCCCGGCTGTTGGTTCTCGAAAAGCCAAAAAGAGGAATTTGCGGAGCATTAGGCTGATTCCAGCCTTGCCACAGCCAGCTTGCTCAGTTATTGATCAATCACGGCATTCGAGCCTCAAGTTTGCTGCATGCGATGCACATCTGAGAGGCCAACCATGCACCCTGATAGGCATCCATGGGGGTTGGAGCCTGAAGTTGCCTAGAAGCGGCCGCCGAACCCCTCCTCTGGCGCTGCCTCTGAATTGTATAATTCATAATTATCATTTATATCAGGTTTCCCAGCTGTTGGAGTCTATTCTGCATCTCTCATCTTTTGATTTTCCTGTCGCACACCACCCAGTTTGCCCATCTCCACTTGTTTATCATTTTGTACCAGACACACCCTTCCAACCAACACCAATCATGGCGCCCGGATCCGACGAGAAGCACCACGATTCATCCGAGTCCGACTACGACATTGTCGAGCCGGCCAATCACACCAACAGTGACTCGGACTCCTCCATCTCAACACCCCCTGAGGGCGAAGTCACTGCTGAGACAACCTTCCCGGACAAGAACGGAAATAGCCTCCCCGAGGCGGTAGATGCCGCCCTCAAGAAAGTTGCAGCCGAAGTGTCGGTGGTAGAAATACCATTATCCACTGACACTGTTCTCCTCGATAATCAAAAAGACACCGGCGTCTTGGGGTCCAAGGGCCCGGCCGAGTCTGATGCGCCAACACCCGCCTCGTCCCAGCCTGACTCTAGCACCTCCCACAACCCAATCAAATCAGAGCTCACAACCGAGTCTGACTTGCCGCCAGTCAAACCCCTTGACTCGGACGTGTTGTCAGGTTCCTCCCAGGAGAATGAGCTGCCTGCTCTGTTCAACCAGGAGAACCACCGTGAGGAACCCCACGGCGTCGAACCTGCTGAAGAGCAAGATCCAGTTGCCGAGCCAGTGGTCGCTCACCAAGATGACGCCATCGGAAAGGATGAAGCATCCGAAGAAAAGGAGAGTGGTGACGACCAGGAGAGCCCCCGGGTGGATCTCAACGATGGCAGGCGGGAGGAAGCTAGTCAACATGAGGAGGATCGTCCGGAGGAAGCCAGCGAAGAAGCCACGGAACAGGAGCTTCAACTTGTAGAAGATGATGCTCTGGTTGAAGAGGCCCAGGAGGAAGAAGCACAGGTTGAAGAGGTCCAGGGGGAGACTCAAGAGGAAGAAGTCCAGGAAGAAGTCCAGGAAGAAGTCCAGGAAGAAGTCCAGGAAGAAGTCCAGGAAGAAGTCCAGGAAGAAGTCCAGGAAGAAGTCCAGGAAGAAGTCCAGGAAGAAGTCCAGGAAGAAGTCCAGGAAAAACCTCAGGAGGAAGCTCAGGCAGAAGAGACCACAGAGGAAGAGGCTCAACCTGAGACCCCTCCCCAACACGACCCCTTCAACCCTGTCGACCCCGACACCTCCGATAGCGACTCCGAAGACACCCCCTCCGAAGACTCCACCACTGCCCCCAAAGCCCTCCCCAGCCGACCCGACATGCCACTCCTCCCTGCCCTCGGCCCCAAGCTCCTTCCCAACCCCACCGACACCACCCTCTCCCCCGCCGAGCGCGAGTGGCACCGCCAAAAAACCAAACTCGGCGAGAAGAGCGCCGCTCTCGACCAGCTCATGTCCATGGTCGGGCTCGAGGAGGTCAAGGAGACGTTCCTCGCCGTCAAGGCCACAGTTGCCGTAGCCAAGGATCGCAAGGGAAAGCTGAGGCGGCAGGATCTGAATCTGGTGCTGAGGGGGAACGGGGGCACGGGAAAGAGGACGCTGGGTGTGATTTATCGGGATTTGTTGACCGAGTGTGGGGTTTGGACCGAGAGTCCGCATTATAAGCGGGAGTCCGGGTTCGGGTTCCAGTGTGATCGGGATGTGGAGACGTTGGGGAATTATTTGAAGGAGTGTGATGATGGGGTTCAGATGGTATGTTCTAACAACTATCCAGGGAGTGGTCTCAGTATGGTCTGGCTAACCGGGACCTATCCAGTACCTCTTCATGGATGCCGTCGAGGGCATCTACTGGTCCGTCCGGGCTGAATTGCTGCACACCCTGGAGGCCCACGCCAACCGCCTCAAGCTTGTCGTCGCGCTGGCCGGAACCGACGAGGGGATGAAGAAGTTTTTGGGTAGCAGACCCAACGGCCGGTGGGTGTTCCCCCGACAGCTGCACATCAAGGACTACGACGACGAGCAGCTGCGCCGCATCCTCATCCAGCTTGTCCGCCACAACTCGTTCACGCCCGAGGGCGGTGAGGACGGGCCGTACATGCGGATTGCGGCGAAGCGTGTGGGTCGGGGGAGGACCGAGGGCTCGACGGGGACTACGGGTTTTGCAAACGTCTATGACCTGATTTTGGCGTTTGGGAAGATGGTGGACCGGCAGGCTGCCCGGCTCAAAAAGGAGAGTGTTTCAAATTCGGACGACAAGGAGGTGACCTCTGAGACCTCCGAGACCCCCGAGACATCAGCCGAGGAGCTGGAGAGCGGAAAGGCGGAGGAAGGTGAGAATCTGGCCAATTCCGAGGACAAACTAATCGCCGGGGAACCCTCCCTGAAAGAGAACTCGGTCGTGAATGAGGACGGGCCGAGCAGCGACAAGAACCCTGATGATACGCCAAAGGAAGAAGGGAAACGGGAAGAGGGAGAACAACCTGGCGACGATTCCAAACCCAAAGAAATCAGCAAGGACGAGACCTCGGACGACAAGAGCACCGACGGCAAACCCAACCCCGACAATGCAAGACAAACGGGTACAGAGGGGCCGGCCGTCGATTCACAGCCCGAACGCATCGAGGAGGCTGTCGAGAAGGACGAGAAACAAACATCAGATCCTTCTGATGGGCAACACGACGTGGAGAGAAACCAGGGGGCGGCAAAGCCGGATACCGAAGGAGACGTCAGTGAGAGGCCCGACACAAACGAGGAATCGGTTGGTCAGACCGAGGAGGCCCACGAGGTCGAAGCCGAGAAGACCGACGGCGTCGACAAGACAGACGAAGTTGACAAGGCTGACAAAGCCGACACGACCGAAGAAGTCGACAAAACCACTGACGAGGCCGCCGCTGAAACACCCAAGCCAGACCTTTCCCTGCTGACACGAGAGGACCTGATCGGACCCGAGCCCGAGGACATCCGGGCCCACAGTGAGGCATGGCAAGAACTCGAAAAGATGGCCGGCTTGGAGAGCGTCAAGAAAGCCATCGGTGAGCTCCTCACTCGCGCAAAAGCAAACTACCGCCGCGAGATCCTCGGCAAGGAGCCACTCCAGACCTCCCTCAACCGCGTTTTTATGGGCCCCCCTGGAACGGGCAAGACGACCGTGGCCAAGCTGTACGGTCAGATTCTGGCTGAGATCGGGCTTCTCTCTACCAAAGAGGTGGTGTACAAGACCCCAGACGACTTTATCGGGCAGTATATTGGCGAGTCAGAGACCAAGACGAGCGAGATTCTCGACTCGACAATCGGCAAGGTCCTCATTATCGATGACGCCCACATGTTTTATCAAGGCAGCAGAGGTGGCGGCGAAACCGACATCTTCCGCATCGGCTGCATCGACACCATAATCGCCAAGATCCACAACAAGCCGGGCGAGGACCGGTGCGTCATCCTCCTGGGATACACCGACATGATGGAGGAGATGTTCCAAAAGGTCAACCCGGGCCTAAAGCGTCGGTTCCCGCTGGAAGAGGCCTTCCGCTTCGAGAGCTACGACGACGAGACTCTCAACAAGATCCTCCGCCTCAAGATGGACAACGGGGACATCACCGCTACCGAAGAAGCCCTCGAAGTCGCCGCCGAAGTCCTCCGCCGCGCCCGAGACCGCCCCAACTTTGGCAACGGCGGCGACGTCGAGAACCTCCTCAACCAAGCCAAAACCCGGTGGCGCGAGCGCACCACCGCCGCAAACGCCGACAAACCACCCCCAACCGCCGACGATCTCACCTCCCTCACCCACTTCTCCGAACCCGCCATCACCCTCCTCCCCACCGACTTCGACCCCTCCCACGACCGCGGTGCCAACGCCCACTCCAGAACCCCGGCCCTCTTCAACGGCCTCATCGGCTTCGACTCCGTCATTACCCAGTTCCAGGGCTACCAACGCATGGCCGCCAACCTGCGCCGCCGCGGCCGCGATCCCCGCTCCATCGTGCCCTTCACCTTCCTCTTCAAGGGCCCGCCGGGAACAGGCAAAACCCACACTGCGCGCATCCTCGGCCAAATCTTTTATGACATGGGCTTCTTGAGCACTAACGAAGTCGTCGAGTGCTCAGCCAGTAACCTGATTGGCAAGTACCTGGGCCACACGGCGCCCAAGGTGGTGGATATGTTTGAGCGGGCGCTGGGCAAGGTGCTGTTTATTGACGAGGCGTATCGGTTGGCCGCGGGCACGGGTGGGACGAGCAGTGGGAGTTTTGAAGCCGAGGCGGTCGGGGAGTTGGTCGATTGCATGACGAAGAAGCGGTATTTGAGGAAAATGATTATTGTGCTGGCCGGGTATGATAAGGATATGGATGCGCTGATGAAGGCGAATGCCGGGTTGAGGGGCCGGTTTGCGACCGAGGTGGCGTTCCCGGCGATGAGTGCGTCGAGGATGTGGGAGTTGTTGGTGCAGTTGTTGAAGAAGGAGGATGTGGAAGTGTGGGATGAGAGGGATCCTGGGGTGGCGGAGCAGGAGAAGGTGATGAAGTTGTTGCATAAGTTGGGCATGACGGCGGGGTGGTCGAATGGGCGGGATATTCAGACGCTGGCGGGGGTGATTACGGGGCATGTGTACAAGAATGCGGCGATGGAGGAGGGGGATGAGGGGGGTCTGTTTAGGATCTCGACGCCGGAGCTAAATGGGTTCCTAAAGGAGATGTTGCAGCAGAGGATCAAGTCGGGGTCAGCCTGAGGAGGGGTTTGTTAGAGGATGGTTTGGTGAAAATGAGCAGTGTGTTTCCAGTATGGTCTGTTTGTGCTCTTCAGTTTCAAAAGTAAAACGGTTAGGTAGGCGGCAATGCTGTCTTCGGAGTTGAGCCAAGGCCAAAATCAATCAATGATGCCTAAGGATGGTAGAGACTCAGGCAGGCTACAATCTCGCCATATTTTGATAGCTTGTTTCAAAGATCAGACAACTTTTATTCCTTGACTGCCTGCTCCTGTGTGGTCTAGTGTGTGGCTGTGCTTACGTTTGGGTTGAGAACTTTGACTGGCTTCAAAGTTGCCTGCTGCGCCGTTGCGCCGTAGCGCCGCGTTGGAGGAGCCGGTCCGCCCCCCCGGGGTGGGATTGATAATGGAATCTAGAACTGGGCTGGAACAGTCCATTCAATCTAGCCGGCAAATAAAGGCTCCAAAGTACCATATCATGTGAAAAGTACCCGTTTGAATCCCGTGCGGCCACCATTCACAACATCGGCTTGCGGGATATAATATATTAAGACTATATAGTTTTGCCACTTAATTAACTTTACAAATTTCGTATCACTGTATACGCAAGTACCCATTGACAGGTAGTGAATGGAAAAATGGCTCTCTAAACATCTAACGCCGAGGTCAGGGGCTGGCCTTGATTCGCCTCCGGCACTCTCATTGCTGCCTATCCCGTATCGATGGCCGCTTGTCTCTTTACGGAGTAACACAGGCTCTGGTCTGTTTAAACACTCAAGTTCGTCTGTTCTGGACGAGTATCAGTCAACCGTATCGTCCTCGATGAGGTTAGGTCTGGCCTGTCTGGGCCGGGGACGGTGAGATTGATTTCTGGGCATGTTTTGCGTAAGATGGCTGTTTGATATTGAATCCCGCCGGCCATGATATCAACCAGACAACCTTGGCTGCTTCTACTTGAGGGAGTTCTCGAAGTATTTAATGAACCCTATTTGCAGTCTCAACGTCAACTCACATCACAAATCAAGCCACTCACTCCTCTCGTTTCAGTACTCACTCCTCTCATTTCAGTACTCACTCCTACTACTCAACAACCACCCACTACACTTCGACTCTCCGTCCATCCACTCTAAGTCTCCAAGCAAGACCACCCCCTCAACCAAACAACAACAATGGCAAAGTACTGCCCCGAGCCTCAGTGCCGCCAGCCGGTCCACATGCGGCACCTCCAGATCCCGTACCAAGTCCGGTGCACCATTTGCGAAGGACTGGGATACAACGCCTTGACCAGGCGGACATGCGCCCGCTGCCAGGGAAGCAAGGTGGAGACAAAGTACAAGAAGTGCCCGTACGACCGCTCCTAATTCGTTCATGAGCGAGTCAATCAAGGGGTGGCCCGAGATGGTTGGGATGATGGGTTGATCGGGTTGGAGGCTGGTTCTCCTCGGACAGTGCTGTACTAGTCTAGACGACGGAAATAGAGTTGGGTTGAGGCTGGACCTCGGAGATACTAAAGCAGATTGTAACCATTGCTGTGGTTCGCGGTTGGTGACTTCACTGATAATCATGACAATGGCCGAACCCTTGAAACTGATACGAATCAAAACAAACTCCATTCACAACGCCTAAAGACACAACGTCTATGAAACACAACCTCTATACACTTACCTACCATGTCCGATAGAAAACCCCCAACTCACACCCCAATCGCCTTCATCCTCGCCGCATTCGCACCCACCCCCTTAAAAAACAACTCATGCACCCCGTCCTCCATCCACGCCCACGTCGGCTCCACCACCAACCTCCAATCCACACTCACCGGCGACCACGCCGCATACGGAATCATATTCGCATCGCCCGCCCCCATCAAATCCAACAAATACGCAAACCGCCACTCATTCCCACCGATCCATATCCTCCGTTCCACCACCACCGCCACATACGCCAACCACGCATACACCACAAACCCCGTCACCACCGCGCCCACCATCACCGACGGCTGCGGCACCACCGGCAGCAAATTCGACACCTGATCCCTCAGCACCTGAAACTCAGGCGGCGGCCGCTTAGGCGGGCGCACAAAGATATCCCTCCGGCTCCGGTACAGCGTATACGTATACACAACCCTTGCGCGGGCGAAGCCCACAGCCGCGAGGGCGGCGCGGGGCAGGTTGAGCAGGAAGGCGACGACAAACACGGCGAGGACGTGCAGGTTGTAGGGCTGGGTGAGTAGGAGGAGGGCGAGCCAGAGGAGGGAGGTGAGGGCGTGGCAGGCGAGGGTCCAGGGGCGGCCCTGGGCGGAGAGGGGGCCGTGGCCGTGGTGGCCGCCGCAGCAGGGGGCGGTGGCGTGGGTGGAGGAGGAGGGGGCGGGGGGTTGCGAGGCGCCGTCTGCGCAGCAGCCGCCGTTGAGGATGGAGTTGTAGGCGCGGGGGAAGTAGAAGTGGAGGAGGGTACAGAAGCAGGCGCCGCCGGCGGCGGGGTCGAGGGGGCGCGAGGATTGGACTTTGATGAGGGTTTCTGTGAGGAGCTTCTCGGCGGCGCGGCGGGATTGGTCGAGTTCCCTGTTGATGAAGTCGGCTGTGGTGGTTCGGCGGGAGAATGCCGTCTCGATGACGAGGTCTTGGGAATTGATTGCCCTGCGTAGTCTCCGTTCACGCCTCTCGAGGCTGATTTCGAACTTCATGTTGAACTCGGTGTCTGATGGGGACGTGGAAAACCGTCCCTTGCCCTCGAGCCTGCTGAGTGAATCACGTTGTTTCTTGAGGGCATCGGCAAGGTGCTGGATCTGGAGCTTGATGCTGTTGAACTCATCCCACAGCTTATTCTGCTGGGCGAGGCCGTCACGGAGCTTTTGCATGCGCTCCGCCAGGTATGAGTCTACAGTGAGCTTCTCAATCTGGCCGACCAACTTGTTGACCGCGGCCGCGTTCCACCGAGTGGTGCTGGCGCGCCCATTCCATTTTGCCCTGGTGTTCTCGACAAGCTTGCTAGTCAACCGCCAGAGTTCGGTTGCTTGTATGGGGCTCAAGGGGCGATGTCCGTGTTTCCACTGGTGGACCTTGTACTCGTCTGTTATTTGTGCCTGCACCGTCTGCAGTTTCCCGAGCTCAGTGATCTTGTCATCGAGACTCTTAAGCAGCTCATTATCGACACCGGCTTTATCTGTCGCGTACCGCTCGCGCGCAAGCACTCTCTTGAGGTCCTCCTCGTACTCTTTGACTGCGTCGTAAAACGCCTCTGCTCGGTCCTGGATACCCTCTGCCACGCTCTCTTCGAGGAACTCTTTGAGGGTAGAGACGGCTTCTTCAGCTGGTGCGCTGATCTCGGTCGTCCTGATGTCCTCGACGATGGGCCTAAGCTGCTCGCTGAGGCGCAGCGATGCCTCTTCGGCCCCGACCTCTGCCGGAGCGGCCGTCAGCTGCGGTACGAGATCTATGGCCTGCTCCAGAGACCGGATAACAAGGGCCTCCTCAGCATCGCTGTTGGAGTTCAAGCGGTCGCCAGCCGGTTCCCTGGGTAGTTCGAGCTGTTTGGCAGGTTTTAACGAGACGCCGGGGAAGGTTTGCGGCTGTGAGGACAGGTGTCTATGGAGGTTGCTGAGCTTCCACTGTATTTCTGCTCCTTCTTGTTCCATTTCCTTGAACTGCTTGCTCAGCAGATTTACCGAAGCGTTGAGTGTCTTGAGCTCCTGGACGAGCCGACTTCCCTCCCCAATTTGGACGAGCGACGACGCTTTGGGCTCGCTCTTTAGCGTTTTCGGCTTGCTGGTAGCTGGCGTTTGCAGCTTGCTAGCGGCTGAGGTCTTTGACTTGCTAGAGCTAGGTGTTCTACGGTCGCTGCTGGCTGGTGATTTCGGTTTGCTGCGAGCAGGCGATTTCGACTTGGTCTCGGTTGGCAATGCCTGCTCGCTCTCGACTGGTACTTCCTGTTCAATTTTGGCCGGCGATTTAGGTTCCGTCTTGGCTGGTGATTCAGGTTCGGGCTTGACTGGCGATCCGGGCAGGTCCTTGGTCGGAGATGCAGGTTCGTCCTTGGGGATCTCGGCTTGTGCTGCTTGCTGCTCGCTCTCGACAGGCGATTCAGGCTTGCTTTCCGTCGCTTCCTTCTCGACGGGTGATTCTGGCTTGGTCTCTGGTGCCTCTCCCTTGCCGTCGGTCGGCGATTTAGGCTCGCTCGCAACCGGCGGTTCCGGCTTTTCCTCAGGAACCAGCGCGGTTTGTGCTGGTTGCTCTTCGCTTCGGACCGGTGATGGCGGCTGACTCTCAACCGACTTCTCCGACTCACTATCGCCCAACCCTGCCAACTCATCCGCAAGACTCGTCTTGGCTTGCGCTGGTTGCTGCTGGCCCTGGACCGGCGATGTCGGCTGGCTTTCAGATGACCTCTCCGATCCGCTATCACCCATTCCTGCCAGCTCATCTGCAAGACTCACCGAGGCTCGTGGTTCCGGCGGCTTCATCTCGAGCGGCGATCCCGCCTCGCTTCCGGATGCTGCTTCCGACACTCTATCAAACCGGTCTGCTAGCTCGTCAGCAAGGCTCGGCATGGCCCGGTTTGCTTCTTTCTGTGCGCCCACAGTCGCGTTCCAGCCATGGCGCAGCATGTTCCAGATAAACGATGACCTGCTGCCCAGCTGGGCGGCGGCCACCCTCTCCGAGGGGGATTTGATCTGCTTCTCCATTTCGCGAATCTTGGCCTTGATCTCCTCGAGGATTTCCCCGCCGGCCTGGATCTTGCGCATCTGGGCCGCCTCCCGGGAGCGGAGGTCGGCCTCCATCTGGAGAGACTCCTCGACAGTGCCTTCTTCGGCAGATTTCATGACTTCGGCAATGATGCCGTCGAGCTCGAGGATGCCCTTTTCGAGAGCCGCTATGTGTTCTTTGTATTCCTGCTCGTCGAAGATGGACGCTGCCGTCTGGTTACAAAGCTTGTCCTTGAGATCGTCGACCGTTTGTTGGAGCCTCCCCCATTTGGTCTTGTACAGATCGGCTTCTTTCCTCAGCTCCTCAACCTTGGCCTGCTGCTTTGCGATGACTTGTGCCTGTTTTGTCAACTCGCCGCGCGCTCGCATCCTTTCGGCGTTGAATTCGACTTGCATCGCTTGCTTTTGGTTCTCCAACTGGATTGCCTTTTCTTTGAAGGTCGACTTGAGCTCGCCAAAAGGTATTCCTTCGTGTGCCCCTGGATGCACAAACGCATAGTCATATGCCTTTTGGATTTCGACATAGTTCTTGTCGAGTTCTTCGTAGCGGGCCGTTGTGCGGGATGCCTCCATGGCAGCCTCCTCGAGCGCATTACGAATGGCATCGAACCTGGACTCGTAATCGGCCGGATCGCCGGTTAGATCAACCAGCGGCATGCCCGTCATTGTCGCCCAGTCGTTCACAATCCCTTCCAAGACCTTGAGTTGGGTGTCTTGGGCCTTCAGGACCTTGTCGTAGGATTTCTCGAGCACAGCCTCCTTCTTGACTAGAGTCTTTTTCTCCTCCTCCAGGGTCACGATGAGCCCGCGTTGTTCCTCTGACACTTCTTCGATGCGGTTTATGTCTTTGTGGAAGTCTTCAAGCCGCGATTGCGCAATTTCCTTGTCGGCCATGGCATCTCGGAGCTGAGTCTCTTGGACCCGAATTCGGTTGTGTGCGCCGTGAAGAGCGACAAAGGCATCGATCTTGCCTTTCATGGCACTGTCGTAACGTTTCAACACCCTGAGCCACGCCGCCTTGAAGGCAGTGGTCTGCGCACTGATGAGCCTTTGGAGGTGGGACTCCGGATCGGCCCGTTTAAGCATTCCCTCGTGCGGCGGGTGGCCGATGTTGCTCAAGACACGGGCGACCTTGTCGTCGGTGAACTCTGGCCATGGCTCATACGGCATGTTTTCGTCCCATACTGGGGTTTTTAGGTTTAAATAATACCCGTCTTCCCGATAGGGATCGGGGTCTTCCGTTGCTCTTGAAGCGTGGGGACCAGGTCGATCCGGGGGGATGGACCCCAACTGTCTCCCGTCCATGGCTGTAGGGTGCTATGACTGAGACTGGGGGGACCGCTTTCCGACGGACAGTGCGTCTATAAAGCCGTTTTGGAACTGTCGAGGGGCGTCTGGGAGATGGTATATTTGAGAGGTAAGGGCGGGTAGAACTCGACTAGGACTCGACGAGGTCTTGTCAGAACACATCATGCGTGGCATCGAGCTCGGATGAAAAGCTTCAGCATGATCAAAGAAGTGGCCATTTCGCCGGAAAATATCTGGTGACATTGCCAACAGCTAGATAAACGACAAAGCCATCAACCTCCACGGTGCCGTTTCCGGTGCGGAGTAGTGGGTGACCAAACATGGCAAACAAAGGGGTCCAAATCGAAACTGACGGCCTTGGCGTTCTGTCGAGGGGCGTTGCGCCTGGTGACATTCCGCAACGGGAGGCGATTTGAAAGAAAATAAGCCATGCCTGCTCCGTTTTGCAGGAAACAAGGTGCTGGGCGGAGAACTAGAGGCATATCATCTCTCGTTGGACTCGTTGGACTCGTTATCGTACATGGTTTGGTGTTGAAAGGGTGGTCTTGAAACAGTGGATAGCCACACAAACTATAGATGACATCGCAGCATGGTCAAACATTAGCTGTACCAGCCCCGTGCGCCTGGCCCTTGCTGTTCTTCCTCTTGCCTGTGAGGGATCATGGGCTCCTTGATGTTGAAAATGTCAATGATGTCTCTCCAAGTCGCCATGTCGATCGACATGATGGCCTGGTGCCTCATTGCGGCTTTGGAGCGAGACATATCGGCTGATGAGTCCTTCCTCACCGGCTCTGTTTGGTTGTTAGCATCGCTCAACGGGCCGTCAACTAAAGCTGCATACCTATGGCTGGCAGGCCGTCGTCGTCAAAATCGAGCTTGACGCTCCCTTCTCGAATCAAGAAGCTGACGTAAAACATGTTCTCAACCGTCTGTCCGAATGACCGCGGGTTGATTACAAAGCGCAGAAGGTCGATTCCTCCTGTCTGTCGTAGTGCGTAACGGTCCATCAGCGCCCTCTGCTCCTCCGCCGGTGCGTCCTCGCCCAGGTTGTCCAAGGCATCTTCTACCGCATCCTGCGATTCCTGCTGCGCCTGCTCCAACCGGACGTGAATCTTTTTGCAAATCGCTGGGAGATCGTTCTTGTCCGATTTTTTGAGGTCCTCGGCCCTCAGCTCCTGCGGCCGTACCTCCCGCAGGTTGTTAACCCTGAAAGGCGCCGACCTCTTGGTAACCTTGCGGGCCTTCTTCTCGATCGACAGCGGGCCCAGGAGGAAGCCGGGCAAGGCGGGTCTGCGAACAGCAGGAATGCAAGCGTAGCGGCCCAGGTGCGCCCAGTTCATCATGTCGCCATCGTCGCCAACCTCATCCTCGTCGTCACTGCCCAAAGCGCCCCGGTTGTTGGGTTGCCGCCTCCTCCTCTGCGTGCTCGAAAGCTCAACGGCTTCGTCGTCCTCGATCCCGCGACCCTGCAACATATAGGTGATACATTTCGATACGAATTCGTCGACATCAATCCCGTTCCCGACATTGCCCGACGTCAGGCGCTGCACCCGGCGGGCGGAGAGATCAGCGGCAATCACCAAGCCCCGGGCATCGATGGCGGCCTCGGCGGTTTGTTTGACATTTTTGATAATGCGGTCGGCCTGGGTGAGGTAGTCGAGCACGGCGGTCGGGTCCTCTTGCAGAAACTCGTCCGGGTTTTCGCGCATTTGCTTTTGAATCTCGCGCAGGCTAGTCTGGATGGCTCTGCGCTCCTGCATGGATTGGTCCGGATCGTATTCGTCAACATCGCCCACGTCGTCGGGGGACGGATCCCGCGTCCGCCGGCGGCTAGCAGATCCCTCAGCCCCTATATCTGATGTTCTCTTCCTCGCGGACCTCCCGGCAGAGCCGGACACATCGCCGCCGCTGCGGACGGTGAGGCTCCGGCGATTCTCCATTTCGGCCGTGACGGGCGACAGCGGATTTCGCGGGTTACGCGACCGGGAGGGCGCGATGTCGGACATGGGCTGCGTTGACAAGTCCAACAGGTAGAAGATACGAAATTAATAGCTAAAGAACGGAATCAAGTTTGCATGGCGTTTCCGGTTCGTTCTTTGTTCAGGCAGGTACTTGGTAACGGGGGGGTTAATCTCTGGAATGTTGCAGGCCTTGCTTGAGTGGACGTTCCCGGCTTTGTCGCGTCAATCGGTTTGGAGAGACGCGAAGACAGGTGCCAAAATTAATTACATAGGTGGGGGAGCGAGTAGGTCCAAACAGCCCTGCTGATGCTGGGGGCCAGGTGGGGCTGAATCTGCCGTGCCTTGCATGGGTTCGCCTGGGCGGTCCTCCCCACATCTCCAGGGCACTTGACTGCTGACCTCACTGTCAACATTCATCTCACTGATCAGCTCTCGCTTGAAAGTCCACCCCGGGTTTGATTTCGGTCCCGGTTGGGATAACTCACCACAATGGAGCCCTTTTCATTTGCGAGCTCCGACACGCTCGATTATCCCGTCAGCATCCGAATGTAGGTTCACCACATTTGGTGTAAACGTTGGACCTTCAAGTTGAATGAAACGGACCGGAACACTGAGCACTGACGCTGGAGTTGGGAACCTTCAGTATCAACCTCGAGGGCAGCGAACCCCCCATCAAGTTTTCTACTCTTCTTGAACATGCAGAACTCAGACACATCGGATCAAACCAAAGGTATCTTCATATTTCCAGATTCCCATCCTGCCCATAGTGACCGAGCTCACCCGGACACTGCAGTCCCCACTCGGACCTCTACATAACCGTCCAGGTCTGGGCCGGATCGAAACCCCTGACTGTCCCCGTCCAAACAGCCTACAAGTCCTTCCGGACGGAGCGGAGGTGGAATGAGTGGCTTACCCTCCCTGTCACCTACTCGACACTACCCCAAAACTCCCACCTCGCCATCACCATCTGGGATCTGTCCCCCACCGGCGGCGAAGGGGCACAGGGGCACGCAGTACCCTTTGGCGGGACTACTCTTCCGCTGTTCGATAAAGATAACCAGCTTCACAAGGGTCGCCAGAAATGCCACGTGTACCGCCATAGACAGGCCGACGGCAACGATGACTCCAAAACGCCCGCGATCCTTCCCAGGAAACGAGCAAAGAAGGGGGCGACCGAAGATAAGGAGGCCGAGGAGCTCGATCGGATGGAGAAGCTGTTCAAGAAGCATGAGATGGGCGAAATCCCCCGTGTCGACTGGCTTGACCAGCTCGTCTTCCGAGGCTTTGAGAAGCGAGGTCTGCAGTCGGCCAAGTCATCCCTGAAGACCGCACAACAGCCGCAAGCGGCGCAAACAGATGCCTCACAAGACGCGAAATATGAGCCGTCCAGCTTTCTGCTCAACGTTGAACTGCCGAGATTCGACTTCCCCGTTGTCTTTGCCGATCACGAATACCCCCCTCCCCCTGTCTCGTCCCTTCAGCACCTTTCCTCCTCACAGTCCAACATCATCCTCAAGCCGCCGCCCGAGGTCCAACTCGGACCCGGCATCAACGCGGTGAACGACGATGAGGGCTATGGCGGGCGTCTGATACGCGTGTACGACCCAGAGGTTGCGGCCAAGGACAACCCCGCAGAAAGCAAGCACCGCAGACTTGTCCGGAGCCAACACCGCAACGGCATTCTGGATAAGGACCTGAAGCCAAACGCCAAAGTCCGAGACGAGTTGAACATGATCATGTCGTACTCTCCGACCCACACGTTGTCGCCTGAGGAGAAGGATCTCATCTGGAAGTTCCGCCATCACTTGACCCGGAACAAGAAAGCGCTCACGAAATTTGCAAAGTCTGTCAACTGGCAAGATCAGTCAGAGTCTAGACAGGCCGTTCAGATTCTTGGCAAGTGGACGGATATCGATGTCGACGACGCCCTAGAACTGCTCGGGCCGACATTTGATAACTCGGCGGTGCGAGCATTTGCTGTCGAGAGGTTGCGCAAAGCCGACGACGAAGAACTGCTTTTGTACCTGCTACAACTGGTGCAAGCACTCAAGTACGAACATATTTCGCCACAGCCTGGCCATGAGGTGACACAGGATTCATCCCTGGCTCGGTTCCTCATCTCGAGGGCTGCCAACAGTTTCACGCTTGGCAATTACTTTTGGTGGTACGTCATGGTCGAGTGCGACGACAAGTCGCAGGACCAGGGACCGGACAATCAGGCGATTTACGGAAAGATTGCCTACGACTTTATGACCGAGCTTGTCAAAGAGCCAGAGGGCGAGGAAACCCGAAAGACACTACGGAGGCAGGCCGAGTGGATCGCTATCCTCTCCAAGATCTCTGGCGAGATCAAGGAGTCAAACGAGTCCATAGCTAGGAGAACGGAGCGGGTGAAACACTTCTTGGCAGACCCCAAGAACGAGCTCGTCACTATCGATCCGCCGCTGCCGCTCCCACTTGACCCGTCGGTCGAGATCATCGGCGTTGTCCCCGAAGATACCGTGGTCTTTAAATCCTCGCTGCATCCGATCAAGGTGTCCTTCAAAACAACCTCTGGCCGGAAATACCCTATTATCTTTAAGACGGGTGACGACCTCCGTCAGGACCAGCTCGTGATCCAGATTATCACCCTCATGGACGAGCTCCTGCAGAAAGAAAACCTCGACCTCAAACTCTCCCCCTACAAGATTCTAGCAACCAGCACAAGCGCCGGCCTGTCCCAGTTCGTCCACTCGATGAGCTTCCAGGGCATATCATCCAAATTCCGCAACAACCCAGCGCTCGCTTACCTCAAACAAAACAACCCAGACAGCCAGGGCCCACAGGGCCTGCGCAAAGAAACCCTCGACACCTTCGTCAAATCCTGCGCCGGCTATTGCGTCATCACCTACATCCTCGGCGTGGGCGACCGCCACCTCGACAACCTCCTCCTCGCGCCCGACGGCCACTTTTTCCACGCCGATTTTGGCTACATCCTGGGGCGCGATCCGAAACCATTCGCGCCCGCCATGAAGCTCTCCAAGGAAATGGTCGACTGCATGGGCGGGTCTGGGTCCGAGCACTACGCCCAGTTCAAGCAGTACTGCTCGCTAGCGTACAGCGCGCTGCGCAAAAACAGCAACCTAGTGCTGAACCTTTTTAGTCTGATGGCGAATGCCAACATCCCGGATATCAAGCTCGAGCCGGACAAGGCGGCGCTCAAGGTCAAGGAGCGGTTTCATTTGGAGCTGAACGAGGAGGATGCGATACGGCATTTGGAGAGGATTATGGATGATAATCTGAATGCGCTGGTGCCGGTGGTTATTGATAAGCTTCATGAGCTGGTGCAGGCGTTTAGGGCTTGAGGGTTGGGCATTGCGGTCGACGGGAGTTTATTTCTTTCTATGGGGTGGCGGAGCTCAGGGGGATTGTTCAGTATTTCGAATGATGGAATTCTAGCAGTTGGTTGCAGTCAAATGCAGACGGCCGTGAAGGCATGCTTAATGTGGATGCGGGATGCGAATGGGATACTTACGACTAGGAGTATGAGTTACAGTATGAGTTCAATTGACATCCTGGGCTACTATTTACACGCAGTGATACACAAGCGACCTATGTGTCACCAAACACAAACAGACCCTTGCCGCTTCTGAAGCCCTCCAGCGTCCCCTGGACGGCGTCCTTGAGCACCTTCTCCTCGGTGTCCCAGTCCCAGCGCACCTCCTGGAACGGCGACTCCTTGAACTTGCCCTCGCGCATCAGCTCGAGAATCTCATTCACCGTCTTGAACTTCTCAAGCGGGTTCTCCTTGTTCCACTCGCTCAGCCAGAAGCCCTCGAACCGCAGCCGCTTAAAGATCTGCGGCCCCGTAGGGAACGGGAAGCTCTGCCGCGACATGCCACCATACGTGACCATGCATCCCTTGGGGCTCAGCGCCTTGACCATCGCCGACGCCGACTTGCCGCCAACACAGTTCAACCCCAGCATGACCGGCTCGCGGCCGCCGCGCGTCCACTCCTCCTTCAGGCGCGCCGTAAACGACCGGTCCAAAAACTCAGCCTCCGTCACCACCACCGTCGCGCCCAACTCCTCCAATTCCTTCTTCAACGCCTCCGTCTCCTCCTTGGTCGCCCGCTCCCTAATCACATTAATACTCCTCAACCCCCACAACCTTCCAAATTGAATCACCGCCCTCCCCACACCACTATTCGCCCCGTTCTGCACAAACCACGCACCCCCCGTCGCCCCTTCCCCATTCTGAAAGCTCTTGACACTCAACTCCACAAGATCCACATAATCCTTCAACATCCGATACGCACTACACGGATTCACGCTCACCGTCGCCATCTGCGCAGCCGTCAACCCTTCCTTCCCCTTCTCCCCCCCAATCCGAAACAACTTCTTCTCGGCATCCTCCACCAGCGCATGCGTCCGAAATGTCCCGAACCCCGTCGTCGCGGGAATCACCCAGTCCCCCCTCTTCAACCCGCCCTTGAGTCCCACGCCGAGCGCGACCACCTCAAAACACCCTTCGTTCCCCGCCACCGCGGCGGGTTCTGTCGTGCCCAGGAGCTGGGACATGGTCGGTTTGGCGCCGTACGTGCCCTGGATGGTGTTCACGTCCGCCGGGTTGACGGGCGCGGCCAGCGCGCGCACGAGGGCGGCGCCGTCGGGGAGGGAGGGCGAGATGGAGTGGGTGTGGAGAGACAAGACGTCGGCGGGCTCGCCGAAGCGGGAAAAGACGAGGCATTTGGCTTGGGTGTAGCCGTAGGGACCGGACTTGTAGCGGCGCGGAGGGAGGGGGGAGGTGATGGCGAAGGCGGAGGCGGAGGGGAGGGGGATGGAGGTGCGGCGGGTGTGCTGGAGGAGGAGGGAGTGGTTTTGGCGGCGGGCGCTGGCGGTGGCGCCGGCGCGCAGGGCGGACTGCGTTCCGAGGAGGGACGCCATGATTCGGAGGGCGTGTGCTCTACTCGGTAGGTGTGTTTTGTGGTTGTTGTTGGGGTGGTTTGTTTTGTTGAAGTTGCCGGATGCAGGATCCGTCTGGGTGGGTTGTCGGGACGGGGCCGGGTTTTGAAGTGGTAAGGTTCCCCAGATAAGTGGAAATGGAGCTGGAGCCGCGGTTGTGGAAACTTGGAAACGGCCCGGAGCTGTCTTGTTTGGCCCCAATTGACCGCAAATGGATTTGAAAAAGATAGAAGAGGTTTTGGACAATCAATTACTCGTACTAAGGAAGGCTGAAGAGGAATCTCGATTGTTTACCCCCGACACAGGCCGTGGTTGAGTTGATGGAGAGGATGGAATCCGGTGGCCCGAGAATGATGACGTCTGAGCTGTTGTGGGCCGATTCTTGAGAGCTTTGGCCAATCAGAACAGCAGCAACTACAGCTCCCCCGAGACTCCCTCCATACCCGGCCGGATAGGCAAACACATTGAGTTGGGAGCCATGTGAATATCCGAAAATACATGCTCCCAAACTTCTCACTGTAGGTGTCGATTTTCCTTACTAAAAGTGCTGTGATGTAGCCTTATGAAGTACGTACGTACACATACGTATGTAGGTAGGTTGCAGTTTAGAGACCAAAGAGCTGTTTTGTAAGTTCAACTTGTCAGCCCGACTCTTCGAACGCTACAGCAACAGCCCAAGATCAGTTTGGAAACAACTTGGCCAGAAACCCAAATCTTGTATTGTAAACCAACAGGCCAGGCAAAAGTCTGGCACTAATCCTTCTTTTGACCACCTCAAATGTGACCGAATAAAATATAAAAGAAAACCAGCTGTCAGCTGTAAGTCGTCAGCGCTGCGTAACAAGACGTAACAACAGCTCCCCTCTTCACAATCTCTGCTTCCCACCTCTTTCATAATAAACTTTCCTCCCGACACAGAATTAGTGTATGTACGGGAAAGACAGAAGCCACCAATTCCTCCTTTTTGATATGGGAACACACAGCTAAGAAGTATGAAAGCCGGCAGAAATAGGTAAGCGTCACCGAGTACCAATAAGACAAGAATAACAAAAAAAAGGCAAGCAGCCTGGCATAACGACATACTCTCGAGGAGCAGCCAATGGACATGAAACATCTCTCAAGTACCACAACAGCAGAACAGATGGGGTAGTAGTAGTAAGCACCAAGGAAATCTTCGTCAGCAAAAAGGAACGTGCTCGTACAACAACAAGAAAAGGAAAAAGAAGAAAAAAGCAGGGTATCTTGCGTCTGCGTCTCAACAACAGCCCCCTTCCCCTCTGCCACCTGTTTCAAGGGGCAGTGTGTGTGTGTGTGTGTGTGTATGTCGTACAAGACCACAGCGCCACGGCGGTTTGATCTCTCACCCCACCGTGCAACAGCCGGATCTTGTACTCGGGTCCGTGTCCGGGTGACACTTCGATCGGCGCCCCGCTGCCCAAGACATCCCCCTCACTTTATATCCTTGAACAGGTCGCTTCCAAAACTATTGTCGTTCTGGATGCCCAGCTTGGAGTTCAATTCGCTCAGCTCGGGGATCATGGGCGGCGGCGGGCCGGTCGGTGTCTTCGGCAGCTTTTCGTTCGTGATTGGCGGTGACAGCGGCGACGCAGACTTGGGCGCCGCGGCGACGCCATTGAGGGGGGCCGGGCGATGCTTGTTGGTAGGCCCGTCGTTGCTCCGGAGCCGGCCGAACCAGCCGCTTGACCGCTTCGCCTTGCGCGTGTCGGTGATGCTGGTTCCGCTGCGGCTTTGCGGCCGCGAGTCCGGGCCCGTCCCCTCTCCATTGGTGTAAGCCGAGTTCAGGAGGCCCCGGCTAAAAAGGCGGCGGATGCTTCCCGGCCGGGTGGTCGATGAGGTTGGGGAGGCGGGGGCGTCATCGATCCGTCGTTTGGTCCCACCCGTCGAGATGCTCGACAGTTGGGATTGAGGTGATGCCGTGTCCGCCTTGCCATTGGCCGCGTCCGGCTGCTTCTTCTCGGTGTTGGGCGTCTCGGGCGGTGTCGGGACCGCCTCTTCTTCCGGGGGCGGGGGAATGTCGGTGCCGTCGGTCAGCGAGCCGAATTTAAACTCGAGGCTAGGAAGCTCGAAGCGCATGCTCTTGTCAGCGCCCGCAGGCGTGGCCGTGGTGGTGTTTGTTTGTAACGACATTGCTTCGCGTTTGAAGACACGAAATAGCCAAAGAAGGTGGGCTGATGAGCGGAGCGAGCGTGATGGGTTATCGAAACCGATGGAGAACGAGTGTTGCACTGCGAGAGTCATGGGGCGCGCGTCGATTACTTCGTACTGCAAGTGAAAAGCAGGGATTGTCCGAGCGTTGCAGCGAGCGACGTCAACTTGCCAAGGAGAATAGTTGCTGTTGCCTATTGACCACACAATGGAAACCAAAATGGAAAAGCGATGGAAGAGAGTGTAGAGCAAACAAAAGCTGCCTTGCTAATTGCGCTACGAGACAGGACCTGTGTGGCTGGAGCAGAAGGCGTTTGGTGGAAACGAAACGGTCTAGGGTGATCAGCGGCGTTCGGTCAGCAACCTCGAGCTGGCGGAAGAAAGCCGTGCGTCTCGAGTTAAGTTGTTTCTTGTTGATTCGTAACATTTGTGGGGTATAATAGGTCTTTTGGTTTGCTTTTTGCAAGCTGTTTCAATCAAGAAGAGCTCGCAATGGCATGGCATGGCAATGGGCATGGGAGAAGACGTCAGGGCGGAAGCCATCCGGATCGAGGGTCCTGGAATCCACGGGTTGGCAGGGAACCAGTGGGTCTATTGACAAATTTGGAAGGAGGGTCTCCTGGCATCCCGAAATGGGGCCCCCTGGATGGACCATCCCGAGGGGCTGGTTCCAGAGTTGCTCCACTGACAGTGGAGAATTGGGCAGCCAAGTCACCCTTTTTTGGCTTTTTTCTCGTGTTGCTGTGTTGCTTCTCGAAGTCCATGAGTTGGACAACAAGCTGAAAACAGCTCACACTGCCCACGCGATGAGCTAAGCAACTTGATGTCCAGCCTGGCTGGTAAGAGATGGCCCGCCCTCACACACTTCTGGGTTGTCCTTCGTCAGCCCGTTTCACAAACTTACAAGAGAGAGGGCTGATGCGCCCTGAAAGATGGGAGGCATCTAGGCCTTTGGTTCTCGGGGTAGTAGTGGCTTGCATGAGCATGCATGGATTTGACTACCGGGCTGTTGCGGCTTGCATTGAAACCGTTGATCCAAGCCAGGAAGGAAGTCAGGGGCTTGGTATGGATGGCAAAGACACGGGCTTCGACAATACAGGATAGAAATTGGGCCTGTGGGTTTACAGCCTCTGCGTTACGCACCGGTTCAATAAAATTCCAAAGGACTAGCAGAGCCAAAATATCGGCGGTTTCTTCGGCACTATGCTATCCCTCTATGCAGACATGGAACACCGCCCACCCCAACCTTCATCATGCATTCCGTTTCATAATTTGCTTCCCTGCTCCTGGGATGTCCCGCGTCACCGGTCACCCCGCCCCTCGACGGCTCCGGCACTTGCCTAGTGCCTCATCTCCCTTCCTTCACCCTAAACTTGGCCCGATTTCCTGGCTCTTCTTTACCATCACGCAATACCAACCACCGCGCTAGCAGATCTATTTCGGGACAGCATACTGCTGCGTCCATGCCTTTGCCGTGGCGATGGCGGCCTGCTCATCCTCCTTCCAGCTCTTGGCCACATCCGCGGCCAGCGGGTCGTCGGGGTTGGGGGCGCCAAGCAGCGCTTGGATGGACAGGAGGATCGTCCGGATTTGTAGCGCGGGGGACCAGTTGTCTATATACCTCGTCAGCGTGTGCCAACACACCCCAATCTCGCTGTTATCACCCACTCTTGAGGACGTCGAGGCAGATGCGGCCGAGCTTGTCAACGTTGGGGTGGAAGATCTTGGTCAGGAAGCGGATCTTGGGCGGCGCCATCGGGTAGTCATCGGGAAGGAACAGCTCGAGCTTGAAGACACCGCCTGGAGTTCTGTGTAAGCCGGTACAGTCTGACGCATTCAGGGGAGGCGGTAGCGCGCACCCTCGTACGGTGATGACGAGGGGCCGTGGATCTCGACGTCAAAGTATCGGAGGTTGTCTTCGTGGGGGACCGCGCTGATACCGGGGACCCTATCACGGTACAAGTTAGCGGGGTTGTTTTGTTCCGGCGAGGCGCATGGAGGGGTTCGTACGGTTCGGCCATCAGGCGCTCCGTCTCCTTGATGATGCGCTTGGGAAGAGCCATGGTCAAAATAGGCGAATATCGACAGTAAAAGATTGCGATCCGGCAAGTGATGCCGCAGGACTCGGTGAGGCAGCAAGACTCCGGGGAAGGAGGGGTTGACCGGGCTGACGATGGCGCAATCAAATCATGCGCATGCGCAGGTTCCCAGGGATAATTTGGGATATTTGAGCAAAGTTGTATGCTCTGCAAGTCAAAGTCGTCTGGACAGCGCGTTTGGATAAGCAGGGAGACAGTGTTTGCAGCGAGTCTGTCAAGGAGCGTTGACGAGCAAGGTGGGATGTGGGATGTGACAGGGAGCGCAAACGAACCCGGGCAAGTGGGATGCCATCCATCTTCGCCTGACAAGGCGGCCGATAAGCGCACGGGCCACTAGGCCTGGAATTTTGTGGATGCATGGCGGAATCTGCCGTGCTTGGCTTGAACAAACCCCCCTGTAACCCGCTAACGTGACCCCTTTCAACTTTATGGATCCCAGACCATGAACCTAGCCTTATCCCATCCCATACGCCGGCCTTGATACATGTTCATCGGCAAAATTGTGGCCAGCGTCGACTAACTATCAGGGCCGTTACGAATTCTGTTTTGGAAAGGGCAGCCCGAAGCTCGGCGGGTCTTTAGATCGGCCTGAGATGGCGGGTCCCGGTCCTAAGCAACTTCAACTGAGCACCTGAGACTTTGGCTAGGTACCTTATTTCATCTTGGGAAACTCACCCTCACAATGATCGACACCCCTTGCCGTTGACCACGATGCCTTCCTCCTTTATCCGTCTCTCCGATATCCCCAAAAAAGTCAAGTCGATCAAATCCGCCTACGACAGCGAAAGCTTTGATGCCGACGGCACCATCCACGTCGATGGCCTGGTGGGATCAGCCACCATCTCGCCTTCGGGCCGGGATGTTGCTCTCGCATCGTGAGGGACCCCGCACCCCTTTCTCCACGCGGGACCACGCATGCTGACACACCCCCAGACCCGAAGGCCTTGCCATCATAGACCTCGACTCGCCATGGAGTCCTCCCCGCAGGCTCAGCAGCCACGGACTTCCATGGCTTGTGGTTGACGTGCAATGGTCGCCCTTTGCCGCCCGCGACTACTGGGTTGCTTCCACCGCCAACCACCGCTGTCTCGTGTGGAACCTCAACAAGCGAGACGACTCGTCCTCTGGCGCCATCGAGCACTCCCTCCAGGCCCACAGCCGCGCCATTACCGATGTGAACTTCTCAGCTCACCACCCTGACCAACTTGCGACTTGCGCTGTGGATGGCTATGTCTATTGCTGGGACCTCCGGAGGCCGAGGCAGCCAGTGCTCTCATTTTGTGATTGGTTCGCCGGCGCCACTCAGGTCAAGTACAATCGCCAGAATCCCAACATTCTAGCCTCGGCCCACGACCGCTTGCTCTACATATGGGACAACAGGCGAGCGGCGGAGCCTCTCAAAACCATCAACGCTCACACATCCAAGATCTATGGCATTGACTGGAACCGCACAAAATCAAACTGCCTGGTTACTTGTTCGCTGGACAAGAGCATCAAGTTCTGGGATTACAGTCAGGATGGCAAAGAGGCACAGAGAGCCATTCGCACCGATTTCCCGGTATGGCGGGCCCGCCATACCCCCTTTGGCCATGGACTTCTTGCCATGCCTCAAACAGAGCCCGGCAACCTGTACCTCTACGATCAACATCTCGGTCCAGAGACGCCTGTGGACGGCCCGGCCAAACCTGTTACCGTCTTCCCGGGCCATGGCAACCACAAGGCCAAGGAGTTTCTTTGGAGAAGCCGGGGTGGCGTGACCAACGACGGCATAGACAACCGCGAGTTCCAGTTGGTCTCTTGGGGCGAGGATAACGAACTACGTCTCCACAAGGTCGAACAAAAGCTTTTGGAGTCTGTGGGCTATGTCCGGAGTGCGCCCTTGATGAAGAACCTCATCATTACCAGAAAAGGTGCCCCTTACAAGACGTTCCGCACAGTCGACGACGCGGTCCACCGCGACCGCAGAAGTCCTACGATGAGTGACCCCCGCCCCGGAACAGGCGGCCGCCAGAGTGCCCTCAGCCACGGCATCAACACGCATCTGCGCCGTGTCGGGCCCGCCTGGAGAGCTAGTACGATGAAAGCCAAGACGAATACTGCTAAGCATATGGACAAAACCCAACTCCAGATTGGCTGGATGAAGGGCATCACGATGTCGAAGCGGAAACCGAGCGCAGATGTCCCCACTCGGACAGGTCCGGCCGACTCTGGTTTGTTCAGCCCCGGCTACGACGAGGGTTGGGGCGAGCCCGAAACCATACAAGATGAGCTCCTGCGCATTAGCAATCAGCTTCCTAACGTGAAGTTGGAAAACATCGACATGGACGCGCTCACCCTGAATGCCTCCCTCAAAGGCCCTTGGGGTGTCAACCGAGAAACCATCTTCATCAAGGTCAAGGTTGATATCCCCACCAGTTACCCCAAGAGCAAGCCGCCAAAGTTCTATATCGAAAAGTCTTCGTTCATGCCAGAAGAGACTCACCGGACGATTGAGAGCGAACTTCAAGAACTCGCAAGCCGCTTCTTGGAGAGGAAGCAAAACTGTCTTGATACGGCGTTTACATACCTGCTTGGCGAGGTGGATCTTGAGTCCAGCACCGCCTTCTTCAAGAACGTTGGAGATTTTGATGACGACATGGACGCGTTGGCCGACGAGAGTTCTAGCGAAGAAGACGAGAACGACATCCCTCCCGGTGGCTCAGCATCCATGTCGCAGGAGCTGAGCGCGAGCACCGAGCTGGACCCTACGGCAACCTTGGCCACAGCACAGCGCCAGGCCGTCACCCCGTTGCCCAGCTACTGCGGAGCCAGGTTCTCCAATGACGGCAGGCTCGTGTGCTTTTTCCCGACAAAGGAGGAAAAGGCAAAGGTGTTGTTCTCTGTCCCTCACCTAGACGCCTATAAGGAGAAGCCCAAGGGAGAGCCCACCTTTGCCGGCTTCGGCCGCCTTGCGCACGACTCTCCCCAGCCCAAACATCGGTTCCACGACGAGACATCCGCAACAGAAGAGTCCGACAATTCAGATGACTCGGAATCGACATCGTCCACCGATTCGGAACCTACCACTGTGCACAAGATCGGCCTATGGTATCAGCAAGGGCGCCATTTCCGAAAGACGTGGAGCGCCAACGAGTCTGTGCGGTCTAGCGGCGCGGGGACTGGTGCTGGCACGGGCACTGGCACGGGGACCAGCAAGAGAAGGCCTGGCAAGCCCAAGAATATCATTTCCATCCACAATTTGGAAAGCGAGCTGCCATCGAAGAAGCAATTTGCACAGAAATACGCCATCTTTGGCGACGGCGCCGATGTTTGCAACCATAATGCGACGGTTGCCGAAAAGCTCGGAGAGCAAGACTTGGTCCACGTCTGGAAGTATGCCGCTCTTCTGCTTCGGCGAGATATCCCTCTCGAGGTCCATGACCTCCACTACAGAGGTCAGCCTGTGCTCGTCATTGCTAGGGACGCTGCAGCGCGTGTCGGTGAAGAAGGAACTAATTCCACGACACCTAATTCAAGTCTGGCTGGTCGGGTTAGATGGGGTCATCATCCCCTGGCCCGGGATATGATCGACGATCTCTTCGACCATTTCGAAAAGGTCGCCGATATCCAAATGTTGGCGATGCTAGCGTGTATCTTTGGCGACTACTCGATCGAAGAGGAAGCGGCCCTTGCAGCGTCGCATCTTCCCCAACCCAAGACGCCGCTCCCGATGAAGGCGCCCTCGTTTTCGCTCGAATATTTCCCTACGGATCCCGCGCTCTGGAACTTGAATTACAAGAGCCAGGCTAGCTCGGCCATTACGACCCCGAGGACGGCCAACACGCCAGCGGTGTATTCAGATTCGCCGAGCTCCGAAGACATCCCGGGTTTGACGGAGCCCCTGTCGCACTCGTACTCTTGTGGAGAGACGCCGCCCAACCCTACTCGCGGGCATCTCCGAGATGTTAGTCAAACCCAAAGCCTTTCTACTTCTCCCAACAATAGGCTCTTCCACCGGGCCAATTCGACTGTTGCCGCCGCGTTCGCTGCTAGTCTCCCTCGGGCGCTGGCTGGCATCGTCTCCAGTTCGCCTCCCGCAGACCCTGTTCGGAAGCGGCCCAGCCCTGCCGAGACCACGTTGAGCAATCTTACACCGAATGCTCCATGGACCGGTTCGAACGGCCTCGAGACACCAGGAACATCTCGAACTTCATTATCCGACGACGAGTACTGGAAAGATGATTTGTTTTCCATGGTCCCCGTTGCAGTATCCTGCATCCCAGAAAACCAAGGTCTTTTTGACGACGACGGCTGGATGTCAACTCCACTAATGGATCGCAACCGCTCCCAACTCTACTCCAACTACCGCTATGCCTATGCCGAGATGCTGCAAATGTGGGGCCAACCCCTCTCACGCCTCGAAATCATGAAATTCGACGTCCTCCGAGAAGACAAGCTCTCGTCCTCCCTGACCAGCAGCAAAGCCAGCAACAACGCCGAGGACACGGTGCCCGCCAACACACCATTCTACCCGACCGGCGCCACCTCGCCCACCTCCCCGTTCGCCGACCGCCGCGGCCTCTTCCAAGACCTGATCGCTTCGGGCCGCGGCGTCGACGTCACAGGCTTCTGCCGCGTCCACCCCAACACCCCGCTCGAGCCCGCCGAGTACCTGCGGCCCACCACCGCCGCAAGCAACCACAACGGCCCGAGCAAGACCAACAACAACGGAGGCAGCCACGGCCATGTCAATGGCGCGGTCGGCGTCTGCCACCGCTGTGCCCTCGAGCGCGACCACGCCGATCTCGTGCCACAGACTGAGATGGAGTGTGTTTACTGCTGGGAGCCCGTCGTGGGGCTGTACGCGCCGTGTCTGTCGTGTGGTTGTGTCGCGCATGAGCCGTGTCTTGCGGACTGGCATGCCATGGGCGGGAGTGAGTGCCCTGTGGGCCACGAGTGTAATTGTGTTGAGGAGGCGAGTTGTGGGGATCGAGGGGGTTGTTGGCCGGGCGTGAGGGCGGCGGTCTTGGCGGGGGTTGGTGAAGCGGAGGGAGATGGGGTGGGTTGGCCGCGGGTGAAGGGGACTGGGAATGGGAATGGGAATGGAAATGGGAGTGGCTACACCACGCGGTCCACGAACACGCTGAAATCGGTGCGCTCGAGGCGGAGATCCGCGCCGGCGGATGCCGCCGCGTTTCACAGCTTGCGCGGCGCCGCCATGGATAGCACCGACTCCATCAGAACGGAGGGTCTCGGCTACGAGGCTACCGTCCGCGCCCGCCGATCCCGAGATCTAGGCCGTCGGCGGGTGATAGGGCACGACGATGTGAGTGACGTCATCATCATCGGCAGGACAGAGCGCGAGAGCGGCAGCTCTGCCTCGACATCGGCCTCCACCAACCCGGGGGTTCCGTCGGTGACTGTCACTGGGGCCGGGGTCGGTGCTGGTGTGGCGGCCGGGCTGTTGGCGGGTGTGAAGCCGCCTATCAGGGGTGAAGAGCCGATTTCGGCGGCGCAGTTGAGCTTGGGGAAGAGGCTGAAGAAGTCGCTGGAGGAGTCGGGACGGCCGGGCGTGCCGAGGAGGAACTCGGGAGGGTTGGCAATGTGGAAGACGTCGGGTGGTGTGTGATTGTAGAGGGGTAATGGATGGGGTGTAAAGGGAGTAAAGGCGTGATGGGTGGTTTTGGTGTGAAAAAATGTTTGTATAACTTGTTCGTTAACCTGTGGTGAATTGTCGTCAAGCTCGTGGGCCCCTGGATAGTTATGGTGACAGTGTTTAATGGAGCTATGTCATGTATCTGCCGGCCTCTTACATCTCACCGTGCCATATACAATCAATTAACACTGCAATCCTTGTGTCATATTTTCCGTTGCTCTCTGGTACATACAACTCGTACAACCTTCTTACAACCGAGCTGAAGCCAAAGACTCGTCCCTTTATGATCTTAGCCTCCTCTTCAATCCCATCAAACGGTCCACTCACGCCCAGTTCTTGGCAAAAAAGTCCAACACCGTCTTATATCCGCGGGTATACTCCTCCTTGACCCGGGCATCATCCAAGTCACCGCGCGCCGCCATCCAGCCGTGGATCTGATCGTTGAAGGTCTCGACGTGCTTTGCGCCCTTGAGCTTGGCCTCAAACTCCTTGACCTTCTGGGGGGGCTCCTCCTTGGACGCCAGCAGGATGAGCGGCACCTTGATGGACTCGGCGTCGGCGGGCTCGACCATGGCCGGGTGGCACTCGGCGCCGATGGAGAAGGGGTTGTTGGGGGACGAAGTAATCAGGCTGACGACTTTGCCGCCCCAGCAGTACTGGACTTTTGTGTGAGTGATGATGATGGTGTGGTTTGGTAGGGGGAGGGTAGCTTACGCCGAGAATGGCCCACGACTTGATCGAGGGGTTCTTTGCGCTCAGGGCCTTGACGTACCCGGGCAGCTTTTCGGCTACGCCGGGGGGTGGGTTCTTGCCAAAGAAGGCGCCCAGGTTCTTTTGCTTCTCAGGAGTGTTGGGCGGGTACCTGGGCGAAATGTCAGGTCCAAAGGTCTGGGTGTCAAATTTCCTCAGAGTAACATCACCTACCACTCAATGGGGCACGGCTCGCCTTGGAACCAGTCCGGGATGAAGACCTTGTACTTCTCGTGGCTGCCGTTTGCAAGGATGTCGGCGCCCTGGACGGTCTGGTCAAAGTAGCCAAAAATGTCGTAGATGACGACGATTCCCTTGGTGGCATCGGCAGGGCCGGTGACATCTGCGGAAGTCAGGGGTCGTCAGCTGGCCGAGTTAGAACCTATGGGGGTTGCGCAAATTTGAGAATGCGTACAAGTCTTCATGCTGTCGACTTCATCGTACGTGCCCTTGGCTTCGTAGCCCTTGGAGACGACCGGGGGAATGTTGCAGCAGGCTTCATTATGGCCGTGGCTCGCTGGCATGGTCGACATGTTGGCGGCTGGTGGCGTCGGAGACTTAATTGGGGAAATATTGGTGAAGAGTCTGGCAGATCTGGTGCGGGACTGTGATGGTGACACGGGAGATGGGAGCAGTTGACAGATGCTGGACAGTCGGCGGGTGTAAGTACCTGGCTGCGAGAGAGCGGCACTTGCAGGTGCGGGGTAGGCTCTGGTGGCCAGACGGAGTTGATTGAGTGCGGGCATACCTTGAGATCCGGTAGTTCGGCTAGAGACTGAAGCTACACTGTAGTTGGTCTTGAGGATAACTCTTGTACTCGGCAATTGCTTAACAATTTACTTTCGATGATGCATGTTCTTTCCAACATTTTCCGCTCTCGACTGCTGGGAAACCGAGAATGCGGGGTAGCTCCGTCCCCCAAGGAAGCTCTGATGTCACTTGGCTATCCCTGTTCGATTGCCGAGGCCCACTGACCAATGATTGCTCTCCTGTGGATTCCGGCATGGCTCAAGCTCCAAGTTTCAACCCCGCCTCCCTGCCATCTATCTAGCCCAGCAGTTTTGCTCCTTTTCCATTTTCCGAGTTAGACTCTCGATCTTGGGGCCGGCTCCCTTATCGCGACTCCGAAACCCATCCATCAACTTGATAAGGTATATGTTGGTAGCAAGATCTAATTTGTGTTGGAGGTCTGAAGATATTTCGAGTGGAAATCGCAGACGTTAGACATTGGTGATATCGTTGTTGTGGGCTCTCATTCTGGGTTAGGGTTATAAGAAGGGCATCTGCTTACACAGTACATGTACGTTGCACAAACTCGCTTTTTCAAAATCACCAAGAAGAAGAGAGCGGATGAGAATGAAACGTAGCTAAGCGACAAGAGCTTAAAGAACCATTTATCTTCATCGGTGCAAGCCCAGACCTAGCCAAAAATCTGTGTAGAACCTCATAGACTAACAACAGGATAGCTAAAGGTGAACTGAAGAATAGCAACGTTCAGATGTCCTCAATCCTTCGCGCTTTCCTAGGTGCGTTTATACCAGGTATCTGTTAGGGTGGACTTTCGCTGATATGTGGCTCACACTCAGCTGGGGAACCCCATTTGGATTGCTGCCGTCGTCCTCGAGGCGTTGCATGAAATCATCGCCGGGGGTCGCCGGGGGTTGCCGGTGGAGTGGGGGGAAGGGGAGTAGGACGGGGAGTAAGAGGAGGAGAAGGCTGGCCGTTGTTCGTGTGTTCACAGGTTGAATCCGAGGAGTACAGCACCGAGTGCGGGGTCCAGTGCGGGAGTGAGTGTGGGATCGGATGTGGTCAAGTGGGCCGCAGCCTGCGAGAATTACAGTTTGGGTGTCAATGTCATGCACATGCACCCTTCAAACCCCCTCGGCCAACCGGGAAGAGAGGGCTTTTGCCATGTCTTGAAGGATAAGGATCATTTCCTGCAGGCCAAATGGACGAGCAGTAAGCGAGAGCTGTTTCTTTGGGCTGGTCCTCTTTTCACGCGCAGACGATTGTTTCTAACCGCAATAGAAAAGGAACTCCGAGTCTCCAACCGCTTTGCCATCCAACGCGCTCAAGCATGTCTGATACCTACACGGAGCCCCCGAATGGAAAGAAGGGGCATTTTCCTGACTTTCATATTTTTCTGGTTGGAAGATCAGAAAACAGTCATTGCAGATGGCATGATAATTTTGATTTATGGAAAGGCCAGACTCAAGCTAGATGGCACGGAAAAGAGACCGGGGTAGAAGGACGGACGGTGTCGGAAGGGAAGAGAGTCCGAGTGTATAATGCGGCGGTTGAGTTCAAGAAATGAATTGAGGCCCCGATGATTCGAAGTTGAGGAATTCGACCACCTTGCACCCCGCCCGGAGGCCCGAAACCATTAGGCGCTTTTTGCTATTCGAAAGTACTAGCGTATCCTGCTACTCTAGCACTGTGACTTGCTGTTCCCTTCCCAGCGCCTCGAGGTCTTGAACCACTTGCTCGGCACTCTCATATTCCATCCGCCAGCACTTCAAAGTGATAGCACTGCAGGCGTGCTTGTCTTCGGGAAAGGCGCCCTGTCGAAACCTATCTTCCACCTTCTCATACCACCCTTCTTCCCCGTGAACGATGTCGGGATACACGGCGTGCCCCATCATGATGAAGTAGAAAGTACACCTAGCGCAAAGAGGTCGGTCTTGATGTCTGCGTCGAACGGGTCGTTTCGCGGAGCAGAGAATTTGCACGACTCGGCGCTCCAGCCGTCGACGAGCACTTTGCCGTCGGCCGACAAATGCCTCCCTTGGAAGTCGGAGAGCTTTACGTGGAGGTGTTCGTCGAGAAGTAGATTTGTGGGCTGGATGTCGCAATGGAGGACTTGCCGGCTATGAATCCACGCGACAGCCTCGGCGGCCTCGCGGCACCAGGCCAGCCGCTGCTTGGCCGAAGGAAGGGGTTTGCCGGATTCAAGCATATACTCGGCAATGTTGCCGTTGGTGGCGCGTTCTAGATAAATCCCCGCGTCTGTGAAACCTTTGTATGCTATGATGCGCTCATGCGGTCCGATGATTTTCAGGAGCTTCTTCTCCGCCTCAAGTCGGGCCATGTCTCCACCAGGGGCGAGTGGATATTTGAATACAGTCGAGTCATCGACCTCTCCAATAAAGGCGCTGCCTCCCGATGCCAGAACTCGCTTCACCCCCGGGGGACAGTAGTGTCGGTAAATAGCAACGGATGGTCCTTCGTCGTTCGACATCATGAGCTGTCGAGAGTGTCTAGGTATGTTGTTGAGGGGAATTAGCGGAGGTTGAGGAGGGGATTTTCGAACCGAAATAAGAACCAACAAATGCAAAGGTGGTGTGTTTGGATGGCTGGGCCAATCAGTGGCAAGGGTGCCTGGAAGACTCCTGCATGTTGTTCACGAATGTCTCAAGACTGGGCCCTATCCCAAAGAACGATTTGCCTACAATTGAACATTCGTTTGCATGCCGGGCAGTCAACAGGGTAGTCGGGCTTATCTCCCTCCTGGTCAGCCGGCGCAAGAGCCGATCATTGGGTGAAGATTGTGGCACTCAGAATGATGATGGCGCTCTTGAGAGGGAGCCCTCATGCGGGTTGGCATGTCATGCACACCCCCCTACCAGCTCTCCAATGGCAAACTCTGGCTGCTCGACGGCCTCTTTCCGTCTAGGCAGACTCTAGGGCTGATGCAACTCGACCCCTCTCTTTGTTGGTGTTCAGAAATGGTACGCGCACCGCATGCCTCGCTGCACAGAGTGTATATAGCAGAGCCCCTCTTCCTAAGGATTTCTTGTCAGTCTCTCTCTTCTCACCCACGGCACAGCCCGCATGGCCTCCTGTCATCCTGTCTGAGCCCAGGCATCTATCATCCTTTGCTTGCGCGGAAGGCTCGTGGCTTCGACGAGGATACAGACGACAAGGACGGAGACAAGAAATAGTAAGTGAAAGAATCGAGTCCACCGTGATGTATTTGGTATTTTCTAATCACATTCCCGTCAGGCAAAGTCCAATAAGCTCGTCTCGCTCTTTATGGCCCGGCTGTTTGCGATGGCTGATCCTCAGTTGGGGTCTTTGGGCAATCCTTGGGAGTTCCTTGGCTGGCAAAGAAAGAATGGACTTCCCCCTGATACGTCTTCTCGTCTTCGACTTTGGCTTTGACAATAGCGTCGATACCTTCCATCCAGAGCGCCGAGGCCTGCTTCAAGTTAGGAATCAAGTCTCTGTTGGCCCCAAACTTGGGGAGAATATGGTCTTCAAAGACAAAGAGCCAGCCGTTGATTGATGTAATACAAGCCCAAAACCACACAGCCTTGGAGGACCACGAGTCCTGCATCACGCGTATAATCGGAATGTCGTGTGCTGGCCGGGAAGTTTCGATCTCTTCCTCCATTGCGGCCAGGAACGTTTGTCGTACCTGATCGAAGGACTCATACTCGTTTCCGATAATGTCATCGATAGTGCAATCCGTTAGCCAGTAGGGCACAGCCAACATTTCCACCGGGAGCGCGCAGATCCACTCGAGATCGAGTATACATGTAACGTTCCAGTCGTCATCCACGAAAACGTTACTCTGGTGGATGTCGGTGAGTTGTACGAGGAATGGGCCGTTGCGGTGGTCTGGCGGAACAAAGTGGTGCATGACTGCCCGGAGTAGCGTCCTAATAGTCATGCGCTCCCGGGCATCCTTGTCATTCCGAACAGCATGGCGGTAATGGAGGAGGTAGTTATCGTGCAGGGTAAGCATATCCGAAGCAAACGTGTCGGTACTCTGATAGAGCTGGTGAGGTTGGATGTTCCTTGGCATCCCGCTATTTTCAAAGATGATAGTAGTACATGTTAGCGGTCGGTTTGTGAGCGTAATGGTGGCGTCGCTTGCGTTGAATCGGAACGAGCCGATGTGTAGCTGCGGAAGACGGGCTAGCGAGAGCATGACGCGTGCTAGACCATGGAACAGGCGGACCTGACGGTGAGGATCGCGGCGATATTGAGCCCAGGTTGCCGAGAGCATTTGGCCCGTCTCGGGCCCAATGTGCTCCAGGAGCATATAGGCAGTGCTTGTGGCTGGCGTGCATCTATCTTGGATGTAATTCGAGAGTAGGGGATAGCCGAGGAGGCGATATATGTATCGCCATAGGGCATGGCGAATGCCAACGTACCATGGCCTCTGATGGATGTGGACAAACTGGGTCGTGAGAAGGTTATTAGCACTACTACTAATGTCAAAGTATAGGGCAGACAAACATTGGTACCGCCTGTGAAACCGAAGGCGTAAAGGTGTGGGATTCGGATATCAGCACAGTGCTCTTGCATCCAGGCGTAAGTCGCTACCTCGCAGGCGACCTTCTCATCGATAGTGCCAGGATACCCGTCCTCGGCGAGCTTGTGAGGTAGCGGACAGCGGAAGACGAAACGGCGGGACGACTGGACCTCAACGAGAACGCATAGGTTGAAACCTCCTTGGATCCACGATTCTGGTGGGAGAACGACGCAGCTCTCGTCGTTGCGCAGGCGCAGATGGTATCGGACTACGGCGGCGATTGATTCGCTCTCGCGCGCAAGCCACTGCCTGAAATCGTCGGCATTACGCTGGTGCTGGACGGCGAGAAGGAAGTCGTTTTCTTGCCTAATGGCTGATTTGAGTGTATACAACTGATTCCGCAACACTATTCCAGCCATTGCATGTGATGATGTTGTGGGGCCAAATAAATGGGCACGCGCGACGAGAGCGGGTCCAACGGTCACGTGCTGTGCAGTCTCCACCGAGATACTGTACCTGCTCTGCTGGGACTGTGCTGAAGGCTGTCCGTGCTTCCGGGGTGGTTATCGTGCCTTCCCTCACGGTCGGAGCAACTGCCGACCCCATCTGGGCTCGAAGAGGAATAGGCGATGTACAACGCCGGAGCTGATGGCGCGCCGACATCGTCATGCGGAGGGTCACGCCGCACCGTCCGTTCCTACTGGCGCGACGGGGCCGCCGGATTCCGCCAAACAGGCCGGGGACTCCGCGGCGCTGGAAGCCTTCCCCCCCGTCGGTTAGCGCCGAGGCAAGGCGGCAGCCTGGCGCTATCCAGCCCCTCTTCTGCTTCCTTCCCGCGCCCGTTCGCCTGGTGCCCGGCCTGCTAGGTTGTCTGGCCCGTGTTGCATCGCACAACACAAAAGTGCATCCCACAACAAAAAAGTGCCTGACAGTCTGGAATCATGCTCACCATGCCAGAGAACCCTCGCATCAAGGTTGCATTGAGCATTCAAATTGCCAAGAATATTTTCCGAAGCCAACCTGCGCCTAAATCCTCTACCCTGAACCGAGCATGGTCATGAGACATTCACCGGCCCAAATTCCTGCAACCCCAATCTTGACCTGCGCAGGTGTCTAGGGTTCAATATGGAAGGATGAATGAAGAAACTAAGAAAGCCCAGAGGGCCGCCTAACAATCGCCCGTCCGGACCAGGCCACCACACAAGTCCCGCCTCCAAATCAATCACGCACTGATTGTGTACCCCGACTTTTTCACATCCTCGACCGCCTTCATGACCGTCTCAACCTCGACGGCAAAGCGCAGCGTGCTGCGCACTTGGGAAAGTGGTATCCATGTTGCATCGAGCTTCTCCCACTCTTCCTGCGTTCCCGAGTCGGGCGTCGCGGTGCTGTCTGCTGTGGCCGCGAAGAAGAAGACGATCTTAAGCGCTTCGGTTTCCGACTGCGGATCTGGATATAGATATGCGCCCACAAACTCTTTGCTTAGGTGGCCTTCGGTGATGTCGGGGTTCTTCACAGCCTTGCCCGACTCCTCCGTCCTGGGCAACGTCGCCCGGGTCGCAATGTTGAGCTCGAGCGGCGTGACGTGGAGCCCCGTTTCTTCGTAGGTCTCTCGGAGTGCAGCCCCGAGCATGCTCTCGTCGAGGTTTCGCCGGCCCTTGGGGAGCTGGTAGAGCTTGAGACGGCTGTTCCAGACCACGAGAACCATGGCTCTGTCGAGGTCCAACGTCACGGTGCCGCAAGACATGCCGAGGGCGTTGGCAGGACGGAATCGCATGCTCTTGTCGACATCGTCTAGCCATAACATGAGCTCCGACTCGTCTGAGCCGGGCTTGGGCTGAGCGCGCACCATGGAGTGATGTTGTGAATTGAAGGGAAGCTTTCAAACAACCAACAATTCGGATTCGGATTCGGCTGAGTGCGGGGGGTTTCGACGAAAATGTCGGCTTTGCGGCCTAGCCTCAACGAGCGCGACTTCGAAGGGCTTTATATCCCCGATCCTGCAATCACTGTCCGATCATGGTCCAAGACCAAGTGGCCAATCAGTGCTTGGCTACACCGACCCCGTTCCTTCTTCGTCGTTTCCGTGTAAAACACCGCTGAGCGACGGCTGCCACAAACGAGACCGGTGAGGGATGCTAGACTGGGAGGGGAGGTTGAACACCCACCGTATGCAGGGCGACGAATCGGCAGCGAATCAGGCGAGGCCAATTCGACCTGGGGCATCGGGTATTTGTGCCGGCGCCGAGCCCCAGTAATCCGGGGCCCCGACTTTCTTGCAACCGGGGCTGTCCCAGCAGTCCCGTCCCGGCTCTTTCGGAATGCAACCTGGCGGTAGCCACCAGGGCTGCAGGGAGCTTGCATCGCATCTCAGGGGTTTGCGCCATCAAGCATCTGGAGCTTAACCAGCCCGCGGATCCATGCTCCTCTTCCCGTACCAAAATTCGGAGCCCAGACCGACCGATTCCCTGGTATGGTGAAGAGCCAATCATGCTGCTTCGTCACATTCACCCTGCCCTTCAACAGGGAACTACCGAGTCAGAGCGTTCTCGACACACGGGACCCTAGCCAACCGGTGTGCTCGTTGGTTCCGAGCAAGCTGGGGTCAGACGATGGTGAGCGCCCTTCCCCGGCCGAGACGCCGCCGGGCACGATTGGCCACACCGCAGAGCATCGAGACTCGCCGATGTGGTCCGTAACACCCATCCACCGAGTTGAATCAGATTGCTTTCTCTGGGCTCTCACAAGCTCCGCCCAATCGTTTGGCGAGCATGGCGAGCTTTTTGGAAGGATCCCCATCCGCCAGACCCTTGTTGCATGCGGAGCATGTCCTACCCACCATGGACGCAGACCACCAACACCACGGATGGCGAAGAGTTTGTTGGAGGGACTAAATGACAGTTTCACCCAGCACAAATGTAGGCACGGGATCTTTTTGGTACGAACCTCATCCCTTGGTTCAGACGCCCAAGTAGCCGCGGCCAAAAGCCATTCTTGCCAAATCATCCACCATCCCATTATTCTATCAGCGTTGCAGCAAACCTTCGAGCTATTCTCTAGCTAGATGTATCGCTGGTGGAATGTGGCCAGGAACACCAATACATTGAAGGGGTTTTACCTAGGACGGCGATAGCCCCAACTGGACATGGACCTGCTCGTCAAGCTCACCACCCTGGAGATGGTCCTAAACTTAGATGGGGCACTATCGGATCCACACCCAAACCCCACGTCTACCAGATAGACGCCTATCTCGCCCATAATTTCCCAAAGCGTCCACACCGTGCTGCACAACATGGGCACTCAAAGGCCCGGGAACGGCACCCGACGGTTCGAAGAAGGGTGGTTACGAATCGGGCATAAACCGGCGGTTCATCCCGCCTTTTCCCAAACCGAAACCGCATTTCCCGACGTGGAATTTCCCGCGTCTGGCCCCTCTTCCATGCCATGGTTCCCCTTCCAGCTCATCCGTCCGGCTGCAGACGCATGGGAGGCTGGTCTGGTGTGTGTAACATTGACGGTTTTTCGCAAACCATTCCCACCTACTCGCGGCCCGGACCGGATGATCAACAAAGAAGACCGGGAAGTTAGTTACAAAAGTCCAAGCATCGAATCGAATCGAAAGAGCATGGCGACCCAATACAACCCTCCTCAGCAACCCAACCCGACCATCAGTGATCCCGTTGAGTTTTTCAGTGCGGCAGGGGAGGGGGTTGCGGGACGCGGCCCGTCCGGTTCGCGCCGCTTTCTATTCGCATGTCATATATCATATTATGTACCAGCGCCCGCGCCCCCCCCCATCTCGGCTTGACCAGGAGGTCGGGAGCGGTACCCAAGGGCCAAAACGATCAGTCCAGACCAGCTTTCTCGACCAAGCACCTACCTACCCACCCCCCTCCCTGCTCAACGGGACAGTCAAAATTCTCGCACACAGTGTGTGTGGCATTGCTCCAAAGACCAGGACAGGCTAGCTAGCAAGCCAGCAAGCGAAGCCGGCAGGCAGACAGATCCTTTGGTCGTACCCGTGGCGGTAGGACTACATGAGGTTGGCGGTGTCGTGAAACAAGAATGGCCGCTTCGCTTGACGCGGCCTGCCGGAAGGCTAGCTAGCTAGCTAGCGGGCATAGATGAATATATGTAATGCATGTTACAGCTAGGGAGGCATTGATCAGTGGTACGATGGGTATGCACCGCTTACACCGACGTTGCAACAGCGGGGTGGGATGCGTTATTGGGACGGCTGGGTGTGGGGGCCACTGGTTGGGGATTTTTTTTTAATTGTAGCCTCGAGGCCGGTTAGTTGTGCGGGGGTTGTGGGCATTGATGACGTGCAGAAAGCAGAGCTGCGGAAAGGTGGAAAAAGGGGAGGATAACTTGGAAGGAAAAGGGTTGTATTGCATGGAGGAGGATCGACCAACCGGGGAATCAGGCACATGGACTAGGTAGGCAGCTCGTAGCGTGCCAGCCAGAGGGGTCTCGCCGCGGCCTGCCTGGATATCTACCAATGTTCTCAAACCGACGAGATGGAGGTGCAGGTTGTGGAACAGATAGATTGCGTTGCTATGCTATGCTAATATTCAACAGCACCGTTGCTTTGTGGTGGGTAGTAGGATCACCTTGATGGCTCATGGCATCCTCGTGTGTGCCAATCCCGAACCACACCCACCATCCCATGTTCTACATCGTAGATATCATGTAATTTGAGATTGGACCAGGTATACTTCTGAAAGGCAGCCGCTAGAAGCCATTCCGATTTGAGCCCCGGCCAAGCTAGAACCTTTCCCCGGTCCTCTTGTCGCCACTAGCACACCCACTACTTGGACAAATGCGCATACTCCTTGTTAAACGCGCGCCCAATGACCATCCTCCTCACTTCAGACGTGCCCGCGCCAATCTCGTACAGCTTGGCATCGCGCATGATACGCGACGCCGGCATCTCCTCGACATAGCCCATGCCGCCCAGCACCTGAATCGCGTCCAGCGCGCACTCGGTGGCGCGCTCGGCGGCGTACAGGATGGCTCCCGCGCAGTCCTGGGTGCGGATGACGCCCTGCTCGTCGACGGCGCGCGCCGTGGCGTAGGTATACGCGCGCGAGGCTTGGAGCTTGGTGTACATGTCGGCGAGCTTGCCCTGCAGCAGCTGGAAGTGGGCGATGGGCGTGTTGAACTGCTTGCGGGAGTGGGCGTAGGGGAGGGCGACGTCGAGCGAGGCCTGCATGAGGCCGAGCGGGCCGGCGCTGAGGACCAGGCGCTCGAGGTCGAGCCCTTCCATGAGCACGCGCACGCCGCCGTGGAGGGAGCCGAGGATGTTCTCGCGGGGCACAAAGACGTTCTCGAAGACGAGCTCGCCCGTGTTGCTGCCGCGCATGCCCATCTTGTCGAGCTTGCGCAGGCAGGCGAAGCCCGGGGTGGCCGTGTCGACGATAAAGGCCGTGATGCCCTTGGAGCCAGCGTCGGGCTTGGTCTTGGCGTAGACTACGACCACGTCGGCGTCGGGCCCGTTGGTGATCCACATCTTAGAGCCGTTGAGCAGGTAGCCGCCGTCAACCTCGGTGGCGCGCGTGCGCATGCTGACCACGTCGCTGCCCGAGCCGGACTCGGACATGGCCAGCGCGCCGACCTTGGTGCCGGCGATGAGGTCGGGAAGGTATTTGGCCTTTTGGGCGGGGCTGCCGTTGAGCTGCAGCTGGTTGACGCACAGCTGCGAGTGGGCGGCGTAGCTGAGGGCGATGGAGCCGCTCGCGCGCGACAGCTCCTCCATGACGATGCAGTGCGCCTGGTAGCCCATGGCCAAGCCACCCACGTCCTCGTCGGCCGTGATTCCGAGCAGCCCCGCGTCGCCCAGCTTGGCCCACATGTCGGGAGGGAAGCTGTTGTTCTTGTCGGTGGCTGCGGCGACCTCCTCGGTCAGCTCGCGGCGTGTAAACTCCTGCACGCGCTCGCGCAGCTCAGCAAGGTCGCTGGGAGATGGGGGCTCGAAGCCCGCGGGGTGCTTTGAAGAGGCATTGCGGCGTTGTTGGTGGTGATGGTGGTGGCGGGAGAGAGCTGATGTCGCTGCCCTGGAGGGGGTGGATGCTAGCGAGCCGAATTGGCGGGGGATGGCAGCATTGGACCTCGTTGTCGTTGCGCGTGCCAGCGCTCGTGATATCGTAGACGTGGACATGATGGGCTGTGATGAAAGTTTGAATTGGAGAGAAAACCAATTGGTTTCCTCTTCGCCGACAAAGAAGGATATGGGTTTCCCCCTCGGTCCCCTAAGCCGATGCTTCCCCTTGGTAGGCATGTGGCCAGGGGCGTCCAATTTCCATTACGTCGTTGGTTGCCCGGCAAAGTGCTCGGCTTCTGGCGGTTTCCCTCGGGCCGCCGCCAAACATCCGGGAGACGCTCCAGTTAGTGTTCGGACGTCAGTGTACCTGCTGATCCGCGTCCTCGGGACTTCTTTCTCGCTGGACAACAACTGTTCAAATTCATTCCTCTCTCTTTTGCTTGCTGTTGCGACTGTAGCGAGTTCAATTGAGTCTTCAAAATGTCGCTTTCAACGCCGTCGAGAGAAATGATGCTCCTATCCCGGCAATTGAGCCGCCAATGCTCCCGCGGCGCGCGCCCGCTGCGGCCCCGCAGCCGCAACCACATCCTCCCCGGCTCTGCGACGAGGCGCACAGTTGCGACTTTCAACGCTCCGCACCACGCCGGTGCAATTTCCACCATCAAGAGCAATGTCGACACGAGTTCGGATGAGTTCAAGGAGAACGAGCGGCTCATGGGCGAGGCCATGGCCCGCCTGGACGAGCTGACCCGCAGGGTGCAGCAGGGCGGGCCCCAGAAGGCGAGGGACAAGCACCTGGCGCGCAAGAAGATGTTGCCCAGGGACCGCGTCACCGCTCTCATTGACCCTGGCACAACCTTCCTCGAGCTGTCGCCCCTGGCCGGCCACGAGCTGTACCCGGAGGCGGACGTGCCGGCTGCTGGCATCATCACGGGCGTTGGTGTTGTCGAGGGCGTCACCTGCATGATTGTCGCCAACGACAGCACCGTCAAGGGTGGGACATACTACCCGATTACGGTCAAGAAGCACCTCCGCGCGCAGGCCGTTGCGCAAGAAAACAAGCTCCCGTAAGTTTAAGTTGGAAAGACGGAAGCGCACAAAGATCTAGGGCTGACAGTCGCAGCTGCATCTACCTCGTGGACTCGGGCGGCGCCAACCTGCCGCACCAGGCCGACGTCTTCCCCGACCGCGAACACTTTGGGCGCATCTTCTTCAACCAGGCGCGCATGTCGGCCGCAGGGATACCCCAGATCTCGGTCGTCATGGGTCCCTGCACCGCCGGCGGCGCCTACGTGCCCGCGATGAGCGACGAGAGCATCATTGTGCAGGAGCAGGGCCATATCTTCCTCGCCGGGCCGCCGCTCGTCAAGGCGGCCACGGGCGAGGTTGTCAGCCCCGAGGACCTCGGCGGCGGCAAGATGCACTCGTCCGTCTCGGGCGTGACCGACTATCTGGCCGTCGACGACGCGCACGCCCTGGTGCTCGCGCGCCGCTGCATTAGCAACCTGAACTGGCCAGCCCCGTCTAGCAACTCTTCCTCAACCGCCGTCACAACCACCACTCCCACGTCCTTCCAGGAACCGCTGTACGATCCCTCAGAGCTCCTCGGCATTGCCTCGACCAACCTGCGCAAGCCGCTCCCCATCCACGAGGTCATCGCGCGCATCACCGACGGCTCCGCCTTTGCCGAGTTCAAGCGCGACTTTGGCACGACGCTGGTGACGGGCTTCGCCAACATCTATGGCCACCGCGTGGGCATCATCGCCAACAACGGCATCCTCTTCAGCAGCTCGTCTCTCAAGGGCGCCCACTTCATCGAGCTGTGCTCGCAGCGCGGCATCCCGCTCGTGTTCCTGCAAAACATCAGCGGCTTCATGGTCGGCAAGGACGCCGAGCGCGAGGGCATTGCCAAGAACGGCGCCAAGCTGGTGACGGCTGTCGCGTGCGCCGACGTGCCCAAGTTTACCGTCGTTGTCGGCGGCAGCTACGGTGCCGGCAACTACGGCATGTGCGGGCGCGCCTACTCGCCCCGGTTCCTGTGGATGTGGCCGAATGCCAAGATTGGTGTCATGGGCGGCGAGCAGCTGGCGAGTGTCATGGAGACGGTCGGGCAGAAGGTCGATACGGGGCTGAAGGAGCGGATTGAGAAGGAGAGCGATGCGGTGTTTTCGTCGGCGAGGTTGTGGGTGAGTATCTCCCTAGAATTCTGGAAGAAATTTGTGAGATTGTGTGCTGACTTGTTGGTACTAGGACGATGGTGTCATCCCGCCGGCGGACACGCGGAGATATCTGGGTCTCGGGTTGAACGCGGCCATGGGCGGCCGGAATGTGGTTGCCCCGGGGCAGACCAAGTTTGGCGTTTTCAGGATGTAACATAGCCAGCGCGCATATTGCATTGCATATCTTTATGATGTCTTGTCCATTTCCTCGACGATTACGAATACGCAGACAAGCTTGACAGGGCCGGCGAGCCGACGGCAGTGGGCCCGATCCGGGGCCGGTCCGGTCGTCGGCACCTCGATGAAGGATTGAGAGATCAGGTGAGCCGCTCCTGACGATCTGCTCTGCAGATTGCCAGGAGGGGAGGCCGGGCCTAGGCCCTGCAGCCTCATGTTGGGCTGCATTGAAACATGTCAGTCGCGACAGGGTTCTTTACCTTCTGGTGCGGAATGTTGAATTGCTTCCATCTGGTTTTCCTTCTTGACGGTATTCTTTGCACATTCGCATCAGCGAGTGACCTCAAAGTCAAAACCCCGTAGTTAGGGCAGTGCTAAGCTGGAATTGGCTTAGATGTGTATTTCTGATCTGCGGTTATCTTCTGCCGGGTTTATCTCCCCCCATCTCCGCCATCGCACCTTCCATCGTCCGAGAACTCCATAACGAAGAAAATCCAGTGTCCTCGTGACAAGGCGGCTGGGGAATTGATAAGCTGAAAGAACAAACAGCCGAGCCGAGACTTCTCGTATCTTGACACACTAACCGCTGAGGGACAATTCGCACTCGCCCGGAGTCGACCCGAATCCTACCCTTAGAGTCTGGGCCCAAATGCTGCAGATCTGACCCAGCTTCATGCCCTCGTCCCCCCACCCTGCCCAGGGGCCTAGATCGCATCACCCCCCCATCATCCCTTTTTTTCCCTGTTGAAGAAGTGGTATAACAAGCTCGCCAGCGCAAACTTTCAGTGCGTTGGAACGTCATCAAAAAATCTCCCATTCACAAACTCCTCCTCCTCCGATACATTTCACCCAATCAGCAGCCATGTCTCACCCAGCAGGCCGCGTCCTGCGCAGTGCCGCGCGGCGGGCCTCGACCGCCCGCATCTTCGGCAGCCCCGCACCATCCGTCTCCACAACACCGGCTCGGCTGCGGGCCCGGGATCCGCTTCCCACCACAACGGCGGGGTTCCACTCCGTCCCGGCTCGCCGGCAACACAATGACAACAACAACAACAACAACAAGAGCACACAATCAGCCACAGAAAAGAAGACACAGACAGACGAGGATATCGGTGCCACTGCGGGCTCGTACGCCCGCACAGATGACTCCATCACCGTCGAGTACCCGCCCGACTCGCAGCTGCCGTCCTCGCAGCCCGTCGCTGGTGCCGGGCGGGCTGGTGCGCATGTCTTTCCGACGCTGGCGACTTTCTCGCTGCAGGGCAAGGTCGGCGTTGTGACGGGCGGAGCGAGGGGGTTGGGGTTGGTCATGGGGCGTGGGTATCCCTACTATTACTGTCTCCGGGAAAGATGAGGATGGCTAACTTGCTTTTGTTTGTGTAGAGGGCATGGTCATCAGCGGGGCGGATCTGGCTATCGTTGATATCAACAGTGCGTTCTTCGCCGGGTTAACACTTCTGTGGCAGGGATACTAATGTGTGAGACAGAGGAGGAAGCAGCCCGCCAAGCAGAGTCCATCGTTGAGAGGTTCCAGAAAGACCATCCCTATGCCAAAAAGTCGGTCCTCCGCCATATTTACTCCCCTCTTTCTTTTAGACCAGAACTAACACCACCCTTGGCAATTAGACTCCCCAAAGTCACAGCCCACTACGCCGATGTCTCAGACCCCGCCTCAGTCGACGCCTGCATCGCCGAGATCATCGCCGCCCACGGCAAGATCGACAACCTTGTGACTTCGGCCGGCTTCACCGAGAACTTTGAGGCCATCGCCTACCCGATCGACCGCATGCGCAAGCTGTGGGGTGTCAATGTCGACGGCACCTACCTGTTCGCCACGGCCGTGGCGAGGCATCTTGTTAGTTCCTCTCTTATCGTAGGAACCATTTAAAAAATGAACGGGCTTGCTAACTGCCTCTAAAACAGATGGAGCGCGAGGCCAAAGGCAGCATGGTCTTTATCGGGAGCATGAGCGGCGCCATTGTCAATGTCCCTCAGCCGCAAGCGTAAGACATCTTCCCCTCCGCGTTCGAATGTCTCTCAGAGCATAGGCAGCTGACTCTGAGATCGATCCTGCAGCCCCTACAACGCAGCCAAGGCCGCCGTCAGACACCTGTGCGCCTCGCTCAGCGTCGAGTGGGCCAAGGCCGGCATCCGCGTCAACTGCATCTCGCCCGGTTACATGCTTACTGCGCTGTAAGTCTCACTTACCTGTCTTGTGACTGGAAACAGGAAATATGTCTTTGCTCCGGATGAAGTTGCTGACTCCCTATTTCTCTAAAACAGGACGCAAAAGATCCTCGACGACAAGCCAGACCTGAAGCGGCAGTGGACGTCGCTCATCCCCCAGGGCAAAATGGGCTCGCCTGAGGATCTGATGGGGCCCGTGACGTTCTTGCTCTCGGATGCGTCGAGCTATGTCACGGGCGCAGACTTGCGCGTTGACGGTGGATATACCGTTACATGAGCGACTGGCTTGCTATTAGGGGTGGGGGATGTGTGATGAGGAGGGGGCGTAATACGTCTTGTACTTGGGGCTCCGGACGGAGTATAATAATTAGAAGATACAATTGACTGAGGTAATTATGGGAAAAACGTAAATGTGTTACAATAATCGGTGTTCTGTGTCCATGTCCACACTTTCGCTTGTCATAAGAATCCCACCTATGTAGCACTCAAGTGTTAGGTCCTATGAAACCGGAATGGTATAATATACAAACAACCTGGAACCAGGCCGGCGGGACCAAACCTGGTGGTTGTGGTGCAGTTTAGATAGCAAATCCCGTCTGAGTGCCTTATGAGGCATGGATAGGTATATCCGATGCGCTGCAGCTGTGATGACTCACTTTTGGGGCTGGATGGGGGAAGCTTGAGATTGTTGAATCTTCCACGCGACTGGAATTTAAAGTGCATCCTGGGTCCCTTTTCGGGGCCTGGGTGAGAGGGGAGGCTGGGCTGGATGAAGGGGATAGGGAGGGTGAGATCAGATGGGAGAGGTGATGAACTGGAAACATCGCGGTGTGTGTACATGGGTATTGGTTTGTTAAACACTCATGGCAAAGGGTTGAAAAGGATCTCTCATCTACACATCACTACCTAGGGATCCCAACTGATTTCAGCCTCACGGTGATATCCCGAGGGCGCAAACAAGGTGTTGTATGGACTGGGAACCAAGTACTTGAAATCCGGGATACTAATTGGGTACTTCGTATGTTTCACTGCTTAAGTGAACCGCTTTAAGTCGAGATTCTCACCCAGCCAAGACGGTCGAGAAAGAGTCAACAACTATGTCGCTCCACTGTAAGTTGGGTTAAAGTTTGGCCGCGGTGACACAATCATAGGGCCGAGGGGCTTGTCGTCCGGCCCGCCAATCAGGTGCATCTGGGGAAGCTGCCGCTGTGAACCTCGATAACGAGATCCCCTTGCAAGCAGATGACTTCGAGAATTGCCTGCCGGTGCAACACCGGGCCTGAAATATAGCGAAACTGTTGTTCTTACCGTGCTCAGTGTTACACCCCGAGTGAGAAAGCGGCAGGTCCTTGCGAGTCCAAGGAAAAATACCCGAACAAGTGGTGTTTCTGGTTCTTTTGTTCCATCACGTCTTTCCTGACCAATGAGTGGTCGCGATATCCCAAGCAGCGAGTGGCACAGGGCTGGTCACAAGTCCAGACTCGTCCCCGCTGACCGACAGGTCAGAAGACCCCCGTGATCATTTGCGGTCAACGCTCCTCAACCACTCGGAAGGCATCGAGATCAGTCGAAACTCCCCGCACGGGATGCACGGGATGCACGGGATGTGGCCCACAGCGGTGAATGGAATGGGCCGCCCGTCCTTGTTGTCCTTGTCGGAAATCGATTCGATGTTAAGCCACCGTGGGGAACCCCTGCACCGAAGCTTTGGGCTCGCTTCCGGGGGGTTTAGTGAAGGGCTGTGGAGCCATTTTCCCCAGACCTTGAGGCCGTTGTGACCTTCCCCAGAGTTACTGGGAATCTCTCGATTTAGCCGGATCAGACGTGAATCAGCTGGATCCGTGACCGAGATCCTGATGATCTGGGGCCGTGCAGTCGGGCCGGAAAGGGAGGCGAATATTGGAAACAGTACCTCCCCGGTGACTGTGTGAAGTGGCCGGCTCTTGACGGGGAAGTATGTTGCAGGTTCCTCACCGCTGACAGGGCCCCATCTCTCCCGACCTCCTCTAGCTGACCTTGCGGGACAGGGTAGTTGACCGGCCACGTTCTTCGGGCTTCATCGGTCAACTTTCTCTTGGACGACCAACTGGCGGACAAGAATACAACACGCGTCGCCGTCCTCTCGATCCACCCCGGGCCTCCGGAGCGGCCGGACGTGGGGGTTGCTTCATCCGCAGGCAGGCCGTGTCGGAGCCCTGTCGGGAGATTCTTTCTCTCAAATACTCCAAGCTCCGGCGGGCCGCGACTCTCATGCACGACGTTGGTGCCTTCAGCTGAGCTGGTAATGAGGCGGGTTCCAGTGCAGATGCCCGAGAGCTGAGTTGCACAACCAAGAGGTCCAGAAGCGGCGGGGGATGGTTGGTTCCGGTGGCACATGAGTCCACGTGCCTCCATCCGCGCCCTGTCAGGAAGCTGCCGTCATTGTCTTGTAATCTGGACAGATGCGCAAAGTCCTGTGATGAGGTTGGGGATCCGGGTACTGATACTAGGCACCTGCCTAATCCCAGAGGCGGTGCAGGATGGGGAAATTGCAGAAAAGACGCCTTTTCATCGGAAACCTGAAGGGCGCAGAATGGCTGGTCATGGATGATGCGAGCAGTTGCGTCTGAGGAGAATTGAGACAAGAGTTGAGACGGGAATTGTGGATTCGCACGAGGAGTCAAAGACGCTAAAAAAGCCCTGTGAATGCCCCTGCCCTGCCCTATTCGGCATACCCAGCCGGCTGCCTGGGTGCGTGATTTGAGTGGAAGAGGCCCCTGTGTGGCTCGCAAGCGTGCCCCTGTCCCAGGGCAACTCGGCCTCATCCGCACCTTCCTCAGCCGCCACAGGCCACAGGGCCAAACTGCAGCCAGCCACTGCTTGGATTTCTAGCCTCTTTCTAGTCTCTTTTTCCTTTTCCCTCGAAATTACCGCTCTTCCCAGATCGACTTTGTTCCAAATCCCGAGGGAAATGGGGCTGGTTTACCAAATTCTCATCCACAGTCGTGCCCCGGGTCGTTCTTCACTTACATTCTTTCCGCTCATCTCTCCACCCAATTCCGGACCGGCCGACACTCACCGGGTACATACAAGGTCTTGATTCTGGGCTCCGCTCGCTCTCACCGTCCGCCACTCCTGCTCAGTCCCGGATCTCGAGCCGATCGACGATCGACAATCGTGCCCTAAATCCAGAGCTAGTAGCTAGTGATCCTCGGATCGAAAGAAGCAACGGCTCTCTAGACCCAACCGGTTGCCCTCCGAGGTGAAACGAGGTCTCTACTTACAAACTCTCTCAATAATTCTTTCCTTTTTTTCCTCTTTGGTAACCACACGGTACGTACGTGATGTCCATCATGTGTCACTCACTCCCGCCAAAGAAGCAAATCTCAGTGGCGGCAGCTTCGCCGGCTTGAGCCCCGGGACCCTTGAGTTGGGCCTCGGTCGTTCACAGCCCAACCTCGGGGTCAAGGGCCAGGCTCCAGCCTCACGTCCCAAACTAGCCGAGTTCGAGATTACACCGCAGTCCCCGAGCCGCAAGTTCCCCGGTGAGCCCGGTCGAGACGGGCTGCTCCAGTCGCGTGGTTGCACCCTGACCTTGACCCATCCTTCCATGATTCTCAAGGTGGAAAACCCCCACATAGAGAACATATTGCGATCAACGTGCTGGGCTTCACATTGTTCAGCCCAACCGACTCTGACAGGACTTCGATATCCAGGCCCGCCTCGGTTCATCGGCCGCCTCCCGAGGCACCCTTAAGCATTTCATGCCTCCCTCGCCTTTGGCTTAGAAGATAAGCCATCGGTAAACGCGTCTCCCTCACCGAGCCATGGTCGGAAGGCGTATGTCCGCAAAGTGCCCGCAACTCTCCGCCAACATACCGCCATCCATCAGGGTGCCCGAAAGATTCCGAAAATGACCGCCCTGTTGCCTGACGGGTTGATGCCCGAGGGCTTCTTTGCGAACACGCAGGAGATTTATGCCGAAGTCGCAAGCTATCCCGTGGTGCCCCCGGAGAAGATCAGGCAGTACTGGAATGGTATTTGGAGCCTACCTACCGCACATTGGGCATGCTTGTCACAGCAGCTCGACTAACACAGCCTGCCAGTGTATACGACTACATTCCGAAGGCTCTTCGACCCCAGTGCATACCGCCTAGAGAACTTCTGGTGGCATGTATGGGGAAGTGATAAACGAAACATGAGCGGCCCTGCCCTCGCCAAGCTCTTTGAGGAGTTTTCGAATGGCCCAACGTATGCCCTGCTCTGGCCGCCTGAGGAACACCGCAAAATCCAAAAGGTAGCGTTTCCGGCTCTTTAATGGGACATGCTGGTGCTGACCGACATCAAGATGCCTGGTTCGAGTCAACGAGACAAGCCTGAGGTAGCTCAAGGTCCGGGCCAGGAACCCACCTTGACTGGAGGAGCTCCAAAGCCACCAACCCCTTCATCTTCTAGGCCGCCGCCACCGCACCCGATCTTGAAAAAGTCGCGAACACCATCTACCTCGGTGCGGCGGCCAACTGCCCGGTTCGCATCGCCCCCGGCCACTAGTAGTGACGAAGTTGTCGGTGAAGGTGATAGTTCATCTTCCGATGCCGCCGTTGTTTCCTCCGAAATGCCGCCCCCGCCACTGCCTTTGGTGAGGCAGAAGAAAACCACTACTTTTGCCGTTACGGAACCTACAGCTGACGCTACGCATCCATCTAATTTGGTGGAAGCAAAGCCCGCTCCGGTTCTGACCCAAGATATGCCACCTCCGCCGGTTTCATCAGCCAAACCGTCGAAAGGAGCAACGGCCGGCAATAGGAAAATAGTGGTTACTACGGCGGCATCAAGGAGAAAGCCCGTCATCGTCCGCAGACGGAGCTCGCAGTCTTCCACTGGGTCCAACACCGATGCGCGCACAACTGGTCCAGCTTCCACGGCAGCACCAAAGGCTGCTAAAGGCAAGCGCAAACCGCTGACTGCCGAGCAGCTGCTCGGACAGGGCTCCATATCACCTCAGGCGAGTGAGCCAGTCTTGAGCGCTAAGGCTGCTGGGAAACGCCCGGCAAAGACGCCAATGGCGCCTCCCGGTGTTGCTCCCCAGAGCGATGGCCACACAAGTGAACCTGTGGCAGCACACCAACCACAGGGCGCCGGTCCGCAGCGAAGGTCAACATGGGACGTGAGAGGTAGCGCAGCCTGTTCCGAGCCTGTCCAGAGCCGGCAAGAAGCTGTCAATCAGTCTTCACCAGCTCCTCCGCCCGTTGCGGGATTCGTGGCAGGTGGTTTTGGTGGCGGAGCTCCTGCGATGATACGTTCCCGTTCAAACAATACGGAGGGCTCACGTCGGTTCCGAGAGCCGGGTTTGGCGCTTCTCCCATCGCAAGCCACGAGCAGTGTTGCCACCTTTATCACCACGGCTCGCGGCCAATTTGACTCGGAGCCAGTCACGGCGGAACCTGTCGTCCCCGAGGCTAGAGATATCCCGGACAATGTGCGATTCGGCTCCCAGCCGTCTTCTTCGCCCTTGCTCGACCCGCACTTTACGCCCACGCCGCCGAATCCAGCGCCGCCAATCCTCTTTGGCCGGTCGAAGAGCGAGCTCACTCTGCTCTTGGAGCGAGAGAAGGAAAGGACTCGCTCGAGCGACGGATCTTAGTTGTGCCATCTCTCACTGCGGTCGCTGGGGCAACGCGTTTGGGAGGCAATGCAGCGAAGCAGTACCGACGATGATCCCCCGACTCCCACGGATCCTACGGCTTCGCCTGTCGTGGAGGCTCATGGGCCCATTCATCAAGACAATGCCGAGGCCCACGGGGCAACACAACAAGAGGGAGCTGACGACGATCCATTAATCCGGACGGAGAGTGCACCTGCACATGCCGTCACAGAGGGCCATGGGGCAATACACCAGGAAAGGGTTGAGGACGATCCGCCGGCACGCACAGAGAGGAAGACCGTACACTTCTTTGGGGAAACCCGTCACATGCAAACAGAAGGTGGCCACAGCAGTTGGGGGTTGGAGGAGTGGAAGGCCAAGGAGTGGTTTCAACGCCGCTGGTCATGCCCCGGGAGGATACGGGTCGAGGGTGGTTGATTGGGGGTGTGGCGTGTTTTCGAATTCATCATTCAGCGTCCGGACATCGAGTGTTGCCGGCATTTGCGGAGGATTCCTTCTACGTTTGAAATTACATAGGTGCATAGCGGTTGGCGTTGAGCATACCACATGTGCATTTTTATGATTCAGGGGTTCTGATTTTCACTCGGTCAAGTCAGTTTATTCGTTTTGGGCGTCGGGGATACATCTCCGAGCGGTTTTAATATGAGCTTGAATGATCACAGCACAGCATGAGAGGCAATTCATGGCTGAAATCACATGTGCTAGCCTTGCCAGAGTTTGTTCAACAGGAGTTTCGGTCCAACTCGGAGGGAGGCGTAATGGGAGGCGTAATGGTGGTGTGATGCCCCTCATTCCATGCCCTCGGTTCTCTTCCCTCCCTCCTATATGTTCCGGTCCCTATCATTTTGGTGTCAATGCAACACGTCCGGGTAGCCCCGAGGCCCGAAGGAACAGCTGGATTCTTCAACCGAGGCAGCGGAGCTGTGACACAAGTGAGGGTGTGTACAGTGGTGTTTTGAGGAATTAGTAAATAAAAACCATCATTATAGCCCACCACCCCCAGGGGAGTTGGGGATTCTGACGGCAGTCAACGTCACTCAGATCTGACTTGGACCATTCCCTACTGTGAGGACTTTCTCGAAAAAGCCCCAAGTATCCTTGAATACAAACAAACCATTACCCCCCCTAAAAACAAAATGAGAAAGAATCTAAACTTGCTTGCTGTTTGGGTATATCACGCCCGCCAAAAGATCGCCCTGCCTGCCTGCCTGCTTGTTTGTTTGTTCGTTCCGTCCCAGCCTGCTTGCTTGCCATTTTGTTGTGTTCCCAAAGCCCAGCTACCTATCAAATCACATCAAACACTGCCCTGCTCGCCGGCCGTTCCATTCGTTCAAGACACTCCAGCTCCTGCCTCTGCCTGCTTTCCTTTCAACATTTCAAGCCATCATAAAAAGACTTCATTCATCAAGCCCAAACATGCGCCTCAGCGTCCCAAACCGCTTCTTCCTTGTCGTCGACGATGCCCCCGCCACAGACCCATCCACGCTGGGCGGCACATTCGCGCCGCTCATGGACGAGACCCTTCGCTGGAGGAACCCGCCGCTGAGTGTCCTGGTCCCCAGGTTTCCTGACGACGTGCCCGTGCGCTTCAACTGCTGCGGCGTGCCAAAGACGCCGTCTTCTTCTTCTCCTTCCTCCTCCTTTTCGAACCTCTCACCGCCACCACCACCATTAACAGCAGGCGTAACCATCCCACCCCCCGCCTTCCTGCTCTCCACACCTCGCTCCCGCTCCCGCTTCCTCAACTTCGGACTCCTCGCCTCCACCACCTCCTCCTCATCCTCCTCCTCATCCCCATCCCCATCACCATGACCGCCACCTTCCTCCCTCAACCCCCTCAACACTCCCACACTCCTCTCCAACCTCGTATCCCGCCTCGCCGCGCTCTCACTCACCCCAGCTTTCGCAACCTTATCCCCATTACCACTAGCAGCCCCATCCCCGCTCGGCTTCCTGCGATGGCGCAACACCGACATGAAACTATTCCGTCTCTTTGACGTGGGAGACGGGGTAGTTTGCGACGTAGGCAGCTGGCCGCGGCCGGAGCGGGTGCGGCGGAGGGTTGCCGCTACCGAGTTTGTTGTGTCTGCTGCAGCAGGGGGCGCGGTGTTGTTGGGGTTTGTTGTGATTTGGATAGCAGGCTCGTGAATAGACTCCGACTCTTCCAGTTCTTCCGGCAGGGCGGTGCTCGCGAGTGAGGGTTGCTGTCGGAGGCTGTGGGTCGCGGACTGGGGGGTTGTGGCGGAATGGTATGTGGTGAGGAGCGGGACGGGGATGGGCATGACCGGACCGTCGTCATCGTCGCTTGAGTCTTCGAAGCGGCTGCGGAAGCCGGACGAGACGGCGCCGTCTCCGTCTTCGTCGCTCGAGTCGGCGAGCCGGCTGGAGAAGCGGGAGCCTGAGGACTTTCGTTTGGCGGTCTTTGCACTGCCGCTCTTTTTCCCGCCGTACGAGAGGCCGAAGCTGGGCATGCGGATGCCGCCTGTGGGACTCTTTTTCCTTCTGGGCGATGAGCCGCGCAAAGTCGTGCGCATTGGAGTGTTTGTGGATGCGACGGACGGCGGAGCATCGGTGTTCTGCTGGGAAGAAGAGCTCCTCAAAGAGAATCGTTTGGACAAACGAGCATCGTTCTGAGCGGATGGAGGAGACGTCGGCCGTAACGATTGGCGGAACCCAAAGCCTTGCGCTCTGATGCCCGGGGAAGAACGTTTGAAGCTGCTCTCACTGCCTGTAGAGCCCCGTCGTTTGGCAGGAAGCGGGAAATTGCCTGCCTTTCCAGAATCGTGTTCTAGCTGAGGACTCATTTGTGTCGCCGACCGTCGATGCTGTCCTATACTCGAAGCGGCGCTGGCAGGTGGGGACGACATTGGCCGCCTCGCCGCTGTTCGATTGCTCGAAGAACCAGAACTATTGAGACTTGAACCGCTCGCCCGCATGGTCTTCCGTAGCCGAGCCCCTTCAACAGGGGCTGCCGCAGCTTGAGAATTGGAGCGCGTTGAATTTCGCCGCACCGACGGAATAGCCAAGTCATCCGTACACCATTTTTCGCCAGGCTTGATCATGTAGTTTCGTTCCAGGTTGGCGACTTTTTGCTCTCCATCTTGTAACATCATTTGTTGTTGCTGTTGCTGTTGCTGTTGCTGCTGCTGTTGTGCCATGCGAACGGCCAAGGCCTTCCGTTCAGAATTTCGTCGCTCTACCGTCTTTTTCTTCTTTGATTTCGCTTCGGGCTGCACTTCTTCCATGTCTGCCTCTGTCCCCGCCTCTTCTATCGCTTCCCTCTCCAGCTGCGCGCGCCGTTCCGCCGTGAGACTTCTCCAGTATGCCTTTGCTTTCTCCCATTCATCCGCGCTCTTTGTTGGTGGCATTTCAACGGCAGTTGTAGCTGAGGATATTTCCGTTTGGAGTTTGGGAGTTACTTGGGGGACCTTGTGAACAGGGGGTTCTGGGGCGACATGTTGAGGTTGCGCCACGGACCGAGGGCTGCGCTCCAGCGGGCTGTCTATCACAGCATCGAGGGACTGGAAGCCATCGCCTTCAATCTCGGAAAGGTCCTCATAGGCGTCACTATAGATGCTGCTTTCGGAGTCGCTGGAGGTTTCGGTGGGTTGAGTTGCCTGAAGAGCGGGCTGCGGTGACTGGTGATTTGTAGCGATGTCCTCAACCGGTTTAGCCACGACTGCAGCTTGCGTGGAACTCTCAATACCCGACGCGGTAGAATTGGACTCATCGTCCGGAAACCCCCCAGGGATCTCGGCAAAGTATTGCCCACCCGCCATCTCCGCACCAAGGGGTGTCGGCTGCGAGACGGAGATCATGGGTATATGTGACTCTGGCGGCGTGTCGTACTGATCTGTTGTCTCCTGAGTATCAAAAGGTTCAGAGGAAGTGCTTGCCACTGAGCCATTGACGATGTTTTTGGGCAGCACAGTTTCTGCTTCCGGGGCTGCGTCCGTCCGTGGTTCCGAGACCGTGGCCGGTGAAGCTGTCTCTGGCGGTTCATACTCTGAACTAATCATGGTACTGGCGTCGGAACTGTCACTGAGATAGCCACTGCCTTCCACGCTGGTCACAGCCGGGGGCAGCGGCTCTCTTAGCCTCGAAGTGTTCGCGGGGTGTTTGAACCCATCTTCCTGTTCCGACAGAATCGCGCCAATGACGTGGTCATTGCTGGGCCCCAGTGGTGGACTGGGGAGTAATGGCGGGCTGGACCTGAGCTCCCCCTTGGGTCGAACAAGGGGTCGCTCCTCTTGGGTTGGACTGGTTTCCCGAGGCTTTCTATCCCTCACGCTGCCGAAACTAGGCAATGCCGGACGCGGCTTCATGACCTCGTCGTCATCAAGCGACGGCAGTTCCTTTGGAATCCGTCCAAGATTGCTGAACCAACTGTGGCGGTTGGAGTGCTGGGGGCTAGCTGGCAGGGGCGAGTCGTTTCTCTCGGGCACGATAGAGTCGCCCACGGCCACGGTGTTGGCGTCGTCGAAACTCACGCGGACAGACTTTTTGCGTGCTACAGGCGGTTCCTGGGTGGCGCTCCCAGACGCCTCGGATGTATCACCGCCAGGTGATGGGCCACGGGGCGGGCTTGTGTGCTTCAAAGCGGACTTCCGCGGAGAGACTGACCGGGGCGGTGGGGAGTGTCTGATCGTCAGGTTCTCCTGAACCGGACCAAAATGTGTCTGCCGAGCAGGACTGCTCGAATGCGTCCGTTCGCGCAAAACCTGCGCTGGCCTGCCATTCTCCATTACGCCAGGCTTTGGTACCCCGTCCCTCGAGACATCAGCAGAGCCAGATTTTGGTCCTTGGCCAGTTAAGGTTGTGATCAGGCTGGCTGTTCGTTGCGGCGACGTGTGCAACCCTTGTCGCACCGGCGCTGCATCCAAAGCATCCACGATAACCCTTCGAGGTTTCTTCTTAGCTTCAAAATCCTCCGGCTCTGGCTCTTCTCGCACCACAGAGGGAGCTCTTCTGACTCCCTGCCGCGTCGCGTCTGGGGTAGCCGGGGCCGGGGTGGAGGTGGGGAGTGCCGTGGCACTGATCTGAGCAAAGTCCACGGCTTCTCGGCTGCGCTGTTGCTCAAGCCTTTTCGCATCTATTCTTGGCGAACTAATAATCGCCTTGACTGCAGGTTCGTCAACATCCGCCTGGACTTCCCGTACTGGTGCCGCCGCCTCAGTAGGGCGCGTCTGAACCTGTACCGCCGCGGCCGTCGGAATTTTCGTTGTCGGGGCAGGATGGGAGGCGTCGCTCTTGGTACGGCTTAGAGTACCCGCAGCGAGATGGGAACCTGCCCGCTGAGCCCTTCTCTTCTTAGGAACCGTTGGCTGTTGCGGGGCTTCCAGAACCGGCTGTTGGAGAGCCAGCAGATCCGCCTGCCGCACCATTCTTCGGGAATTAGGGTCATAGACCAATGCCTGGTCAGAAGAGCTGGAGGTGGACCGAGTCCTTGCGTGCCGCATCGCTGCTTGGGCTCCCGATTGCTGCGCGACCCGCGATGCAATACTTGTTTGCCGGTCGTCGGCTGACGGGTGCGATTGGCTTGCGCGGGGTGGCATCTGGCCCGATACGCTGTGCTCAGGCGTTTGGGTAGCAGTCGGAGATGAGAGCCTCATCCATGTCGGGTAGGAGAAGTTGATGGACGACGCTTGACTATTCGGTCTTGGCCCCTCGGGCAGATCCTCTCCCCGGTGTGAAGCCTGTAGCGGGCTAGACGGCGGGCTTGCCATGGCCGGATCCGTCCTACGAACATTGGCAAGATCCCCTAGTTTCGCACCGCCAAACCAGGATGGGGCATCCCCCGACCCAAGCGCCTGGGAGGCAAGACGCACGGGGGGATTTCCCGTGCCCAAGCTGTTCGTCCTTCGATGGTTCGGCGCGTACTGGTTACCTCCCCCGGGTTGCCTCGGGCCCAGGTCCATATTCTTCGGTAGCGCTGGGACGGGAGGCGTACTAAAACTGAGGGGCTGGATTTGCTGATGGCCTGAACCGTTGCTGCCGGGCCGATGTGGACTGGGAGTTCGGAATGTCCGCTCCGTCATTGACCCGCTACTCCCGCGTCTGCGCATGTCTGGGCGATCGTGTCCATGTTCGGATGCGGTAGCGGTCGAGGCGACGGAATTACTCCGGCGCACTGTCCGTTTCGTCTGCACGTCTGCCACTCTTGTCGGCGTGGTCGGTCGGGCGCGGAGGGCGGCGGCAGCGGCGGCGGCCGATAAGGAAGGGTTTGAATCATTGCGTCTGAAGACTGCAGCAGCGGCCGTGGTGGCATTCGGATTGGCAGTCGCCGCAGTGAGTGGCTGTTGGTTGTGTGGCATGGCACGTCAGCTACTTGTCGCAACAAGGCCATGGCGGCAACAGCTTCTCGACCCTAAATCTGAGGGAGATGGAAGCTTATGCAGGGAAGAGAGTCAAAGAAAATGCGACAGGTGCAATGACGACATACCGGATTCGGTGGCCGATGCCTTCGGGAGCCAAACATCTTTGCAGATATCCTGGCCGACCCGGGCTTGCAATGGCTACCTCGCTGCGACGGTCATGGAAGGAGAAGGGACCTAGATTGATAGTCAAAAAATTGAGAAACACGGATGCCGTTGGGCGGATTTGGACAATTGACACGACATCGCCAAGGGTCAAGAGAAGCAGATGTTTTGTCGATGCATGCACGTCCCATGTCCCTGCGGCGCGGCAACGCTCCGGGTGGGGATCTTGGCCAGTGGAGTTGGCCGCTGCCGTCGCCTATCGGGCGGATTCTTGCTCCATTTGATACCCACAATGAACCCACGGGACGTCCCGACCCCATGCTTTCCTGGCTTTCAACTGCAGCCAACCAAGCTGAGGTGCGTGTTCATCTGAAGATTCGCCTTCCATCACATCGTCCTGATTGCATGGTTATTTTTGCCCGGCCAATCCCACTTCTACCAGGCCCGAGTTTGGAGGTATTAGGAGTAGTTGCCCGTCGCCCTTGGGGATCATTGTGCAACTATTATCACGGCAGTGCTGGACGGTGCGCCCCTTGAGTATAATAAGGACATACCGCCAAAAGTATCATTGAGTTCTGTACTCCGTAACCTCGGTACGAATTCTGGAGATACTTGTCGCCGAAGTCCAAGTAATGCCAGATGCCGGTAACCTGGCTGGATAGAGAACAAGGGTCGTGCCGGGATGTGCTTCGTCCCGGTAACATCGGGGTTGCTGGTGGCTTGTCCAGGGCCAGGACCCCTCTGCAATCCACAGTGACGTTGCACGCAACCACCCATGGTTCGAAGCCTGGGCACATGGGATTGTTTTGTTTGATCATGACATTCGCTATACTAACAACGCTATCGTCCCGCCCTGGCCCTAGGACAGGAAACAGTGATAAACCCGCGAAGGCTTCATGTCTCGGCTTCCGAACGGCCTTTTCGTTATTTTCAAGAGGGGGGTGTGTTGTGCGAAATTGGTGATGTGATGCTGAAAGGGTGATGTGCAGTACAAATATCCTGAACAACTCGAGGCCACAACTGTCGCCGTCGAGAGCAGGTGTCATTATTGCTGTGCGTCGAGGATAGACAGTCCGAGCCGAGCTCAGACCCTTATAATCCCCAGCACAGTACTCAACATGCCGTCGAAGAATCGTAAGCCTCTTGGGAACAACCCTTCTGGCCCATATCCAGCTGAACTCGTTGCCACCAAGTTGCCAAAACACGCATCTGACCTTCCCTTTGCAATCCTCAACCCCGATTGCCCAACTAAGATGCGCCAAAAGGATGTAGGATGGTGATGCTTGTATTGTGCAGTCGTGACATCCAAGCAGCGCCCAAGCGCCCGAACAGGCACTTGGGAAACACCCCTGGTTAAGTGACTCCTCCATTATGGGCAGCAGCACTGTCGCCCAAATGCACTGGAACATGGTCATGCTGGCTGTGCACCCCTGAACTGTGTTCCAGCGGCCCTTCATCATCGGGATCATACTCTTCATCCTCGTAGTACTCATCGTCATAATACTCCTCCTCTTGGGCATCATGGTCGTAGTTGTCCACTGGCACTTCCCGATTATCCACGGCGTGGTGACTGTCTTGTGCCGTATTGCTGTTCTTGGCCGGAAGTTTGCTGTTTTTCCTGCCCTTGTGTTTCCCCTTCTTCATCCTCTCCCACTGAGCTCGCCGCTGCTGTTCCAGCTGCCGTTGCTTGCGGTCCTTGATTTCGTATTGCCGCACCAGAGCCGCCGGCGGATGGCCGAAGATCGCTTCGTATTCGCAAAAGTGGCAGATCCAAATCTCTTCCGGTTTCGGGGGGTGCCGCTTATTGTATAGCTGGGTTTCGCGGCGGCGAGCCTTGGCTGCAGCCGCATACTCCCTTGCGGCGCTTCTACGCGAGTTCTTCTGAACGGGCGCTTGCTGGCTTTGACCACTTCCCGCGTTTCTCGACTGGTGCTCCTTGGATCCCGTGTCCACAGGCTGAAGGAGGGCAGGGGGAGGATGCCCAGTCTGGGAGGTCTGGGAAGCACGCGGCCAGTTCTCTTTGCCTTGGCTCACGACGGAATGGTGAGGTGGCATAGCCATCCTCCTGTCCGAACCAGGCCAGGCCAATGACCCGGGGACCTGGGAATCACATGTGAATGTAAACTGAGTCGAGGCCGGGCTGCGCTTCGTGGACGGTTGCTGGTGCAGGAGACTGATATTCTCTTGCCCTTGGTGCGGAGGGAGCTTTTCTGCATTGGCGATGGCCGTTGAGATGATCCCAGTGCTCTCGCCTAATTCGCTGTTAGTAACGTAATCTCTCCAAGAAGTCAGGAGCGCCGAAGCGGGGGTGGCAGCTTGCGGATCAGTTGACTCACTTGATCCAGGCGCCCACTGACCAGGACGCTGTTTGTTCCTCCCAGCCCAATTGTTGGTTGAATCAAACAACGGCCGGGCTTGGTTTTTAAAGCTCCTCGGCCGACCATATCTTCCGCGCCCCGGGCCAGGAACGTTGTGCACGCCCGATGCGAAACTTCCGGAACCATAGTACGGTGTCGATGTCGGGACTAATGTCTCGCTCTGGCCCTCTGCAGATTGAGCGGTGGTAAGGGTGCTTGTTCCAACGGCAGAATCGTTGACGGCATGGACTCCACTTGGGGCGGAATCCCCCGCAGTCGGGATCTTCCTCTTCTTATTGTTGGTGTTCTCGAACGGGTCATATCCGTCAGCCGAGGAGGTTGTCGAGAGAGGTGGAAACGAATTTGCATATCGTCCATGTTCTAGCTTGGGGCGTGCGACGAGGCCGGGCTGTCCCACAGCCGCTCGGCTCGCTGGACCTTGTCGATGGGTAGAATTGCTGTTCTCGTTCCCCACTGTCACGCCATTACTCCGCGAGTGATGTTGGTCGGAATATGAACCGGCGTCGCAATCTCTCCGGACTGGGGGGAAGCTGGTAACAGGAGTGTCCTCCATCAACGGATAAGGATACGGAAACAGTGGCGCTACAGTTCGCGGGGGCGGTGGGTATTGGATCGAGTCGGCCACCTCGGGGGACAGCCGCTCACGCAACCGCCGCTTCGGCAAGGGCCGTATGGGACGGTTGGGGAAAAGTGAAGACACGGGGTCGGCGGCCATTTTAAGAGCCTGTTCGTGTCCTATTTGGGGTGCTGGTTGAGGGCGAGTTAGCTTCCAGAACGATTGCAGCAGGGCGTGAACCAAGGCGACCAAGAGGATGAGCACCAAGGGCCTATCCACGGGGGACAGGGCAAAAAGGTCTTGCCCAACGTCTAGCAGCATCATTCTGCACGACGAGTAGGTCTTTCCGTCGCGTGCTGTTTGAAAGGGGAGGAGGGGAATTGTGATGTGTGAGGGGAAAGAGGAAAGAAAGCAAGTGCACTGCGCTCAATCCCAACAGAACGTTCTGTCGCGTGAATGGGTATGTGCGGAAGTTGCGGCGGGGAAGGCATACCGGTCAAACCTCACATAGCACCCGCTCTAGTACCCAAAAGCCCTCAAACTAGACGGCAGCCCAACAACTCTCAACCACAGGCCCCTCTCCCGCTCGTTATTCCGTCGCCTGCGGCTGCACCAGGGCCGGGTGCAAGTCTCGATGTCGACTGCTCCGCCAACGCTCGATGTTGGGATCAGGCCCCGATAGTCCCGGTCTTCAGAGGGTCAAGCGAACCCGAATCTGTCCTTGCTTCCCTTCTCTCCCAAAACACCGATCAGTCTCCATTTCGAATACGACAACGACAGGCCCCAGACGGCATTCCCCGCAAAAGAGAGATCACTTGATCTCCAGAGTCCAGACATGTCCCTGGTCGGTCCCCAGAAGCGCGTGTTGCGAGGCGGCAGACGAGCCTAGTAGGTAGTCGGCCCTCGGGGGCCAGGATCCAGGGGCCGAGGACCCGAGTTTGGGTCGGTCGGCTGGGAACAACCCACCTTTTAGCTCGATCCAAGATTTGGCGTGAATTCCGGCCAAACTTTCTTGAAAGCAAGTGCCAAAATGCAGCCGGCTTGTTATGCGATGAGTCAAAGCGAATTCGGTGGTGGGAACCGAGGAATCAGCTAGGTCGTTCGTTACTCATAGGCTGTCGGTCGCAGGTTCTGTGGTGGAGGAACGGTGTTCAATGCCTGGCAGGACCTAATAGAAGGTTACATAAGCAATATACCTCTAGCCTGGTTCCCGGTCCTTGGTCCCCTCATCTCGGGCGGATAATCCGAGGATATTCCGCCTGCCCCTTGCGCGGGGCTGACAGTCCACTGTGCAAAGCCCTTCAACAGATACAGATTGCACACGGCCAGGCCCGGCAATTCGTCTCCCCAACAGCGCAAGATGGAACACCAACAAAGCCTCCGGCGAAAAGCCCAAAGAGCCCTCGGTACGCGTGCGTCAGCTGAAAGACTGAGTGATTAAGCTTTGTTCACCAGTACACAGTATTCAACACTTTCTTTCACTCCAAACCCTTGTTCACATTCTCTGCCGAGTGTGATGTCATGCTTGGCCTCGCTGGACAGGCGATGAGGCCTGCCCCCAAACTCTTCGTATTTCACACTGGGTACCTAGGTACCTACTCCATGGAGCTTCCTGGGCCCACAAAGTTCCGAATTCGGATTGGATGGAGGGACAGAGCTGGTGGCCCCGCACGAGCCGAGCGCTCAGCGCAGTCCGCCAAAAATTGCTTTGCTGCGCGCACTCTCGGGGAAAAGAGCGTGTGCTTGGTGCTGGGTCCAAAGCGCTCCCGCTCGGCACTACTTTCTGCCCCCGTCTCTCCTCCTCCATCCCACCAACCCTCCCAGCACCTCTCGGTCGTTTCGACGGAAACCTGTCTCTGGCTCGACTTCAGTCATGAAAAGAAGTTATCTTCTGCTCAGTTACTGTGGATTTTATCCTACCATTCGAAGATTCACATAACCAGACGCCAAGCAGCTGCCGCCGCCCTCTTCGACTCCCCTGCTTCGTTTCCTTCGCGCCGCAATTCCTTCCCCTCTACCCACCTACCTCCATCGTTCGATATCTATTAGTTCCTATTACGATTGAGCCCACGGGGACGCTCTACTAGTTGTCTTCCCCATTGGTCTCTTATTTCAACTCCCGCGTCGGGTCGAATTGTCCCATTACCTTCGTCACCCGGCCGACTCAACTCGCTTCGCTTCGTTCCTCGTCCACCCAAACCACCAACCTGCAACACCCAGCGTCAAGTCACCCGCAATCGCACGAACAACGATACGTCAGAGGACCGCCTCAGAACACAGTGTTTGCGATTCTACAATTCGTTGCGCCCCAGCTCGGTCCCAGCGCGTCCCGCTCCGTCGTCGGCATCCCCTGAGACAGGCGCGCCCGTGCCTTGACTGCCCGCAACGGGGCAACACGGCATCCTATCACGATTTGCGAACGATTGCCAAACTCAATATCAACCTGCCGCTCGTTTCGAAGGCTTGACACATCCGGTAGCCAGGTTGCCCACGATCCAACCAAGGGCCGAGCCGAACGTCTTTCCGGCGGCTTGCGAATAACTCCCCGACAACACCCGGTTTATACCTCCTGCCCTTGTCACTGCGGCATCCGCTGCAAACAATGGCAGGAACGGATCCAAGACGGTCTTCGAGAGCGCGGGCAACTCAATCCCAGTCGCAGATTTCGTCTACAACCTCGAGCCTCTCGGGGCGCGCGGAGCGCAGCTCCAGATACTTTAATAAGGGCGTCTCGCCGCAAAAGTCAACGTCAACGTCAACAGGATCGCTGTCGTCTGAGCCACCCGAGGATACAATCACGGCAGAGGACCCCTTCGGGACCCGCCGTCGCACACGCGGACAAGTCGAGGAGCGAGAAAGAAACGGGGCAAAAGCCGAGGCAATTGACATGGCGAACGGCGACGGCGACATCCAAGAAGAGGACGAAGCCGTCCGCTGCGTCTGCGGCAATGACGAGTACCAAGGCCCTCCGCCCTTTGACGAGGACTCGAAGCACGGCTTCAAACACTCCTTCGACCTCGATCCCTTCTTTTCGGCCGATGTCACTGACGACACGGCCGGGTTGTTTGTGCAGTGCGACGTCTGCAAGGTCTGGCAACACGGCGGCTGTGTTGGCATCATGACTGAAGAATCAAGTCCCGATGAATACTTTTGCGAGCAGTGTCGACAGGATTTGCATAAGCTTTGGACTGCAAGCAATGGGTAAATTCCCCCTCTTCATTGGTCAACATCGTCGCCTGTGTTTTGTATGAGGCTGGATGCTCAGCTGCATGGGTCAGCTCGGCGCACTGCCGATCACGTCTCATGCGGCCGTCTTCGGCGTTACACCTCACAAAGCAAAATTATTTGGCCTCGCATACTAACGGCATGACTCGCAGAAGCGTATATTCCCACTACCTTCCACTCAAGCGACACGGACGCGCTACATCGAGATCCGCATCCCTCAACAAGGAGACGGCGCGCTCGCCCACCAAAGAGAAAGAGACGCGGAGTGGGCGAACGTCGTCCACAAGCCAGGCGTCAAAGCGACGGTCCACGCTGAACAGTAGGGAGGCTGGGTACGACGAAGCCGAGGCTCTGAGGCGGGCAATTGAAGCCAGCAAAGAGGACGCGAGTCCTGAGCAACCCGAGATTGGGAATAGGCGGCCGAAACGAGGAAGAAGCGACAGTCAAGAGTATGTCTTTTTCTGCTCGCTCCGGTCTATTACGGATGCTGACACGCTTGCAGAAAACCCGAAAACAACAAGCGGCAGAGGACGGATTCTCGATCAGCGTCCCCATCCCCCGACAAGAACGCCGAGGACTCGGATGATGCCGGACCGACCAGCCGCAATGGGGCATCGAAATCGAAATCGCGTAGCGCTGCTGCCGCGCGCAATCAGCGAACAGAGAAACCGTCGGAGAAGGAGGAGCGAGAGCGGCAACGGGCCGAGACTGCGAACAGGCGGAAGAGTAGGGCCGAGCGCCGACGAGCTGACGGTATGGCATCATCAGTCGTTGTGAAGATATCTGGCGCTCACGCGGACACAGATTCAGACCCCTCGGAGGAATTACCTTTGGCGGCTCGGGCGGTAGTCAACAAGACAACGACACCGGCATTGGCGGTCGTGAGTGCGATCAGTGCTCCCACCACAGAAGCCGTCCAACCTCCTGCGGCAGTAGAGCCACCACCAGCAGTACACCCGGCACCCGATACGCCACCGACAATCATGGTTCAGACAAAAGCAGACAAGAAGAGGTCGCACAAGAAGAAGGGACGCAACCAGTATACCCGCGATCGCGATGCTCGCGACGAGGACTCGCCCGCGCGATCGCAGTCCCGTGACATCCAGAAGGACGAGCATGGACCGTCGAGCAGCGGCAAAGGGAGCGGAGAGGGCAGCGGCAAGGCCAACGCCAAATCGAGAGGCGGGATGAGCAGCAAGATTACCATGAACGACATGAAGCGGAGGACGACGGCTCTGCTGGATTTCATCTCGCGGACACAAGTGGAGCTAGCTGGCGAGGCATTCTTGGGTGCGTCGGCTGCAACAACGGGCACCAATGGCGCTCCGGTAACAGCGTCGGACAAGACACTCAGCGAAGCCCGCAACCTTGCAATCCTGGCAACCGGGGAAAGCTTAGGAGGGGCCCAGGAGAAGGACTTTAAGGATCTAGGGTGCCTGGAAATGATGGACAGCCTGACCCGGCGGCTGGTCAAGTGGCAACAGCAGTATACTGCCTGATATCCTCGGACATTGTGGGCGTTAGTGGTTCTGGACTGGTGTACAATCATGGGATGCGTCTTGATCAATTTCTTTTGCATTTTGGGTGTTGGCGGTTCCAACATGGTATTGGACTGGAAGGCAGGCGTAAATAGGAATGGCCGGGCACACGCAATCCTGTCGCTGCGCACCGGTCATTAATCTGGTTCAACTAGGTTTTGTCAATAGGGTACTGGAAGGGGGGTAATATATGGGAGAGTAGTTCTCACGGACTCCGCTGGCGGTTGCGGTTCATACACCTTGGCGAAATCTTTGGACGGGTAGGCGCTTGGTCGGGACAGGGACCGAACTGGTGTGTATTTAGTTGTTTCGAGACTGCGAATTCAAGTCGATACGCTCGAGATAACGGGTATCTGAATCAATTGAGTTGCCCAGTACGCCGTTCTACCTGACGCCAATCCAAACAAACCCATCTGCTCTGCCTTTGATACATAATAGTGTACAATATTTAAACATCCATGCCTACGCAGCGTCTCCCTCCACCGTGATCCCTGCCCACTTGGCGGCCTTCCTCGCCTTCCTGGCCTCCTTCTCCTTCTTCCTCGCCTGGTTCATACTCACCGCCTCGTTCCCATCCTTCGCTGCCTCCATCGCCCTCCCCAGCGTCTCGGGCGTCACTTCATCCAGCAACAGCTTCCCCAACCCACCGCGCCGCCACTCCTGCACCGCCCAGTCCGCCGCCGCCTCCATGCTCGGCTCCCCGCCCTTGCTCAGCTTCCCCGTCCGCTTCCCAACCGCCCACAGAAACTCATTCACATCATTCGTCGGCGCCTTCATATTGAACCTCGCCATATACCCCTCCGGCCCAGCCAAGTTCAACCGATACAACAAATAATCCGCCAACCCCACACGCGAAATCAACCCATCCCTCACGCACCCCACCAGCGCCAACTTCACCATCGCCTCCGGGTCCGACACATACGGCATGAACACCCCCGGCGTATCTACCACAAACACCCCCTCCCCCAACCCCATCCCCCCTTCCCCACCATCCCCGGATGATTCCCCATGCGCAATCCTCACAGGCGTGCCCAATTTCCTCGTCACCCCCGGCTCCGCGCCCGTCTTCGCCGCCTTGGGCAGGCCCATGCCTTTACTCCGCAGCCGGTTCAGCAACGTCGATTTTCCGGCATTCGGCATCCCCACGACCATGGCGCGTAAGCCCGTGAGGGCGTCGCGCTCGCGCGCGACAGATTTGATGGCGTCGAGTAAAGGGGTCAGAGAACGCGAGTACTCGGGCCCCGTGCCGAGGAAGAGGACGTCCTTTGCGCGGTTGGGGTTGGAGGGGGAGGTGTGGAAGGTGCGGAGGGTGCGGACGGCTTGGGGCCCGTCTTGGGAATGGTCTTGATGGGAGGAGGAGGGGCCCAGGTCGCGTTTGGTGTAGACGATGATGCGGGCGCGTTCGGCGGGGGAGGCGGCGAGGGATTGTTCGAGGAGGGGGTTCCAGGAGGAGAGGGGTACGCGGAAGTCGCGGCATTCGATGATGAGGCCGATGTTGGAGAGGTTCTGGCGCATGCGCGAGAGGGCGGCGTGGTGGTGGCCGAGGAAGTAGGAGCGAGGGATCTGGGTGGAGATTTCGTAGGTTTGGCGGGGCTGGAAGGGGGCCGGAGCGACAGTGAGGTTAGTGGCGGTCTTGAGAGCGGCCTTGGCGGCAGTTGAGAGGGGGGTTGAGGACATGGTGTAAGTAGCAGCCCGGAGGCTGTGATGAGATGGTGTGGGACTGAAAGGTATATGTGAAACTTTTACATTCTTTTCAGAATGTTGAAAAGTCCTTTGTCAGGCTAGATTTGTAATCTCACGCCTGTTCTTGAACCAAAAGTCTCGGTGCGCAAAGGCTGACTTTGATCGCTCGATTCATAAAAAGTTAACATGTCCGTTCCAAAGTTCATGAGTGGTCCACTGAAACATTTTCGAGTTCTAGCATGATCGGATAAAAAGGTACTGGTTATTCAACTATCAGGTTATGCACCGCACATAGGCATAGCTCAGAGCTTAGGTATGACGTCATTCAGGCACACCCCTGGCTCCTGCAGCTCGGCCCGCCCCGGTTCGAACTTCCCTTCTGCAGATCATTCGAGGGTCTTGGGGCTGACACTTTCGGTGCCGCATTTTGGTGCCGCGCCGCCCGCAGCGGTGCCTGCCCTGTACATGCATCTCGCCGCCTGCAGCTACCGGGGAAAATCACGCCCTTTGCAGGGTTTCTCATCAACAACCGAGCTATCGTCATCGCGAACTTAAAATTCGGACAAGAATAAGACTACTGCCGGACCAATGCCGTCTACTGCACGCTTGCCCAGTTGTCCTTGGTTAGCCACAAGCTTACTCGGTCTGTTAGGTAACTTTTCAAGTTTAGATCTTGCTACGAATACCGAAGATGCCTCGAATTCGTCGCGTCCGGTGGGCAGTGCAGTCGACGCGTTCGTCCTACACGTGTTCGTCCAGCAGTGTTTGTCCCGTAGTATCCGTAGGCGTGTCGTGGCAGTTTCGCAAAACTAGGGTATATAATAGAAGCTTCACGCCATTCTCAACCACTCCTGTTTCCCACAGTTGTCCTTGTTCTATGCCGACATTCCTGCCAGCGCGAAGTCGGAGTCTATTGTTTTCTTGAATACGGTGCTTGCGGTAGCCAGCGTCCCTGTTCGGCTTCTCTTTGTTTCACTCAACTGAATCGGTCCGCGGGTTTGGCATTGAGCGCTGTTTAGTTGTAAGTGTCGTTTGGCTGTTTTGAGTGATTGGGCTTTTACCTACCTTGGACTGAGAAGAGAATCGCATCGACCTCCTTCATATACCCCGTCTCCTCCCTCAGCTATCGGCTCCCTGGTTAGCTGGTTGGTCTGGTGGCCGAGCGGTTCTCGGGGCAGCCCTTCCTCACAATCAGCCACTGTCAGTTGATGAACGCTGGGGGTCGCGAGGTCGAATCGTGCGCTTTCTCACTCATTACGCGTGCTTTTCATGAAAATTCCCACTTGGGGGTTTTCGTAGCCGGTCACGGTGCTTTCTGGTGACGGAGGGGGCTGACCGGTGAGCTTTTTGCGTTTCTTTTTACACCCGTTGCACAATTATTAATTCAAGCAGGTGCTTTCCGCACGAGGTTGTCCGCCACTTCCACCCGCCTTCGAGGTCGCCCGCCCTTTCCACCTACCTCCCTTACTTCACCATGGACGGGTGGAATGGTGGCCGCCGCGTGTGGGGGAACCGACCCAACGCTGGGAATCCCCTAAACTGGGTCACACCCCCCTGGTCGACGGCCTCGACTTCGACCAACGCCAATATCAACATGGCGTACCTCTCTGTTTCCCGAACCAACTTCATCCCGTTCGGTTCCCAAACCCACGTCATGCAGCATTCTGTTTCCCAAGCCTACATCAGGCGTTCTCCTGTTTCCCGAATCGGCATCCCGCGTCCTCCTGTTTCCCAATCCGCGCCCGCCATGCGACCTTCTGTTCCCCGACCCGCCATCATGGCTGCGCCACCCAAACTCGCAGACGAGAGCTACAAGAAATGGGTGTGCCGACAAATCGACCCGTGCTGGAGGGATCGAGCCATCACGGCGGCACAAGCGCTCATCATGAGGCACCGGTGGGACCTCGAGGTGTTCAGCCGCAGCCCCCTCGTCCGGCGCGTCGCGAACAGAATCCTGGAAGGGGGCAGGACCCCGGTCGAGCTCGTCGAGGCCATCATTGCCGTCATGGCATGGGCACCGACCAACGTCACCTTCCCGGACGCGTGGCAAGTGGCACTTGGCCGACTCCCGCGGGCGACGGAGCTGCGCTTCCGGGCCTTCTTCAGCGGCGTCGCATATCCCACCCACCACAGGGTCTGGAGGGAGTTTCTGAAGGCGCCGGTACCGCGGGCCCTGTGGCGGCGGCGCAGAGCCATGCTCATGGCCAAGCTGTAACCAAGCTGCCTGAGATGGAAGACGTCGATGAGCTTCCCCAACGCCGAGTAGATGTCGACGACACCGACGGGGACGCCGCGGACCTCGATGCGATTGACGCCATGGTGGAAGCGTGAAGCTGGGAGACGTGAAGCGGGAGGATCCTGGAATCCATGACCTCGGAGAAAAGCAGCGACTGTACTCCGTCAGAGTAGGACAGCGACGGTACTGTCTCAGGGAAATGCAGTGACTGCACTCCCTCAGACAAAGACAGTGACCATCCTCCACAGAGAGAGACGGTGACTGCGCTCGCTCAGAGGAAGACAGTGACTGTACTCTCCCAGAGAAATGCAGCGACTGCAGTCCTTCGGAGAACGACAGCGACTGCCAAGAGGACATCAGCACTCAGAGGGCATGGTCTTTACCTTGGCTAGCATAATGGGCAGCTGGGATCGTGGAGAGTTCACCGAGATTGGTTGGCCAAAGTACGTTCAGTCTAGTGGGATGTCGATCGGGGGGGCGGGGGGGGGGGGGGGGGGGGGGGGGGGGCGGCCGGTCAGAAGCAGGCAGAGCTGGCTGTGTTCTCTTTTTGAGGCTTTGGGTTTGGGAATCCTGTGGCTCTTTTGGATGTTTTGGATTTGAGAACGTTTGAAGGGGATGGCATGTATGGTATACAGCGTTGCTTGTTCTGTTAGGATCCAAACAGGAGGGCGAATCACCATCAGAATAGTAACCATCATGGCGTTGTCTTGAAGTTGATCTACAAATCTATTGCCCCATGAGCAGGCTGTCCTATCTCGTACAACACAAGCTGGCCCAAAACAAAATGATACTGATATATAAATGTTACACACTCTAGGACTGAGCCTTAAGCGCAAGCCCGTTCTGTACTGTACAACTTGCCCGTCTTGACCCCGAGCCCCAATCTACTGAGCACCAGGCTCTCAACCACAGCACCATCCATATGTCAGCTTAATACAAATGCGGTCAACACAAGCCCCCGTCTCAAAGACCTCTTATAACATCAACAGCCCCCCCGGCACAGTCGCCACTTTGACTTTTACTTCACCCCTCAACGAATTCCCCTGGCACTCCCCTCACCCCCCGAAGACAACTCATGCTTGACTTCCACCCAACTCGTCTTGGCACTCCCAAGAGCTTTACCTAGCCCACCCAACAAGTTGGAGATCAGTAATCTATCCTGCGAGAAACGAAACCAAACTGAACCAAGCCAAACAAATCCAATCAACGTGTGTATGTGCTCACGTACCCGCCTCGAAGCTCACGATACTGCGCCTACGACGCTGCGCAATCCCCGACGCCCGGTCCGTCGGCGAGGGAATCTGCGATTCCCGGTGCGGGGCCGCCTTTGGGGTAGTGATCCCCAAACCCGGCAGCACCGCCTTAGACACATCCCCATCCCCCTTCTTCTCCACCTCCTCCTCCTCATCACCATGATTACTACTGCCCCCACCCACCGCAGTACTACTAACATCACTATCCCCCACATCACTCACCACCCCTCCCACACCACCAACCCCCACCCCCACCCCAAACCTCGACTTCACCGCCCTCGACGAATTCGCCTTCGCCTTCCCCGCCGCCGCCGTCGCCGCCGCCGCAGCCGCCAAATTCGAATTCTCCCTCACCATCCTATACCGCTCATACTCCTCCCTGGTATGTTCGGCCCCGGTAAAACTCTCCAACGCATCAAACACATGGGGAAACACCTGCTCGACCACGTCCCGCGCCCACAAGAAATCGAGGTGCTCATAGTGCGGGATCTCGTTCGCCAGCGTCTGCGGGGGCAGCTCGCGGCGCATGGCGCGGATATCGACGAGGGAGTCGCTTCCGCCGTAGACGAGGACGATCGGGGTCTTGATGTTGCGGGTTGGGTATTTGGCGACTTTGGTGTATTTCCTGCTGCGGCTGGAGGTGAGGAGGAGAGAGGAGTGGAGGTCGTCGTCGTACATTTGGAAGGACTTTGTGCGGATGATTTGGAACCAGTGGACGACGGACTTGGTGCTGGTGAAGGAGTAGAGGTGGGGGTAGGCGGCGAGTTTTTGGGAGGTGCTGATGTTTTGGGTGCGCCAGGCGAAGAGGAAGTTGAGGGCAAGGTCGATGAGCTTGGTGAAGAGGGGCGGATAGAGGAGGGCTTCCCACATGGCGGCGGAGGAGAGGATGGAGCGGCGGCCAAAGAGGAGGAAGAGGACTTGCGGGGAGGCCTTGACGAGGGCGTCGACGATGCCGTTGGAGAGGCCGGCCGGGGACATGGCGGGGGCGAGGGCGATGAAGACGTTGACTTGGTCGTTGAGTTTTGGGTGGACTGCCAAGCTGGCAAAGGCTTGGGCGGTGCCCTGGGAGAAGCCAATGTAGGAGAGAGATTCTTGCCCCGTGGTTTCGAGAATGTAACCGATGCTGTCGGGGATATCGTGGAAGGCAAACTCGTCGATGGAAAAGTTCCAGAACTTGAGCGACTTGGGCGACGAGTGGATGGACTTTTTGGAGTATTTGTTGCCGCGATTGTTGCCGAGCTGCCGTTGTTAGTTATCCAAGATGACCTTCCAACCTTCAGGACAGGACCTACCCAAACATCGAACCCCCTCTCCACCAGCACAAAGGGCAGGGCGCGCTGCTCATCGGTGAGGCACACCCAGACCTCGCTGTTCATCAGCAGCCCATGGTGCAGGTACACGACGCGTTTCTTGACGCTCTTGGGGCCGCTGTTGACCTTTGTGTCATCCTCCCCCTTGCGCCATGCCAGCCGGTGCAGCCCGAGCAGGTAACCGTCCTTAGTCTGCACCACATGTTCCTCGGCCGTGTACCCGAACGTGGCGCAGAGGTCGACAAAGTCGGAGGCATTACGGATCGACGTCGAGATGGCTATGCGCTAGTTAACGGTTGGTTCAATCGTTCCTTTGTCTCCCCGTGGCGCAACACATACATCTTCTTCTCTGCCCTGCCCTCTTTTGCGCCGGTGTGGCTAGCCTATTAAACAAGCGCTGGGATATGCCGTAGAACAGTTCGAGCAGTGATGGTGCTGTGCGGTGTTAGCGTTGATGGACGGTGGTAGACATATTCGTAATGGCGTCTTACGAAGCGCAAGCGTAAAGATGCGAATGAAGGCCTCGAGGCCGACGAGGAGGAACGAGCCGACGAGGGCGGCATACTCGGTGCTGCGCAATGTCAAAAATCAGCGTGTGCTCGGGGATGGGCGATAATGCGATGCATCCGGAGGTGCATGTTGTGTCTCACATGTCAAGGCGCCCAAGGAACGGTACTCGCGTCATGTTGGCGGTTTTGAATCGACTCTCCTATTTCCTCATTGGTACCGTCTTCGGGTTGCCTGCAACTGCGAGGAATAAAAATATCAAACTAGCTTCTGCCGAGGTATCCGTGGAATCAAGCTAAAAGTGGATGGATGCGTGGACGCGGCGGAAGACGAAGAACGAATCTCGGGAACTATCTTTGTGGCTGACGGTTGGTCTCATACCCATGACCGACGACCCATGGCAGCGGCCAGATGACTGTGGGGGGCGTAGGTGATGTCACGGATCACATGCATGGAAATTGGGTTGCTGCGCCTTAGTTCGTTTTGCACGATACAAGTTTGCATATCCAACTCTCGGAAAAATACAGCATTGGTATCAAGTTCTAGATCAATAGACTTGCAGAAAGCTGAAGCTTAAGTATTAGATTCAAATGCTGTCCACGGGGTTCTCGGATCTCGGATCTCGGATGATGAAGCAGAGACGTTCCAGGTTGGCAGCTGTTGCTCCGTAATTTCGAACCCTTACCCATGCACGGGCCAGTCCGCATGGCCCGACGCTCGAGCCGCTAAACGCCCCGGGTCGGCCGCATTTCCGAGTTTCTGGGAAATGGATTCTTTGGCCAAACCGAACCCGCTCCCATCGCTGCTGGCCTGCAGCCCACTACAACCACAATGCCGAGCTCATGTAAAGACCTACGTGCGCGGCCTTCCGCCATTCCCCTCTTGATTCCCCACATAGGCTGACTTGGTCTCAAGGAGCCGCGCTGGCGCAATGCCTCCAGGAATCCGAGTGCGTGATGGTGCAGCGCCATTCGGCTGCTGAGTGCCTGCGCGAGCCGCTGGTCAACGACCTCCCCCTCCGGTGCCAGCAGCTCAAGAAGGGTTTTGGCGAGTGCCGCCGCGGCATGATCGACATGCGCAAGCGCTTCCGGGGCAACCAGCCCGTCACCTTTGGCCAGGTCGAGCAGACAGACAAGACGGGCGACGGCTACCAGCTCTACGCGGGCAAGTCGGCGTTTGCGGGCACGCGTGGCGAGACAGACGGCAACGAGAAGGCCCCCGCGGATTGGAGGGAGGTGGAGAATCAGAAGTACCGCGCCGCTGCCGCTGCTGCTGAGAAGACGTCGAAATCATGACCCAGGCGACAATACCGACGATCGAGCGAGCGAGCGAGACACAACATGTCAGCAGGGGGACAGGCATCTTCTGGTGCTGTCCATATTGTATAACATTGCACCAAGCGCCCGCCGTCACATAGCAGGGCGTTTACGGCTAGGAAATGGAGGTTGTTCTACGCTCAACAGCTGTCTCGGACAGCCCGATTCGCGTTTTACACCAGTTTTTTACTAGGTGTATCCCACAATTGAATCCCCAATTCACGTTGTCTCGCTAGGATTAGGCGCCACAATCGAAGATCAATGAGCTATCCCAGCGAGACGCTGCAGACGTAAAAATACTGGCAATTCCTCGATATACATCAAGCACGGATGACCTTGCCGTTAGCTCGAGTTTGAACCATCGCGCTTTGACCTTGACCCCGAACTTGTTTCGTTGCCACGCGTTACTTTCGTACTTGCAGTAGCACACACCCGCGGAGACACTTTCCGGGTCCACGAAAGACCCTTTGATCGGATCGTCGATAGCTGCCCTCACCGCGTTAGTTCGCTTGCTAGACCCTGGGTAAGAAGAGGTTGGACCCTTGCCGTGCTTGCCGTGCCGCATATTTTTGTTTCTTTGTCCCCCAACCTTCTTCCCTTGGGTTTTGCATTTTGCAATCCTCAACCGGCAGACACAGTTGCAACAGCCGCGCCAATGTGGCCCCCATCTCCCTGGTGTCACTAAACTCGCAACACATTCGGGTCATGCGCGCCAATTGAGTCCTACGCCGCAAGCGACACCGGAATGGCCCCCCACGACATGGCTCACCGCATCCCCGGTCGTGTCTGGCGACCACGTCGCTCCACGCTCTTCTTCGTTCTCGGAGCAGTCTCTTTCCTGACCCTATGCCTCTTTACGGCCCATCTCCCGGCCCTGCAGCAGCTCACCGGCCCGTTTGGGCCGATGACGTCGTTAAGAGCTGGAAAGGCGACAGCGCCCCACCATGACTACCCTGACGGCCAAGCTCCCAAAGAAGAAGAACAACAAAAACAACAAATGGCTGAATTCCTGCAGCTGTTGCTCGACCACAGCGACAGCCAGCAGACCCCCTCCAAAATGGCCTACGGAACCAACAAGCACCCATCCTTTCGGGACGACCCGCCACTGCTCGTCGGCGACCTGCCCGCCGAGCATATTCCGTCTTACGCACCGTCTTCTCCCACAGGCAGCCCAGGTGGGGGAAATGGGGAGTACAAGAGGGGCAAGAGGCTGGTAGTCGTTGGTGACGTGCACGGCTATCTCGACGCGCTCAAGACCCTGCTCCGGAAAATCGGCTTCGACAAGAAGAAGGGTGACCATCTCGTCCTGGTCGGTGACATGGTCACCAAGGGGCCCGACAGCAAGGGCGTGGTGGAGCTCGCCATGAAGCTCGGCGCGAGCGCGGTGCGCGGAAATCAGGAGGACAAGGTGCTGGCCGCAGCAAGGGAAATTCACCGTCTGTCTGTAGACGGCGGCATTGACGGCGAAGCTGATGACCAAGACGACGGGGAGGTTGACACGGATATCCAAAAGAAACACGCCCATAGAATCGCCCGCTCGCTCTCCCGCGCCCAGCTCGCCTGGCTTCGGACCCTGCCCATCATCCTGCGCATCGACCGCCTCCCCGACGCCACCTCAGCCCCATGGAACGCAAGCACCCTCGCCGTCGTCCACGGCGGCTTGGTGCCGGGCTTGCCCCTCAAGAAGCAAGACCCGTGGGCAGTCATGAATATGCGAAGCCTAGTCTACCCCGGCAAAAAGAAGGACTCGCGAGACGCCGACTCAACAGTCACCAAAACCGAGTCCGAGTCCACAACCCCCGACGCAGTCGCAGTCCCCATATCAGGGCACGAAGGCGAGCCATGGAGCCGCGCATGGTACCTCCCTCCCCCTCCTCCCCCTTCGGCATTTATATTCCCACTAACACCCGCTCCCAGGTCTCGCCAACAAAACCACCTCCCCCCCTCCTCCGCACACACCGTCGTCATCTACGGCCACGACGCGCGCGCCGGGCTGCAGGTCAGCCGGGAAGTCAACATCTCGCCTTACCACCAACGCTCTCGCTCCAAGTCATCATCATCAGAACTCTCTTCGGGAGACGAAGGGGAAGAAGAAGAGGAAGAAAATAACGAAGCCGAACGAAAGCCAGTCGTAGAAGAGCTGAAAGAAACACAACGCGAAGAGGATGGTAGCAGAGATTTCAACGACCAAAAGTCAAATGACAAGAACAAGAAGAAAAATAAAAACAAAAACAAAAAGAAGAAGAAGAACAAGAAAGAAATGGGCCTCCGCTACGCCTTCGGCCTCGACTCAGGCTGTGGTCATGGAAGACATCTGACAGCCCTGGTGATTGAGGCTGTGGCGCCGGGTGTAGTTGAGCATCGGGTGGAGCAGGTTGCTTGTGTGGATGCACATTCTACGGAGTAGGAGGTGGGAAAAGGAGGGATAAGTTAATTAATATCGGCGGAGGTTGAGATTGGTTCATGGGCTCTTTCTGTTTTTTTAGAACCAGAACGGGTCAGTTGGGCGGCGCCCTTGCATACCCGGTTGGTTCCATGGAGGCGTTCGGTTTGGTTAACGATTCAGGGGTAAAAAGGGGACAGCTTGAGCTGTGAGGAGGATTATGGTAATATCAACCTAGAATGAAGGCGCGAGCCATAGGAGAGGCAGAGGATTATATTAATTCACGGTCCGGTCATTACAGTCTTGACAGCAACGACATTCATCTTCATCAGTCTATATCACTGTCATCCAAAATATCATGACCAAGCATAGCAGTTCATCATTCTGGCTTGCTAAACGACAATAACCCATTCTACCCATGCGTGTTGGAAGCCACCAGAATTATGCGCATGCCAAACCATTTTTAATTATTTTCCTTCTATTTTCGCCGCTTACTGCAGCTTGGCCTTAATGATGCCCTTGAGGGTGACGGCGTCAGCCGCGAACTTGCTGATACCCTCGCGGAGCTTCTCGACGGCCATCTGGTCCTCGTTGAAGTCGAAGCGGAAGTTGGCCTCCTCGTTGATGTACGTCTTCTTCTCGATGTCGAGCGCCGACGCACCAGAAGCATCGAGCTTCTTGGGGACCGACTCGTTCGAGTTGATGAGCTCCTCGAGGAGGTTGGGCTGTGAGAGACATTAGCATCAGTCAAACCTGCAATGGTGACTTCGCGGGTAGCTTACGGAGATGGTGAGGTAGTCGCAGCCAGCGAGCTCAGTGATCTCGCCAGTGTTGCGGAAAGAAGCGCCCATGACGATGGTCTTGTAGCCGAACTTCTTGTAGTAGTTGAAGATGCCCTTAACGCTGGTGACGCCCGGGTCGTCCTCCTTGGCGTACTCCTTCTTGGTGGCAGCCTTGAACCAGTCGAGGATGCGGCCGACGAAGGGCGAGATGAGGTAGGCACCGGCCTCAGCGGCGGCGATGGCCTGGACCAGAGAGAACATGAGCGTCAGGTTGCAGTTGATGCCGTGGTCGCGCTGCAGGATCTCGGCGGCCTTGATGCCCTCCCATGTCGAGGCAATCTTGATCAGGACGCGGTCCTTGGAGATGCCCTCGGCCTCGTAGAGCTATTGAAAGCGGTTAGCAGTTGATTTTCAGGTACACACACCGACACAAGTCATACCTTGATAATGTGCAGGGCCTTGTCGACCGACGCCTGGGTGGAGAAAGAGAAAGCGGCATCGACCTCGGTCGAGACCTTGCCGGGGATGATCTCGAGGATCTTCTTGCCGAACTGGACGAGGAGGTGGTCGATGGCCGAGTCGACCTGCTGGGTGATGGAACCACCCTCAGACTTGGCCTTGGCAACGGCCGCGTCCAGGAGCGCCGCATACTCGGGCTTCTTGGTCGCCGCGAGGATCAGGGAGGGGTTGGTGGTGGCATCCTGGGGCTTGTACTTGCCGATGGCTGTGGAAGTGTGAGCAAATCTCGAAATCTACAGGCGATCGGAGGGGACACGGGGGTGGGGGTAACTGACAGGCAAAGTCACCAGAATCGCTGACAACGACCTGCCATCAAATAACACCGTCAGCAGAGCTCATCAGAATATCTTGCGCGACTCCCACGGCGATCGTGAGCGCAAACCACGATGTCGCCATGGCTGTCATCCCTCAACCGTCTTCGCTGTCGAGGGCTGCGTCCCCCTCAATGAGGGGTTTGGCGGGGTAACACGTACCGTGCCAGTGGCCTTGAGCTGCTCCAGAGCGTTCGCCATTTTGTGTAAAGTAGCAAAGAATCAAACGGTAAAGATGTGAAGCCCGAGTGGTTTGGTATCACAGAATGAAGAGAGAAAGGAGAAGAAAGAGGCAATTTTTGTCGAGTTGCAAAAGGCTGGGCAGAAGAATGGAATGGATGGGTCGACGATTTGTGTTGGGGACGATGTTTCGCGCGGATAATATGCCGCCTGGGGCGTGGGGTACCTTCGTCATAACGCCCCCTGGTCCCCTCGCCCCTCCCCGCCGCCGCCAGATCAGAACTCACCTCATACCAACAAAATCCTCAGGCAATTCTAGAATTGTTCTTGCTTCCCGTTTTAAATTATTTCGTTATTTACAAAGCAAGCCACAGTGGCGAGAAACGGAAAACCACGGCAACATTCTATATTTCTAATCTATGAGTAAACCACAGCTGGACTGTCGACCAACTCTCGGGGTGGTTCTTTCGGCATCCGAGTCTCGCACCCCGATTGACGTGACAGCCATTGGTGGACCTCCGACATGCCGCCGATCCCGGTCTCAACCTCCGCCGAGTTGCTCTTACTCAGCCGCGACACCACTTGGTTTGACAACCGGCGCGTGCCGCATCCCCCCGCATGATTGGGCAATTATTACCAGGTCCACTCCCTTAAATAGCCGGGAATCAGGTGCCCACCACGTTCTTTTCTCCTCGCCGCGGAGACCCTGTCCAAATGTATAATTACGTACAGAGAGATACCAGATCACGTCGGACTTGCAAGAACCCTTGAGGCCAGACCATAACTAAGCGCTTTTTTGTTCTACTTGCGTGAGTGTAAAGATAAGATTAAGATGTATATGCAAGCAGCTAAAGCAGGTCCATCTTTGCCCCCCGTTTTCCGTTCCGTTGCCGGCCTCAACCCAGCCTCTTGAGCGCCCCCTTGGCGAGTCCACACCCTTTCACACAATATCATCGCACGGGCCTTGATCCCATCACACCATCGGGCTTAGTCCTCAGTGATATCGCCATACTCCCAGATCCCACGGCGCTCGTTCTTGGCCTCACCCTCGGCCTCCTTGAGGTTCTTGAGCACCGGCTCAAAGACCTTGCTGCGCTCCCACGCCTTGAGCTTGCGGGCGACCAGGGCGTGGCCGTCCTGGACAATCTTGCGGTTGACCGACTCGGTGACCTTGTCGGAGCCCTCGGCCTTGGGGTCGAAGATGGTGACGTAGCTAATGCCCTCCTTGGAGTCGACATAGTCGAAGCACCCGACAAGCTTCTTGCCCTCGGTGAGCTCGTACAGGTAGTTGATGGCGTCGCTGAGATAGTCGGGCGACGCGGGGAGCTGCACAAACGACAGCTGCGTGTCGATGGCCTGAGGCTTGAGCTTCTGCACGGTGAACTGGGGCTGGTCAAGGGGGCGCAGCTTAGACCACGGCTGCTTCTCCGAGTTGCCAAAGTCAATGTAGACGACCTCGGCCACCTTGGCGGCGCGGTCGTTGGAGCGGATGCGGGCTCTGTACCACTCGCCGTCTTCGGAGAACTGGGCAGCCACATAATCTCCCGCCTTCGGGGCGTCCTTAATGGGCGCGCTGTTGGTCGGGTTGATGTGGAACTGCCTGAACTGGTCCATCAAGGCCTCTAGCGCGTCGGTGCCCTTGCCAATCTCCTGGACCTTGATCTTGCCGTTGGAGTCGATGTTAGTGACCATGATGTCCCGGTAATCCTGAGGCCTCTTCTCGATCGTGGCCGAAACATCGGCGGCGGGCTCATCGCCAGCCGCCTCCGCCTCCTCCTCGACGTCCTGAGACGGGTCCCAGTCGTGCCACAGTCCCTTCCTGCCCTCTTTTGCACGCTTCTCCGCGGCCAGAAGCTCGGTGGCGTTGCCCGACTTCTCAGCTGAATACCTGTGGACAGACGCCAAGCCCTCCTCGACCAGGACCTTGGCGAAGCTCTCGCGGTTCACGTAGAGATCGCCAATGAAGCCGCCAACCTTGTCGATATCGTGCACATCGATCTCGCAATCGCGCTGGTTGCAACGCCTGTTGGCCAGCTCCAAAGCCTCGTTGCCAAAGGGCTCTCCCTGCTCCTGGGGCGTCCGGCCGGCGCGAGGAGCACGGATACCGGCAAGGACCAGTGTCAGCTTGGCGCCCTCGCGAGGGACCAGAATGGTGAAGCGAGACCCGGACTTGCAAAAGTCAACAATGCCCGGGACCTTGCGCTGCCTGGACAGGGTAGACAGCTGGATCTTGGCCTTCTGGGCGCTCTCCGACATGTCGACATATTGCTTCACCTTGGGCGCCTTGCCAGACCAGACACCCTTCTTCTCCTCCTTGGCCGTCTCCTGGGCCGCCAGGAGCTCATCATAGTTGGGAGCCCTGTCAGTGTCGTCCTTGCGGTGCCTGATGACGGTGCAGTAACCCTCCTGGACGAGTTGCAGGTTGATGTTCTTGCCGCCCTGGGTGATGGTCGCAACCTCGCGGGCCTCGAAGCCCTCGGAAGCAGGCTTGGTGCCGTCGACCGAGACGTTAACGTGCTTGCCGATGAGCTTCTTCCTCAGGAATTCCTTGGCCTCGTCCCTGAAGGGTGCCTCGGAAGACTCGCCGGCACGGGGTCCGCGAACGCTGCTCAAGCTGATTCTCTTCTCGGGCCCGTTCTTTGAGCGCACAATAATCGTATCGGCGCCGATAATCTTGGTGACTGTCGCGTCAAGGTCCTTGCTACTGGTAGCTTTGCCGACAAAGCCCTTGTGAAGGCGGCGGCGGGCGTCTTGGGCCTGCTTCTCGGCGGCGCGGAGAGCAGCCATGTCGGCGCCAAGCATGGTCGAGTGGAAGTCATTGCAACGAGCAAGGCCTTCCTGCAGCAGGAACTCGGCGATGTTTCCACGCGGGTGGAGAATGGCGGCCACGAGCTGGCCCTGAGGGCTGGCACCGACGATCTTGATCTTGACTTGGCGTTGGAGAAGGCGAGTCTCGACAAAGGCGCGAGCCTCATTGCCGAACTCCTCGGCGGGCTGGGTCTGTCCGTTGGACTGGTTGACGCGTTCGGTGGCGGGCGTGCGGATGCCGGCAACCAGAGTCATGACCTGGACGTGCTTCTTCTCCGAGAGGAGCAGACGCACGAGCAAGCGGTCGCCGGTGATGATGCGCTCGATGATTCCGTCCACCGTCTTGCCCTTCCATACGTTCATGAACTCGGGACCGCCCAGGTCGTTCTGAACCTCAATGAAACCTCCGGTTCCAGCGTGAAGGCCCAGGCCCTCGCCCTTGGCCTGCGCCTCTAGGTTCCGCAGGTTGTCGAGTCTCTCGAGAACATCTTCGGATTCCTCTTTCTTGCCAGCATCTTCCCTGACTTTGAGCCAGCCGGCCTTGACTGCTGCCTCTGGAAGTTCAGTCCCGTCCTGGAGGGATGCAGTTCCGTATTCCCGGCCCGAGTTAGGAATTGTGTCTGAGCGGCGAGTAAGCATATCAGTGTATGGGGCACAATATCCAACATCGTTACTCACATGAGACACTGAACTTGATGGGCTTGCCAACGGTCAGATTTCGCAGAAACTCGCGCGACTGGAAGGCAAAAGGCTCGTCGCCATCCTTGCTCAGGCGGGGAGCCGAGACGAAAGCAAGCGACAGTGTCCGCTCAGCGTTGGGGTTGTTCGGGCTTGCGAGGACCAGCGTGTCTCCGCTAAGCACCGACTTGACGTTGGCAAGAAAGCTTGGGGCCATGGTGACGAGTGACGGCGAAGGGTTCCGAAAGAAGAAATTAGGTAGAAGCTAAGAGTCGCCTCTATCCCACGTCGATCAGCTGATGTTCACTGTTGCTGCGATTCACTCGACAAATAGGAAAAAGATCGATTTTTGAGGCTCGGAAAGAAGTGTGTGAGAGACGGGATGTGGCAGAAGGAAGAGAGATTTGTGCGGATGACATGACTGGCAGAAGTGATGGTTTTATGATTGGGGAGGACGCCAGATCAAAGCTTCCATCAAGGTTCTGGGGACAGTTCGCCGCTCCCCACCATGGGATCCGGCTTGAACCTAGAATCCTAGATCGTTTGGGGCTAGGGAAGCGAGGGCTTAGTCTACATACCGCTGCAAGAGAGTGCGTAAGAAGCGAAGAAAAGGGGAGAGAGATTATCAACACTGTGTTTCGTGAGAGAATCCGGAGCCCAACTGAATATCAGAAGCTCATGAGGAGGTGAACAACCGCCTTTTTGACAGCTTGCAGGATTAAATTGGATTGGCTCGGTTGAGGTTTGTGGAGAAGGAGCTCTCCCCAGGGACCACTTTCAGGGGCTGTTCCCCACGCCTGAATTCGCACTGTACATGTTCTGTCCTCGCCAAGCTGCTGCTCTGAAGATTGGAAGATCGAGACGGCTTACCGCATCGCCTCCCATGGACACAGTGTCATAGATTGACAAGCTGTCAAGCATGGATAGAGTAGAATGTGTAGAGTAAATATTGCCATCTTAGGTTCCCCGATGACAGATGGTGCCGATTTAACACCAGAGTCAACTGACAAGTCTTCAATCTCGTCGAGGCACCGAGCACTACGTAAGGTGTTTAGTTTATCTGCACTGTGTTTACACGGTAAATGGGCATCGGCTCCTACCCCGCACCCTGCTGCATTCCGTCATCCACCATGGTCTCGACTCGAGATTCGAACAAGGGATAGAATAGGTATAATACCTTTACATATTTGGTTCACACCGGTTTTGGCAATTCTCTCGTCAATTTTGAAGCTACTTATTTGACTCATTGCTCTCTCCCGTCACCTATAAAAGCATTGTCTAACATGGAAGAAGTTCACGGCTGCCAACTTCTCTTGCCCCGCGCAATGCCCCTTTTGGCGCCGGCTGTTTTCTCAAGCCTCGAACTCAAAAATTTTGGAGTTTACTGCGAGATGCCAATGACGCCTGGGAGATTTGGTTAGCCTACGTCTCAAAGAGTCAAGGAAGATAAACCTACCGCAAGCAGGGCGGGGACCGGCGTTGCCGGTCTTGAGCGACTCCTCGTTGCCGCCCTTGCCGAGGTCGTCAGTGCCAGCGTGGACAACAACGGTCCGCTAATCAATGTTAGCAAATATGCTTTTCTTACAGCCCAGTATCCTAACAACGTACGCCGATGACGCTCTCGGGGCCAATGAGCTTGATGTGCTTGTCCGTCACGGAGCCCTTGGAGTTGCCCTGGGCATCCGTCTCGATGTTGCCGAGGTCACCAACGTGGCGGTTCTCATCAGTCGGCGCACCGTGGGTCTTGTTGTGGGGGTTGACTATATGAGGTCGAGTAAGTCTGCTGCGGCTCAATGTTGGAGTGGTGTGGACGTGGCCGGGTACGTACAATGCGGGCCGGCCGAGGTGCAGCCGTTGGTGTTGTCGCCAAAGGTGTGGATGTGCATGCCACGCTTGGCGTTGGCGTCGTGGCCAGAGATGTCCCAGGTGACGGTGGTAGGAGCGGACTCAGACTCCTGCTCGAAGATGACGGAGCCCGACACCTTGGAGTCACCACGAACGACAGCGACTATGCACGCGGCATGTTAGCAATGACTCGCTTGGGATCTTCATTCGGCTCGCTGCACACTAGATGCAGGGTTTGCGTGCTCAGGGATGCCGTTGGATGATCCAGCTAGGACGAAGTGCCCATCAAGGTTGCGGTCGAAGCACAAACCCTCCAAAACAGCTCCGGAAGCATCCCCCGAACCGTGGGGACGGGTACGGGTAGCTAGCTAGCTAGATGGCGGGGTAAAAACTGGGAAGCCACTCACCGGCCTTGACCATTTTGGCGGTAATTTATAAGAGTGTTTGGTTGGAACGAATTTAGCGAATTGATCGGATCGATGGTCTTCAGCGAAGTCGAGAGATGCTGCTGAGAAGAAGAGTCTGGAAGTGGGAAAAACCAAGCTGATAAATCGTCAAGCTCCGCGGGGGGAAGCTCGGAGTCCGAGGATCGCTGGTGGGTTTCGACGGGATGACCCCGCACTACTGCCGTCATTCTCCGTCCCTATCTGCGCTCACAAACCTTGGAACTCCATGGCAGAACCCGAAACATGCAGCGCCGCAACACGAAGGCTTTGCTTAGCACTGGCTTTGGTATGTTTCAATAACTCATGCATATCAAACTACGGCATCCTCTCTTTACATAATTTATACTTTGATTAGGTCGTACCCTTCATGAACTTGTTCAACTGATGATGTATTGCAGCATTTCCCCAATGGCCGAACTCAAAGTGGTAGAACTGGGTTGGCTGAGGTAGCCAGTCATTTTGGAGCAAAATACGTATGCAGAATGATGTGCTATCCATGGATGTTGTAGTTCATTCAACAGGCCGTCGTATTTTGTCCAGTACCTTTCTGTTCATACAGTGCAGATTACGACGTTTTCCTAACCCGTTTCCGTTGCCGACACATAACTTGCTACACGAGGTTGGCAATGGAGGAGAGGAGCAACTTCTGAGGCAATCTTCAGCATCATGGAAGATGAAAGGACAGAGAACCAGTGCCATGTGCCGACCTGAGAGCTCTTGGCACTCGCGGGCTGTGGTTACAAACAAGCTGCAAACGCCTCGCCGCCTTCTGCAAGGTACAGCACCTCCACCAACGGGTCCAATGGAGTTCAATCACGCTGCTCCTAAAAATTCAAATAAATCTGTGAAATTCGGTCAGAATGCGAGCTTTCAAGACTCAGTTTTGTGAAATGCAAACATCAATGCATCTTTTTTTTCCTCGGCTGCTTTGCTTGTACAGATTCCGTATTTGATACGGAGAACAAACCTCTTGTGGAGGCCTGCCCCGCCTTCCAAGGTCGTGCTGCGCCTGCTTGGCAACCCCAACGACCCGGAGCACCAGCCTGATGTGGCTTGGCCGCCACTTGGTTGGGCTCTAGTCCTCCACCCCTCGATCGACCCATCATGGGAAGGCCGTCAATGTCTCGAAATCCCATATGACCATCTCGACCATAGCAACTGCGGCCTTCCTCAACTTGCAGCGCCTCGCCTTTTGGCGACATTTCGAACATTTCGCACATTCTCGGGGAAATTACCGGTGCTTGATTTGGAAATCGACGCCCCCAACTGCATTTGACAGTTGGCAATCCTGCCGCGCGTGCCTAACGGTTCGTAACCTAGCGCCTCAGGTACCGACCCTGCGAGTCGACCATATCGTATCCTAGGAACCCCGGGCTCCACCACCAGACCCTGCAAACTGCAACCACCCGCACCTGACGGCGAACCGACCCCATGTCTTGACGGGCTTATTTTCGCATTTTCTCATTTTCGAGTTTATTCGATTTTGTTGTCCGAAAAAGACGGCGGATGAAGCTGGCGATTGAGAGTTGAGAACTCGCGCCGCCCCATCGAGTTCGGCGCCGCGCGCTTCCCTCCCCACACAACCCCGCGCTCTTCCAGGTTGCCACTTGTCCCCGGAGTCCTGGGTGGAAGCGGTTCCACCGACACGTCTTCCGGTCCCGTCTCCGTCTCCGTTCCCGTCGCCGCCGTTCCTGAAAATCATCGCCTAGGAAAGCGTGGCCCTCTGCCGTCACCCCGCGCGACATGTCGTTTCGCAGTGATGAATCGCGCCGATATGGCCATGTCCCGCCCGCGCAGTATCCGGTCCCTGGTGCCGCGACGGCTCAAGATGGCGTCGCATATCCCGCGCGGCGGCCGAGTTTTAACAGCGGCGACGATTCGAGTTTCTTTGACCAATCCGCTGTCCGGCCTCAGTCCCTCTACACGGGGTCCGCCAGCAGGGACGAGGAGCTCTTCATAAACACCGCAGATGTCCAGCCGCGCCAGAACCGGGCAAGCTACGTGCCCCAGAACGCAGCCGCAGCTAGTTTTCAACGCCAGTACCAGGTCCAGGTCCCGCCGCCGCCGCCGTCGCACTCGACATACAACCCCCAGCATTTTGCTCGGTCGCAGTCCACGAACAGTCCCCATTCCGGAGCGAGATACACGACGCCGACGAGCCCGACTTACCCTTCGCCACAGGCCGCGAACTACACTCCTCAGGCCTACAACCCGGCCGCATATGCGAACACCAGCACGACGCTACCCCAGAGACACTCGAGCGCTTCTGGGTACGGCAACTACAACTATAACGGCTACACCTCGCCAACCGTTCCCCACGTGTCCACCGCGTATGCCCCCCCTCCCTCGACATATGGTGGATCGCAACCGAGTTCGGCAACGACTCCTGTGGTCCAGCAAAGATATGAGCCTGCGCTCCATAGCCCGCAATATGCGCCATCCGCAACGTCTTCTGCTGTCTCTCCCCAGTATGACCAGTCGTACGCCACCGCTTATGGAACTCAGCAGTATCCAGGCTCGTATGCTGCCAACGGCTCCAGCGCAGCCTACTCCGCGTCGAGTGCTCCCGCACCATACCCTGTGCACTCCCAGATGCCGGTAGGCCCAAACTACTCCCCAGACCCGAATTCCTTCTCCAACCGAGCGGCCCGATCCGGTTCCCAATCCGCTGTGATGCCATCACCGCCGACCCGTAATCAAGCGTCCCCGCAGATCCAAAGGCACCCGACCAATGCCCCGCTCCCCAGTCGCCCAATGGACGATTTGCAAGAAGAGCCCGACTGGAGAACCAACGGTGGAGGAGATAGTGATTTCCAAGTCACCCAAGACAATCTGATGCAAGAAATTGTCTCAGATTTGGGGGTCTCGTCGCATCCTCAGCGGCCTCTGCCCGCCGGTGGCGCGGTATCAGACGACATCTTGGACAAGACTCACCGATACAATTCTACCTCGTCGAGAAATACTTCGGATCCCGGTGTGGATAGGCACCCCTCTAATGCCTCCTCGGCCAGGAACAACAACGGGCCATCTGCCACCTACAACTGGGATTCCGAGGAGAGCGATCCGGAGGGCGCTGCCGGACTGTTGGCCATGCAGGATGATATGGATGACCGGAGGTTTGGCGGTATGACCTTTCCGACATACATGGAGCCCCCAGCCCCGCCGCCGCCGCCACAGTCTGTCGCGACCACCGCTCCTCAGCTTCCCCAACTTCCTCAACTTCCTCAGATTCCGCCACCTTCGGAAGAGCAGGCCAGCACGGACAGTGATTATGGTGGAATGGATCTCGGCATGTATGGAGGTGGATACGCTGGGAATTTGCATTATGGAAACGACTTGGGCTCCCCGCCCGTGCCCGGGGCGGCGCCAGGTAATGAAGCTCCTCGACCTCTGCCAAACCCGCAGACTCAGTCGGCCGAATATCCGCCGTTTTCTGAAGTGTCGGTCGACTACGGAGGCACCGGCGGCCTTCTTCCCCCGCAAGTCCACCGCCTGAGCTTCGACGAGGGCGATGAGCGAGTGTCGGTCCACTCCCGCCAGAGCGGCAGCGACTCGCCTTCCAAAGAGGATTACGCTTACGATCAAATGTTCTGGCATCCCGGCCTTTCAAGTCGGCCCCTCCCAGCTCTACCCCAGGGCCCGGACAATGGCTCGCTTCTCTCCCCCAAGCCATCAACAAGCAGCACTGCTTACTCGTACAGCTCAAGTACTACTGCTTATTCGCATAATCACGCCCCGAGCGTGGACAACAGACTCCCGTATCCACCCGACACTCCTGAAATGTACCAGGGCCACAATGTGAGCCAGCAGCATGTCGAGAGGTCAATATCTCTTTCAAGCCATAGCAACACGCCGCCGGTGCAAGCGCCTGCTAGGTCCAGAACAGACGCGGCTGAGGAGCGCAGACGAGCCATGAAACACATGTCTCAACCTCACGCACAGGCCTACCAGCAAGGGACGCCGTATGAGGGGTACGACACAGGGACCCCTTCGTCGATGGCCGCCTACGATGTCATTACGTTACCCACCGGCAGGAGGAAAAAGTTCGTCCCTTCAAAGCTTACCGCTTCCGACATCAAACGCTGTGCGGAGCCGTGGGCGCTTAGCGGCATCACGGCGTGGATCCGTGAGATGGCAGAGGGCGAACCAGACCTCAAGAGAAAGACCATCGAAGAGGGCGTCCTCAAGCTCTTCTGTGCCAAGGTTCCGACCATGAATGTCGCCGATGCCGAGCTGCTCAGCGCGAGGGTGGTTGATTCCATGTTTGCTGCCGGAATCCTGATCCCCGAAGAAGAGTGGGTCAAGTTTGGCACGGGACATCTATCGGGCGTGCTGTGGCAGCTCACCGGCTCTGGGTGCTATGCTCCGAAACTGCACGAGGACGAGGGTATTGTGCCGAGGCTGCACGACAATGGCATCCCTGTGAGATGCTACTCACACCACTGTGGCAGGACGCTAAAGAAGGTGAACTTGGACAACATGATGTCTGAGGAGGATGTTGTGGTCCTGGACTGGGCGACCTTCCATGGCGTGACAATGGAAGATGTCAAGTCGAAGCCCAAGAAGGAGGTTGAAAGGCAGAACGTTATGCACGAAATTGTTACCGGTGAGGAGGACTATATGGGTCAGCTCGATGTCCTCCGCCTGCTCTATCGAGACTGGCTGCGGGCGTGGCAACCGCCAATCATCGCGGCGAACCGGATGGACAAGTTCCTCGACGCCGTGTTCGGCAAAGTGGATGCCGTGCAACAAATCAACAAGGAGCACCTGCTTGCTCAGCTCAAATACCGCCAGCAGGAGCAGGGCCCCTGGATTGTTGGCTTCAGCGACCTGTTCAGAGAGTGGATCCGGAAGGCCAGGCCGATTTACATCGAGTACTGCTCCTCATTCCCGTATGCCTCTTATCTGATGCGGAAAGAGGCGTCCAGAAACCTTTTGTTCCGCCAGTTCCTGGACGTCGTGCGCGACCACAAGCGCTCCAAGCGATTGGAATGGACGACGTTCGTAAAGGCCCCCATCACCCGGCTTCAGCGATACGGTCTTCTCCTTGAGACCGTGAAGAAGAACATGCCAGGGGAGAGCGAAGAAAAGGCGAACCTCGAAAGGGCTCTGGAAGAGATCAAGAGGGTCACCCATGAGTGCGATGAGAAGGTGGACGAGATGACCAAGAAGATTGAGCTGCTCGATCTCCAGTCTATGCTGGTACTGCGGCCTGGCTTCCAATCCGTCTTGAACCTTGACCACTTGGGACGGGAGCTGCTCAAGCATGGCGAACTCCAGAGACAGGGCTCCAAGGGCGTCCGCTGGGTCGACACACACGCCCTGCTTTTCGACCACTACTTCATTTTGGCCAAAGGCATCGCCTCGAAAGACGGGAGGACTGATAAGAAATACGACGTGTCCAAAGAGGTATGTTTGAAACAGCTGCGAACTCTCTCCACGATGCTAACTTTTCCCAGCCGATTCCGATGCCATTGCTCTTCCTCGAGAGCACGAACGATGACCCCGTTGCGAAGCAGAAGAGCTTGACGGCTCCCCTTACGCGGACAACAGCTGCGACCGGCTCAGGAACGCAACTCAACAAGGTCGCCACGAATGGAGAGCGCCCAGGGCTTGAGCACACAGGGACTAGTTCTTCTGTGGGATCCCGGCTTACATCGGCGGGCGGGGATGACGGCAAGATCATCTATCCCTTCAGGATCAAGCATCTCGGCCATGAGATCTACACACTCTACGCATCATCAGCCTCGGAACGCGCGGCTTGGTGTTCGGCAATCATCGAGGCTAAGACGAGGCACGCCCGAGCCCTCCACGCGCAAAACGCCGAGCCGTTCCGCCTCCGCGTCATTTCAGACGGCGCCTTTGCGTATGATTCGGCCTCGCTGCTAGGGAAGCAGCCCAGCGTGTCTATCCGGGGCACACCCCTGGATCGAGCGATCCGGGAGATGGAGAAGGTGTACGGCCCGGGGAGAGGAGCCCCGCCGATCTGTCGAGCTACGGTGAACTGCGCCTGCGCCTTCACGTCGTTTGGCAAGTCCATCATTGCCATCGGAACCGACTATGGTGTCTACATTTCCGAAGCCTCCAACCCTCGCGGATGGACGAGGTCGGTCCAGATCCAGAGGGTCACCCAAATCGCCGTCCTGGAGGATTTCTCGGTCTGTCTTTTGATTGCGGACAAATCTCTGGTCTCGTACCCGCTTGACGTGATTGCGCCCGTATCGAATTTTCCAGGCCCATCGCACGACAATCCGCGCCGCGCACCCCAACGTCTGGCCAAGGATGTGGCCTTCTTTGCCACGGCGCGCATGAAGGATCGGATGCTCCTGTTTTACAAGCGCAAGGAGGGCATGCACAACACATTCAGGGTGCTCGAGCCGGTCTTCCAAAAGTCAACCGAGAAGAAATCCCGACTCTTTGGCAGCCGCAAGAGCGGGTCGGGCGCGACCGAGTCGTTTCGCGACTTTGACGAGTTCTACATCCCGACCGAATGCCACTCGCTCAACCTCTTCCAATCCTACATCGCCGTCGCGACTAACAAGGGATTTGAGCTTCTCACGCTCGACAAGAAGGTCCCACAGTCCATCCCGCGCGACCTCAGCCAGCCGGCCATCGCCAACATTGCCTCACGCATCAAGGAGCCCAACCCGCTCGGCATGTTCAAGCTCAACGACCAAGAATTCCTGCTCACCTACCAGGACTGCGCCGTCTACGTCGACAAGCACGGCGAGATCAGCCGCACCCTCATCATGGAGTACTCAGGCAAGCAAAAGAAGGCCAAGGCCGCCACCATGTTTGGCCAGTACCTGCTGCTGTTCAACGAGGACTATGTCGAGGTGCGCAACGCCGAGAACGGCCGGCTGCGCCAGATCATTGCGGGCCGCGATGTGCGCTGTCTTGATTATGGATTCAGGGGCCCGACGGGCAGTGGGGGTGGGGGTCTGGCGGCGGGCTTGCAGCCGGCCCCTTCGCCGGGGGGCCAGGTGGACTCCAAGGGGACCGTCAAGATTTGCATGAGCCATCCTGAGGTTCCTGGTGGGCAGATTGTGTTGGAGATGTTGTTGAATGATGGGCATACGGAGAAGGCTTGATGAGGAATGAATTGAATGGGTGGGTGGAGGCAGCGCTTGAATTATGGGGGAGGGGAGGCAGCTTGGGGCGGGCAATTTTTGGGTTTGCTTTTTTTTTTTTTCCTTTTTCTCTTCTTGCCGGTTGGCAATTTTCATTCTTGAGTTCTTCGCTCGGTGGAATGATTTGATGCTACCGAGTGGAGGAATGCTTTGGTTCTATTTAGCGCCGATGATTCCCCTAGTTATGTTATGTTTGGGCGGTCTTGTTTCGCGGTGTCTTGGTTTGGCGTGGGGTAGGATAGGTTAATGAGATGAGATGGGACGCCTGATTTGTTTTGCTTGTCGTTCTGCGTTGGATTCATCCTCTTTGCGTTGTGTTCTTGTACAAATAGGATTATTCTACCAGCAGAAGATTTCTGTCGCGGCTAGTTGGGGTGAAAGGGTTCGTTCAACTTTGTCTAGATACTGGATAACTATCCTTACGATGATATGCGGGACGCGAAGCGATGCCCAGCAATGAATTTAGTGTGTACCCTTCCGAGCCATGAGTCTTGAGTTCAAAAGTGTTAAGCAGTAAAGGCAAGGTTTAAAAAGGGTCAAAAATGAAGTTTGGTCGAAAAGCAAAAGCGATGCGTCAGCCGCGAATCGAACGCGGGGCCCATCGATGGCAACGATGGATTTTACCACTAAACCACTGACGCTGTTTTTGATTTGATGAAATTCTGGTCCAGTTCCAGACACTTTGAGGGTCAAAGGAAAGAGCACTGATTGCTTGACACAGCTCAGCTGCCCGTCATTAACACTACGCGGTTGCCATGAAACCTCCTGAACAAAGACAAAACCGTATTAAATTCAACCCCTACTCATCCTCCCACTGCCTCCGACTAATAATAATCGGCCTTGCCGGGTCCCACGGCCCATAAATCTCATTTTTGTACTTTTGCAACCCAATCAGCCACCAACTACACCCGCCCATGGCCACGGCCGCGATCAGACAGCCCACCACCATACCCAACAGCCCCTTCTTCCACGGCCACCCCCGCTCGTCCCCGAGAATCATGCCCACCCCGCCGCCGGCGCCCAGCACCAGCAGCATCGTCAGCACGACGTGGTACCGCCAGCTGCGGTGGCGCGCGTACTGGCGGAACACGGGGAACAAGCCAAACACTTCGATGCTGAAGAGGGTCAGGCTGAAGACCTGGCCCGTCGAGGGCAGGCGCGACGCGAGCACGGTGGAGGCCATCAGCGCCGCGTTGGTTGACAGCGAGGCGACGGGCATCATTTTTTTCTTGCGCCCGCTGCCGACGCGGCGCGTGCCGCCCGAGTAGTCGAAGAAGAAGATGTTGATGGCGAGCAGCCAGAAGGACATGGCCCAGATGCTGTCGGAGGAAGTGGAGCGGGTGAGGGATTTGAGAATGGGGGAGAGGCCGAGGAGGGTGAAGTAGATGAGGATGGCGGATTTGATGGTGCTTACGCGGGCGTAGGCGCGGCCGCCGCGGCGGGGGTTGGAGGGGTTGGTGGTGGATTCGGGGTCGTCGTCTGGGCTGAGGTGGATAGGGGTGTTTGCTGCGCTCGCCTGCGAGGTTGTTGAATGGAGGGAGGTAACTGAGAGGGCGGGTATGGGGTTAGGAATGAGGAGGCCGCTGTCGTTGGTTCCGGGTGGTTGGGACAGTCGTTGCGGCGCGTGTTCCTGTAAGAGGTTCGAGGTGGAGCTCGTTGCAGACGGGAAGGCAGATGTGCCTGGAGTGCTGACGGTGCTGGTGTTGAGCAGGGGCTGGCCGAGCCCCGACGAGTCCTGGCGGCGGGGAGGGCGGAATTCGCCTCGCATGATGCGAGCCCTGGCGTCATCGTCGGCCGTGCCGCCCTGGGTCTCCTGCGTCACCCACCAGTCCCATAGCAACCAGCCGAGGAAGGTCGCAAAGCTACCCCAGCCGACGACGGAAACGGGGCCGACGCGCTCTTGAAAGATTCCCACAAAGCAGACGATAAAAATGATGACGGAGCAGACGTGCTGCACGATGACGGTCGAGTCGGCGACCAAGGGCCAAAAGTCGTAGGGCCGCACACGGGGGTTGCGCTGGAGATTTTCGAGGAAGGTAGCCTGGTCGGTGTAATTATCGGGGTCTGCATGCGGGTATGAGTATCATGGGGCTAAGCCTGGGGTCATCTGGGCACGGCAAAGCCTACATGACTGCTTCACCCAGAGCAGCTTCTGGAAGCGCTTGCGCCTCCTGCTCCGACTCCGACTGTCATCGTTGCGCCTGATGCGGCGCGGGCGTGAGTCTGTGCCAGAGCCATCACATCCACCATCGAAACCCGTTGCATGGCGTGGCGGCGAGAGAGAGGCATAGGCGTCTTCGGGGGCGAGGTGCGTGGGGTCGGCGCGGTGGTGGTGCGATCTGTGGATGGGCGAAATGGACGAAATGGCGGGCACAGTCGACGAGCGTACCAGAGGCGGAAACGGTTTCTCGAAGTCGGAGGAGATGGCCGAGTTATGGAGTCCCGAAGGGGGCGCCATGTCAAGGAGGACGATATTCCATGCACACAGGTTCCATGCGCTGCTTGCAGCAAGCGGCCAGCAAGTCAGGACAAAGCTTCAAATGGTGCTCCAATCGGCACTTGGATGGACTTGAGTTGATTCTTGGCACTGTGGGGTCCAGGCGGTTGTGGACCCGAAACCCTGGTCGACACAAACGTCGTGTGCAACTGGCGCAAGAACAAACTTGTTAAGTCCAGAGCTTGCGTAACGGAAAATAAGTTGACGGCCTGATGCAAATACTGGAAACGCAAACAAATGATAAATTTTCCGCGGAGACTACATAAGAAGTTTTCAGCGATATCCAAACGCGTTGGAATCACCTCATTCGTCTTGATCCAGGGCTTTCAGCAGAAAAGGCATATGAGGCTTGAGGCAGGGGTTTCCTCACAACACGCAACCATGTCTATCACTTCCGTCCTCATCCCATAGTCAGGACATAGGTACGAGATCAATCGGCGTCCCCAGCTCGCGCTAAGGCAAGGCACACGTGTGTAAGGAGTATCAGAGGTAGGTTCCCGGGGCCAGGTGACCTAGTGTATCATGGAACCTGCTGCGTTAGCCTGTGCGAATGCTACGGAGATTGCGGAGGGAATTTACGATCAACGCTATGGTGGACAACGCATTGGCAGGCATATCAAACACTGGCGCCCATGCTCCTTCTTGTCCTGGTTTGCAACCACTCTCGCACTACCCTTTCCCTTTCCCCCACATGCCTTACCTTCGAACCGCTCAACTCCCAACCCCTCGCTCCCAAGACTTAAAGGGCAACATTGATCATCTCCGCGGCTGTATTGGATGCTTTTTGGACTGTTGATTACCCGCCGCTAGAAACGACGGGAGCACTCTTACAGTACTCTTATTAGTCCTGGCATCGATCCGTCCCCTTTCATCACCATCATCATTGGTCTCTCCTTCCTCCAGACTCTAAACATCACTTTCAAAACTTGGACATCACCGACGAGGACATGAAACTGAGCAGCATGTACTTTGCGCTGGGCATAGCGCAACTGGCGACATGCGCACCTGTGCCTGTCGTCCCCAAGCAACAACGCCTTGGTGGAACCTCGAACACAGGAAATGGCGTGGCGACGACAATCGAGTCCCGGAATATGAAGGCAGGATATATACAGATATCAAGACACCCGATACCTCCAACCAGCACCGACGACGACGACGAGTTCTTGCAGCTTCCAGATATGATGACGGGGATGGCATCGCCGTTATCAACCCGGCCAAGCATACCATATCACCATGAACGGCTGGCCCGCGAACGCAATGACACGATCGTGGTATTTCTAGCGGCCGTGTTTGTGGCGGCGGTTGTGGTGATGGAAACCTGGGGGAGTCTCTTCCGCAGGTGGGTTTCCCCTATCTCGAGACGCAGCATGCTCTCGAGAGAGAGGCGAGGTGGTCAGGTACTGATTGGCATCCCATTCCCGTTTCTCAGGCTGCGAGATACCCGATCACAAAACACCACATGCCCTCGGCCCCTTATCGTTGGAGTGATCCAAGATGACCGACACGGTAAACAGGGTGAGAAGGAGAAATTGCGGATGTAGGTCTGGGGCGGTAGCTGTCGGGCAGTTAGTAACAGAGCATATCGATAATAAAACGAGCACTACAATTTACGACTTCCTTCCCCCAAACCGAGCTCGTCGGCAACAAGCTATCATGAGAACATGGATCCCTCTCTCGCCTCGAAAGCTGCCTTCCCTACTGAGCTTGCCCAACTATACCGCAAAAGTGGCAACAACACAATATGCAGCACACAGCCTGCAGGTAACGGCAAGACAGGGCATCGTGGTGTCTGGTTACATGGCCGCCATGAGAGCACAACTGGCATTGAAGGTCGACCATTGGATCTCTACGTTGACCGAAAACGGCGAATTGTGTGCTGGTGCACAAATGGAGCTCACGAGGTCATCCATCCACCCAAAGGGCCCCGAAACTGTGGGGTTATTGCAGGGGTCAACGGGCGCCAAGACCACGGGTTCGTGCCCCCGACTCAACTCACTGTTCCAACTTCCGTGTTGTTCAATGTTGACAACCGGAGAAGCATCATCACGGCCCGAGGAAAAGGCTCCGGATTTCAGGGTCTCCGGGGAGACCGATATGATATCACTCGTCGCGACCTTGCTCACAGCCTCGTCGGGTGGACCTCCGTGCTCACGAGGCTCCCTTTGCCACAAAGCTCGAGGAAGGAGCATGGAGCCGGCAGCTGCAGGCGCCTCACAACGCCTGCAACCTCGTCTTGGCCGAGGGGCGCGCAGCAGCGATGCACCAACAGCATGAAAGGCAGCTTCAGATCCAGGCCCACTCTGACTGGCGTTTCATGGGACGCGGCTTCCGTGCAGCTGCACTGCTGCAGCCCAATCACGACGCGCACCAACGGTCCAACCCCCTCCCTGGAATGCTCCCCGTCATGCCTGCCTCAGCCTTCTCTCTCCTCCCCGAACCCACATTTCGGGAGTCAGCTCTCGGCTTCTTGGTCTCGACTTGATTCTTGATTCTGTAACTTGCCGAGCTCAAAAGCATCTTGAATTCCCCGTTTTGAGGGTTCTAGATTTCGCAGAAAAACCCGTTGCCCTTTAGCTCCAATAACTCTCTTCCTCGGGTCGTTGCATCAAACCTAGCTCGACAAGCTTCACCCCGCACTTTCAGCCCTTTGCCAGGACAGTCAAACACTGCACCTAACCAAGGCCCGCCCTGCTCCCCACCTGCAAGGCGCAACGGTCGCGCCAGAATTGGTCGAAATGTCGCTGCAGGTTGACGATAGCGGGCGCCGCGGCCGGTCCCGCTCTCCCGGCCGCCGTGCCGACGAGGCCCGCGATCGCAGCCACACGCGCCCCTCTGTTGAAATTGTCGACGCCGTGCCGTACCCGAGTTCCACTGACGCCTTACGGGACCCCTCATCCTCTGCATACGAATATGAGCGTCTGAGCAAGTGGCCGTCCGCTTCCGCCGCCGACGATGCTGCCTACTACCGCGGAAAGCCCGCCGATGGCCGTGATGACCCCTACGCCGATGCTCGTCGCGAGGTTGAGTACCGCTATGAGAGCGACCGGGCTCGCGAGCGAGAGAGCGAGTCGGACCGCGAGAAGGAAAAGCAGCGCGCTAGTTTGTATCTCCCCTCCAAGTACTCCGCCAACATCAAGACGGTCGAGCCGGGCTCGCCGCGGCAGTCACGCGACTCGCTCCGCGACAAAGATCGGGATTCGGACAAGGAGCGCGAGCGCGCCGAGCGCCGCCGCCGCAAAAAGGAAAAGCTCGAGGAAGACCTGGCCTACGGCAAACTGCCCGGCCCTTCCAAGTATGCGGCCCCGGAGTCTCCGCCCTCGGCCACCTATGTCTACCCCGACTACCCCAAACCGGAGGAACCCCGGTACAGTGGGACACATCTCGATGTCCTCGGGCCGGGCGGGCGCCCAGGCGCTCGTTCCCCGAGCCCGGGCCCAGGTGCGCCGATCAAGTCGGCCATGAAGCGCGAGCGGTCTCCGCAGCCGCCCACAGGGCGCATGTCGATGCTGTCAGTCGCAACGCCGCACCACTCTGCCTCGCTCTCCGTTTCCTCGGCCCAGGCCTCCCCGCTACTGGAAGCATACCAGGGCACGTACCAGTCCATGTCACCCATGCCCTCACCACTGCTCCTCCCCACCAACGTCCAAATCCTCGATGCGCTCTCGCCCATCGGTTCCGAGGACGAACGGGGCGGCGACAAGAGGCGCTCTCGCCGGGCCCGCTTCCACGACCCGGTCGATAACGCCGCCCGGCTCGCCAAGGCCCTCAAGGGCGAGAGGCGCGCGCCGGAGACGGAGCCCCTCATCGAGATCCTCCCGGGGCTGACGCACGAGCAGGTGATGGAGCTGCGGGTCGAGTACAAGCGGCTCGTCAAGACCGGCACGGAGCGCAAGGGCGTCAACATTGCCAAGCACATTCGGGCGCGGCTCAAGGACGAGGACGCCAAGCTGATGAAGGCGTGCTACGCCACGGCGCTGGGCCAGTGGGAGTCGGAGGCGTACTGGGCCAACTTTTGGTACCACGGCGACAAGACGCGGCGCGAGCTGTTGATCGAGTCGCTCATGGGGCGTACCAACGACGAGATCCGGCGCATCAAGGAAGGGTTTAGCGACAAGAAGTACTCCAACAGCCTGACCAAGTGCATGAAGACGGAGCTGCGCGAGGACAAGTTCAAAAAGGCGGTGCTGCTGGTGCTCGACGAGACGCGCATGGACGAGACGGACGCCTACGGCCGCCCGGCGCGCATCGACTTTAACCTAGTCGACGACGACGTCCGCCAGCTACGCCATGCCGTGCTCAGCGAAAAGGGCGGCGAGAGCCTCATGATTAATATCGTCACGCAGCGCAGCGACGCCCACCTGCGCGAGGTGCTCCGCGAGTACAAGAACGCGTACAAGAACGCCAACTTTGCCAAGGACGCGCTCAAGAAGAGCGGCAACCTGGTGGTATGTCCATCCCTCTCTTTCTCTCCCCTTCGTAATCCAATACTAACATGCTGAACAGGGTGAGGTCCTCGCTCACATCCTCAACGGCGTCATCAACAAGCCGGTCCGCGACGCCATGCTGCTGCACCACGCGCTGACGGCCTCGCGCCGCGACGAGCTGCGCCGCGAGCTGCTCATCTCGAGGCTCGTCCGCTACCACTGGGACGCCCAGCATATGGCCCTCGTCCGCCGCGCCTTCCGCGAGCAGTACGGCAAGGACCTGCAGGATGCCGTCAAGGAGGCTACCAGCGGTGAGTGGGGCGAGTTTTGCGCCGCGCTGTGTATTGTGCGGATGCCGGATGATGTGAGGAAGATCGCGAGGGTGGATATTCATCGGTGAGCGGGGTTCTTCTTCTTTCTTTGGGTTGTATCTTCTTGGGTGGGTGATGATATATGGGGGTTGGATCGTGGATCAGATACCTAGGTTTGGTTTGGGAGATTAAGAATGCTATTGGGGGCCAACCTGGCTAGGTTGGGTTATCTTTCTGGTTCTTTTGATGGGGTTGGCCATAACGGTCGTGTGGAGCTTTTCTGTAACTATGTTTGGATGACATGGCGCGAGAGATTATGGCCTTCTAGTTTGTGTTTTTATACAATTCGCCAGAGTTGAATACCAAGTAGGACGAAGTTGGGAGTTATCTCCAGGCCCATGACATCATCGCTTGGCTCGGCCGTCATTAAGTTATGACATGGGATGAGATGGGACAGGATGCAGGAGCATGAATTATTTTGTAAATCACAAGCGAAGATTCCAACTTTCAAGCCGACGAGTTTCGTCTGACGGGTGATGATGGGGGAGGCCCTTCTATCCTCACCCCAAACCCCTCTATCAAACACCGTAACCACCGTTGCGGAAACGGGATCGTAACCAAGAAACCCGATATGACCTGACCTCAAACTCGGCACTTCCTTCCACATCCATCTGATCTGATGTCACGAATCCAATCCAATCCAACCCACCCACCACCCCATTTCCGCAACCGACCGGCAGAAGGTGGATGGAACGATGACGGGGAGATCCCGTTGCTTCCATGCATGCATCATATCATACTCCGGCAGTTAGTTATCGATATCGGAACTTCCGAGGCCGTTCGGGGCTTGCAAAGTCCCGTGACATCCATGGCATGGGCCCCGCCGTCGATCCTGCAGGTATGCATGTGAACGGGTGGAAATCGGCGAGCCTGAACCGTCCGCCTCACCACCCCGCCTCACACTCACAATCCATTTCACAGTTATTAGGTTGGGGTAACTATAGACCCGTATTCCCGACGTGACTGGATGATCGGTGGAAACTGGGTATCGGTGAGCCCGAACTAGCGGGTTGGGTAGCTGGATATCCGTATTCCCGACGTAAATGGATGAACAGTGGAAACTGAGTATCGGTGAGCCTGAACTAGCGGGTTGGCAAACTATATATCCGTATTCCCGACGACGGATATTGTTTACTGTGTAGCAACAAATCTGTTCCCGACAGGTTGAGTTACTATATATCCGTATTCCCGAGGATGGATGTTGTTCAGTAATCATCACAAACCGGCAGGGGTTGGAATATTTCACCCTCAATGTGAAGACATTCTTACGTCGTCGCGCCTCGTCTTTGTCGACTCAGGGAGGGGCAGACAGGTTTAGCTGTGATTGGCGAGGTTGCGAGCTAGAGAGCCTCGTTCGAGATTGTGTGATTGACATGTGGAGGGTAACTCCAGCAAACTATCCTGGATTTACACGAGGGCGGGGTGTGTGATCGTCAATGGGTGGCGGTGTGTCTCACATCTCCAGATTACCAGTACATTCATTGACCTGAGAAAAGCGTCGAGAATCGGGAATGAGAGACAGGTCAGTCTGGAGATAACTAACCCCGGCGGCGGGTTAGGTTTCATGGCCGTCGCTTGCGGCCAGTCGGCGCGGAAATGGGCCCGGCGCTTTGTTGTTATTCCCGGCGTGGGGTTGGGAGGGAAGGGAAGGAGGGCTGATGCGGCGGAGAGTTCCGACTTTGAGCAGAAGTCACTCGAAGTATCGCCGAGTACTCTTGGTATCACCCAAGGAACCACCGATCCGCCGGTTTCGAGCGTTGATTCCAGACCAAGGGCTCGGCGGCGGCTGGGCAGCTCCCAAACTGGCAATCGGGGGTCGCCAAGTACCGTCGGGTCGTCATCGTCTGGGGCAGTGGCATTGGCGTTGTAACTGACCTGTAATGTGTAACGTATTCGTATTGTCAAACGAAACCCGACGGATTCGATTTCCTCTTCGACATGCTCGCATTCGGTCGCTTTCGTTCATCGGGGACGGGGTCTTGATGTGCGTCTTGGCGATGGCTCGGCGCGCCGTGGCATGAACAGGGCCCTTTTGTCTTGGCCCGCCGCCCGACACGGACCGAACCCCTCACTCGGAGCCGGCTCCGTGCTGTCTTGCGCCCGAGTTTCCAGACCCACCGGACAAAAAATCACAATTTTCCTCCCTCTTTTGGACTTTCTGGGCTGGGCTGTGGAGCTGGGAACGGGGTACGCCTTCCTTAGGAACCTTGGCGGCCGTTTTTTTTTTTTTCTCTTCTGGTTGCAAACGGCAGTCATCACCTTGTTCCCTTCAACCCATGGGCGGACACCGCACACAGTCATAATTTTACCAATTGGTTCGGCGTTAGCAACGGTTCTTGATCAGCACATCGGCGATGACTGGTTGGATTTTACCCCCCCCCCTGCTTATGTTTTTGTTTCCCGACTCCCTCAAAACGGGGTCGCGGGGTGATTCATTATTCATCATCCAGTTGTGTATCACCGACCCGACACGGAGTTAACACGGCGGATTTAGTCCGGAATCCGTCGGTCGAGGGCTGTGCTCCAGGGGTTAGCCGAGCTCATTTGTGAGGTTTCGGGTCGTCCCTTTTCTGCTCCATTTCGTCGCTTTTTTACGGCTCCGAAAGTCTCTGGGCAGACACTTGATGATCGTCTTGGTCCTCGGTCAATCCAACAGCTCGTTTCTGTCGCGTGGCATTGCCGTCATGATCAGCCAAGGGCGGGCCAAGAAAAAGCCAAGTGGCCAAGCGGCTTGGCTTGGATCGTCCTTTTGGTGGCAGGGGGCATTGATTGGCTTGGTGTGACCAGCAAGGTCGAGCACTTTTGTGCGACGTTGGACCGCCAAGAATGAGGGCAAGGGCGGGACGTCGTGCGACACGGGGGGAATGATGAACCGAATCTTTTTGTTCGACGAGTACGGGTACGGATACTGTGTCGGCATTTTCATCAGACGCTGCGCGGACGGGATTCCGTCCTTCTGCAGCGGCTGGGGTCCTTGTGCAGCAGCCACTGGGCGAGAATGGACGGTGGATGAAGCACTTTGACGATTTCAGGTCAGTGTGGGGCAGGGCGGGCTGCAGACAGACCCGCCGGGGTCCGCGGGACGCCCTTTTGTCCAGAATGCGGGAAAGGCGCGGAGCTCGGAGCGTCCACGACTCCGACTGAGGTTTCGGGCACGTCTGATGAAACCAAAATGCCCACGCCGGTCCTCGCCTTCGGTTGGTCCAGGCTCCTTCAGCTTTGATCCCGCTGACATCTGCAGTCTCGCGTCCCGCGTATTGCGTATTGGATCGCGCGTGTCGAAATTGCAACCTGTGGCTTTGCAGCATGACGACGACTTGTTGGCAGCGTTGATATTGCACCCCCAAACGGGCAAAGCCAAGTGAGGAGCAATGCAACCTGCTTCCCGAGAGCATGCAACCTTCTTTTGTTCTTAGTGTTTGCGACTTCAAGATAACCCGACGATTGCCATTAAGCAATGAGCAATGATTACAAAGCCCGCAACAAGGGCAATCCATACTGTATTCCACTCTCCGTTAGCACGAATAATTCGACTTGTAATCTGAGCTTTGTAAAACGGCGGAAACCAGCCAACCAAGGCCCCTGCAAGCACTGACACTCGAACCCAAGCCCAAGGCCTCGGGCACTTTTCGGCACGTTACTTTTCACTTCCTAAAATGACCCCGGCCCTCGTTGCTCACTGCAGCGGGGCAGTGCAGGACCAAGCCAGGAGATCATGAATTGATGTGAAGCAAACCCAAGCGCCCAGAGACCAAGTCGACGTGTGACCACTGTTGTGACATTGTGTTGCAGCATCCCCTGCTGAGCCGCTCGGTTGCGCGTTCGACGCGAGGATTGTGTAAATGAATGAATGGATGGATGAAGAGATGGATGGCCCTGAATAATGGGTGAGTAACGGCGGTTTCAAGCAAACAAACACAAGAAGCTTCCATTGAGAGAGGACACGGCTTGAAGGGTAAAGAGAATGGTTCTCAATCGTCTGGTATTATCCGTACCTGGAGCAATCTGCCAACCCGCACAGTCGCCGCCGAGGCTTGGTGAAGCTGGGCGATGCCCTCGCAGTTGGTTCCGCTCGTGTCGCCAATATGGATGCCCTGTAATCGTACAGAATCCCCGGCCCTCTCTCCCTGAGGGGCCAGAGCACACCTTCGCCCCGACCAGATGATGAATCCCAATCTACTCTATACAACCAACCAACCGGCCGCCCTGTGCCACCGTACCCCCCATCCCAAAACTCCGTGCCAAAATCAGACCATCCCATCCGTCCCACCCAACCAGCCTTTGAACTCCCAATCCGATCCCATCCAACCAAACCAACCAATAGTAGCCATCCCAGAGTAGAGTCTCAATCTCCTTATCTTTTTCCTTCATCCAACCCCCAAAGGTAGGAACCCCCAAGGTAGGTCATGGAGCCCAAGTAGGAGTAATCACATCCTCAACCCATCCTCATAAACCCCCACCCCCGCATAAATCATCGGGTCCCCCATGCCCATCATGACCTCGCTCGTCGTCGTCGTCGGACACCCCGACGCCGACAGCACGTGTGGCTTGATGGTCGCTCCCCCAAAGTCTTGCTCCATCAGGATCCGTGGGCCGAGTAAGTGGTCCATGTTGAGCTCGAGGTAAGCGGCGCGCGTCATGCCGTGGCCGTGGCCGCCGTGCGAGGGGAGGAAGGTCTGCTGCTGTTGTTGTTGAGCTTGTTGTTGGGAACATGTTGTTGTTGTTGTGGTGGTACTAGGAGGGGTGGTGGTGGTGGTGCCGGGGAAGAAGGCGGCGTGTTGATGTTGGTGGTAACCTTGGTAGCTGTCGGATTGCGGCGGGAGGTCAAAGTCGCCCGTGTAGCTGAGGCTCGAGGGCGACATGGTGACGGCGCTGGTGGAGCCGTTGCAGAAGGCTGCGCGGCGGTAGTCGTGGTCGATGTCGAAGTCGAGGTCGAGGTCCGAGTGGTCGAGGTCGGAGGCCGGCGACGAGCTGGCGCGTGCGTAGATGCTGCTGGTTGATTCGGCTTCCTGCTTGATGGCGGTATGCGCAGGGGGGGATGTTATTGTTGTTGTGGTGGTGGTGGCGGCGGCTTCCTTTTGTTGTTGTTCGTTGAGTTGCCGTTCGAGTTCTGCGAGGCCGGCCTGGTCTTCGGGGAATATCGAGTGCACCGGGAGATCGATGTCACTGTTGGGCCGGATGCAGCCCAGTTTGGAGGCGATGTTGTGGATGACGGGCTGGCCGCGGTCGTTGAGTTCCGGTTCCCCGAGGTCCCAGGTCTGTTGTTGCCGCACCATGGAATAGAGCTTATGCACTGTTGCGATTAGGGCGAATTGTGTGTTCTCGAGCACCTCGGCGTAACCCCGTGGTAATTGCTTGTACTCGGTCTTTTTCCGAGTCCCAGCCGTGCACACTAGCCCGTCGTCTTTACACCTCTTGCAAGGGAACTCGCCGTCGCACTAGTCTGGGTTAGTTATCAAGAGGGTTGCGGGTGTGATAAGGGCTCGATATATCCAACCTTTGTCTTCTTCATCCTACACCTCTCACATGCCTTCCATACTCTCTTGTGCCTCCCATCGCTGTGCTGTGAGTGGCTATCAACCGGAGAGGGAGGGTGTCCGTGTGTGCCGGTCCTCTTCAATGTCCGGTGTACCGTCTTGACCGGCTTGGAGCTGTGATGGGACCTCTTCTGCCCTTGAGTCTTTACGGCTTCCTCGTTTGGTGGTGTGGGTAAACCGTCCATCGTGATGTGGCCAGGACGGCGAGATAAGAATACTTTGGGAACTTGTGTGCTTGTAGACGAGATCGAGTAGTGTTTTGCTTCCGAGTCTGAGACGTTGGCTCAAGCTTTGTTCCGGGTTGGGAGAAGGGGGAAGGAGGTTTCAAGTCGGGTGTAAGTGCGAACTTAGTTTAGGGGAGGAGGGGCCAGGCACATGTATGTATAAGTCGGGTGCGTCTGCAGACAGGGCAGCGTCATTCCTTCTCATCAACAAAAGCGAGTGCATAAGCAAGCACCCAGGAGGGGCTTTGGGCGATTAATAATACCAAGACTGGAGCGATGCTGGAACAGGGCTGGGGGGAGGATGCGCGGCCCAGCCTGTCGAGATGGGACGGGGTGGAGGGGTCGAGCATGGCACGCATCCCTGCATTCCGCCTTTTATTCGGCAGTGCACAATACATGTTCGATACGGAGTCCGTCATGGAATCCATTGCCCGGGGTTGGGGTCGACACGCCGTTGTGCGTGGGTGGGAGGTTTGGTTGCAACGGTCGGCCTGTTCGTTATGTCCGAGAGCGCGCGCCCATACGCGATACTCCCCTGAAAGTACAAAACCAGTGGGGTCAAGTTCCCGCTTGTACAGGCTCCTGACAGGGGGGCGACTTGACGTCCTGATGATCGCGGAATCAACTTCCCAGGGACATTTCTCGCTTCGAATCGACAGCAGGAGGCCACGAGCCCACATTGGCCGATCCTAGTTCGGCCTAGAGCTGTGATCCGCGCGCTGTCCCGATCGTCAGAATGCTGGAACCGGGAAGCGAGCAAAGCGAGGCGAGAGAACATCTTATGTTTCGTATCAAGGCAGGTCAGGTCGAGATTGTTGCTTCTTTCCCGCTCTTTGTTGCCCTTCCTGACCATGGCTCGACTCGATGAGAGCTCACTGCCGCACCAAGACTATCAGGACACCGAGTAAAGGAACATGGGAGCGAACAGGGGTTCTCGATCGTGGCAGACGCCAAGTGTGGGACCGAAAAGAAACTCAAAGGGCGGGGTGGGGCCGCGGTACGAGTGGGATACTTGGTGGTACAAAGATCGGCCTCTTGGTGGTGCCAAATGCCGACCGGCGGCCTGGAATATTGCTTCCCCATACCGAAAACAATGATTGTCCAAACATCGGCGAGTTAACCTTAGGCATCGAGGAGCTTCTTTGAGTCATCTCACCCTTGATCCTATTGCGAGGGATCCCGACTCGTTATTGTGACCGATCTGAGAGTGTCGAGAGTTGATGCTGGCAGCGTTTTCTATCCCAGGTTGTGTAAATACGAAATACGGATATTATTACCTCACAGCTGTTCAAGGAAACAAGCCTTGGCCCCTAATCGGGCTTCTGCGTGCTGGCCGATGCCGAAATCCGGGCGAGAAGGGACAAGAGCAGTTGCAAGTGACGACAGAGATCGAGAACTCACCACATGCTCAGACGGATGCTCCACCGCGGTTATGGATCGCTCTCAGTCGCAGAGTTGCAGTCGAAATGCAGGAGCCTTGCGCGGGATGTGAGCCCGGCGCAGGGTTTTGAGCACGCTATGAATCATCGGGACGGCAACGATGCCGCGAACCCTACCCAAGGCCACATGTTCACCTTGCTCGGAGGTTAGCTCGGACACTAGATTCTGTGCAAGTGTTCGGAATACTGCGCAAAGTTCAAACTTGTATGTAACGAATATCACCACGGCCCTGGCGGTTTGTGCATTTCCGTTCGGGGTTATGTCGGTTTCATAAATATACCGCAGTTCCTGCTCAGAAGACCAACCTCGCCGTCAATTCACCCCAATTGCAACTCGAGGACAACAAGACGGTTTGGGTTCGACATACCGGGAACAGAGGGCATCAGACCACCAACCCAATCCAAGGCGGAGCTTGTCGAGGGCTCGAAGTTGATGCGCCCCACACCGAAGCTGTCAACTCGGAGTTGGTACGGAATCCTGGGGCCGTTGGAACCCCTGAGCTGTCCGGAATACCGACCGCAACTATGATCCCTTGGTCCTCGGCCTCTGTTGCATCTCCGAGGCTGGCAGTCTTTACACAATGCCTAGGCATTCGACGAAGCTCGGTACCATCACCAACAGCATTGAATTTGGCGCCTTCGTCCGGAGTACTCAAGCATAAGCAGATCCTGAGAATCTTGAGCCGGCCTGACTCGCCGGCCGAGGTTATGTATATGAAGCCTCGCTCGTTCGTCCCTTGGCAGACGTAGTATATAACAAGGTGTCTCGATGAAAAGGTTCAAGCTGCAGGGACTTGAAGGCTTGGCATGTAGTTTCCGCTTCTGGAAGATTTCTTCGGGACCTTGTCGTGGGGCAAGGTGACGGGAGCCAGGATCTGGTCGCGCGCGCGACTTGGTGCTGGCTGGGGTTTGCCCGGTATTTTCCGCCCACAGTCACGCGAGACTTTCAAGATGGCTTCTCCATGGAGTTCGGCACTTGGGTCTTGGTTTGCGATGCGATGCTCCGTCCCGAACGGGCACACACCAGCTGCTCGGATTCCCAAATCGGGATGCGGTGCATCGGGGATGCTCCGGGCGGAATCCGGTGTGTTCTCGACTCTAAAAGCCACCGAGATGTCTTTACTGTGTATGTTGGGAAGCCAGGATGGCCGTCGTAAAACGCAGAGTTCCATCAAAGCGTCGGAAATGCGGATATAAAATTTTACTCACGTTTGACTTTTTGCTCGACTTTTATGAATGCCGAATCGCGAGGCTTGGGCGCAAAAAAATGGTGGGTCTTTTCCAGATCGACCTAGACAGGCGGACCTGTCTCCATGGCATCCATGAAATCTCGGGGACTGTGACGGGGACGGGCACCAGGAAGGTGGGGTTGGCACTCCTCGTCCCGCGAGCTTTTAGTTGAGGTGGCGAACAGCGAATGAAACGAAACCGTAGCTGTTGAGAACCCGACTCATATCGGCGCGAGTTTCGGCTGCAAAGTCGAGACGCGGGAATAGCTTCAGATCAGAGGTTGACCTTTGGATGATGGAAGGAGAAGGAAGAAGCTGGCTCGCTGCGCTTGCATTGCCAAGTTCAATTGCTCAACGAAGAATATGACGTCATTGGTCGGGCAATTGAACCATGACCCTAACCCCAACAAGTCTCTTCGTCGATCTTGGCTCTTGCATCGTGGAATCTTGGCATCGCACAGCATTCTTTCCTCCTCACGTCCATTGTCCAGATACTTCGTCCATCATACCTACCTTACCTGAATACTCTGTCCCCAAACATCGAGCCCTGAAGCAAATCTCATTCCTCGAAAATACATCACCACAGCGGTTCATGACGGCCAATAGTGGTATGCGTATTCGATTCGTAACGTTAATCGTTTGAGAAGACCTGGTGGTAACTAACAAGACGCAACACTTCAAATTCTAAGACCTCAACCAATTAACTACTTGAATTCTGCCTTACATGGCGGGTATTCAAGCGCGGCTGCACGGGTGTTGGGTCTCCGACGGGCCGTGCCACTCCAAATCTGCCTTTCGAGGCTCCCTCAACCACCAGGGAGGCTTGGCGCGCGCTTCAGCCTAGGGAAGCAAGCAAACAGGCGCGGCACTGCCCGCTGTCGATGCCTGCTGTCGAATGGGCTTGACAATATATACCTAGAAGTTCAAGTGAATTTCCCATGCATATTCAATTCTGTTCCCGTCATTGGCACATTGCCGCCCCATCATGTCGCTGCCACTCGATGAGCTTGCTGTTCAGCTTCCCCCGTCACCACCACCTTCGGGCCGGAAAAGACGCCGTGATGGCGAGATATCATCTCCACAATATCCTCTCTTGCCGCCCTCGACAAATCTGACCCCTGAAAAGAAAACACGGCGACGAGCATCCGCAGGCCCCACGACATCCCCCGCCTCTGACCTCCCACAGCACCACCACCCCACCCCACCAATCACCCCCCCAACCACCACCCTCCGCCGCCGCTCAGTCCTTCCCTCGCCTCCCTCCGACGCTCCCAGCCCGACAAGCCCAACAACCCCCTCCCCCCTCCCAACCCCAACCTCCCCCCTCGACATCGACGCCACCATCACCCGCCTCCTCCGCCAACCCATCCACCTCCCCCCCAAAACCACCCACACCACCGGCTTCGTCTACGTCCTCCCCGTCCTCCACACCACCACCGGCAAACCCCTCGTCAAAATCGGCCACACCACCCAGCCCACCGTCGACGCCCGCAAGGCCTCCATCTGCCGCGCCGCCGTCCAGTTCTCCCCTCCGAATGAGATACATGTGGATCTGGAGATTAAGGCGTATTACAGGCTTGTCGAGCGGCTGGCGCACGCGGAGCTGGGGGAGGTGAGGTATGTGTTTGACTGTCCGTGTGGGAAGACGCATCGGGAGTATTTCGAGGTTGGGGAGGCGGCGGCGAGGGAGGTGATTAGGGGGTGGATTGGGTTTTGTGAGAGGGAGCCGTGGGAGGTATCAGGGGGTGGTGAGGGTGGCGGTGGTGGGGGGAGGGGGAAGGGGAGGTTGAAGCCGTTTTGGAGGGAGAGGTTGAGGGTGTGGCGTGTTGCGGGTGTGGGTGCGAGTGGGAGTGGGAATGATAGTGAGGGGGGTTATGGGCTTGAGGAGAGACGGAGAAAGTGGGAGGAGTTTGCGAATGTGCGGGAGACGGTTGTCGGGCAGTGGGAGAAGGCGTGGTCGTTTCGGTGGGTGGCGCTGAGTGTCGTGCTGGCGCTGTGGTTGTGGGAACCGTGGGTGTTGGTTGGCGTGCTGTTTGCGACAATCATGGAGATTGTGTGCCGGCGCATTGCGGGTGAGGGTATGTCGTGCTCTTGCGCGCCCCAGCTGTGGGAGGTGTTTGCCAGGCCGTGGGTGAGGATATCGCCGTTCCAGTGGGCAGGGTGCAGTGTCGTCCTGGCGCTGTGGCTGTGGAGTCCGTGGTTGTTAGCTGGCGTGTTTTCTTTGACTATTCTGGAAATTGCGTGGCCAGAACTCCAGGTGGGCGGATGTGCGACGTGGGAGACGTTGGCTATGCAGTGGGCTGGCTTGTTGGCGATAGCAGTTGATAAAGGGGGTTGGGGAAGGATGGGTGAGCTACGCCTTGCAAGTGCGAGGAGAGTTTGCGGTAGTGATGACGATGCTGACGATGACTCCGATGAGACGAAAGATGAAGATGGGTCCAACGACAGCGAGAGTAATGGCCTGGAATTGCCCGGCCTCCCGGGCGCTTTTGGAGGAATTCCAGGCGGGTGGCTGTCAACTGACAGTGAAGACGTAGATGGCGATGGCTGGGACAGTGATCTTGACCAGCAGTATTTTGACCAAAACTTCAAGTCAAAGGGCTTGAGAGCTCCATAACGGTAGCAGTATCGAGCGTGGAGTTGGTGGTTGGGAAGGTGGATGATACCCTCGTCCTAGTTCGGCGCTTTACTTTAGTCGTTGTATAGATCAATATAGATATGACGGAGAGATATAGAATTGCGAGGGGCGTTGCTGTACACTGGCGGACTGCATCATCAAGCCTCCTTGGAAAGACTCCTGGCAAACCAAACTAACCACCCCAGTGGCGCTTCCGTCGACCATTGGCGAGTGCACTCCCAAAACAAAACAACACAAACAGCCATGAGGCCTCCTCCACCTACGACTTAACCACACCACGTGGCTGTTTGACTCGTAAATTCTGTTCGAGACGAGCAGACGAGCAAATATATCAGCGCATCACAGGCAGGAAAAAGTGTGGTTTGCATAAATGTAAAGGAGAGAGAGAGAGAGCCAAAGGATACATGTATTGCCAGGACACGGTCAACACAGCTTTTACATCACCGCTTCGATGATCACCTACTTCGCCACCTCGGCATACAACTAAGTACCTTCTTAAGACATATCAGGTAGGTGAACAGCGAACAGCGACAAGCAACAAACTGCTTGAACCAGCGAAATCACCAACGTCCTCACTCACACCAGTTAAGCATACATAGTCACAACCAAAAAGCAAAAGTTGAAGCCAAAACGCCGTTCGGCCACTAGATTGGGGGGTATTAACAATTATGTACAGTCTGCCCGCCAGCTGTATGTAAGGTGTATGCTGCTGTCATGTACTATTACACAGGCCCGAGACAGAATCTCCTCCTCCTCCAAGCTTGTCTATACATAGCCACAGTTCCCATTCTTTCGGAGATATGAAATGGAATTGACACTTTAAAGGAAACAAGAACCCGAGATGTGGGGGATGAGAGCCGCTAATGAGTGAGACCACCAGGCGGACATGCAATGCAATGCTGTTTGTGGACCGTAAGGAGGCGTGAGAATGAAAAGACTGGTGATGTAGGAGTGTGTCAAGGAAACGAGAGACCGGGCGGTCCGGGTGTGGTGTTGTGGAGTGCACCCGTTGTATTTACAGGGCAAGGGCGACACCGAGAGCCACCACGGCAGCCATACCAAAGCTGGCGCCAACACGGTCGCCGGCGCCGATGACGATGGGGCTGGTGGAGGTGGGGCGGAGCGAGCCGGTGCCGGTGGGCACGCTGATGGTGCTGTCGGTGGGAGTGACGACGGCATCACCGCCATCGCTGCCGTCACCGCCGCCAGGGGCGTCAGTGGCAACGGGAGGCTGGGTGATGGGAACGACGCCGACGCCGCCAGAGGGGCCGGTGGTGAAGTCGACCTGGGGCACCGTCAGGCTGGTGCTGACGACAACGGTGGTGCTCGAGCTCGGGATCTCCTGGCCGGCGTCGTCGGTGCAGGGCACAACGGTAGTGGCGTCGACGACAATGGTGGTGTAGACGGGAGCGACAGTGGGCGCGGCAGTGACGGTGATGTAGGTTGTCACGGTGGCATCGGTGGCAATGCCGGGGTTCTGGCCAATCCACTTGCCGCAAATGCCCTGGAAGTAGGCAACAGCCTCAGCGACGATCTCGTCAGTCTCGCCGTGGGCATAGAAGCAGTCAAAGACGTTCTTGACAAAGGTGGCATCCGGGCAGTAGCAAGCGGCATCCGTGTTGTCGCTGCAGCCAACGTTGAACATGAAGGTGTTCAGGCAGGACGGGACAACGCCGGGGCAGGGGAGAGTCTCGATAGGCTGAACCGAGCTGACGCCGCTGCTCTCGCCGGGCACAGTCGTGGAAGCTGTCTCACCAGGGGCCTCGGTGGTACCAGCAGGAGGCTCGGTGGTGCCAGCAGGGGGCTCAGTGTTCTCAGCAGGGGTGGTCGCAGCAGGGGGCTCGGTGTTCTCAGCGGGGGGCTCCGAGGTAGCAGCAGGGGGCTCGGTGTTCTCAGCAGGGGGCTCCGAGGTAGCAGCAGGAGGAACAGTGTTGCTCTCGATGGTGGTCATGGTCTCGGTGACGGGGCAGATGGTAGTCGAGACAGCGATGGTGACCACTGTGGTGACGACCGAGTTTGCCGGGCAGTTGGGGACGGTAGGCTCGCACTGCGTGATGGTCTGGGTGCTCGTAGTGAAGATGGTCGACGTGCTATCGAAGCTGGTGGTGATGGTTTTGGTGACCTCAGTGACGGGGGGAACCTCGGTGGTGGGGACCTCAGTGGTGGGGACCTCAGTGGCGGGGGGAACCTCGGTGGTGGGAGGGACCTCGCTGGTGCTGTCTCCCGGGGAGACCTCACTGGTGCTGGTTTCGGGGGTCTCCGAAGTGCTGCTGTTTCCAAAGACAGGAGGAGCAGAAGTGGTGATTTCCGGGACCGGAGGAGCGGTGCTGGTGGCCTCGGCGGGGGTGCTGACCTCGGCAGTGGTGCTGGACGAGTCTACCACGTCGGTGCTAGTGGTCTCAACAGCAGTGGTAGACTCGGCAGGCATGGTGGTCTTGGTAGTCTTGGGGGGCTTGGTAGTCTTGGGAGGCTTGGTGCTGGAAGCAGTGCTGCAGTCGAACGAGATGGTGGGGACCTTGATGCTGCAAGTCGGCTTGGGCTTGTTGGGCTGGGAAGGGTAGACGATGGTGACGTTCTTGGCGCCGCCGCACTGCGTGTTGATGACAGTGGTGCCAGTCTTCTTGCAGGGGCTCCGGTGCTTGCACTTCTTGCCATCGGGCATGTCGTAGTGGAACTCGAGATCGCAGTCGAACTCGGGCTGGACGTGGATGGACCCGAGCGAGAACCTGTCGATGGCAGGACCGCAGCCGAACGAGGGCGACTTCTGCTTGTCGGACGAGCACGTGCCGCCAATGACCTTCTTGCCGGTGCGAGGAGCAAACCGGCCTCTCCTTCCACCCTCATCCTCGCACTTCCAGCCGCTGAAGCTGAAGTCGTTGTACTGGAAGAAATCGCCGAAATCCAAATCACTCCAGTCAAAGCCGGGCGTCTGCTTCTCGGTACACTTGTTGTCGGTGTTTCCTGGGCATGTGAAGGGAGGAGCCTTGTTGAACTATAGGATCATGTCAGTCATCCACTTCCAACTTGGCTTGATAGACGGGAGGCTTACTGTTGCCGTCACGCCGGCGGCGAGGGCGATAAAGGGAACGAAACTTTTCATGTTGTGGTCCTGATGGTGGGATTGATGTGGGAAAGACTAGAAGTAGGTGGGTATCTGGGCGGACTGGCGCCTTCAAGTAGAGTGATCAACACAAGAGTAGCTTTGCCAACGAGAGTGCAAACAAGAAGAACAATGAAGCGCCGTGAAAGAAATTCCGAGGCAAAGAAGCGAATGGCTTTGCCCCTGTTGGTCAGAGAGACGGGGTGAGAAGGAAAAGTCTTGTACAGAGCCAAGTATGAAAGGATGAAACAGAGAGAGGACCGGTAGTTGTTGATATAGACAGCAGCAACTGACAAGACAGGCATGGCATGGTACTCTGGACACAACCCTCCCCCTGCCGCTCGACAGGGTGAGGGTGGGTTGAGTGATCGGACAAAGAATGGGACCTCGGCCAGGGGCCGGGCGTATCCAGGGAGTGTGTCCGAAGGAACAGGCAGCCAATGATGGAGCTCCATCGTCGACAATGATGCCTTTCAGGGCAAGGCTCGCCTCTGACGGGGTAGCATGTCTCAGAAGGGAGTGGCTGTCAAGGCCCTGTTTTGGTGGATAATTTCGCCCTCGCGGTAAAGTATTCGCCTGTCAAGGGGTCAAGTTGAGCGGTTCAACTCAAGACGGAGATGATGTCGACGCTCCACCCACAGCTCAGTCGGCGTGGTGTTCGGCGGTTGGTGGCGCGCGGCTCCAACCAGCGGCAGTGACGGGCGTGTGTGGTTGGCTGACAAGGGGTCGACGGGGCCGACAGGGGTTTGCTCGAGATCTGGCCAAGGGGTCGCCTGAAGCCAGGCGGGAGGCCCACCCAACACGACGGCCAATCAGTTCCGCACTCGACATCAAAGTCGAAAAGAAAAGTCTTAACCCCGTTGGTGAAGTCGTGGTGCATGTTTGAAACGAGTGGCCGCTTGCACAGCCACATGGGCCGCGCTACTGCAGGAACGGTCTTTGCCAGTGCGTAGCGTCCCGAGCGTAACGCAGCCCGGAGCTTGACCTGCGGAGAACCCGGCCGAGAGTTGAAGCGTGCCTGTCCTGGTTTGAAGCTCTGCCAAGAGCGGCTTCAGTGCATCCATGCGAGGGATCCCCGCAGTCCGGGAGTGCGCTTGCAGGGAAGAGCTTTGGTAAGGGACCATCAACCGCGGGCCGAACTTCTTGATCGAGAACAAGATGCTTTCCGGGAGAATAACACCTGCGCATTGACCGTGGGCATGGGACCACGGGCAGGGGAGACATCTGCCCATGTCATCGGACTCAAGCCTGCTTCTGGATAGAAGGGCAGCTTAGGGCAGGGCCCATCGTCAGTTCGTTCGTTGGTTGCCGCCCAAACGCATTGAAAAGAGAAATGTCAGCTGAAAAAAACTTCCGATGGGAAGTGCCGCTCGCTTGTGTCCGTCCAGTGAGTGGGTGCCCGTTGCATCGAGCGCCGTGTTTCACAGTGTCTGAGTCTTTCGTTTTTTTTTTGTTGGACTGCCAGTGGGCAGCAGAGGTTTCATGTTTCAGGTCCGTCGTCAAAACCCCGAAAGGGCCAGACAGCCTTGGCGTTGCAGGCGGCCAATCAGATTCACACTGTTCTGGAAGGCACGTCTTGCAATCGGTGACTGAAACTGGCGCCTGGCAACTGATAACTGAGTCGACGATCTAATTCAGGTGCAGAGTGCATATGAAATCTCTGATCTGGCACTCCTGAGCGCCACCCCAGTCAACTCAATCTGCAACAGCGGAAAGGTGCCGTTGCAGCTGAGGCAGTCAATACTGGTTCCATTAGATACACTACCACGGTAACTTGCACACGGACACACCTCGGCCTCTCGTGACCAGCCTAAAGACGACCGGCACCCTTGCAATTGCAGTCACCTGCTTCAACCGCAGTTGTATAATCCGGGAATATTAAAGACACTACGACCGATTATAGCAGTCGTCCGTTGTCAAATGTCGAAAGAACCATGTGTGGATCTCGTCCGATGTGGGTCAAGGCTCGGCAGGAGACGAGAGGGCCCACATGGTGCCATTTTTAGCGAGTTTCGAAGCGCTGAACAGTGGAATCCAGAACACGATCTCGATCCGACTTTGCCGCTTCGATCGGACTGATCAGCTTTCCATGTTCGATGCCCGCATGCAACCGCCGCCGCCGCCGCCGCCGCTGCCTGCGACCGCCAACTGTCAGCCGCGCTCTTCAAAAAAAGATATATCTGCATGTCTCATCACCTCAACAACTGAAAGTCTCAGATCCGACCGCTTTCATTATCCTCCTTTCCAACCGAGAACACGCGACCTTCCAGCGCCATGCGACGCTCTAGCGCGTTGATAGTTCGCGATTCGGGGAAGAACCGAGCGCCGGAGAATAACCCCACAAAACCCCTGTTTGGGAGCAGTGGAAGCCAGGAACGGGCAAGCTCAGGGGGTTGCAACACTTCCTAATTGAGACAAGTGGTGCAACCTTGGACCGTGAACCGACTCTTTTCTCTTCGCTTCTCCTTGCGCCCCCGTTTCGAGTTGTTACTTCGTCCGATTCATCGCCCTCGTATTGCAAAACTGGAACTGCTCGCTTGCGCTCTGACCTCACCTTGACAAACAGATACCACCATTTCCAGATGCACTGCCACACGTGTGGATAGCTTCATCGCAACCGAAGGTGACCGTCCCACCGTATTCAGCTGACCGAGAGAAAGCACGGGCCGGGTGGTTCGGCAGTTGATGGCTCTCAGAGAGGATCCATGGATGGGCCGACCTTTCCGTCGCCCCAGACCACACGGTGTTTTTGTGCAATGTTTCCCGAATTACCGAGACCGAGGCCGCGAACAACCGGCACAGTGTCCGAGATACCACAAAGGTCCCCAGCAAACGTCCCCGGCGCCGCTCTCAGAACACTCCCGCTCGCCACAAGGTCACCGGAACTCACTCACTCAGCTTACCCGATCGTATGTTCGCGGCCCTAAAAGAGCGAGGCCATCGATCTGTGTACAACACCGAAGGTGACAGGCCGCTGCTCGGCCACAGCAAGGCAGACGCGACCAACAAAGGTATAATAAACCACCAGTGCACTTACTGTCAGCAACCACCGGCCGGGGATAAGCCCGCTTCCGCAGGCCGCACCGGCGAGCAACCCACCTGCGACGACCCAAGGCGGCGGGAGCGGCATAGCGAGAAGATAAGCTCAGTCGATCCGGGGCACAGCGAGCCGGCACAGCAGGAACGAAACATCAGATCCGCAGATCTCACCAACTTTACCCAGAGTATAAACACTGACGCAAGCCACATGTCGGAACTAGGCCACGCTGGTCTCGTACAACATCACCACAACACACATCAGGGCCGCCGTAAGGTATTCGAACAAACCAACGATGGATATGTGCCGTAGGAGAGCAGGTAAGCTCGGAGGAGATCGCGTTTTGGCCTCTTCCAAACAATCATTCGTCCCACTATCCATCAAACCATCCCCATCCAACTTCACAACCTCCCGACGAAACGTATTTACATGGCAAAGGCCTGTAAAACCTGGCCAACGTCCAGGTAACCAAGGGCTGCCCCCAACGAGACCTTACTTACACATTTGCCTACCTGTGTAGCCACCATCCGCATGCCGGTGTCCCCCCAGGATTGCTGTACCAGAAACTGTAGTTACCTACCTGAAAAGGTCGATGGCGGTTGTCAATGCAACAACTTGCTCGTAGCAAAGTCCGGATGGGATGCATCGAATTTTGTAAATAATTATATCCACCTCTGCTTGTTGTTCCCCAGTATCACGAAACTGTGTAACCTGCATACCTATGGAAAGGGCATAACTTATGCCAGGGGCGGGACAAGACAGAGAGCAACAATCATTTTGACATGAGGGCCCAAAATTATGTTCAAGTACACAGTAAATTATTATTTCCAACTCTTCTCCTCCGCGAATTGATGTCTAACACCGCCCAAGCGGTAATAACCGTAAACACCCCCTTCCCTGCATGTAACCAGCTTTTCACCCTGTCCTGTCCAGGATGAAACCAGATAAGAAAACAAGCTTTCATTATCTCAGTCATGACCTCCTAAAGCACAATGCCTTCCCTTCGAGTTTACTTTAGCGGTTAGTCAAGCAGAGCTTAGCAGCCAAGATCTGAATGGTAGTTGAAGGTACTCAAGATGCGCGCTAGCGAACATATCCTACGACTGCTTCCGCCGCGCCCACCAAACAAGCAAACCCCCCCCAACCACCACCCCCACAGCCCCCCATCCCTCCCATAGTCACGAACCCGCCTGCAACCTCCTCATCCTCTCCTCCGCCGCCCTCGCCCGCCTCTCCCGCTCCAACCGAACCCTCTGCTCCGGCGTCAACCCCCTCGCCTCCTCAGCCCTCCTCTCCTCCGCCGTCTTCCTCGGCCCGGCACTCAACACCCCCCCTTTCCCACCCTTCTTACTAGAATCCCCCACCTTCGGCCCCTCGACTTTCAACCTCTCCTCCTCCTTCTTCCTCCTCTCCGCCTCCTCCCTCTCCTTTTCAACCCTCTCTCTTTCAGTCCTCTTCTCCGCCTCCTCCCTCTTCAGACCCGGCGGCACCCTCGCCGCCTCCCAATCCCACACCTCTTCCCCCATCTCGGCACGCGCGACGCGGAACGCGTCCCGCGTGGCGCGGTCGCCGGCTAGCTCGAACGCCGTCTTGCCCTCGCTGCTTTGGAGGGTTGGATCGGCCTTGGCGCGCGCGAGGAGGCCGGCGACGAGCGGGGCAGAGTTTTGTGCGGCTGCGAGGTGTAGTGGGGTGGGTGCGTGGTGGTTTTGCTGGGTGTCGGGGGGTTGGAAGGCGAAAGTGGAGGGGAGGTTGTTGGTGGTGAGGTAGGTGAGGAGGGCGGGGAGTTTGGAGCGGCGGATGAGGGATTGGAGTTGGGAGGTGTGGAAGAGGGCGGTTTCTTGTTCTTCGGTGAGTTTTGGAGGGGCGGGTTTGGATTCGGGTTTGGGTTTGGAGGTTTTGGAGGTTTCGTCGGTGGTGGTTTCGGCTTCGGGGTGGATTTCCTTTACTTTGAGGCGGGTGAGTTCGATAAAGGAGCGCATGAGCTCGTTTTGGGTAGCTCTCCGCGTGCTAAAGGGGAAGCTCCTGAGACGTGGGTCGTTGGCGCGTAGGACCTGGTCATCATACGGGCCAAACAAAGTCCGTCTGTTTGTTGACCCAGTTGCGCGGACAAATAAAAGGTCGGAAGTATCGATCAAGACTTTCCAATCCTTGAGAAGCTCCCGGACGTCTTCGATGAGGGCCTGCTCGTTGTACCGACGGATAGAGGCACCGGCCGAGTGGGCTGCTCCTTTGGCGTTATCGTTGGCGGATTGTGAGCCACCCTGTTTCCGCCTTGTCGTGTACCGATGGAACGTCTTGTGGGCCAAAACGACAGCTTCCCTATTGAGGGGACCGACACCGCCATGCTTGCTCTGCTTCGGCGCCAGGGAGACGACCATGGCAGCGAAATGACCACCTCCGATCATGCAGAGGAAGATGTGTCTGCCGTTGTAAGCAGGTGGCACTGCAATGCCGTCTTTGGGCTGCTTAGGCATTGATATTGGCGGCAGCTGTCTCTCTTTGATAGCCTCGAGAATAGCATCCTCCTTGTCTAACTCGGCTGCCGTGAACATTGCCCTGTATATCCCGTAGTATGTGTTCTCTGGCAGTTTAGGGGAACTAAACCACAGCAACGGCGGCTTCCCCGTCCCTCTCCGCTTCTTTTTCGGTTGTTCGTCATTGTCTGCGCCGTTGCGGTCCGCGAGCGAGGCTTGCTTCCGAAGCAGTGCCGAAAGGGTGGTGTCTTTGCGTGATGTTTCTTCCTCGTCCTCCTCGGTATCGGACGTGTCGGAGCCGGAAATGCTCACATCAAGCTCATCTACGAGTTTCTCGAACTCGGTCTCAGAGACTGGCTTGAGGCCGTGGAGCTTCTGCTTGAGGTTGTAGTGGTGGAGGTCGGTTTTAAGATGCTCCTTCTGCTCCTCGACGGTGACGAACGCCAAGCCACAGAGAGAGCAGGCTTGGGACCCGAGAGTGTTTTCTGGGCTGGAAGGGTTGGAGATTTGCGCTTGAGGGGCATTCAATTCGGTCGATGCATCGTCGAGCTGTGTGGGGTGCCCCGCGTCGGGTTTGGGGGAAAGCGAATTGAGGACGTCGGGCGGGAGGTCGTAGAGATAGAGCGGCCGCCGGAGCAGTTCGTCCGGTTTCTTGTCCATGGCGACTTTCTGGATGCGCTTCGAGTGATAGTGGGTATGGCGCCAAGTAGGATGAGGAGACAATCGCGGGCTGATCTTAAAGCTTGAAGCTTGAAGGGTTGATGGCGGGGCAATTTTATCGCCGGCGGCTGGCCGATAAGAGTCACGCCGGCATGCACGTCATTCTTGACATCAAACCCTAACCCTGGATCTCCCTTCAATTAGGGGTATCAACGCACTCGGACAAGGGATTTGATCACAGGGAAGAGAAAGGCATTATCGGTTGTATATTCTTGCAGAAGTGTTAATTTTATTGTACTATCAATAGAAAGCCGGGCCAGCAACGACCATGTGGATGATCCTCCTATCTCCCACACTCCTACCTCCTCATAGCAGCACATTCTCATCATCTGTACGGATACCGGAGATACTTCACTACCTCACGACTAACTCAGCCTACCTCACGAGCTCACCGAGTTCGAAGCCGGCGATTCAGATGCTGCAGCGCCACCATCCCCATCAAACCGCGGAAGGCTGCGGCGCTCCGGCCGTGGAGCAACAACGTTCGGGTTCTCAACAACAGTAGCCGACTTGCATCCATCCGCCCGCCGAAGCTCCGCGGAGCCCGTATTATCTTTTGGCCACTCCTTCTCGATAGAACTGGTAACTGCTGGGTGCGCCATTTCTGCAGAATCATCGCCATCTAGACCCAGTTCCGAGACGGTAAACAAGCTCATAGCATCGTTATCACAGTCCGAACCATCGTCCGAGACGGAAAATCGGCTAGTCATGTTAGCCTCATTCAACTCAGCCCCCTTATCACCCGTCAGACAGCTCTCTGGGGCTGGAGCACTTACCTCGGGAGGCTTGATCGGCTCGGAGGAGAATGGCCTGTGTGGGGTTTCTGCTTCTTCTTCTTCTTCTTCTTTCGCCCTGCCGAAGACGGGAAACTCGTTCGGACTGTCAAGTTGCGCCGCGGGAGGAGCGCCGAGGTCGACGTCGGTGAAGCCCTCGGCGGAGGCGGCATGGAGGGTCATGATTGCGCATCCGCTTTCTTGGAAAGGGAAGCCTTTGAGGTGGATGAAGAGTTGTTGGTTTTCTGTCTCGGCGCGGGTGGGGTGACGTGGGGGTTGGGGTGTGGTTTGGCGGGTTGGTGGAGGGGTTAGGTGTCTCGTTGGGAGGGCCTTCCTGTGGGGAGCCCGGGATCGGGTGTTGGCCATGTCGGCGTTGAGGGTAATTTGCTGGGGCTGGCTTGGCTCACGGCGTGGATGAGAAGGGAATCCATGGGGAACATCACCGCACAGCTTATGGAGTGTTTCGAGATGAAACTGCGGAGAGGTTCTGTTGCCGTTTGGTGGCAATGCCGTTGCGACGTTTTCTAGCGCCTGGCTTAGTCCCGGAGCGAAGTCGGGTACCTCACCATACGGATAGGCAGACATGGGCGGGACAACTGGCGGCTGAACGTTCACAGCGTCCTGGTTGACGGTCCTCTGATGGCGAGCTCGAGGGGGTGGGCCGTACTCGGCCCATTCCAGCGTCGACTTCCTGACTCCCTCGAGCCTTTGCAGCCACTGGCCAAAGGGTTCCGACAGGCGCCGCGGCAGCACCTTGGCAAGCGCAACAAACTCGCAGCGAGGTCTCTTGAGATGCTCAAGAGAGAGGTTGGAAAAGACCATGCCAGCTGAGATTGACCCGGCAGGGACACTCTCCGAGTAGCCGCGCGAGGCCCAATAGTTGAGGATGACGCTCACTCGCCTCGTTTCCTGGCCCCTGTAGAAGCTGCAGCATTCATCGCAGAAGCCGTAGATCAGTTCGGTCAACTTGACGGGCGGCCAGCAGCGAGAGAGCGAGATGTCAAGGTTTACGCAGAAGCCGTCGTCATACTGCCACCGCTCAATCCTGTTTTTTTGTGCCTGGCACTCAAAGGGGCCTTCCTCTTTGCAGTGTGCACACACAGTGTAGATCTTTCTGTTGATGTAGCACATGGCTGATGTGAGAAAAGTGTATCGAGGTAAGTCAATTGCTGTTCTGGGTGCTCAAGGGACGTGGGAACCAGCGGCCGATGAAGACAGAGTCTCTGGTCATGGCCAGGCAACACCAGTAGTCGACTAGACTTAAATATATGGTAAACATACAAACCCATTATCACAACAAAGCCGTTGTTGGTGTGTATACCCGTCGTAATCCTACGCTAGAGTTGACAAGAGACAAAGGCCTACCATCTTTGTGGACAAAGAAATGGGTTTCGACGCGAGGCATAGTCAACCCCAGAAGATGGCTGTAAGTTCCAGTCAGTATTTGGGAGTTTCAAGGTTGCATAGACTCGAGAGAACTCTGAGGACTGTGTCGCCTGTAGGTGCAATCGAATGTTTCCATTGTTCAGAGTGACTCGATCCATCCATGGATCGTTCTGGTCATCATCCTGGGCAGCCAAACAACCTAAGGTAGGTTTGGAGTCGAGACAAAACTCAAGATATTGGCTTGGATCATGCATTGCATCTCGACTTCTTCCTGGTCTTGGCTGTGGAAACAAATGAGCCTTGATGAATTGATGAGTGGGGGAAGGCGACAAGCTGCTGACACATCAACCAGCAACTGCCGTTAGCGTGCCGAATAAGGCTGAGGTCAGCGTTAGCAATCGCGATAAAGTCTCCACAGTGCCATTACGAAACGATGAAAATACCAATGAATGAAGGCTCGAAGCAACATTGGGTGAGGTCTGGAGAGGTTCTTGGCCAATCCATTGGAAATGCTCATCAAAGCATCACGTTGCCAATAGCAATTCTGTTGGCAACTTTGCCATTCTTTTCAGTTTTCTTTTAGGTATAAGAGACGGGCTTTTCCTCGACTTGTTGCTAAACCTTTCATTTTCGAAGCATACCAACTTGTACACAATACGGATACACTTACACATCTTCAAGCCACATCCATCATCTCAACCACCCACCCACCACCCATCAAACATACGTTACCTACCTAGCTTGATGCTCAACACAGTCAAAACCGCCATGTCCAAAACCCTGCAGCACGTCAAAATCACCCCGCACCGCTCCTCAGCGCGGGGACACGCCGACCACGGCTGGCTCAACACGTACCACTCCTTCAGCTTCGCCGGCTGGTACAACCCCAACTTCACCTCGTACGGCGCCCTGCGCGTGCTCAACGAGGACCGCGTCAAGCCCAACTCGGGCTTCCCCGAGCACCCGCACCGTGATTTCGAAATCTTTAGCTACATCCTCTCCGGGGAGCTGACACACACCGATTCCGTGGGCAAGAAAAAGAAGAACCTTCTCAAGAATGGCGATCAAGAAGAAGAGTCGGAGCGCTTCTGCCGGGTGGGGCGCGGCGACATCCAGTTCACGACGGCCGGCCGGGGCGTCGAGCACGCCGAGTTCAACTACGGCAAGAGCCCCGTGCACTTTCTGCAGATCTGGGCGATCCCCTGGAAGCGCGGGCTCGCGCCGCGCTACGACTGGGGGCGGTACAACGACGCCGACAAGCGCAAGGGGTTTGTCAGCCTGCTGAGCCCGCTCAAGGCCGGGGTGGACGCGACGGCGGCCGAGGAGACGGCGGCGGAACCGGCGATTCCGGGGACGATTGCGATTCATGCCGACTTTGTCATGGCCGCGGGGATTATTGATCCGAGTAGCAAGTTTGAGTGGACGGTTGGGGCCAAGGCGACCGAGGCGACGAAGCGCAAGGTGTATGTGCACTTGCCCATGACGAAGGGCGGGAAGGCCAAGATTCGCTTGGCTGGCAGGGAGGATGCGGTGCTCTCGGAGGGTGATGGTGCGTTTGTGGATGGCATCAATGCGGGAGATAGGTTAGTGGTGGAGAGCGTCGGCGAGGCGGAGGCAGAGGTGGTCGTTCTGGACACGGCATGATGTTAGTTGGGGGAGGATTGTAAATAGCGGCGTTGCATGCAATTGATACCATCAATTATTGTCTTCAAGTTGTGATTTCGACAGAGTGAACCATCGAGATCGACAAACACCCTTCTTCGCCTCGACCCGACGGGCCGATGGAGATGAAAGGAAAGATGATTCCCGCACGAGGAAAGGGTCCAAAAATTCCCTGCCAGGTCGAGACCCAACAGGAGCGGTCAGGTTGTAGTTTTCAACTAGCAAAAACGTGATCTCGGACGAATCCTCACTGATACACGTAAAACCCCTGCACCGGGATGGAGAAGAAAAGAAAAGAGGAGGAAGTTTGCGGGTGCCGGCGGGATTAAATAGTGGGTGAGCCATGGCCCGTGCACGTTTGCTATTTGCAAATTGTCCGTGCGTTGCTCTCTCCCTGAGGCTCCCTCACAGAACCCCAACCCTTGCAACATAGTCACCTCCAGGGTAGGGAGCCCAGCAAACAAGAACGGTTTTAGTTTAGAAGACAGGGGAAATCGGAAGATAAGTCTGTAATGATATTCTAGCATGTGATTTCTTGATGTTTGCGACTTGACTCATGGCTGACTTCTTTAGCTGCCTGTCCGCAGTCTGCAGTCGATGTGGTGATCTTGTAAGTTGATCGTACTTCTCGCCCTGCATGTTTAACCTCACCGTACTCGGACTGGTGGTGAAGGAAAAAGAGTGTTTATGATGTCTTTGCTGTCAAACAGGTGTTCGTCAAAAGTGTGTAAGAGCGGTCGTGTTAGGGCTGCACCAGGCGTGGGCTGCAGCTCATGATGTCGTCATAGGTGCAGTGAACCTGCTCACCCCAAACGAGCTCACAAATGACAACCATCTTTCCTGCTCCAGTCGAGGAGAGAGCAACTTGCCAAACTACTTCTGGTCAAGTAGATCCCATGTTCTAGAGCTTCATCCTCCCAAACTCGACCAAATTCATATCCTGGAGTCTTTCAACGACCCACTCGTTACCACTTACACGACACTCACACAGCCAACCCTAGACAGTAACCCTCACCACCACCCATCATGTCTCTCTCACGCCATGTAAGTAAACATCACAACCAACCTCCCCAAAAACTCAATCTAACACTATCAGGTCAACCCCGAGGACATAATCCACCACCTCCAAGACCTCCAACTCCCCTCCCAGCCCGCTACCTCCGGCAGCGCCGGCGGCGCGAGCGCCCACCTAACCCCCTTCTCCACCCCCTACGCCAGCCGCCGCGACATCCCCAAATACGAAATCCCGCCCGACGGCGCCCCCGGCGACACCGTGTACGAGATGCTCAAGGATGAACTCGACCTCGACGGCCGGCCCAACCTCAACCTCGCCAGCTTCGTCGACACCTTCCTCGAGGACAACGCGCAGCGCCTGCTCGCCGAGAACGCGAGCAAGAACCTGGCCGACAACGACGAGTACCCGGCGCTGCTGTCCATCAGCCACCGGTGCGTGAGCATCCTGGCGCACCTGTGGGGGGTGCAAAAGGGGGAGAAGGCGGTCGGCTCGCCGACGGTGGGGTCGTCTGAGGCGATTCACTTGGGGGGCCTGGCGATGAAGCGGCGGTGGCAGGAGAAGAGGCGGGCTGAGGGGAAAGATACGCTCAAGCCGAATATTATTATGGGTGCCAACGCGCAGGTGGCGCTCGAGAAGTTTGCGAGGTATTTTGAGGTCGAGGCGAGGATCTTGCCCGTGTCGGAGAAGAGTAGGTTTTGCTTGGATCCTGAGCTGGTGAAGGAGAGTGTGGATGAGAATACGATTGGGATTTTTGTCATTTTGGGGAGTACGTATACCGGGCATTATGAGCCGGTGGAGAAGATTTCCAAATTTCTGGATGAGTACCAGGAGAAGACGGGGGTGGATATCCCGATTCATGTGGACGCTGCGAGCGGTGGGTTCGTGGCACCGTTTACTCATGCTGGCGCAGGGGGGCCTAAGTGGTGAGTTAACTTTTCTCTTTAGATACTCTTCTTGCTAACGTTGACCACAGGAACTTTGAGCTTCCCCGTGTCTGCTCCATCAACACCTCAGGTAAGACCCCGCCCCTTTCCTCTCCCAGACATATACTCACCCCACACCAGGTCACAAATACGGTCTCGTCACCCCCGGCCTAGGCTGGATCATCTGGCGCGACGAGTCCCGCCTCCCCAAGGACCTCATCTTCGAGCTGCATTACCTCGGCGGCACCGAGCAGTCGTACACGCTCAACTTCTCGCGGCCCGGCGCGCAGGTCATTGTGCAGTACTACAACCTGATCCACCTCGGCTTTTCGGGCTACCGCGAGGTCATGGAGAACTGCCTGGCCAATGCGCGCATCCTGTCGCAGAGCCTCGAGGCGACGGGCTGGTACACGTGCCTCAGTGAGATCCACCGCCCGGTCAAGGAGGTCAAAGACGGCGACAGCCAGTCCGAGACGTCCGCCGGTTACATCGCCGGCCTGCCGGTTGTATCCTTCCGTAAGTACCCCGTTCAACTGTCCCAGAAACGACACCCCAAACCAACTATTAATTAACACACCCCCACTAGGCCTCACCAATGAATTCCGCCGGCAATACCCCCACATCAAACAAGAAACAATCTCCCTCCTCCTCCGCGCCCGCCAGTGGATCATCCCCAACTATGCCCTACCGCCCAACGAATCTGACACCGAGATCCTGCGCATCGTGGTGCGCGTCAACATGAGCTTTGACCTGCTGGACCGGCTCGTGACCGACATTGTGCAGGTCACGGAAACGCTGATGGAGAACGACGAGGTTGATCTGACCGTATGGCATGAGCAACACCGGCGGAGGGGGGCGGTGAAGAAGGGCAAGGGGGGGAAGAAGGAGAAGAAGGAGGGGGGGAAGAAGGAGAAGAAGGAGGGGGGGAAGAGGATGGGGGAGGGGGTGCATCGGTCGGTTTGTTAATCTGGTCTTTAATAGGGGCGGAGGGGTGTGTTGGTACTTGGTGGAGGCGTTGAAAGAGGTATGGAGGTGAAAATTGGGGAAGGGGAAGGGAAGGTTTGAGAACTCAGTTTCAATGACTACTGCTAGGTATTGCAAGATATGAATTAAATAACAAACATGCTCACATACATGCCAAATATGACACTCATACAACCCTACAACTTGGCCCCCTTCGCCCGCCGCGCCTCCTTCTCTCTATCCCGCAGCAGCCGCCGCAGGATCTTGCCGCTCGGGCTCTTGGGGATGGCATCGATGAACTCAATGCCCCCCTTGAGCCACTTGTAATGCGCCTTGTGATCCTGGACGTACTTGACAATCTCAGCCGCAATGTCCTCGTCCTTGCGCGACGCCATCGACGGCGGCGTCACGACAAAGGCCTTGGGAACCTCGCCGTCCCGGTCGTCGTGCACGGCAATGACGGCGCAGTCATCGACGGCCGGGTGCGTGAGGAGGTGGGCCTCGAGCTCGGCCGGGGCGACTTGGTGACCCTTCACCTTGATCAGTTCCTTCAGGCGATCGACAATGGTGATGTGCTCGTAGCCATTAGGGGACTGCGTCACGATGACTTCGTCGCCCGTCCGCAGCCAGCGCCCGTCCTCGTCCCAGACATAGGCTTCGGCTGTGGCCTTCTCGTTGTTGAGGTAGCCCAGGGTGATGGCCGGGCCCTGCACGAGCAGTTCTCCGGGCTTGCCGTACTCGGTGATCTCCTTGCCGTCGGGGTCGACCACTTTAGCCCTTATGCCAGGGATCAAGGAGCCGGACGTCCCCGGGCAAATGTCGTGTTCGCTGGTCGAGCAGACCACGGTTGACGACTCGGTCAGGCCTATCGCATGTCAGGAATTGCCGTTATGGGCCGACAAAATAACACGTACCGTAGCCCTGGCCAATGCGCCAGGTGGGATAGAGCTTCAGCAGTTCCTCGGCCGTCTCCTTCCCAAGCGGCGCGGCGCCTGTGAACAGCAATCTGACACTGCTCAAGTCGTATTTCTTGAGGACATCTTTGCTGCTCAGCATGCGAATGACAATCGGGGGAACCTAGACGGCTTAGCAACTGTAAACCGGGGTGGAGATCGTGCCTGCTCACCACAGGGATATGGTTGATCTTGAACCGTTCAATGGCTTGAAGATAGTCCGTGAGCTCAAACTTGGGCAGGACGACGACCTCGTCGCCACGCCATGTTCCAGAGTGGGCTACCACGACCAAGCCGTAGATGTGGCTAAAGGGGAGCAAACCGAGCTCGACTTGGGTGTCGACTCCGTGTTTCTTTCGGCCAACATCTTCATAGAGGCAGTACTGCATCGTGTTGGCAATGACATTCTTATGCGAGATCATGACAGCTTTCTACTGCGTTGTCAGTAATAGTCCATGTTTTCTGGCTGGAAAAACTCACAGGCAATCCAGAGGTACCGCTGGAGTAGCAAAGGAAGGCCACCTGGCGGGCGCCCTGTCCCTTGACCCACTGCAGGGGCTCGAGGTCGGGCACCGAATGACCGAGGTTGACCAAGTCATCGACAGTCTTGAAAGGAGGCTTTTGGGAGTGGTGAGGGGGGTCCATGAGGAAGATCTTGTCCTCGGGAATGCCCACTGCCTTGGCGGCCTTCAGGGCTGTTTCCAGCACTGGCAAGCAGGTGAAGAGAGCCTTGGCGCCCGAGGACCTGAGCTGGTGCTCCAACTCGCTGGCTGAGTAGGCAACATTGGCGGGCGTGGCAATGCCGTCGACGCGGTGGATGGCATGCAGAACGGAGAGGTAGTCAATCTGCAAGGTAACAATGAGCATTGGTTCAGCCCGTGCTCACCGCAAACACTCACCGTGTTAATGGAAAACACAGCGACCACCTTGTCCCAGGGCGAGTCGGCATTGGGCTCCCAGCCCATAATCTTGGACAAGGCCTTGGCTATCAGGTCAGAGCGCCTGTGCGACTCGGTCACGGTAAATGTCCTGCCCGTGAGGCCACAGGTGAAGGGATTGCGACTCTTAGCGATCGGACACCGGCCATATATCTCGCTTCTCATGAACTCCCCGATGGTGACCGAGTCGGGAGGGTCTGTTGGGTCAGAATTTGGAACTGGGCTGTCTATGTGTCACGGCTAGGAATGCACGTACCAAAGGGGAGTTTCGGGGTCCATGGCGGAGGATAAAAGACCATCTTGTGGGAGCGTTTTTGGTGCAATTTGGCCTTGGGGAATTCCAATTGCAGTTTCTCTCAACACGGCTGGAAGGATGCTGAAATGCTGAAAAAGTGGCTGGATCAAACAAGCTGAAGCAAGCCACAGTCAGGGGGCAAGGTTACCAGAAGATTGGCTAGATGGGAGGTTGGAAAGAAGAAGAAAGGAGAAGTCGGGAAGTCCAGCAGAAAAAGCCATGGAATGTCTTCGCCCTTTACCACCGGCCAGGGACCAGCAGCAGCTAGCCGGCCCGAGAATCCCCTAGCTAGCTGCCTTGTGTCTCCAAAAACTCCAAGGCCTCGGGTGCTTCCCGCTCCTTCTTACCGTGCATGTGCTCCACTCCCCCACGCGCTACCCCGTGACGCCATCGGCAGCCAAGAATTCCACCCCGCAATTCCCCAATTCCTCGGCAAACTGTCAGAAATGCGGGGAATCAGGTCCACTTCTCGCGCCCGCGATTCGGGGCCTTCGAATCCCCTGAATCAGTTTGTCCAACGCCAATTCACACAATCAGCGGTTAGTTTGTGACAGAGCACTGCTTCAGCAGAAAATTATTCATCTGATTGAACATTCATTGGGCACCTTTGGCCAGGACAAAGAGGACCACCCATCTCACCCGAGGCAGTCAATTGGATTCAGAGAACGCTGCCAGAACACTACGCCCAACGCATCGCTCGGCTCTGGCGGTGATGGCTCTTGAGCTCACATCTTTATAGGCAGCCATCTCCCAACTCTAGATACACAGGCTAGGGGTTGCGCACGAGTCATCAGTGCTTGGCTGTCTTGTTGGGCTGTTTCGCGAGGTCGGCATCGTCGTTGACCTGGTAGCTGTGCCAAGACATGGAGTGGAAGCTGTTGCCGGGCGGATCCGCCAGTCCAGTTACCCCTGAATTTGATAAACAGATAGTTGCCCCTTTTCACAGACTTGTATTATCGCAATGGAAAGCTGTCCAAGCAATTCAAATATATGCAGAAGCCCAGCGAGTGTGTGAGTATAGAGCAGAGACGTCTCTGGCACACACAAGTTCTTATCTGTTCGATTCCAATCATCATAGTACAACATCAAATTACACACGGTCCTTCGCACTGTTGGCCACTCCTTTTCCATCACCGTCGACCTGGAACTGACTGATTTTTAATGAGCCTGACTTCAATACAACGATCGCTCCTTCCCACGAGGAACAATGGAATGTGACATGTATTTTGTCGAGCAATGGATGGGAACTAAATTACTCTCCCTCGCCAAGAGCTGCTATTCAAGTTTATCCCGTCCAGTCCAACGTCTGGAAAACACCATCCACGGGAATTGCGCATATGGGCTGCTGAGAGCATGGACAATAAGATTTATTTGTGTATTGTGGTTGTATAATAGCGCAGCATCACATTGCTCTCCCGAGCTTCGCTCCTTCCCCGAGTCCTGTCTATATCTACAATAGGGAAGGAACGAAGGTGTATAAGCCATTCAGTCTAGCTTGCTTGACTCCACTGTCTCTGCCTATTTCTTCACGCCTCGCCTGACTTCTCAACCTTTCGGAATTTCTACAACTCCCACAACCCGACGGCAACGGCAACAACGTTGCCACAGCACCCCCGCCGCCGCCGATCGCGCCCACTGTAAGTATTCCCATCTCCTCCAAGTCCCAAGTCAGTGCCCAGCGATTGTTGGGCGAGTTGGTTCAGGAAACTTTGGTTGTCCATACCCAAAGTTGGGCTTGTCCAGTATAGCGACCCTCCAACGGCGGGGGTTCCATGGACTGCCTCTGTGCCATCGAATTCGGGGCGTCGTTGCTTGTAAAGACATCACTGGCGGGTCAAGGGCTAACTCAGACTACAGCTCCAGTTACGACTATCTCGGTAAGTATTTGGATCTGCTTTCCACGTCTCAGCGGCATCGCCTCCATTGGGGGCCCGAGAGTCAACGCCGTTTGATCCCGCTGTTTGGGTTGCTATGAGCCGGCCCCCTTGTCCCTTCCTGGCCATCTCCGTTGCGTTGATTTTTTGGTTCTAGTTTTGCTCTTTATCGCAGTTTTAATCGCAAATTTCTGTTTTATCAAAGCACCGCCTGCTCAGCCCTCGTGCAAGCTTTTCGGGAAACCCCCTTTACTTCAGCTGGGCCTCATCAACAGGCAAGAGCGACCTCACTTGGCGTGTTCCGTTCTTGCCCCTTTTTCTTGAAGCCTCAACTTCCTGTGCTTCCTTCCCATTCTTCCTCACATCTCCCCCCAATCATCGTTCAGGGTTTTCTCTTCCACTTCAAAAGACACGGTCCAACTGCTCTGCTCTTTCCTCCCCCCCCTTCCCCCACCACCCCTTCCCCTGCTCTTTCCCCTTCGTTCCTTCCCTACTACCTCTTCCCCCTTCGTTCCTTCCCTACTACCTCTTCCCCCAGTCCTTTCCCTACCCGCGTTTCCTTCTTTTACTTCAAAAGGAACCGACCGACTGTTCTTCTCTTCCCCCTTCCAACCCCCAAACACTCCTCACATCGAGGAAGGGCACCGGTCGGTCGGCAACCCTCACGTCTGTATCCCCCATCTTTTCAGAATAGCGAGCAACTTTCCACACAACCTTAGCATCATTCATAGTACTGACAATATCTGCTACTTATAGGAGACACGGTTCGTCAACCACCCGACTGATCGTTACAGCAGCCTCGCAAAGCACTGGCTAACATAAGCATTTGCGACCGATAGCCCACAAGAAACACCGACATACAAGGTAACGTCCTCTTCTTTATCGTTTGATTGTTGTCGTCACGGTAGGCTTGCATTGCGAACAGCTGGATGCCCTTCAAGACTGGGGAGAGCTACAGAGGCTTGCACATCGGTCGGCAACGGTGCACAATACTCTCCCTTTCCCCTATTCGCCGCGTTTTCGTTTACTTTCCCGATTCGGCGCAATTTTCTCGTGACTCCTGAGTCCCGTATTTCTTGGTTCTACTTTGCATACCAGCTCAATCGGTACAATCACACGAATAATCACTGACAAAGCGCAATTCAGCAGCACAGACATTTCGAGTAGAGTTTGCAGCACAGTTCCAAGCATGGATTACCTTCCTCGGGCCGCAGACTTGGAGTCGCCTCCCATGTCTCCCCTGACCACGCCTCCCGCGTCCACTCCGGGCTCATCGCCCGTCCCCTCTTCGTTGAGCCTGGATGTTTCCGCTACTGTGAGGACTTCCTCGCGGTTGGCTGCCCGTCGGGCACAGACAGCCATCAAGCGGAACATCACAGATCTGGACACTGACGCAGAAGAGCAAGCCGGCAAGCGCGTTCGTGTTCGCTCTGCGGACAAGGATGAAGACTATACTAACACGAAGTCGGATACCTCACTCACTATTACTAACACCGGCTACGCGCCCGTAGCCACTACAGAGGCAATCCTCGAGTCGATTGCCGCTGCAAACGTCTCGGCGCCCAAGAAGCTCACTATCAAGACTTCCAACACGACGAGTTCGGTTCCTATTTCCGCGGTCGACGAAACCAAGTCGAACCGCCTACTCCCAATCAACCAGCCTCTGGTCTGGGCCAAGGGACGCGGCAGCCTGTGTGAAGCGCTGCCGTATTTCCGTGCCTTTCAGGGCAGCCTCCACACGGCCAAGCTCACTGCTCTGGGCTTCCTGATCGACCAGGAAACGGACCGAGGTGATGTCTTTTCTGCCCAGGTCATCATCTCCTCAGTGTAAGGCTGCCAAAGCTCCTAGACACAGAATGCTGTTGCTAACCAAGCATCGCAGTGGCGGCGGCCGTGAGAAGGACCCCGAGACGGGCACCATGGTTCGTACCAAGAACGCCAACGACAATGCGATCAATGTGAGGTCGGTCACGAACGCATATAACAACAAGAACCTTGTTGCGGTTATTGCTGGTAAGTTTTATGGTCCGGTCTTGGCCCTTTCACAACTAACCTCCTTTGCAGGCGAGAACCATCCCCTTTATCCCTGCAAGCCGCCGCATCCTTATGCAGTCCTCGGCTACTTCCACATCACCGACCTGTGGAAGGAGAAGCAAGTCCCCAAGGGCGGCAACAAAGCCGTGACCATTTGGCGCATCCGCTTTGAGAAGGCCGACTTGACCGAGCCCTCCTGGTGGACTCCCGAGGGAGAAGTCGCCGACGTCTCGCCCAACCCGTCCGCAAAGACATCGGTGTGCACCTGCAAGACCTGCGGCACTCCTAGCAAGGAGATCTTCACTGCCGGTTGGTTCTGCCTCAACCACAACTGCGCCGACTATTACATCTTCCCGGGCGGTAACGCAGTTGACCTCACGGCTCTCACCTATACCCAGGCTTTCATCGACGAGCGGACTCCTTTTGTCGGTGAGATACCCTCCATCCGGCCTCCAGTGCCGTGCTCTACCGGTCTCCACGGCACCGAGCAGTCTCTCCGCTATGGCTTCGTGTGCCCTGATTGTGGCTGCTGCAATCGCCGCGTCTACTGGAACCGCTGGGTGTGCGAGAACAAGGACTGCCAGTACACCCGCGACGCACCAATGTCTCCATATCCCGCGGAGCTGCTTCAGCAGGAGAATACCAAGTTCGATGCCCTCATGGAGAAGCGCAGGGCGCACTGGGGTGTCAATCATAACCCCGACAATCAAGTCGGTCGTATCTACGAGCCGATTGCCGTCCAGTACGTCCGGACATACCTCCCGTTCTCGCAGACTCTGATCATTGGTGGATACCTGGTCCGGCAATACATCTTCCTGGACTCTGCCTGCCAAGCTCTGGGAACCTTCAGCATCTTCTCGTCCAACGATGCGGTAAACACGCAACCCGACGGTCCTGATGCGCTCTTCAGGACCTTGGAACTCACCGATATTGGCTTGCGTCGGAACCCTGCCGCTGTTGTCGGCCGTAAGTATTCTTCGAGGTGACGGGGAGACGTGACAGAAACTGACAAGAAGTTAGACAAACTCGAGGGTTACACCCGGCACTTCCAGCAAAACTTTGTAAGTTACATTCACCATGCCTTTGTGATCCTGCTAACAATACCAGGGCGCGAGGTACAAGTTCGGTGTCTCTGTCCAGTCGAAGGGCTTTTCTGACGCCCCGGACGTCATTCTGCGCGGCCTTCAGCGGTTGATCTGGGCGAAGCAGGTCGCCCTCGCCGCATCCAACCACTTCATTGGGACCATGCCTGCAGACAAGATTGACCCAGGCGCTTGTCCGGCCGATGTCCAAGACTTCAATGAGTTGCTGGCCCTCGGATACATGGAGAACGACAAGATCAACGTGCGTTATTCTTCAGTTTCTTTGGTTCTGTGCTAACATGTAGCAACTGCAGTATCACGATGATGGTGAAAAGGAACTCGGGCCTGTCGTTGCCGCTCTTTCGCTCGGCTCACCGTCGACCATGAAGTTCCGCCCCAAGATGGGCAAGGGTTTCCAATACACTTCGCACAAGGACCGTGGCAAGCCCTGCTACACGCAGATGCTCGAGGTTCCCATGAAGCATGGTGACATCATGGTCATGATAGGCCCAGGCATCCAGAGGACGTTCGAGGTGAGTCAAGCTCAATTGGACATAGACACAATAAAATCTGACAAGTTTAGCACACCGTGGAGCCTCACGGAAACCGGCGCTTCTCTCTCACGGCTCGGCACATCGACCCAACCCGGATGGTCTCGCAGGAGGACAAGGACGATGCCGCCGTCAAGGGAGCCATTCCTGCGCACGCCCAGGCCTTTGCCTACGACGGCTATTAGCCGTATTCGGAATCTTGCATTCCGCGGCTCGACACTTCTCGACTTGAGAATGCGACGCCATATTGAAGGCCTCCCATCTTTGGGCCAGGTCTTCGTCTCCGACGACTCTCACGACTCGCCTTCGGCGGCACAATCACACCATTTCTTATTATCGGTACAGCTTCGTTCATATACGCCTTGATTTCATTTCCGGGGACACTGGGCCCATATATATCACGCTATTCGAGGCCACATTTGGCAGTTTGCCGGCCTGCATCTTTACGACAAGATGCCGCTTGCCCGTGGCGACAGCGTCCATCGCACATACACGTTGAGTTTCGTTTTCTGATACCCTTTTCCTTTGGCGACTTGCCACTCCATATCATCCCATGGATGAGCCCCTTACATCAAGGAACATGGAGTGATCGCCTTCACATCTCTTGGGGATTTGGCCGAGACACTGGATTTGGCTTGATGTCTCCGGATATTTCAGGACATTTCTTTGCGTTGCTGGGTTGGCGGGTCTCGCTTTGCAATCTTCTCGACATGGCCCGAGGTGATGGGAAGGGGTTTCTTGATGGACGGAATGGATCTTATCCTTTCCGTTTCTGGGCTGGGATCACAGGCTGCAATGGTTTCTATGGGTGCCAACTCGAAGGATGCACTCTCTTTATCGTTAGTTTTTTTTTGCTCTCCGACGTCTCGCGATTCATGGACAGCGACTGGGTCCGGGGATAGCTCTACACAATACAAGTTAACCAATGATGTGGCTGCCGTGAACTTGACGTGACACAGTATGATGCTGACGCTCCTGAACATGGTGCGAAGCAAGTGCGTATCTACTACGGATGTGGTGATTGTGGATGTGCGTGGTAACGCACAACGTTCATGACGAAGGAAGCTGAAGTGGTTATGCACCGTAGCGAGTTAAAGCAAGCAAACAAAGCATAGATACAACAAAGCACCGCAAGTTGGTCAAGTGGTGTTACAATTGTACAGAGATCTACAGGCAACTCCTCTATAGACATGCCGTGAAGCGCAAGATGTGCTCAGTCACGACTTACAGTGTTATTACAGTCCAAGCCCTTCTTCCAAACCCTTCCTTGGAACCTTCAACCCAAGACCCCGTCTACAACCAGAACACAACACATCACCTCTTACCAGCCGCAGTCCCATCCCCCGAAACAAGCAAGATCGCACTCCCCAACTGCCGCCTCAAATCCTCCTTCTCCACATCATGCGTGTCCTCCACCTCGCCCCACTTCTTCGTCTGCCAGCTCACCTCCAGCGACACGGCCCTCGCCGCCTCCTCCACACCAAACCGTTCCTGCCCGGCCTCATGCTTCTTGATCGGTGTGCTCGCGCTCGCTCCATCTTCACTCCACTCCGCTACCAGCCTCGCGGCAGCGAGAAGGCTCTTGCCCGCGAGCGTGGCGCGCTCGAGGCCGGCGAGTTCAAAGGGCGTTAGCGAGGTGATCCAGCCCTGGACGACTTCGCGGGTTCCGGGGGACTGGGGTCGCGGGAAGAGGGAGGTGCCGTCGAGGACGGGGACCAAGGTGATGCCCGGCCAGAGGTGGGTGGTTAGGTAGGAGGCGACGGTGGCGTAGTACTTTTCTTGGAGGGCGTGGAGGGAGGGTTCTTCGGGGTCTTCCGGGGGCGGGGCGAAGCAGAGGAGGGAGTCGGTGTCGAGGTAGCGGAGGAGGGTGGTGGTGATTTGGGCGCGGATGGTTGGGGTGGGGAGGGCGTCGTCGGCGGCGATGTCGAGGGCGCGGCAGGTGAGGGAGGTGAGGGGGATGAGGTGTTGTTTGGTGGCTTGCTGGGCGGAGAGGAGGGAGTCCCATTCGAGGGCGAGGGCGTGGGCGAGGTGGGGTTTGGAGAGGGGCAGGCGGATGATGGTTTTGGTGGAGGGGTGGCGGAGGGGACGGGCGTCGAGGTGGATTTCGAGGGCGCCTGCAGTAATTGCTCGTCAGTCACTAAAGTAGTAAAGGGAAAGAAAAGACAACGTACCATTAACCTCGCGAACATTCACATCCTTCCAAAACCGCCTCTTCAACCCACTCGGCTTGCTGCTCTTCTCTGCCGGCGCGCTCTCGCCATGGTGCTTGGCCGCGTCCTTGATATCCTCGGCCCGCCTAAGGACCTCGGCGTGCTTCTTCCGACGGGCTATGCGCGCATTACGCTCCTGGACGGCATACTCGTCGACGGGCTGGGGGGGCTCGGGCGGGGGACCGGTGCCGTAGACGGGCACGACCTTGGCGGGCTGAGCAGGGTTGGCGTGGATGGCGCGCACTGCCGTGCGGGTGGCAGACGTGCGCGACAGGTTTCGTGCTGCTGCTCCCGAGGAGAGGAGGAATAATCTCGTTGCGGGTGCCATCTCGAGGCGGATTGGACCTCCTGGGAGCGTCAATGGCAGGGAGAATTCGGTGATTCGGTATGCGCGCCGTGGTATCGGGTACATGCGCCGAGCTTTCTTTCTTGATTTTCGGACCGCGGTGGTTGACAATTCATAAGGAACAATTTTTGTTGGAGACGCGCTTGGTCAGCAGGGTCCCGAGTGTGGGTCCCGAGCAGGGATAGCTTTGCTCAGACCGCCAGAACGGCTAGAACAACAGTTCCGAGATACAGTAGTTATACCCAAAATAGCCTGTAATGAAGCTCTTTTACTACAATTAGCAATATCTGTGGATTGATCTGCTACTAGCATTATATTTCGAGCTATTTTCCCACCTTCTGCTCCAACGTGTCTTGGTGAGGGTGGTATTCACAAGCCTCCCTCCCTGCTGGCTATGTCACAGCACCGCTGCTAGATTGATAGATGCAAGCTGAATTGCTGCACGATGCATCTCTTTTTCAGTCACAGGATAACCCTCCAGCGTGAGCCTCGCGTGAAGCGCGCACAGGCTGCAGTCCTGCTGTCTTGGATGTACAGGATCTCTAACTCGTTCACACCCGCAGGCTCGACCAGATGCTCTGGCCTTGGATCGTGCATCGCTGCCTGTCTTAGCTCGTTGGCCACTATCCATCAGGTTGCCCCTTGCGTTGAAGGAGGGCACTAAAATTTGGGCCCGACCCTTCTTCCAGCAGCAGGATGTGGGGCAAGTCTTTTAGAGGGGCCGTATGCGGGCTGGCGGGGTAGCTAGCTGGCCACACATTCGCCAAAGCCCCCACTACGGGACGTCCCGTGGTGGGCTCACATCAAAATCCATCCCTGGTTTGCAATTATGGCATGAGCGAGGCAGCATGCTTTTCACATCGTCTTCTGCACGATTGCGCTTACAAGACAGCCCTTCTGCGTGAATGTCGCGTGAAGCGCGTATATTTATGGGACGTCACCACTGATAAACATTCGCTGCGTCTAGCCAAGCCTGCAGGTGTGAATGAGCCAACGATCCTGTTTACGAAATGGTTCAAGCCCAACTAAGCACATCTCACCATGTCCTCAGCTACACAGCCAGAAGATGCGATGGAAGTGGTCGCGTCAGAACAGGTGTGGGAAGAGAAAGACAACGACGATCTGGTCTTTGACCACATTAGGGTGATTATGCGTCAAGGCTCGCGCTACCTCTTCGCCCGCCAGAAAGACCGATACGCGCCCATCGATGCAACAAAACTCGACCTCGAAGAGATACCCGACACGTTCCTATACGCACAAATCCCCGCTGGCTGGACGCAAGCCCCAGACCCGCTGCCCGAAAACAGCTACATTAAGCAGTCCAACCTGCTCGATTATGGCGAGACGTCAAATTGCTGCACCGTTCTGCTGCAAGAGGCAGAGATATACGAACTGCTGCGGCAGCATCCGCACCCCAACATTGCACGGTATTACGGCTGCATCGCAGAGAACGGCAGGTTCCGCGGTATTTGCCTGCAGAAGTATTCTACAACGCTCAAGCAGCGTGTCGAGCGACACGCCAAGGCCAAACACGAACCAAAGCCGGCCCTGTCCGAGACGGAGAAGCGACGACTAATGCAGGGTATCCGGGACGGCGTCGCGCACCTGCACCACCTGGGGCTTGTACACAACGACTTGAATCCGTCCAATGTCATGGTGGAGGACGATGTCGCCATCATCATCGACTTCGACTCGTGCCGGCGACAGGGCGAGCATATGGGCTTGAAGGGCCCGACGCCAGGATGGGGGACCGACACCGAGCATGCAACCCGGGAGAGCGATGTAAGGAACTTGGATCAGATAGAGCGGTATTTGCTTGGGTAGACAGTGGGCTAGCTACAGGAAGTGATGGTACTCATTGCTCGAGTTTGTTCTCAGGCCCGGAGGGTACTGATCTCTGAGCGTTAGCCTCCGGCGCTTCACACCGCCGGCCGAGCTCGACACAGTGGCTGTAATGGTAAGAGATGAATCTTGATTATAAGCATGGCTATGTGCCAAGTCTAGATATACCCTTTTCTCAACCATTAGGCTGTCAACCGCTGTCAGAATAAACACGCATGCAGCATGTACAGATTAACTACTTCCTGTCCCATCCCGTCTGTCAATATGTGCAGCCCGCAGTGGATACATACACACCGTGACAACAAGCAACCCCCCATAGTCTCTAACAAACAACCTCCAAAAAACCACTTCCCAGTCCATTCGCTAAAGCACAGGCATGCTATTATACCAATGCTCAAACCACAAATGCCGCTCGCCTGCTAACCGAATTGGTGAGCAAACAGACGCTCTACCCCTGAATAAAAGCCCATCCACCCATCCATCCACCCATCCATCCACCCATCCATCCTTCCCAGGATACCGTGTTGAACCCCCTAACCCCCAACTTCCGCGAAGACCTCCCATCTAAAATAAATAAAAAAAAACCATGGTTAAAAGATAACCCCGAAATCACCCCTTCACAACCTCCCATCTCGATGCTCAATAAGGAGGCGGCTTCATAACCCCCCCTTCATCCCCACCACCCGCATCAATCCCCCTCAACAGCGCCTGCAAATCCATAGCCGGCACCTCCTCATCATGCCCACCGTGACCACCGCCATCAACCCACGAAGCTCCTCCCTTACCGCTCTTAACACTGCGCTTAGACGTCGACGGCCGCGGCAACAGACCCGTCGGGATCGGTGGGACGGGAGGCACGTGGTGGTTAGCATTGGCCGCATTCGCGGCAGTGTTGATGGCAGTGTTGCGGTCGATAGCAGCCTCGTCTTCTTCAAGAGAAGAAGACATTGGGTGGGAGTTTAGCGGGCCGCCTGAGCCAGCGGACCCTTTTCGGGAGGGGATCGGTCGTGCGTCGGCGTCAACCGGCTCGACAGGGACGGCGGCGGCGGGGTTGAACGAGAGTTCGCTGGGGGCCATGTCATAGCTGACTAGGCTGTCGTCGCTGGAGGAATCGTCGTGGAGCTGGTGCTGCTGCTGCATCTGCATGAACCCGCCATGGCCGCCGTGCATGGTCGGTGGCGGCTGCAGGCGGCCGGAGAGGACGAGCTTGAGCTGCTCGACTGACGTGACTTGTTCCTCCTTGCCGCCGTCGGTGTGGTGGCTGGCGGGTGCGGGCGAGTAGCCGCCGCTGCGGAGGCTGGTTTTGCGCATCTTGGCCTGCTGCAGCGGGGAGCTGTCGCCGTCGACGCCGCCGGGTCCCGGGGAGGAGGACGGGCGGAGGTTGGTCTTGCTGCCGCGCGGGGAGGAGCGGTCCGGTCGGAGATTGTTGTGGCCGTTGCCGTTAGCGCCGAGACGGTTTGTGCCGGTGGTGCCGGAGCGGGAGCCGTTGAGGGAGGCAGATTTGCTGGCTGTCTGGACGGCTGCGAGGACGGCTTCGCGGCTCCAGTCGCCGAGCATTTGCTCGCGGAGGAGAGGGGGGATTTCGTGCTCGGTCTCGATGGTAGGGATGGGGCTCATTGTCGAACCCAGGATGGGGTGCGAAAAAGAGCGGCCGGGACTAGCGGCCGGGCTAGTCGTCGGCGACAATGTTTGCGTTTGGTACGCTGCGCACACCGACTCGACGAGCGCGAGGCGCTCATCAAAGGGGAGCAGGGCCTCTGACTCGATCTCCTGGAGAGGCAGCCGCGGTTGAGACTTGACGATGCCCGGTGTGCCCGTCAGGTCGATGAGGGGAGCGGGGATGTTAACGCCCTCAACCCAGAAGTTCTTGCTGCGCCGTCGGACAATCTCGTTGTGGATCGCCCTCCCCACGACGGAGCCCTCAAAATCGAACTTTTCTGTCAGAACCCAAAAGTATCCGTGGACGAGACTGCCGAGCCGGACCTTGTGGATGGGCGTCTCGGCATCCGGTATGTCCTCCTGGAGCCTGAAAATCATGGGTAGGCCGTATCGGACGGCATTCACGCCGAGCTTGTCGACCAGCTTTGCCAGCAGGATGTGAAGGAGCAGGATATCGGTTTCGTAGTCAATGTACTGGATGGCATTGTCGTAAATGGCCACATTCAGCAACTGCAAGAAGTGGGACCGCGGAACCTTGACGGGCTTCTCCCTGGTAGAAGCGCTCGACACAGCCCTCCGCGCGAGCGTGGTGCTCTGGAGATCACGATTCTTCAGCGCCGGTCGGGACGTCTCGTCCTTGGCCTTGGAGTCGGCGCTCGTCGTCTCGCGGTCCAACCACGTCACCACGGCATCCGCATACGCCTTGCGGACCAGCCCGTCAGGGTCCCGCAGCAGCCAGTGGGTGCCCTCCCAGACCTGGATCGGGACGCGGCTTCTTGACAGACCCACGTTGCTGCTCATCTTGGACCGCGGGTTAGCGACAAGGAGAACCGACTTGATGGCCCTCAGCGCTGCAATCTTGGCGACAGTGAGCGCAAACAGCGAGTCGACGTGTGGCTCGTCGGCAAGCGCGTTGGCGGACGATTTGGGCGTGCCCTCTTTGTCCCCGCGGGGCGAGCCCGATGTGCTGCCGCCGGACCGAGACGGTTTCAGTTTCAGCAGGATGGTGGAAATCATGTCGGAGATCTGGTCGGCGTAGTAGACATGAGTGGCCAAGTCTCCGATGCATTCCTGGAGCCGGAAGAGCAGTTCCTTGCGCTCAGCCGCGGCCCGATCCGTCTTTTCGGTGAACTGGGCGGTCAAGGAGCGGGGGTCGGGGTCACCGGGGAGAGGCGCCTCGCTCCTCATGCTATTCGGGTCGCCCGGCATCTGAACCAGTCTCCGAATGTGCGCAATGAATTGGAGAAGAACGTCCATGACGCTGAGGCCGATCAGGTTGATATCGGAGCGCAAAAGCGACCCGATCATGGCAGCTAGAACGATGTGTTCGCGCAGCGTGTCGTCCGTCAGGGGTTGCTGGATGAGTGTATCCATGGCCGTGACGAGAATGGTGAAGCGGTCGGCGACAGGGGCCCATCGGGCAGCCAACAGGAACATCTTGATGGCCCAGCCGCTGTCGATGCCGTTCGAATCCGTCCGGACGACATCCTCCTCCTGGCTCACCCTATCCTGGATGAACCCGAGCAGAGCAAGCGTGGCGGCATGGACCTGGGACCTGTTTGGGGCGATAAAGATCTGCCGGACGCATTCCATGGCCAGCACGCCAGTATCTTCCTCGGCCAGCTTGTCCATGTCCACGGCCGAATCTGCGAGCGCCATGGGATTTGTCTTGGACTCGGTGTCGGCCGTGTGCACCGTGGCGACGCTCGTCCGTCTCTTTAGCAGCACCCCGCCGAGCTTTTCCTCCGTCTCGGCCCGCTGGTGCAAAACGTCGAGGAAATCCTCGTTATCGGTCCATAGGTTCTCGAGTATCATGGGCACGATCACGCCGTACTGCTGGGTCGTGACAGAAGAGAGGGCTTCCGACGAGGCAACGCTTTTGATTGCCTTGAGACCCGCGTTTCTCCATCGCAATGCTATCGGCTTGCTCGGCTCGAGTTTCCCGGGGAAAGCGCGCGTCGAGGCGAGGGAAGCAAATTGCTGGACGACGGAGATGTACTGGCGCAAGTAGGCCTGGTCGGCTATGAGCGAGGTCGGGTCGTGGTGGGTGCAAAAGGCCTCAAAGGTCGGGATGGAGGATTCGACCATGGTGATGTCGCGCGACTTGAGGATCTGCTCGAGGACTTGCAGGACACATGATGCGAAGAGCGGGAGGTCCTTGGGGGTCTTCTCGATCAGGGCAGTGAGGATCTGGAGCGTAACCTGGACATTTCTAGCAACGCACGGTTAGCGCAAGCTGAGGGGAGCGCTTGGGGTGTCGCGCCGGATGCACAGCTTACCCTATCCGCAGGCGATATACATCGCTAGCCGTCTTCTTTTCCAAGAAGCTGCCGACCTTTTGGATCTTGGAGCGTCGCGACTGGGCGTAGAAGAGCAGGTAGCTAAGCTCGCTCGAGTTGGGCTTGACGTCGACGGCGCCTTTGGTGGTGCGGGGGTAGCATTTCAGGACGAGGACCTGGTGCTTTGGGCGACACTTTTCCTGGAGGGCGTTCATGATGTAGTCATGCCGCGGGTACCCAAGAGAGCGTGGAAAAGGGGAGCCGGGTCCGGGTCGGCGGGTTCAAAAGGATTGTCGGATTCGGCGGAGTCGCAGCGGCGTGCAATGAATGTCTCTCTCGGAAGTGAGTTGGCGGCAGCCCCTTGTGGGAGGAGTGTTGGCGCCAACTGAAAAATATCACGGGTGAGATTGCAGTGTAATACCTGGCATTGGCGTTTGGGCTGACAGGGACAGGGGGAGGGGTGCGTAATTCGTAAACGTGTGCCAAGTGCGCTTGCCTCGGTAGCCTTGGCGCCAAGCCAGGGAATCTTGACAAAATTGGAACCCTCGCAAGTCAGTACTAATACGGATATCCACTGTTGGGTGTAAGTGTGAATCAACAGGCAATCATCTAACCTCTCATCGCCAACATTGTGAAGGTTCATTGAGCCAGAGAATGTGCCTCTGCAATGACACCGCATCTCGGATGTGGTGACGACAGCGAGGAGACGACCATTTTAGATAAATTAGCGCATGCCAAATTCGGAGCATTGGGGGGGGGCCGGGCGAGTAACACGGCGCCGTTGACTCTGCGACCAACTGGCTGCGGCGTTGGATCAGACCACGATACCGCAGTATTCCGTCCAGATGACGGGATATCTGTATTGTACCAATCCGGTTAGTTGTGCCGATTCGTCCCGGGTCCCGAGCGAGAGCTTTCCAGGACGAGCCCTTGCATGGGTCAACACGGGACTCTATTGCTACCAGATCATCTGGAACTTGGGACAGATGCGCGGGGTGATGGCATTTTGTAGTCACCGCGGAGGCCTTCCATGAGCTTGTTTGAGAGGTGGGGCGAGCTGGGGAGCCTTATCGATCGCCTTTTAGTGCTGATTCCCGTCTGCCAACGGCAACCCGCAGTGACAGACAGCTGCCAGCCTTCAAGCCTTTACAGAACTCTCCGAATCTTTGACTTGACACCCGTCGGCTCGGTCCGCAAGCAGCATCGCGTCAAGTCGCACAAGGCCGAATCGGCCGATGAGCCATCAAATAATGGACGCGTGTGCAACCCGTGGCTTGCTCTGGCCGTATTAACCGTTTTGGCTGTATTTAGCGAGCAGAAACGACAAGCCACAGGCCGCGTCAAATGCTGTTCTTCAGTTAAGCGAAGACGACGTTGAGATTTCGAAGCGGAAGCATCCACAGCACTAGGAAACAAGCATCGGCCGGCCTCACCATGCCCCGAGTATTACGGCCTGCCGCACGTGGCGAGGCACTCCCGTGGGCAGACCCCGGGCATTCCCAGCGACGCGGCTCAGCCTTAACCGGGACCCGCAACGGCAACCGTCCAACGGGATGTGTTTGCGAAGAATACGGTGTCGGCTCGGCCGGAGACATTGGTTGATCGCATCGAGATGGGATCGAAAGATGACGGGGAGGCGTATGGGCGTCACTGCCCTGAAGGAAGCAAGGGGATAAGGTGGGGTGAGATCATCGGTGAAGATGAACGACGATAATGCCGTTGATAAATATCACGTCCGGCCTCGACTAGTTGTGACAAAATAAACAGACCTCACTCACTACCTCACTTCGTCCCTCATCCATCGACATGACTTCGCTAAAAAGTCGTCTATTCTGCGCGCTCCAGCTCGTCGCCTGCGCCGCCATCTCCGCGGCATCTGGTGTCTCAACCGACAGCCACTCGTCGTGCAAGGCCGTCCCCGGAACCTCGGGCTGGCCGTCCACGCAGGACTGGGCCCGTCTCAATGAGTCGCTCGGCGGACGACTGCTACAGCCGCCTCCTCCTGGAGCTGTCTGCCATCCCGGACAGGCAACCTACAACGCCACGGAATGCGACGCCGTCCGCACCGCATGGAAAACCTACGAGTTCCACCAGGCCGACCCCGTCTCAATGGACTGGAACCAGTGGGCCAACGACACCTGCCTTCCCCAAGAAGGTGCTCCATGCAGCGGTCAGGGATATCCTGTCTTCGTTATAAACGCCACGACTGCCCGCCACGTTCAGCTGGGCGTCAAGTTTGGTAAGCTTGAGTGGTTACCCCTATTCAACTGCCAGGTGACAGACTAACAACTCGAAGCGAAAAAACACAACATCAGACTGGTCGTCAAAAGCACCGGCCATGACTTCCTTGGCCGCTCCAACGCCCCCAACTCCCTCTCCATTTGGACTCATCACATGAGGGGGGTCAAGACTCATGATTCATTCCGCCCGAGCTGCTGCAAGACCACCATCGAGGGGGCCGCCGTCACGGTTGGCGCCGGCATGCAGATGTGGGATCTGTACAGCGCCCTCGATGCCATCAACCAGACCATCGTCGGCGGTGGCGGCAAAACCGTCGGGGTGGGCGGCTTTCTGACCGGTGCCGGTCACAGTTTGTTGTCTGCCTGGTATGGCCTTGGCTCGGACCAAGTCTACGAGATGGAGGTGGTGACGCCGACTGGCGAGATTGTGACGGCCAACGAGTGCCAAAATACGGACTTGTTCTGGGCAATGCGTGGTGTAAGTGTCTATTTTCCCTATATCTGTGAAGGGTGATGGTACTGACCCTCCAGGGCGGCGGCTCAACCTTTGGCATCGCCACGTCCATCACCATGAGAACCATCCCCACCCCCAAGCTCGAGTCCGTCTTTGTCGTCATCGCCACCACAAACATCAACGACACGCGCACCACCTACGACGTCATCGCCTACGTCCTCAGCCAGTTCCCCTCCCTGGGCGACAAGGGCCTAGCCGGTTACTCATACTACTTCTCCGCCTTCCCGAACCCCTTCGACAACGGCACCACCACCGTCGGCGGCATGATCTTTGGCGGCGCCATGCAAAACAGCTCCCCCGACGAGGCGCGCGCGCTGTGGGAGCCCATCTTTGCCCACGTCAACGCCACCTGGCCCGGGTTCATGACCATCTTCCAGCCCAAGTCGTTCCCGTCCTTCTTGGCCTGGTACGCCGAAAACTACGACAAAACCGAAGCCGGGAACAATGGCTACGCCGGGTCCCGGCTGCTCGACGCAAAAGCGCTGACGGGCAACCTGACCAAGAGCTCGCTGGCCCTGGAACGCTTCGGCAGCCCGGTTGGCACCGCCTATCTCGTTTCCGGCAAGGGCGTGCACAACGCGAAGCCGCGCGGCGGCGGAAACTCTGTCCTGCCGGCGTGGAGGAAGGCTTATGTCCACGCGAGTACGTGCCGGTCCCTGTCTCATCAATGAGAATGAGCCCCACTAACATGACACTCAGCCAACGGCGTACAAGTCCCGCCGCTCGACCCGGCAGCTGATGCGGCCGGCCGGAAAGAACTCACCGCCAAGGTCGAGGCGCTGCGGGAGCTGGCGCCGGATATGGGCGCGTACATGAACGAGGTGCGTCTTAGCCCCTTTTTCTCGCCATCCGTACTAACATGCTACCAAACAAGGCCAACCCCTACGAGCCCAACTGGCAGAACGAGTTCTGGGGAGCCAACTACAAGCGCCTGTACGTCCCACTCGTTACCCCTTTTTATTTATCTTTACCCACCATCACATCTCACTCTCCCCCTTTCCCTGTCTGTCCCACACATACACACACAACCCCACCCCAACATCATACACAACAAATTATCTCCAAAACCACAATACTGACTCCCCCATCTCCACAGCCACCGCATCAAACGCGCCATCGACCCCACCGACGTGCTCTGGTGCCACCCCTGCGTCGGCAACGAGCGCTGGCACCAGGTCGGCGACCGCCTCTGCCGTGTCGGACGAGACCATTAATCATGAGAACGTTGGGATATTAGGTAGTAGAGCATTGGGCAGCAGGCAGCAGGCAGTAAGCAGTAGGCGGTATGTTTTTGAAGATGTCTTGGTCAGGTGGGTGTGTGTATGCTCTCAGTGAGTTATTGGATTAATCGTGTACTTCATTTCTTACATTCTTTTGGGGGGAGTATTTTTTGTGATTGGTTTCAGGGGCAATAATAGGATGGGAGAGAAACATATCACTCTAAAAAAATCTATTAGACAGATCTCGGGGAAGAAACCCAGTTGCTCGTAGTTTAATACAAGCATATCAACCCCAACCGCGGCTTGTTCATAGTATGAAATGGGTGATCGCATGATTAATTCTCCCCGGTCTGTCATATCTATCCATACCTTCATGCCATGTCTAATTTCTTCTATCAACTACACTTTTGCCATGACACCCGCAACCATTCAACTCCAACCAAAACCATCACGTTTCTCCCTCTTCATAGTACCGTACCCATGCTTGACAAAACAATTCACCACACTCCTACACTTCACCCACCATACCCAGTATTCTCCCGAACAAAACGAACCACAACACTGCAACACCATACCCCATAATACCACGCATCGCCATCACACAAAAGCCCTCCCCCCATCACCACTCCCAAAAACGGGTCCAAACTGCCTCCTCACCGCCTCCGTCAAACCAGGACTCGACAGAATTGACTCATCATACCGCGACCTCGACACCCTGAGCGGCGACGGTCGTAATTTACTCCTCGGCGGGATCGGTGGCGGTAGCAACACACCACTCGGAGAAGAAGAACCACCGCATTCGGCAGGGTTCTCGTTCTCCACCAACAACCCCTTCCCATTCCCAGTCAACCAAGAAAGAGAAACCTCACTACCACTGACAATAGGCTTAGTAGTAGTGATCCGCTTCACTTCCCTCAGCGGCGAAGTTTGTTGCACAGCATTATGCTCCACCGTCCTCAACGGCGTGGGCGTGATAGTAGCCACAGGCGTAGTCGGCAGCGTCGGCAGGCGCGTTCGCGGCTCAAAGACATCGTCGTCGTCATCGCCGCCATAAATCTGAGCCGGTTCGCGGACATGCCCGCCCTTTGCCGGGAAATGGCCACTGGGAAAGCTGCGGGGCATGGTTGGCAGGGCGAACTCGAGCTCCGAGTGTTTTGACGGAGACGAGGGGGACGACGGGTCGTATTTGCCCACGTTGGCTGACAGCCACGTTTTCCAGTCGATTGAGCTGGCAGTTGACAAGCGCTCACGGTTCCCGGTTCCGGTTTTGACTGGGCGGTAGGCGGTCGGGGTGTCGTCTGCGGCGGGCATGCGGTCGCCGTCGTCGGTCGAGTAGATGCTCTCAGTGTAGTCCAAGTCCAGGTCCTTGGCCGAGTCCGAGTCTGTCTCTGGCAGCGGATCAGCTTTGTTAGAGTGATGCACCTGTGTTCCCGTGTCAGAGTCTTGCTCGGCGCTGGAGCTTTGCTGGGACCACGCGTTTTGTTCTTCCTGCATTGACTTTCTCAGAGCGCGGCGATAGGGGCTTGCTGTGCGAAAGGTGTGCGAGGAATCCGAGCGCAAACTCGCCGCGTCTTGGGAACGAGTGAATACGCCGCTGTTGTCTCTTGCAAATCTGAGGCCCTCCTTGAACTGGGTTTCCGAGTCAGTCGAACCGGATACCGTCCGGGATAGCTGACCACGAGAGGCACTGCCCCTCTTCGATGGTCGGGTTGGAGTGACTAAGCCATCAGAAGGCGTGCCGTACTTTCTCTCGCTGATGACGCGTTTGATCGTGTCCGGTGTTCCGTCTGTAGGGCGGCCAAGTTCGGCTGCTGGGGTAGACGGACTAAGCCTAGAGGCCGGAGGCTCACCATCTGCTGGTCTCATGGCCTGCATCCGTTTCATCAAGGCCGAGTAGACGCGTTGGCTGTCCAAGGGTGGACGCTGGACAACTGGTTCTCTAGATGTGTTCTCGGGTCCCTGGAATAGTCCTGTGCCGAGCGGCTGCCTCCACATGGATGGTGACGGGGCGTGTGTGCCAGTCTCTCTGATAACGGAAAGGCGCTGCTTTTCCCATTCTCTCCATTGTTGCTGCTGCTGGCTTGTAAGTGTGCTCGGCCCGGAGTGTACCCAACTTGTCAATGACGAGCTATCCGATACCTTGCGTTCGGCCTCGCTTCTTAGGCTCTCTAAACTCGCCTTGGTGGACCGTAGTTCTGGTGGCACAACTTGAAACGAGGGTATCTTTGCCGGCATATTGTGAATTCTCTCGTGGCCATCGTCGGCAGAAACTTCATGGTTAGTGTTGGACTCCTGGAACAAGCCAAATCCATTGGCAGCGTGGCTTCTTTGCGAGTCGATGTGCTGACATGGCATTCCCATCTCTCCCTCTGGCTTAGCATGGGTAAACAAGTTTTTCAGTTTGACTTTCAGAGTCCTTGAAGCCTTCTTAGCTTTTGACCTGAGGGTCCCTGATGCGTCTGGATGTGTCCCGGGATCTGGGCTGCTTGGACCCATGCCCTCGGCCGGACTGCTGCTGCGGACAGATGCGCGCAGCCGCGACTCAGTTCTCCGGCTCCTGGAGTTGAAGATGGTAGATGTCTTGTATTTGACCTGCGGTGTGTGTTGTTTGCTTTTAGTAAATTCATCGTTGGGCAAGTCAGAACGCCTTCCGTCTCCTATTCTCGTGTCGCGGCTGGTGCTAGCTCTAGACTGAGAGCTCCTGCGACCGAGGAAACTCATCGACTTGGGGGCTTTTAGCATTGGAGCGTCGTGCGAGACTTTGTTCTCGCCGGGTTCCGAATGAAACAATCTACGGGAGTCGGAAGGCAGGGGCCGAGACTTCCTGTTGAGGAACGACACTGAGCTGTCCTGGCTTCTTCTGAACCCTTGATGACCGGTAAGCATCGACTTGGACCTGTGTAGGCGGCGGTACGAGGACGGGGCAGAGGCGATGTCGTCTTCCGGGGTATAATACTCGTCCTGGGCCTCGAGCGCTGTAAGATAGCCAGTAGCGATCTTGGGCAACGGGACTGGGGGTGGTGCTCTCCGAGGGGGGCTGGGGACCTGAACACTTGCATCCGTATCGTCAAGAGTGTGATCTTTGGGGCTGGTATTGTTACCCCCTTCTTCTGTCCTTACAGAGCCAACATCCTTGGAATCGTGACTGGAACTCGCGTCCCAGCCACGGCGAGCCCTCGCTGGCACAGAACACGGCCCGACAAAGCGCACGCTCTGCCGCCGGGCAAGCTCCTGGCCATCATCTTCTGAAATCCCAGGGCCATCGTGACAGCCGCTACTCCTCTCCGACCGTTGGCGACGAGCAGACGACTCAGGGGTCGGAGGAAAGAGCGACATGTCGACCGACGGACGGCCCTGGGCTCTCGTGTAGGCCTCACAGGCAGCGATATGGGCGTCTCGTTGTGCCAGGGCGGGATCGAGATGCTCGAGGACGACACCATGCGACGATGACGTGGACTTGCGGCGTTTGAGGTCGGATTTGGACTTTAAACTGCGTCGACGCAGCATCGGAACGGTCGAGAATCAGATGGAGGGCACGTTGAAGCGAAGATGCGGATGGGGAACAATAGTAGTCGGTAACAGTCAATGGAAAGGGACTATCAACAGTAAAGCTGTGGTTAACCCTATGCCGGGGAATGAAAGGTCCAGGCCGGAGTGACACAAGAGTGTTGTGCTGGGACACGAGACCAAGAGTCTGGCCATGTTGCGAGGAGAGCAAGAGTCAACAGCCCAAGTTAATGGGAAATCGTCGGTGGCGGTCCCCTCGAGGTAGGAAGGAGCGACCTACTAGGCCATCTCCAACAGAAAGGAAAGATGGAAAGAGCGAAAGGGGCACCAGGACTCATGTCGGGGCAGGATACACCTCGCTTCGACAGAAGAGGGCATCGAAGAAAGACCAGCGCGGACAATGCATGTTGGCTAATAAAGCTCTGTTTCCTAAGGGGCTAGCTACGCCCTCAAATGCAGACCATCCCAAGAGTCAATGTGCCCATGTTGTGAGTACAATACAGAGAACGCCCGAATAATACGTCCTTGTCCATCCCAATATACCAAAAGCCAACAACAAAAATGCAATCCCATCCCGTACCCATGAATTGGAGGCTAGACGTTTACAGCGCCGATGCCATGCTCATAATTCAGGCAGCGATCTCATCAACAAACTCCCGGATCTCCTCATCCACCATGTCGTGGATCTTCTTGGAGAACTTGGAAACCTTGTCGGCAAACGACGAGGCGCCCTTGGTAACCTTGCCAGAGACAACGTCCCAGTCGTGCTCAATGAGCTTCTCGAGCTCAGACACCTTGCTGGGGATGTCGTTGTCGAGCTGAGCCTTGGCCTTGTAGCCGCCAGCCTCGACAATAGCAGTGTAGTTGTCGCAGCCACCGCCGTTCCAGGCGAGCAGGTTGGGGGTGCCCTTGGGCATGTCAGTGAGGGTACCCTCGGTGGCAACCTTGAGGAGGTTCTCCTTCATCTTCTTGGGGGTGATGGAAGCGAGCGCATACTCCGAGTCGCTGGCGGGCTGGAGCGACAGGTAGTAGGCCAGGAGACCGCAGATGTGGGGCGACGCCATCGAGGTGCCCGAGATGGTGTTGGTGGCGTGCTTGCTGCCGATCCAGGTCGAGAGAATGCTCAGGCCGGGGGCGAAGATGTCGGTGCACTTGCCATAGTTGGAGAAGTAGGCACGGCTGTCGTCAATGGCAGAAGCACCAACGGTGACGGCCTGCTCGGCAGCAGCAGGAGAGTAGTTGCAGGCATCGGCGTTGTCATTGCCGGCGGCAACGGCGAAGTGGATACCAACAGAGACGGCAGCGTTGACAGTGTCATCGAGCGCCTTGGTCTTGCCACCACCCAGGGACATGTTGGCGACGGAGCCCTTGAAGCCCTTGCGCTTGCCGTCCTTGGCAGCCTTGACCTGCTCAATGTGCGACTTGGCCGCCCACTCAACACCGGCGACAACATCAGCCATGGTGCCGGAGCCGTTGGAGCGGAGCACCTTGACGGCGTAGACGTTGGCCTTCTTGGCAACACCGTACTTCTTGCCAGCAACGGTGCCAGAGCAGTGGGTACCGTGGCCGTTGCCATCGATATCGGCATCGCCAGCGGGGATGGTCTTGCCCCACTTGGCACGGCCCTCAAAGTCGACGTGCTCGATGTTGGTACCAGTGTCAATAACATAGGCATCGACACCCTCACCGCCCTCGGCAGCGTAGAGGTACTTGTTGAAGGTCGAGAAGCTCAGGGTATTCCTGTGTGAGATACGGGCCAGACCCCAAGGTGCCGACTTCTCAATCTCGCTGTCGCACTTCTCCTCCGTTGTGTAGCTCATCGTGTGAACGACACTGTCCCGTTCAATGTACTCGACCTGTGCGAGAAAAGGTTAGCACCTGCGGTTTGAATGGACGCCGAGAAGGCCGGTGATGACAAATAACTCACATCCGGGTGTCTCCGGACTTGCTCGATGACCTCGTCATCGAAATGACCGGCGTAGCCCAGGAAGTCCTGGCCGATCTTGTACGTGTGCTTTAGCCCGCGGAAGACATCGTCGACGATGGGGACCTGTCCCCTCTTCTTGAGGTCGGCACGCTCAGTCTCGCGCGACGTGTGGATCTCCTGGATCCAGTTCTGGTGCACCGACGCCGTGTTGTCGGTTACGTGCTTCTTGAACTTGATGATGTACGAGTTGGGAATCGTCTCGGCGTTGGACGACGAAAGAATGGGCGCGGCATCGCCATGGATCGTGTCAAAGCTGACACTTGGCGCCGCTGCAGCGCAGGCTGCGAGCGAGAGAGCGATCACGCCTCTCATTGTGAATTGAAGGAGAGGCCGAAGCCGATGCAACCGGCGACTTCCGGGAAAGGCAGGAAAGCGAAACAGACAACCAACTGCGATGCCTCCCACGATGACTTTGATGGAATGTGGTTGATAGCGGATGGATGAAGGGGATGGGGGAGGAGGAGATGGGCAGGAGAGAAGGGAGCGAGCTCGGCAGTGTTGGGGGAGCCGCTGATAAAGAGGTGCTCTTTATGCCGAAGGGAGCCTGTCGTCAGCGCCTGCCTCAGCTTCAGGGAACAGGGGGCTGGAAGACCCGCTTTAGGTTAGTCGAAGGCGGAGCAGCCAATCATGACTGGTCGGGTGGATCCGAGTGAGTGCGGAGAGTCCAGGCCAGTGCGATAAGCCTGAGCACGACGGGAACCTTGACAACCGACTGACACCACTGCGGGTGCTGATTGCGTTTCCCGTTTATCAGTTCCGACAAGGTAAACACTCGGAAAATGCAATAATATTCTGCAAAACGGTTGCTGTCGTTGCCCGTGGCATTCCTCCATACCCGATTTGCCACGCCACAGTGCATGCGTTTCAGTCCCGGGGAGCGTTGGGGCGGCGAAGCTGTCCTGTGACTGACCGCCGGCTCAGATGCCAGGGGCCCTCCAGCCTTGATTCGCCGAAGCTCTGTTGGGAGCTCCCAGCAGGCTGATCTGCCTCTGTTTGCATTGCAGGGCTGTGGTCAGGGCTCTGTTGGTTGGCAATAATGAATCTGTTGAACAAACTTGAACTTGGATTGGGTTGTGCAAGGGCATCAACCTGGAACCTCGGAAGGCAATTCAGTGACTGTGTGAACCTTGATCCGGATGGGGGTTCTAACCCTCGATCGCTGGATGGCGATAGCCAAGACGCCTTCCGGAGGACGCCTCTTTGGAGTCATTCGGACCCCAAAGCTGCCATTACCTGGTCTCGTCCAGAAAAAGCACGGCACCTGCTGACTTCCCAGATAATCGATGCAAATACTCCACCCCCCTTCAAATGACGATGCTTCTCAATGCCATCGATGCCAGGGCCGTCCGTCCAGCGCGGCTGCCTTGTTCGATTCCCTGCAAGACACATCAAGCTGATGCCCTGGTCCCTCCCAGGATGGCCGTGCCAAGCCTCAAGGGGCGCGGGGAATCTCCACCCGGAAGGAGGGTCACGAGCGAGCACCACATGCTGGGATGTCGCATCGCTTGGTGCGGTCTGACTCGACGGATCTCGGGTTTCCCTGGCTCGAGCCTGGCGACCCTGAAGTTCCTTGAAATGCTGCGGAAGAGGGCTGTTGCACCTCCTTGAATTAAAGATGTGTTTTGTCCTCCGTCCTTCGTAAATGGAATGCAAGACACTGGACGGAGGTCGACCTCTCGCACTGATTCCGCGCCGAGCCGATGTCGGCCCGTTTGGAAGGGTCGAGCTATGACATCAGAGCTGGCGCTCTTGGCCGATTCAAGCGCGCTTGATGAGACTTCACACGAACCATTTCGGTCCCTGCATGCGATGGCGTCACGTGTCCCTGGATAGTTATCCTCTTCCTTTCCTCCGACAGCCTTTTACCAATAGATCCAAGACAAAACAGGCCTTGATGTCCTCTGTCTGCACATCAGTTGATGGCTGCTTTTCGAGGCTGTCGGCTGCGAGTTTCCGGGTGGATCCGCCAGTGAGATCGACGTTATCGCCTTTATCAGGTAGACACCTCGAGTCGCTGTGGACCTCAACTCGCTCGATGGATTCATGGGTCTCGGAACGTCTCGGGGCTCCATAAAGGTGCGTGAGGAGCAGCGGAGTTGTTCAACCGTCTCCGGCTCCCGGTACCTGAAACGGAATGGAAGGAGCATTTCCGGAACGTGCCGTGGAAGTTAGGTGTTCTACCTTGCGCTGCGAGCATGGAGTGGGAGGCAAACCGCTAGTCGAAAGCTGCGCGAATGATTGCTTTATGGAGAACATCTGTTTTCAAGGAAACTGGAACTTGCCGGACGTTTTTAACTAACCGTACTCCATACCTATGCTGAGCTACTGGGTATTAATGAGACGTTGGGATTTATTAAAGGCCCGGCCCTTTCAGGTTATAGCCTAACCACCGCGCTCCTACTCCCACATTTTCTGCGGCACTCATCATTTGTTGTCGTATTCTTTGTTCTTTCCCTTGGTCGTGGAGGAAGGTACTATTTCGGAGGATGATCATGGATAATTCGAAGAGGCAGCCTCGTGAAAGAGACGAGCCAGTTCTCCCGGATTGCTCGGGATGGCTGCCTGCCCGGCTGTTTCTCGCCAGTATGTACGTTCCAGGCAAATTTTGCACGCTTCACCAAGGTACTGGTGAATTTTGTGAGAAACCAACGAGCTGTGGGGGTTGGAAGTTGTGAGGAAGATTCGTCTCGAACACTCCTTCCATCCAATGCTCTAAGTGCTGAATTGATGTGGCTGGCCCACAGCAATCCCGCTCCCGGAGCTCCCCGTCTGGCTGGCACCGCCACACTACCCCTCCAACAGCGCCTCGAGAGGGCCCATTCATGCAAGTGCAGCCCGCAACAACAGCCTGAGCTCGAGCGAGGCTGAGACCCGCCTGTGGGAAGCTTTCATTGTTGCCTTTCAGCTCCAGCTCCAAGGCCCGCCTTGTGATTGAACAACAACTCTAGAAAGCGGTTGGGCTGCGAATCAGCGCAGTTTAAGATTCACAAAAGCAAACGTTGTCTTTTCGGCGTTTTGCCTTTTACGAAACTCGTTCAACGGCCGATACTGCATTTATTTTGGGCATTGATTTCCGAACCCCTTTCGAGCGATTCAGCTCCTACCGAAGCCTGAGGATGCTGGCGTAAGCATTTCCTCAGAAGAGCCAAAAGTCGCGATTCCCTTTCCATGACGGGCACCTCAGGCCGCGCACCTGGACCCTTGGTGGGTGCTGGGGACCCGAGCAATTGTCACCACCGTCGCTTTCTCCGAGGATCGACTAACTGGCGCAATTGAGCGCCCGAACCCGGCCACGATGCTTGCCCTTCGGTCCCGCCGTTATCGATCGTCCACTTCGGCCTCGACACTCCAGACTTCCAAGGCCACCGAGGTGCTCCAGGATCTCCTTCAACGGCTGTCCGAGGAAGCTGGGTCTGCAACACCCAGCAGCACATACCCGAGAATCGAGGAGCTGCTAGCACAGATCCGACATATCCACCAACATGTTGCCGCCCTGCCGCCGCCCTCGGCACCGCAAGACGATTTCCGCCATCTTCGGGGCTTCCAAACCCTTCTCAACGTCCTACGATCCTTTTCCGGCTTCTACAACCCACATAAGCGCAGCGAGACCGAGAGGAGGGCTGTATTCGACTTGTTGCATGTGGTGCTAGCCACCATCTCTGCGGCATTCCGCGGTCACCCTGGAAACAGGCGGTATTTCCAGGACAGAGTAGAGGGCGGGGGGTGGGAGGCACTGGAGCAGATCATCGCCAGCATTGGCGTGGGAGGGGGCGATTCTGATCTGTGGACGAACTGTCAGCTGTTTGGAAAACTGCTTTCCTTCGCCCTGGACGACCAGCGCCTGGATGAGCTTTGCCGTTCGGTGGCCAGCGCGCCAAAAGCACAAAACAGAGATCATGAGACGCAAGAGACGCCCGAGGATGATGACCGGGGTCAAGCCGGCTCGATACACAGCACCGAAGCTATCGAGGCGAGGTTGGGAGAGATTATTGGGCCGACCACGGTTTTTGAAAACCCCGAGATCATCCGGACGGTCGTTGCCTTCTGGGAGTCCATCCCCAGGGATCAGGGGTCTCCGGCAAGCCTTGCTTCGATGATAGTCCTCACAACATTGCCGTCCGTTGCATCTGCTTCCTTCTTCAACCTTAGTGCTTTGCATGGCACCGGCGTCTTGTCCAGACTTCTGCACTTACTTTTCGCCCAGGACAGCCTTCTCACTGAACCAGAGAGGGAGAGAGCACTATCGCTGTGCAAATCACTGATGCAACTTGGCATAGACCAGCTAGCAGATGCGCAGTTCTTGCTGAATCGTCGAGACGCAGTAACCTCTGAGTTCTGTCTAGACATGACGGAGAAGCACGCTGGCCCCCCTTTTATCCAGTTCGACCTCTCCCTCTATGGCCACTCATCCATTGAACTGCCAAATCTGGGCCGCTCCTTTCCCCCGCAAACAGCGCCGGGATACACCTTCACTGGATGGATACGGATCGACAAGTTCGACCCCAAGTCTCACACAACCCTGTTCGGTGTCTTTGACTCCACCCAGACCTGTTTTGTTCTGGCATATCTCGAAAAAGATACCAAGAACTTCATCCTCCAGACATCTGTCACCTCTTCGCGCCCTAGCGTCAGGTTCAAGTCAGTGGTGTTCAAGGAGCACCAATGGTACCACATCGCCCTCGTCCACCGCAGACCCAAGACCATGGTGGCGAGCAAGGCAAGCCTCTACGTCAACGGAGAGTTTGCCGAGCAGATTCGCGCCGCCTACCCGAGTCCACCTCCACTTTCCAACGCGAGCACAGAAAGCTTCGTTTCCTTTTCTTCGAGCAACGCCAAGACGAATCCGGTTCAGGCATTCTTGGGAACACCACGCGGCCTTGCTGCACAGCTTGGCTCCGGGCTTGTATACTCCAAGTGGTCGCTGGCCTCGTCTCACCTGTTTGAAGATGTGCTGAGCGATGACATCCTTGCCGTCTATTACCGCCTCGGGCCGCGCTATCAAGGGAACTTCCAGGATTGTCTCGGCGGCTTCCAGACTTATGAGGCCTCGGCCGCTCTCGGACTCCGCAACGAAGTCTTCCATCCGGGCAAGGATGACAACTCGGATATCCTAAAAGCCATCAGGGATAAAGCGGGTACCATCGTCCCCGAGCATAAGGTCTTGCTCAGTGCCTTCCCGCGAGCTGTGTTCCCAGCGGATGGGAAGTTCATGGACTCTGTGCTCTTCCGATCGCTGTCCAAGAATGCAGCCGGCAGCCTGTTTCACGCTACCGTTAAAAGCGGCACCGCGGTTGCGATCAACGGTGCTGTGCCCTGCATCAACGATGCCCTGATTAGACTGAATGGTGTTGCGCTTCTAACTGGTGACCCTGTCCTCACCACTCCTTACTACTTTGATGATAATCTCTGGCGGCTCGGTGGCTTCACTCCCGTGGGCATCAAGCTCATCGAGCGCTCATCCACCTGTGACGAGCTGTTAAGGTCCGTCGAGCTCATGTTTTATTGCATCAGCAACAGCTGGAGGAACAGCGAGGCCATGGAAAGAGACAACGGTTATGCCATACTCAGCATGCTGCTCCGGGCCAAGCTTGGATACGGTGTGGCGGGCTCGGACGCCCAGTCTCAATCCTGGCGCCTCACGTTGACAAACGAGGCGCGAGACCGGCTGAGCTTCCAGCTCCTCAGCCTGGTGCTCCATTTTGTCGGATACAAGCATGCTGACCCCATCGAATCCTTCATCATCAACCCCCTCGCATACCGCGTCCTCTTGATCGACCCCGACACGTGGCGCAGGTCTTCGCCTCTCGCCCAGGAACTCTACTACAAACAGTTTGTGACATTTGCTGTGAAGAGCAAGCACCACCAGTTCAACAGCCGCCGGCTGCTTCGAATGCGTAAGTCTCGTGTTGTGCCGTAGGTCCATGTATCGTTTGAGCTGACCCGCTGGCCGCGTAGGGATCATTAAGAGGCTTCTGGATGCGCGGAAAGCCGAGACCATTTCGGAGACTATAATGCCACACTTCATGGCCTCGTTTGAGAGCCTCGTCAAATGCAATTACAACGCCGAAGTTCATCGCTCGATTGCTCTCTTCATCACCTACGCATTCCACACTCCCCCCGGTTCCCTGCCGCGGACTCCTAGGCCAGCATCCGTCAACAGCCGGTCAGCTACTCCTGGACCCGGTGTCACACGACGACCCACCGTTGAGACGGGCTCGCCATCAACCCCTGCGGGATCTAAAATGCTCACTAAGAAAGAGCTGGGTGTCAAGATACTGGACATGTACACTCGGCTTCTCTGCGAGAAGACCAACTTGGTGGACATCCGCAAGTTTGCCAAAACTGTCACTAATAAGGTGATATATGCAGCCGGCCCGAACAAGAAGAAAAAAGAGTACGTGCTGACAACCGGCCAGTGGCTGCTCTACCTGCTCGCAGAAAACGACCCCGAAATCGTCGTCCACGGTTGCAAGATCCTCGCTCGCCTCCTTGTCACGCAGCCTTCCGGATATACGTCCAAGTTTGCGACCAAGACTGGCGGCTTCTGGATCATGGCATACCGCCTGAAGCAGTGGTGGGATATCTCAACGCTATGGCCGATACTGTTCAGCATTCTCTTTGGATACGACGTTGCCAACATCAATTTTGACAAGTCGTTTGACTTCTTCAGCCTGTTGGAGATTTTTGGTAACAGCAAGGTCGTATTCCCGGATGTGCTACCCGTCATAACTTCCATGCTACAGCACGGACTCCGAGATGTCCTCAAATACCAAGACGATCCAGAGTCGCCTGCTGGTGAACCCAGCTCAACGAAGCGGTCGCAGGAAACTCTCGATGTCGCCAAGACAAGGCCTCGGGCCCGGTCTATGGAGCTGGGCCAGGCGCTTGAGCCCAGAAGTGAGTTTGCGGGTTTCAATGCTACACAACTTTGCTAACCTGTACCTTAGGGACTATGCTACCTGACAAAGAGAGGGTTGCAACCAATGCCGTGGTCCTTCAGACAGTCGTCCGCTTCCTAACAGACATGCACACCCGCTCGGCCAGTTTCCGAGACTTTGCCCTATCCTCAGACTACGTCCGACTCCTGTTCTCTGCCCTATATCCGATCATTGTTAGCGCCGATCCGGTCACGGCTGAGACGGAGCTCAACTCCAAAGATTCAGTCCTCACTTTTGAGGGAGGCGATGTCATCATCCGGCCGGTCCCTGGCTCTTCATCTACTGCGATCCCAATAGTCAGGACGGCAAGTTCGGCACCATCTGAATCCCCTCTCACGCCTCCCATTCCAGGTCGAGGCACACCTCTCCGGCGTCCCTCGTCGTTCATCTTGGTCACGACACAGCAACTCCCCCCCCCTCCTACGCCGGCGCGCCTGAACCACGTCATGTCACCCAAGAAGAGAATCGCCACTCGCAACATTAGCAATGTTGTGTTGGAAGGCGTCTTGGAGCTCATTATCAGCGTGTTCAACGACCAGATCCTGGTCAGAAAGGAATTCCCTGGATTTGGTCTGTTTGTGAAGGTGCCCCCAGGTTTCCAAGAGCACCGAGCATACTTTGAAACATATGTCCTGCGCAACGTCATTACTCACCTGAGGAACGCCGTTCAGCTAGACCAGAAGGTTCTTTCCGAGCCCAAGATTCTGCAGAACTTGGCACGCCTCAATCTTCACATGGTTGAGGCTGTGTTTGAAGGGTGGTTCATGAACGGAGCTGAAACTATGATTGAGTTCACTGGAACAGTTTTGGAATACCTCCAGCGCCCTGAAGTCGCGGTACTCAAGAGCGTCAGGCTCTGCAGCTCTGCGGTGGCGACGATCCGGGTGTCCTTTCTCAAGTTCACTCTGCTCAGGCTCTCGGACATGGACGACCCCGAAACTAAGGATTCCGAGGCCGTGTCGACCATGGAGCAGTTGCTGTATTGGCAAACAGTTTTGCTCGGCTCCCTCTCGATGGAGGACGACTACATGAAAGTGCTGTGGTACCAACTCTATAACAAACTTGTCGACGCGCGCCAACACGTCCGCCTTGTCGCCGCTACGCTGTGGCGGATCATGCTTGTGCAGAAACCCGAAGAGTCGGCAGCCATCTTCCGGCAAACCATGACGCCAGACCAGCGGCCACTGGCCAGGGGCTTTGAGAAATTAACTGAGCTGGACGACGCCGCGTTCCTCGAGTGGGTCGACCAGCACCGCCAATCCCTCGATGTGTTCTTCTTCGGTGGCATGTCCAAGATCTGGGAAGAGTTTGTTGGGGCCGAGAACCACCGCATGACGGAGACTGCCAGAACGAGACTGAAGAACCGAAAGGACAAACTCCGCCAATGGCACACGGAATCCCTAGAGCGCGACAATATCCTGCTCCGTCATGAGATGGCCAACAGCGCGTGGATGAAGAGCATCTATTTCACGGAGCATTTCAAACATCAGAGACTCCTTCAAGACCAGCAGGACGACAATGCGTACCTGACCGCGACGTTTGCAAAGATGGAGCGCGATCTGTGCCGCCCTGGCGCCGTGTTTAGCGAGCCACAGACCATCAAGTGGAAGCTGGACCGGACCGAAGGCCGGAACCGCATGCGTCTCCGCCTCCTTCCGGAGTATCCTAGCAACCGGCAGCAGGACTTCCAGCCAAAGAGAAACAACGTCCCTGCCGCTAGCCTGAAACTCAACACTGCCGTTGGCGGTCCTTCAGCCGCGGGAGTCGGAGTGACGCCGTCGGTTTCAAAACCCCCTGTGGAGATTGGCGCTGATGGCGCCGGAGAGGTCACCGATATCTCTGCCGAGCCGGAGCCGGCGCCCGGAGACGCGAACCAGAGCGTCGCGCCGGAAGAGGATTTCGAGTTGGTCGAGGATCCCAATGAACCCGATGGAGACGACACCTTCGAGGATAAGAATAGAAAGGTGATGAGGCGGCTCCAGCAGGGCGACGCTGTGCAGAACGTTTTCAACATCTCGCGCATCATTGGTCTCGATGCCTCTGAAGGGATCCTGATCATCGGGAAGGAGGCGCTCTACATCATGGACAATCTCTTCCAGAGTGCGGACGGGGAGATTGTCAATGTTTGGCAGGCGCCGCCGGAAGAGCGCGATCCGTTCTCCATTATCATCACTGGAGGCAACCCGAGCGAGAGACGCCAGAACCAAAACCGCGCGGACCAGGAGTCACGCAGCTGGAGATGGCATGATGTGCTCAGCATCTCGAAGCGTCGCTTCCTATTCCGCGATGTGGCGATTGAGATGTTCTTCACCGATGGCCGGAGCTATCTCTTGACCGCGATCAATTCTGCGATGAGAGACGACATATACGCGAGGCTGATGGCCAAAACGCCGCACACCAACAGCGCCAGCTTGCTCCCCAACCCGGAAGATGGTTGGCGGCTCGAGAGCCTCAAGTTCAACGAAGAGACGCCGCAGACATTCGGGGCCAAGTTTGGCAGCATCTTCAACTCGTCGGCATGGAATCCCATGATGAGGCGGTGGCAGCGGGGCGAGATATCCAACTTCCACTACCTTATGCTCGTCAACACCATGGCTGGCAGGACGTTCAACGACCTCACACAATATCCTGTCTTCCCGTGGGTGTTGGCGGATTATACCAGCGACGAACTTGACCTCAACAACCCCGCCACATTTCGGGACCTGTCCAAGCCAATGGGTGCGCAGACCCCAAACCGTGCCGCCGACTTTGCCATGCGGTACAGGAGTCTGGCTGAGATAGGCGAGACCCCGTTTCACTACGGGACGCATTACTCGTCTGCGATGATCGTCTCGTCTTACCTGATCCGTCTTCCTCCCTTCGTGCAGTCCTTCATCCTGCTGCAGGGCGGAACCTTTGATCACCCCGACCGACTCTTCTTCTCCATCGAAGGGGCATGGAAATCTTCGTCGCGAGACAATGGCTCAGATGTGCGCGAGCTGACGCCCGAGTTCTTCTACCTTCCGGGTTTTCTGACCAATATCAATGGGTACAATTTCGGTGTCCGGCAAGGAGGCGGGGGCAGAGTGGACAATGTCATCCTGCCGCCGTGGGCCAAGGGAGACCCCAAGATTTTTATTGCGAAGAACCGTGAGGCTTTGGAGAGCCCGTACGTCAGCCAGAGACTTCACCAGTGGATCGACCTCATCTTTGGCTACAAGCAACGCGGTGAGGTAGCGGTGGAGAGTCTGAATGTCTTCCATCCGCTCTCTTACAAGGGCGCCAGGGACTTGGATAACATCACGGATCCTCAGGAGCGCCTCATCACCACTGGCATCATCCACAACTTTGGCCAGACTCCTCACCAGATCTTTACCAAGCCTCACCCGTCGAGGGAATATGACCGCTGTCCGATCAAGCGGCTTGACAGTTCGGTAGCTGCTCTGACGAAGCTGCCGTATCCGCTTCTCGGTATGTATTTTCGTTTGCTTGTGCTAACGGGAGGCTGACGATATCTACAGAGAGCCGCGAGCGTGTCGCTTCACTCATTTATGTGCCCAAGCTCGACCGCCTTCTCTGCGCATCGCCATTCCGCCTCAATCTCCCTCCGCACTTTGACAAGTTCCTGGAATGGGGCTATACGGACAACAGTGTGCGCTTCTTCCTTAGCGACAACAGAAAGGTAAGTCTGCCGTGCCCAAATTCACCAGCATAGGTTTCTAACCTAGCTTAGCCGGCCGGCCTGTTTGAAAACCTACACATTGGCCAGATCTCAACGCTCGCCTTCGCCGACTCCAAGACCCTCATCACAGCCGGAGAAGACTGTGTGGTGTCCGTGTACATGGTGCACTCCTCCCCGAACCGGCCGCTTGTCGAGCTGCACCCGCGCTCATCCTTGTTCGGCCACAAGACGCCCGTCACGAATATCTCCGTCTCCAAATCCTTCAGTACCATCCTCACCGTCTCCCAGGACGGCGTCGCCTTCCTCTGGGACCTCAACCGCCTGGAATTCATCCGCAAGCTGCCCCTCGCGCGCGGTGGCGGGCCGGTCGAGTGCGCTCGCATCAACGATGTCACGGGCGACGTCATGCTCTGCTGCGGCCAGCACGTGCTACTGTACACCCTGAACGGCGAGCTGATTCTCGACCAGAACGTGTGCAACGCTGTCACTTCTGGGAATGGCGGCGGCGACGATGACTTTGTGCACTCGTGCGCGTTCTACGAGGGGTCGGGCGGGAACGAGTGGTTGGAGAACCAGCTGGTCTTTACCGGGCACCGGCGTGGAGTGGTGTGTGTCTGGCGCAAGGCGGTGGACGAGGCGAGCGGGCGGTGGGTGTTGCAGTTTTTGCGCCGGCTGGACCATGTCAATCCCAAGAGTGAGACGGGGGCGAATGTGGATGCGGCGGTGACGTGTATTGCGCCGATGCCGGGGCTGGTGTATACGGGGGATGATGATGGGCGGGTGGTGAGTTTTTCTTTGGCGTGAGATGTTTGTTTTTGTTTTGAGGAGTATTCTGACGGTGATTTGCAGTATGAGTGGAATTTGGTGCAGCGGGAGAGGTAGAGACGGGGAATTGGTGAGAAAGAGGGTTGTTTATATGTGAAGAAGGGGGTGCGTTGAACTGAGAAGCGGCGGTTGCATGAGAGGAGTTGCAGGACTTGAAATGTCAAGTCTAGAGTTAGTGGCTGGGTGAACTCTATGACACTCGAGGCATCGGTTGGTGGGTTGTTTTTGAGCTAGAGAGATGCTAGGTGGTTATAGATTCGGATGCATGTTTGCATTGCATTATCCATGCCCCTCTTCCAGCACTGTAACTCCATCAACCTGTGATCTGTGCGTATCTTGGTTTGGACTTCACAGAGCATCCTGCCGCGAATCCTCTTTCTCTATTGCCCTCCCAACAACGCCGTGTATGTACAGTTGATACAGATCCCGCTACGTCGGCGGCACGCAGCTTTCTCTTGATCTCCCTCAATCCGCTCTTGCCCCTCGTAGCCCGCTCATTCCGTATCATCGTCATACCCGGTCAGCGTCTTTCTCGGTCCAGCAGGAACTATTTTGCAATTATTCATTAGCACCTTTCTTCATCCAAACCCAATTAACCCCATCCTCTCTCTCCCTTTCCCCCCTCTCTTTTCTTCTCCGTTTTCTCTCTCCCCCGCGGTCTCTCTCTCCAAGCCATTCATGCTCGTAGAAAATGTGGAACGTACCGGGATAAGTCATGGGGATGGGCGCCGCGTCCGGGTCGCCAAAGCGCTGGCGCAGCGGGTGGATGGTGACGAGCGAGATGGGGCCCAGGGCGCCGAGGGCGACGGCGAAGAAGAAGGCGGGCCGCTCGCGCGCGGACCAGCGCAGGTAGCGCAGGGGGCCGGCCCAGAAGCGGGGGGTTACGGCGCTCATGTTTTCTTTTTGTTTTCTTCGGGGGAGGTGTGCCTGGGTGCGGGTTAGACTCGAGGTGTCGGATTGACGGAAGGTGAGTTGGAGGGAGGGGATGGTGTGGTGGTGGTTGTAGTGGTGGTTTGCAGAAGAATTGGTGCGGTGGATTGGGGGGTGATGATCGGTGTGTACATACACTGGCGCGGTCTCAATTGGGCGGCGGGCTCACTGGCGGGCGCGGGCAGCGAGCAAGCAAGTCGTCGTCGTCGTCGTCGTCTTCGAGAGCTGGGCAGGAGCTTGCTTGGTTAGAGGTTCCCGATGGCGGGCAAACTGCGGCTAATTTGGACCTTCAATTGAGCACGGACGCTGACAGGGGCTGCAAAGCAAGTGGATCCCTGAGCTGAACCCCGGACGGCTTGGCAAGGCTACGTATGCCGAATCGTCAATTGGAGCTGTGCTGCACCTGCGCTGGAGTGTGGAATCTGGACGAGGCAAGCTTCGATTCCGTGGCTGAACTCGACCCTTTTACCCCTTTCCTACCGCCGCTACCACCACATAGGCGTGGGATTTCTTTTGCCCAGCATGCGGTCCCTCTCTTCGCTGCTGGTCTTTTTGTTTGCGACCGCTGTGTCGGCGCTCAGCACAACGGGCAACAGGTTGCTGGTGATACTGGACGATGTCGCCGAGAAAGCCAACTATTCACAGTTCTTGGCGGATCTAGAGAGTGTGTGATGCTGTTCGGGTTGTGGGATGCGGTCAAGACATTGCGGCTAACAATTGGCCAGGCAGAGGATTCGAGCTCTCGTTTGAGACGCCCAAGAGCGAGTCGCTGGCCCTGTTCCACCTCGGCGAGCGGACATACGACCACATCGCATTCTTCCCCTCCAAGTCAAAGGGTACATTCCCATCGGAATATCTCGTTCTACACCCATGCTAATAGCCGCAGGCCTGGGCCCCAACCTGACACCCAACATCCTCGTCGACTTCCTCAACGCCAATGGCAACATCCTCGTGACCCTCAGCTCCGGCGTCGCGACCCCCACCTCGCTCGTGTCCCTCCTCAACGAGCTCGACATCCAGCTCCCCGCCGAACGCACCGGCCTCGTCGTCGATCACTTCCACTACGATGCCTCCAGCGCCGCCGAGACACACGATGTACTTCTGCTCCCGCTGCCTGGTCCCATCCGCCCCGATGTCAAGGACTACTTCAGCGCTGGCGCCGGCAGCGAGCTCCTCGCTTTCCCGCGGGGCGCAGGCGCCGTCCTCGGTGCCAGCGAGCTGCTGACCCCCATCCTCCGCGCCCCGTCCACCGCCTACAGCTGGAACCCCAAGGAGCAGACCGAGGTGGTGGACGATCTCTTCGCAGCGGGCAAGCAGCTGTCGTTGGTGTCGACGGTGCAGGCGCGCAACTCGGCGCGCTTCACGCTGGTCGGGTCGGCCGAGATGCTGCAGGATAAGTGGTTCGACGCCGAGGTGACCCAGCCGGGCGGCCAGACGGCCAAGACGTTCAACCGCGAGTTTGCGAAGCGCGTGAGTGGGTGGACCTTCAATGAGATTGGCGTGCTGCGCGTCAACTGGATCGAGCACCACCTCGACGAGGCCGTGGCGACCAGCGAGTCGAACCCCTCCATCTATCGCATCAAGAACGATGTAGTAAGTCTTTGCCCCTCCCCCCACCCCACCAAGCATTGCCTAACCCCCTTCAGAAATACACCATCTCCCTCTCCGAATACACCTGGGACCACTGGACGCCCTTCACCCCGCCCGCCGCCGACGCGCTCCAGCTCGAGTTCTCGATGCTCTCGCCCTTCCACCGGCTCGCCCTCAACCCGGACCCGGCGCTCTCGGACGAGACGGCAGCCGCGTACAGCGCTGCGTTCAAGCTGCCGGACCAGCACGGCATCTTCAACTTCAAGGTCAACTACAAGCGGCCGCTGCTGTCCAATGTCGAGGAGAAGAACACGGTGTCGGTGCGCCACATGGCCCACGACGAGTGGCCGCGCAGCTTTGTCATTAGCGGCGCGTGGCCGTGGATTGGTGGCGTGGGTGTGACGGTGGCCGGGTGGTTGGCCTTCTGCGCGTTGTGGATGTATAGTGCGCCTGTTGGGAAGGCCGGGGCGGTTAAGAAGACGCAGTGAGGGGGTTATAGAAGGTATCAATTTGTTTTTGTTATCAGTTGGTCTTGTAAGAGTGGGTGTGATACATTAGGTTCTCAAAAGCTGTGGAATACACTGGGCCATGGTTGTCTGTTCCAGCACATGTTCTGTCGAGATGCTATTTATCTGTATTTGCATGCTATCAACTGTGAGAAACTGGACGAAAAGAAAAATAGCAAAGCAACGAGGCCCTCAGATTAGCTCTCTTGAGTTCCCACTGACAACCGACAGGCCAGTCCAGCCGAAGCCAGAAAGCACACCGTCTGCTGCCTGCAAATTTGGCTTTTTGGACACTAAGTCATCACCGGGCTCTGTTTGCTTTGCTCTGGCGTTCCCAGATCTTACTCCGCCTCCTCTTCTTGCTTGCACCCACACTAGCAAGTGAAGCAAAAAAGAGAAGCGAACCGACCGGGAACTGAGAGGATGGGGAAAAACCATCGAATCCTCCCTTTCCAATCCCCCAGACATCTCTCCCCCCCTCCCTCCCTATCCACCCACACAACTGACATCAATCCACACCAAAAAGAACCCCGTGATTGTCCCTGCTTGCGCGCTCCGATTGAAAACTACTTTTGTTGCTACCGTCACTAGTGCTGGCGCAGGCGCGCTCGCTGTTGTTGTCCCTGCCTTTTCCCCTACCTACCCATCACGAGGGATGCGACGGGAAGAGGGAAGAAAAGAGGGACGCGAGCGCCGGCGCACCTCTGGGCGAAGAGGTTGTCGTCATTGCGGTGAGAGGGGCGGGTGCTAGTTGTCAGTGAGGGTTGGTGTCGGGTTGGGGAGGTGAGAGGGGGGAGGTGAGGTGGATGGGGAAAGGAAGAGGGAGGTTTGGGTGTTTGTTCTGGGTTTTGGGTGAGGTTGGAATTGATGTCACCTGTTTGCTGTTTGACGGGCTTGGCGGGGTTGGTCTGTGCGGGTTGCTCCACTTCGGCCTTTTGGACAGGGTTGGGGTTGCAGCTGGCTGTCAGGCCGCCAGCACTCAACTTCAACACGGAACCCAATCAAACACGGAAGAGATATCACCATTCGTCCCAACATCAACATCATTGCCAACAATGACCTTGTTCTCAACGTTTGAAAATGAAGGTTTTAGACATGCCTCTCATTTCAGAAAGTATTAACGATGCAGAGACCACAAGTCGACCCTCTCGAGTTCTCCTCAACCGACTGGCCACTGAAGCACACCCATCACGAATTCGGATACAGTGCCTAAATACCCATTAACTAGCAAAAGCGGGCAGACAGGCAGTCTTTAGAGGCACGAGGTACATGGCATAATGTAGTTTTTTTTAATAATTTCTTTTCCCTCTCCTTTTTCATAACAGAGTCAGGGCAGTCAGACCCAGTCCCACACAATCTCCCAGCCCTCCGCCTCAACAATGCAATCATCCGATCCATCTCTGCCCTCTCAAAGCTTCAGCCAGCACTCCCCAAACAGAAGTAGTTGGGTATCCGGTGCTTCGTACTTCACAGCTATTCAAAACAAGTCAGAATCAGCTCTACGTTCCAAACAGAACCGAATCGCTTCAAGTTCTCAAAGACTGACCCAGGTAAAAACTCACAATCCCACCACCCACATGCCACCAACGGCCTAAAAGCACGTATTCCACCCAGCGCTGCATGTCCCCGTGCAGCAAATGTCGACGAAAAGCTGGCAATATTGGCCGTTGGGCACACACTTCCTGTCGCGTTTCTCCAACACGCCTCCTCTCGCCGCGGCCGCGGCGGGGTCGGGCACGGTGGGCAGGGCGATAACGACGGCCGTGTTGGCTAAGAGGGTGAAGAGGGTGATGGTGGGGAGGTGCATGGTTAAGGCGGTGTGTGAGGCGGTGCCTAGGTGGGGAGGTGTGCCGAGGGAGGGCTGGGTTGGGGAGGTGTGCCGAGGGAGGGCTGGGTTGGGATGGTGCAAGAGACGTTGAAGATGTTGCGAGAGAGACAACCTCCATTGGCAAGTGTGTGGGGGAGAGCAGATAGCTATATACGCCTGTGGTGACTCTTGTCGGGGTCTGTGGAGTTTGCTGTAGCTCGCAAACTGCATGTGCCTTCCCTTTCAGTTGGTTGATCCAGCTTCGGCCCGGTCAAGACTCTGCCAAACTTCGGGGTAGTGACTCTAAGACTGTTTGCCGGAGTTGGATGGTGTGCCGAGCCACAGATTCGCGATTCGCATTGGTTGGTACTTCGCAGTGCTGCAGTCTTATTCAGTCTTATTCAGGACCGGTATAGGAAGGAGATCTGCCCCTGGCCACAAACCTCTTTGGGAAGAAGATTGTAGATCCTAGTAGATGCTGCTGGAGGACGGCCGCGGTAGTAACTATTTTGGAAAGACACCAGAGGTTCCGGGATTACACTGTACCAACAGCAACTCCAAGCCCATCACAGCTTCCCCGAGATGCGGGTTCGCCCACATAATCACACCAGGACGGCGTGAAGAGCGACAGGGCATATTGTGCGCGAGGGGAGAGTTGCGGGGTGAGGATTGGGGAGCTGGACAAACAGTTGAAAGCTAAACAAGCAAGGCGTCGGAGCAATTGGGACTCATTTCTGCTCAGGGGAGCCCCTGTTTTTGACGGATAACCATCTCCCAAACATGTCCACCCACTCCCTCCCAAGCCCGAACAACTCTGCCAAAAGTTCAAAGATGTCAAATCCCCAGCCAGCCCTCATTCGTGGCGCCCCATGGATGTTGAATCATCGCCCCCGCCTATCGGCACGCTCTGGAACACACCGTGACAAGTCAGCGCCAGCATCTCAGTACAGATTTGAAGTAGAATTGCACACCCACACTTACGTAGTACAACCTAACTAGATATCCAGTAATAGTAAGTCCGATCTCAGTGGCTTGTTCGGACCCCCAGTCGGATTTGCCGGCCCTCTACTAGTATCCTACCAACAATAGCTCGGACCTGCTCGGCCATTCTGGATACATGCTTCCTCCCACCTCATCAGAAACGACTCGAAGTAGTCATTGCTAGCAACCTATGTATCTTGTGTGTAAGCTGTATCCTTTTACCTACCAAGGAACAAGAGGATGGAAGTAATGGCCATATAGTAGTGGGTGATGATAGTTGTGTGAACTCGATAATGGCCCAAGTTATGCGGGGTTAAGACCTGAGAGATAGTACGAGACACTAATAGCTCAAGGTGTTATATGGTGCAAGGCAAACCGCTTCGCTTATATCATGAGAGAATATGACGTTTCAGTCCAACTAGAACACGGCATGCCCTCCACACACAACCCACTCCCTTTAAACCAGCGGTCCCCAATGCCCAACCGAGACGTTGAATCTCCAGCCAGGCCCCATCCACGGTGCCGCATCGAATCACAGTTTCCCCTGAAACAAACACACAAGTCAGAGCCGGCTCAAAGCAACGACGCAGGCGAATATATACATCCGCACTTGCAAAGAACCCTCTCTCTCCGGGTATACCCTCCATCACCGGAGCGCTATAACCCCAAGTATGGTTCCTAAGCGCACTTTCCGGTCCCGTCACTCTGAGGCACGCAGATATAGCTGCAGCAACTGCCGGGCAAGCCGGGGTTGCAGGGCTGACCTGGGAGACTGTTGGGATCGCACTGGCGCTTCTCCATCTGGCCTGCGGCGTTGTTTGGCATGGCCATGCCAATTGCGGCGTTGGCTAGGAGGATGAGAAGGGTGGCGGTGAATTGCATGGTTGCCGTGTTGTGGTGGTGATGTTGGTGTTGGTGGTGGTAGTGGTAGTGATGATGTGATGGGAGCTGAGGATGTTGCAATTTGGCTGGGTTGGAGCTTCCCTTTTAAGTTGAAATCTACCTACCTACCTATAGGTATCTAGTAAAAGGAAAAAAAAGTCCGACTTTGTGGCGTGTCCGAACTCCGAGTCGGGTTCGCCGATCCGGCATTGTTCCTACGGATCCATGCGTTCTCCTCCCTCTTCCATGATCGACAGACACATCTCCAAACTCGCCCAAGGAAACACCGTCCTCAGACTGCTCTAGTCTCTCGGACTTGGAATCGGGATCTTTAAGTCAAGACAGCACTAATGACCCTTAAGATGTCATGTAGAAATAAATTAAGTTAGTTATGGCTGGCAGCATATATATCTTCTACAAGCTAAATTACTAGCATTCTCTTTAACCTTGATGGTCAGGGCCTCGTTGATGGAAGCGATGGATATAGCGTAGACCAAGCGAGGCTCTGTAATAGAGGTGTCTTTGATGCGGCCGAGGAGAAAAAAGAAGCAAGAAGCGCGCGGGAATGCCGAGGATGATGACACAGCCAAATTCGAAGACACGTAGAAATAACCTTGTGAGCTGTACCACCCATGGCACTCGTAGAACGGATCTTATTTTTCTAGATAAATGTGTAGCTTGGCCTTGTTTTCGGGGGTGGAGGGTGAAGCCCTCGACGGCGGCCTTCCCGAGGTTGGTTCATAGCGTGCTCGCATTCGTCCGGAGCGGAGAGAGGCATCGAATTATTCTAAGGCGGGTTCAAGATGGGTATCAGGGGGATGTTGGGTGTGATCGATCCCACTCATCAGCCATCGGCCGCAGAGATCTGATGCTGGTCTAGATTGATCGGTCAAACACGCAATTTGGATGTTCAAGCCTCAAGGTTCATGCTTGCCCGAGTGCGGAGTGCTGGAATACATCGGTCAACTAACTGCAGATCTATCGAGTGCAAGGGGGCCGTGAGGCTGAATGCAGTTGAGGTCATCGTGCATCGAAGCTATCCTGACTTGACTTTAGTTCGCGTGGTTGAGGATGCTGGGCTGATGTATAATCACACACCCCCTTCTTCTATAAGGGACACTATTACCTTACCTAGTATGGTGCTTGATTTCTTATGCGCTACTTTAGATCGAGCTCAACACCGGTGACCGTCCTGGAACCCTGGGGTAGAACCTGACGGTAACCTAACGAATGTTCCCACTTCTGGGGAATCTGTCTGCATTGTGATGTTGAGCTGTAACTAAAGTACCTAATGTGTAACCAGCTATTTCTCCCTAGTAACATTCTTCTGCCTTCTCATCTGCGCAAGTTTGTGCACCCACTTGCCCCACACTCTCACCCGGAAGAGATAATACAGTACAAAGACGCAGAGAATGTTGAAGGCGATGTAGACGAGCCCGATGCCCCAGTTGAACCACCGTTTACTGTAGGACATGCCGAACCGATCCAGGACCTGTGTGGTAGATTGTAGAGGACAGTACGAGCAGTCTGCGGTAGCATCCGGGTTCAGCAGCGTTCCTGCACCGCCGCCGTCAAGGTACGGTTGGAGATAGGATCCGCACGTGTCGCCGGACGGCGGCTGGAAGACGGCGACCTCGTCCGACGAGCAGACAATGGACTTGTCGGCAAGGCCAGACACTGAGATGCCACCAACAAGGTATGTCATCGGAGAGACGCGGTACATGAAGATCCAGAACCCCGGGAGAGCGTCCGGGGGCTGAAACACGCCGGCGAACAGGAGCATCATGGCAAATAGGATGGTCGTGACACGGCCGGCTGTCGTGGTATTGGGTAGGGGCGCGATGATCATTTGCGCGAACGTGCCGGCGAGGATGTAAAATTCAACAAGAAACAGCAAAACAAGTCCCTGATCCTCGGGCGAGCGGATGCCGAATACCGTGTAGTTGTAACTTGCGAAGCTGACCACACCTAGAACGACGTGGTAAGGAATCTCGGCGAGCACGTTGGCGAGGATCAGCACCACCCAAGAATACGTGTTGGAATGTCGCTCACGAACTTCGTACAGCACTCGCTGAAGGACAAAGTTCGGCATGATCTGCAAGTTGGAGTGTCTCGTCAGCTAACATACCATAACCACTTACATAATTACATGCTTCTCGTACCTGTTGCACCAGGGGGCTGAATGTCGCGCATATCATGAGGACGGAGAAGATGGCGTTCTGGATCTCGAGGATCGACGAGTCGGCCTGGAAGACCGAGAAGCCTATGAACAACGAGCAGGCAACCCCCAGGACAAACTTGCTGATGATGTATCCTGGCGATCTCCAGTACTGCTGGAAGACACGAAGGCAAACGACCGGAAACTGCGCGAGCAGGGAGGAAACTGCGGAAGCGTCTCGGGGACTGGCAGCAGCACTGGCTTGGGCTGCTCCGTCAGTGTCACCGCCCATCTGTGGGGGGTTGCGCGCCCGTGGAGCGTCCCGTATGTGTTGCAGCTCGTCGGAGACACCCTGTGCCTCTGCCGATTCACTCCAGAGACGCGGCCAGTCGGGTGTACCCGCCGTGGTGTCCGTGGGTCGTATCACATCAAGCAGGTACTCGGCGGGGTTCTCGGCGTCGGGGCATCGCCTTGGCCCATGCCGGTCAAAATACCCAAGGACTGTCTCGGAATTGGGCCCGATGTCCCCAAAGTAGGCCGTGCGCCCGCCCCGCGCCATCAGGAGGAGCCGGTCAAACTGCTGAAACAGCGTGGCGCTCGGCTGGTGGATGGTGCAGAGGATGCTCAACCCGCCGGCCGCCAGCTTCCGGAGCAGAGCCACTATGGTCTCGGACGCCTGGCTGTCAAGCCCAGAGGTGGGTTCGTCGAGAAACAAGATGCCCGAGGGCCTGGCGGCGAGCTCGACGCCAATGCTGAGACGCTTGCGCTGCTCGACGTTGAGTCCCTTGCCAGGCACGCCAACCACGGCGTCGGCGAAGTCCTCCATACCAAGACGGCCGATCGTGTCCTCGACCCAGGCGAGCTTTTCGCTCTCTGGCACGCCACCGCCCTGCCTCAGCCGTGCCGAAAACTGTAGGGCCTCCCGTATCGTCGACGTCTCGAGGTGAACGTCCTGCTGCTGTACGTATGCGACATCGCTCTTGAACGACGCCGGGATGGGTGCCCCGCCCATGAGGAATTCGCCTTTCCCGCCGCCGCCGAGCGGGATCCTCTGCGCCAACGCGTTCAAGAGCGTCGTTTTCCCGGCCCCGGAGACACCCATCAGGGCGGTCAGGGTGCCGGGCCGCACGAAGCCGGAAACGTCGTCCAGGAGTCGCCTGGGGCCTTCCTTGGTTTTGATTTCGAGACACACATTATGCCATGAGAATGTCTCGTCTTCATGGTTTGTGGGCAACGGTGTCTTGTCATTCCTACTGGCTGCCACTGCCGCTGCCACGGGAGGGGATGGGGATGATGGGATAGGACTATTAACCACCAGCGACTCGACGTCGTCGCTGACTCTTCCCTTGCCCTTCCGCGCCACGTCGCTAGAAGGACCCGAACCGCGTCGAAAAACAAGGACGTCGGGATCGACAGAGGACCGGGCGTTGACTTCGGTGACCAGCATATAGGTGAAGAGAAAGAAGAACAGGAATCCGAAGACGATGCCCAGGTTGCGCCACAGATGAGCATAGCTGTACCCGTACGCCACCTCGAACCAGGCGTCCCCGCTGACGTACGTCTGCCCGGCCACCGCCCCGGGAACCGGGCAGATGAAGGTGTCGCCGCCCGTCATGCCGGGGTACGAGGGGACCAGATTCGCGCAAGGATAGTCGGTCCCGTGGGCTTGGTTAACGAGGAGCGCCTCGAAGGCGTACGCAAGCGGGTTGATATACGAGATCCATTTGAACCACGGACGCATGTGAGGGCTGGGAATGACGAAGCCGGTGTAGGTGACGAGCGCGAGAACAAGGAGCCCGGCAACGGCCATGGCCTGGGCCAAGGTCTTGGTTGCGGCGGCGATGGTGCGGAACACCATGGACATGGCGAGGGTGGCAACGAAGACGAAGAGGAAGAAAGTGAAAAACTGGCCAGCCGTCGCGGCGAGCTCGGCGAGAAAGTAGAGGATGATGTTGAAGCAGGTCAAGATGCAGAACTTGACGGGAATGTCCACCAGGACGCTGGCGAGGGCTTCGGCAGACGGCCGATAGAGGGCGCAGGACACCTGCTTCGCGATCACCAAACGTCTCCCGTGCACGCTATGCATATCTGTCATGGCCACCAGGACGTTGAGCAAGACGGAGAAGAAGAGGACGGATCCGCGTGAGAACAAGGAATCGGTGGTGTCTGGGCTGCCGTAGAATATAGATCCCACGATTAGTGCAATGATGACTTGCCCGAACAAGGCCGTGGACGTCGAGGCCTTGTCGTTGCAGAGCTGCTGGTATGCTCTTCCGGCACAGGTCTTGATCTGCATCGGAAATGAGACCGTCTGCGGTGCTCTCGATAACATGAAGCGTCCCTTGACCTTTTCGCGGGCCTCGTCGAGCTCTCTGCATGCCGCATCTCCCCGTGAACTCGTCTCCTGTCGGTATTGGTGCATCTCCGCTCGGAGAGAGGTATAGTACTGTGATTCACGCCAGCACTTTTCGAATTCTTCCGGTGTCCTGGGCACGAGTGTTTCGAACCCTTCGCGGGCTACCCTCTGCGTCGGATCGGTGACTGCGGTCAGGAAGTCTGCCGTCGTCTGCCTTGGACGGCGGTACCAGCCCATCTGCTCAAAGTAGTCAGAGGCCGACGCGGCGGGGCCGAAGAATATCTCATGGCCCTGGTAAAGGACCAAGACTTTGTCAAAGCGATCAAAGATGGCCTGGGATGACTGATACAGCGCGGCTGCTGTGGCGGATCCGGTGACTAGGTAATGTGCGAGAGAAGACGGACGATATTAGCAAAGTGTCTTGTGTCTTGAGAGAAAACGTTGAACCTGGAACCTTACAATCGGAGAGCGTCCGTAGCCGGTGAACGAAGCTCAAGGCGGACCCGGCATCGAGCCCACGGGTCGAATTGTCCCATGCGGATACGGCGACTTCGGCGAGAGCCGCCTCGGCGATCGAGACTCTCTTTCTCTCGCCTCCAGAGACACCCCGTACATAGTCGTCGCCGACAATGGTGCCGCGGGTGTGTGCCAGGCCAAAGATTGCCAGCGCAACCTCGACGACATGTCTGATTCGATCGGCGCGGGTCACCCCTGGGAGGCGGGTTCGTGGGGTGCGCATGGCTGCTGTGAACTCGAGCGTTTGCTCGACTGTCAGGTATGGGAAATGTTGGTCCACCTCCTGAGCATAGATGAGTTCTCCCAAGAAACGAGTCGTCATGACATGATGGGGGATCCCTAGGGTAGACGTGGGATTTTCATATCAGCCACCCGCTGCACACCATGATTAATTCACCGTACCTCTGTATTCAATTAGTGATTCAGGAGCCAGATCCAGACCATGCGTTTGACCGGTAATCGTCTTTAAGAAGGTGGTGCAGCCGCTTCCAGGCTGCCCGAGAACGAGGAGCAGCTCCCCTCTGTGCAGCACTCCGTCAAGGCCATGGAGAATCGTTTTTCTTTCTTTTCCTCTCCTGAAATCAAACAGTGATGTAAACCATGTCCAGACGGTGTCTTGATGCGCGACGGCCGGGCCGCTGCCTCGGACGATCAAGTTCTGAAAGACAAATCCTGAATGTGGCGGCGTCGCCACGCCGAGTTGAACCCTCAGGTCGACAATCGTACGGGACCACCGGTCAAAATCGAATCTAGGATCAGACGGATTTACAGTCGGATCGAGTATTTTGAGCTTTGACAAGACGTCGTCCTGCGGTACCCCGGGCCCTGATGCTGCCAGTGGGATGGGTTCCATTTCGAGCACTGCACCTGGTTTGTCGGTGACCGGGGAAGGAATGTCCTTTGACTCCTTTTCGTGGCTGTGGGAAGCAGCTTCATAGTGAGAATCCCCGTGATGGCCCATCTTCTTTCTTGGCTTGTCTTTCTGATGTTTCAAAGCATAAGGTTATGTATGATTAGCACTGTTCATTGTTGTGCATGGGATTTGGAACTGGAAATCCGAGTCTCTCGTTTAGCAGGCCGTGTTGGATTCATCGTGTTGAGCATCTGGCCGCGCCCAGTCATTGCCATACAGACTTGGCAATGCCGTCCATGACGTTGCATCGGGGTTAGTCTGCGGCTTTCATCTATGTAAGCGGCATCTGGACCCTTGGGGTACCTGTAGCAGACGACCTGCAATGGGACATCGAGCGTCTAGAACTTCCCGACGTTCCAGACCACAAGGACACCCCCCCCCCCCCCCACACTTCAACTTGTAAGCTAAGGTTACCGAGGCTGAGCGAGGAAGCACAGGGAGTGCAAGGGAATAACCCAATTCGCTATCAACCTCATCTGATTGCATCATTCTTACGGTGGGTCGAACGCTTTTGTAGCCGCCATCAGGTCCTGATCAGGAAATAGGTTCGCCGTCTCGGGGCGGTCTTTGTCTCTTCCCAATCGAGTACTAGTGCCATCTTCAGCTGAGACTCCCACACGGAATGATTGTGTAATGGTCTTACGATAGATGGGTTTGCAAAAGCGGGGTAGAAACACCTAACTAGCATCAAAGGAACGGCTCAAACGCACAAGAACTGATCATATCATACAGGATCTGCTGCCAGTGGGTTCCAGACAACATAGACCCGCTGTCACCCGCAAGTCAAACGTTCTACTTCAGATTACTATCAGCTTGTTAGGTCTCTTGGTTCGGAAAACCACGAGAACCCGATATTGACAGCCAACTTAAAATCAGTTAGTTGATCAGCTTTCAGAATCTTCCACCATGTTCGGTTCGCGACGGCGGCGTCCGATCCTCGGTACAGCTGTCGTGATCGGGGCGTCTCGCGCTTCGGCCAGACACGAAATCGAGCGCCAGGCGGTAGCGGAACAACAGCGAGCGTGGGAAATCGACCGAGCAGCCGAGGAAAAGAATCGTCGGAAGCAGGAGCAAGATCTCCGGGACCAGCGGATAGCGGAAGAAGCAGCTTTGAGAGCTGCCGCCGTCACCGCCACCGCCGTCAATACCTCTGCACCTGCGCCACCGGTTGTCCATCAGGTCGCTCAGTCTCCTGGACAGAGTTCACTGAATCCAGGGCCAGCAATCCCCCGACCGCGCTCGGCAACACCCGCCTACACGGTGCAGAATAATGGCCCGAACCTGCAGCCGGCAACGCAGAGCATCCAGTATTGCCCGGCATGCGGCTCTGGCTGTGACATTACGGACCGGTTTTGCAGGACATGTGGGAATCAGATGAAGCGGGCTTGAGAAATAATACAAATTGCAGCCGGAGACGAAGGACCGGCAATGAGAAGATAAGATTGCCTGTCACCAATATTTTGTGCAACTTCGTATATAGCAACCATTATACTACCCCTCTATACACCCACCCCCTTTCAAACCAATGGTCCCCAAATTCCAACTGAGACGTTGAATTTCCAGCCAGTCCCCATCCGCGGCATCGCATCGAACCATAGCTTCGGCTGAAACAAACACAAGTCAGAACCGGCTCAAAGCAACCTAAGGCGAGTAAAGAATTATATATCCATCCGCACTTACACACGCACACACCTCCCTCCCTCCGTCCGATGGATAATCTCACATCACCGGTGCGTGTCTGTCCCAGCGAGGCCTTAGGCGCACTTGGCCGTCCCGTCAAGCTGGGGCATGCAGATCATGTTGCAGCAACTGCCCGGGAAGAAGGGGTTGCAGGGTTGGCCCGGGCGACCGCTTGGATCGCACTCGCGCTTCTCCACCTGGCCCGCGGCGTTGCCTGCGGGGTTGGGCACGGCGAGGCCGACGACGGCGTTGACCAGGAGGAGGACAAGGGTGGTGGTGAATTGCATGGCTGCGGTGTTGCGGCGGTGATGGTGTCGGTGTTGGTGTTGTTTTGTAAATGATGATGATGATGATAATGATGATGATGTGAGAGAAGCCGAAGATGTTGTGATTTGGATGAGCGAGAGTCTCTCTTTTAAGTTGAAATCTATCTACCTATCCACAGAGGAATCGAGTGAGAGAAACTCCGAGTCCATCTGCTGAGAAGCGAAGGGTGGCTGCTTGTCGCTTTGTCGATCCCGTCTTCCGATGTCCTGTTCCGTTTACGGAAGGCTCAAGGGAGATAAATATACCAAATACTTGTGTTGATGTTCAGTGTCTGAAGCATTTCGAGGTTGATCGTTCACTTCGACCGGGGGTGCTTTCACTTGGACTCGGAGTTTCCCGAACTGCAGGGACAAACCCCAGTCGGATCGACAAGCCTACCTAAGTTCAGCTCAGCCTGGGACTGTAGTTCCATTCCTCGCCGAGTGTTGATGACAAAAGGCTTTCTCAGTTCAGCTGCGTAATGGGTTCGGAGCTGCTTGTCGGGCGATGATCAAGAATGTGTGTTGTTGATTTCTGGGTGGTGCGATTTGTGGGAAGTGATGAACAGACCGGGATGATCGGTTGGATGCAGTTGATGGGCCGGAAGGTCCCGTCGCCAATCTACAACAAGTCCATGATCACCTCGCATTGCTCACAGTGATTCGGGAATTTGGAAAGGGCATCACTTAACCACTGGAGCTAATTTCCGATGGATGGCCGTGGGTGGCCCAGCGTGGCTTGCCTTGGTCTTTGACACAGGACTTATTTCGTCTCTTTTCAAAGCTGCTCTGAATCAAACGACCGATTAACGAACGAATTCTTGAATAGATCAACAGCGGGGCGGCTGGCCACTGACAGGGCGGTGAATCATTTCAACTACGGTTGGTCGGTAAAGCCCGATTCGGATCGACCCTCGGCAAACGCTCAATGTCTGCCGGAGTAACTTGCAGTCTTGAAGGTGCAAGAGATACGTATCAATAGGTATATCTTCTCATCCCAGACAAACTCACCAGCTGTTTCCGAGTTCTCAACCATTGTAACATCCTCCACCCCAACCACGCCATCAGTAAGCACTTGCAAGACAGTTCGAGGAGCCACCGTGCAGTTCTCAACCATCGTCGGCCTCACCCTGCCCCAGCCACAGCCCGGGGCCGACACCAACGTCGCCACAGGCCACCTCGAGCAGCGTCAATGTAGAGACACGCGCGCGCTTTGTGAAGTTGACAATGATTGTTACAGCGGGAAGTGTTCTGGTCCTGCAGGTGGAAAGCCTTCCTTGGAAGTTTTGCAGTCCCACCCGGTGATGGCGGACCACCTACCTGCCGAGGTCAGACCTGGCCTCAGACTACTTGGGTGTCTGGCTTCTTGTGTGTATTTTATTGGCACTCGATGGGTTCCTCGATGCGTTCAAGATCTCGGTTTGCGAAGAGTTGGAAAGGATAGGTACTAATGGATTCGTGACTGCTTGTCGTGTGATGAAGAACCTTTTGTTCTGATCATTGATGACCCTATATTTAAGGAGACTGTCTATCCTTCTTGGCGTTAGAGGCTCGGGAGACAGGAGAGAAGTAAATGGGAGCGAGTTTTTTTGTAGGCTAAGTTACGTAAACTGTGACAAGACTTGAAAGAGTTACGATGCTCTGGTTCTGCCATATATGAATGAATTGACTACTTTGGTGGCTACGGAGGCACATTTTCTTTTCTTTTCTTTTTCTTTTTTTTTTTTCTTTTTTCTTTTTTCGTTTCATCTTCCCGAGTTTCCCTTCCCCTACCACAAACAAGTCCATCCCTTATTAGTCCAGGTCAGAGCCGGCGCATGATTACTATCCAAACACCTCCATATACATTATGCTGCGGCACCCGTGGGGCGTGACCGAGGCCGAAGGGATGATCACTACCTACCACAAATCCAAACCCAAACTCACCTCAGTGTTCCGGCCCTCAAGCTCCCAGACCACATCCTTTTCTAGGCCCGCCATCAAAAATGGAGTCCCAGGCGCAGTCATACGCGGCTCTCAAAAACAGGCATTGCCCGCTGCAGCAAGCCTCGGGATGGGTCGCAGACGTAGGGCTGGAACGAGCCCAGGCAATCCTGACGCTGCTCCAGCTAGCTAGTGGCGTTGGCAGAAGAGAGGTCGGGCCCGGGCACGGCGAGGCCGATGGTGATGTTACCTAACAAGATGAGGAGGGAGGAGATTTTGAATTGCATGGTTGGGGTGTGGATTGTGGTTTGTTGATGATGGTGTGTTTTGGGCGAAGGATGTTGTGATGAGGACAGGAGGGACGTGCTGCTTGAGTCTGGGATAAAGAGTCCGGGGCATATTTATGAGGCTCCCCACAAGGCCCGACTGCCCGATGATTCACCTTTTCTGGCCACTCGCCCATCCTGGAGCTACCTTCGGCCCGCTGTTCAGCCTCGGTTGCGCCACACCTTCGGAGTCCGGTTTAAGACTCGGCTTCCATCTCTTTCCCTCAACTGGCCGTCGTGGGGATTCAGTCCGAGTTCTCATTGTCAATCTTACGTACTCTGCAATAGACATACTTCAATTCAATCTCGTAATCGATTCGGAGTTCCCTTCCATGTCTCAATCTCAGGGTAACAAGATAGCAAGTTCCAGATACCTACATTAAGCTTTTGGACTCTCTCCAGATGTAGATTCCATATCCTCTATGCCGTGACGCATGCTGCTAGTTGGTATCTTAGGTTTGGTCCAGCTGAGTCTCGCAAACAGCCACGACTTTTACATCCATTCACCATCTCGGTCTTGACAGCACAGAGGAACTAGTCCTATTTGGACAACAACTAGCTCTAACCATTGAATATAGCTCTGGCAGTAATTCCCCAAAAGTTAGGAATAAAGAATCCAAAGCCTAAAATCGCTGTAGACGAAACACTTACATGTCGGCTCAACCCAGGCTAAGTATTCGCCCCCTCTAATAACAAACCCCAACAGCGGTTTCCGCAAGAGCGCAGTCCCCACTGCAGCACTGTTCATCCGTGCTGCAGAAGGCGCCCCTGCCTCCGCATTGGCGGGGTTCTAGGTGACCTGCGGCGTCGTCGGCAGCGGGGTTGGGCATGGCAAGGCCGATGGCGGCACTGCTCAGGAGCAGGAGGGCTCCGAGGGGGGTTGTGAGTTGCATGGTTGTTAGGTAGCGGGTGGTGATGTGATTGCGGTTGGTGATGTTGCGATGATGGTTGATGGTTCAACTTGCCGTGGGTGTGCGGGAAGAGCAGATGGGTTCGTATACTTCCGAGTCCTGCTTTCATCTTGGTTGTACGTTTACTTGAACTCGGGGTTGACAAAAAAGTTCGGTGTTGTTGTCTTGGTTAGTCGGTTCTCGCTACTGTGCCGGGCTAATCGGAGTGCATAGAGACATTTCGATTTTGCAATTGATTCGGACTTTCCGTGCCTTGTTTCAGTCTTGCAAGTAGCGAAGGATGGACCTCTAAACTCGGGAATACATGGACCATGTGCCACCATTCGAGAAGATAATCTCAGTCTTGGACACCTGGGCGAGCTTCAGCCTCACAGGATCTATCCAGCACAAACAAACATCATCTCTGTTGCTACCTTGTACACCTTGGCCATGGAAGTCCTGACAGATGATCCCTGGTATGCTTTCCGGCCCTTCGCAAACCGACAGGCCAAATCTCTCGAGTGCTAGCAAGGGCTTACACATTAGCAACAAGATATACCTCGGCAGTCTGAAATCAGGCTAGTTCTAACCTTAATGCGGAGAGGCAGGCTATTCACAAATATGAGGCCAGGGATAGGGTCTCATTCTTCGCTGGAAATAGATTTCAAACATTTAAAGCCTGGACGAAGACACATCATGCTGCAGCAATCTTCGTGACGCTTGCAGAATGACCCCTCGGGTGAGCACCCCCCTTGAGATTCTTCGAGGATGCCTCTGGCGAGGGTGACGTCGGTGGCGTCGGCTCCGGACTGGGGCTGGGGCAGGGCGAGGCCGACGATGGCGTGGCCGAGGAGCAAGGCGAGGGCGGTTGAGAATTGCATGGTTGCGCGGGAGCTCGGAGAACGATCTTGCAAATAGTGCTTGCTGTGATTCGGGTTGGTGATGTTGCGATAATCTAGTCGAGGAAACCGCTGGTGAGTTTGTCGAGGAAGACAAGATATACCTTGCTCCTCGACAATAACGATTCCACATTCATTAAACATCTACTTCGTAATAGCTTCGCTTCATTCCAACGAGAGTCGATCCGATTTAGGCTTTGCCGATCAACCAAACCCGGAATGATTCACCGCCCTGAGACTGTCAGTGTAGTCTCATTCCCCGCTGTCGATCTCACTAGATATTCGAAGATCTGACACGCCACGCTATGGTTAATTTACAGTCAGCTCTCCCAGCAATACGAAGTGATGATGGACTGTTGAATCTCAAATAAGGTAGGGTAGATTGGCGACGGGGCCTGCTGACCAGCCGCCGCATCTCGGGTGATATTGTCGTTCTCCCCCTCAGACAACAGAACTGAAGCCATCACCAGTCTGAAATTGGTTTTGACATTTACCCGGACACCAAACAAGTCGTTCCGTCGTGGCGGACGTACTCTGCTGCCCGCTGCTGTCCAATGTTCCGGACCGCCGTCTCAGCTGTGAGAAATAGTGCTCAGCCAGACACTGAATGATGCCAATTAATTAGCTATTAGACACGCATATGAAGCCTGCTCAGATATCCATTCTTTGACCTGCCCTCAGTCTCGCCCTCGTCTGCCCTGACGCATATGTGCAGGGGACTGGATGAGTCGGGTGTGGTTTGTATTCTTCGTCATTGCAGGTCTCAATCTTGCGCAGGCCAAATATCACTTGATATGGCCATGTAAGTGGGTTGAAAGAAACAAACGAGGTTTGATGACCGGCCCGAATGGTGCCGAACCAGGCAACAGCACGAAGCTGAGAAAACAACTCGAAGGAAATCGCGTTTGAACTTCCAATTAGTTGGCAGAAATTCAGGCAATCCTGGGTTCGTGGAACAACCTCAAGAAAGCATCGGATATCAAGTCATGGAAATTGCGATGATGAACTGTCCCTTGTCGCCTCAATTGAATGAAGTTGCAACTTGCAAGGTGGTGACGCAAAAGTTTTCCACATGCGTGCACGGTGCGCCGGACCGAAAGTGGCAGCGGAGCGCTAAAAATAGCAGTGGGCACCCCAACAAGGAAGGGCTCCCTTCATCGCTGCCAAGGGAGATACAATCCAGCGGACATCAACTTGCCAATCTGCTGCCGCTTGCGACTCGACTCGGATAACACTCTACATTGTAACGGGAGCAAAAAAACACTCTTTCCAATTCAGACACGTCACACCCTCCAGTAAAATCAATCATCACTCCCTGGCTGTGATCTGTGCAGTTCACATTCACCCTTACCTGCCTTGACTGATTTCAACGAGTAGTTTCGCAGCCAGCTCCTGCTCGCTGTCCATCTGAGCTTGGGCACCAGCCGTAGCCACCAAAGCGTTTCCGCCTGCAAGATATGGATTAGGGTCGAGCAAGTAGACTTCTGACAACCGAGCCCCATTCGGGTCGTCATCCACAGGATCCTCCTGTAGACTCCGCGGGACGGAGGTTCGAGCAGCCGAGGTGCTCGAATTGGGCACCGCTTGTCCGATGACTGCCGCGAGAGAGGACCCACCACCAAGCGGATGGAGTGCGTCCCACACCTCGGACGGGAGCGGCTGACTGCTCGCAGCGTGTCGCTTCGTATATCTATTGCCGGACGACTGGGAATCCTTTGTCCTCTTTCGGCTCGTCCGCTGGACGTGGTGCGAAGAGGCGCAGATCCCATCAAGACGACCATGGCACGGATGACTCGGGGCATACGAAGAGAAAGAAAGACAAACCTAGCGCGCTCGCGGATGATACTGGGACTTCCGCGCAAGAAAGCCGGCAAAGCGCGGTCGACGCGATGTCACGAACCATGAACGACTCCCATTGAAGCAGCTCCGAGACGACGGCCAAAAATCCGCTTCACATACCGCAATGGAGATGAGCGAGATTTCCAAGGGTTGTCCGTCACGGTCCATAGAGGCGTCTCAACCTCTGGCAATCTCACAACAGCCGGTAGTCGAGAAAGGCATCAACGCTGATCGGATATCGCTGGTCAGGCGCTGTTGTTGCCCCCCCCCCCCCCCCCCCCCCCCCAACGGGCACAGAGCTGTCATCCAGCCTCGTCGAAGCGCTCGGATGGCGACTCGCCAAAACCGTTCTGGAGTGCCTCTTTCATCCACCGGGTCGCGAGGGCGTCAGCCAAAGTCTCCCACGATGAAGACGTCAAAGAAAAGAGGCACAAGAGGCAGCAGTTGGCTTGGAGCAATCGATGTAAAAAGGAGTCTCAAGAACAGGACGGACGTCAAGGACAAGGTAGGAAATAAGCGTGTAGAGGCCGGACTGTTTCAATTCCTTATCTACCAACTACATGGACTCGACGGCATGGGCTCGGCGGCATTTGAGGTTCTGTAGGTAATGGATTATTCTTAAACTGGGGAACAGGGAGCTAAGTACCATAGTAATCACTGCTCCACCTTTGTTTTCGTGATGGTTTTTCCAGTGGGAACTGGCACTGGGGTTTGCCCGGAACTAGGATCCAGCACTAGTGGTTTCGGCGTATCTCAATCTTTACTACTAGTATGTGCATCCGCGTGGAAATGCCGCCGTTTTTGCAGGCAGACGCCGCTTGCGGTGGTCAATCCACAACCCCACAATGCACATCCTCAGGCACCCCATTTTAGACCACTTTCCTAAAATGGAACTCAACGTTCACCGCCTGCCTATTTCGCTCGCGTAACTGTTAATCGCAGGATGTCATGATTTGACCACATATAGCATCCCAAGCTAATCATTTATACAAGGGCCTATATCAGAATCGGGCGGATCATTGGAAACTGAGGAATAATCCAGCGAAGAGAGATCATTGGGATCTCTAAGCGACCCAGGTGATTCAGGAACGGCTCGCTAGGATCATCGAATGATCTTAAGGTATAATTCACGATCTCTACACTTATAGCCACTCACTGCAACTCCCTCAATAAGCAGTACAAGCAGTTAGCTATACCTCCTATTAAGGTATTTGCCCAAGCACTTGTTATAGACCCTTTGGCTTCGCCGGATCTCACCTCATCCTTAGGTACCTTTACAAGTCCCTTTCAGAATAGGGGCTAGAGACTTGTTAGGCAGAACTCCGTAAATAAGCTAGTCCCATTATTTTTGCCTACTCTACTAACGCTAAATAAATAGCCCACCTGAATACCACATCCTATCTCGCAATACTACCAGGCATACTCAAGAAGATAGCTCCATACCCCTAGCACAGGGGAGGTATACCAAAGAGGCATGTTCGTTCGCCATAGTACCTCTATCAAGGGCAGCCGCAGCATAATACTCCTGTCAGTTGCCCTTTACCTCAATAGCTACTTAAGGCTTACGTACCTCCTTTCTTTCCCTCCCTTATTCCTTAACTCAGCACCGCCGTTAGTCCTTTCCCCTTACTATAATATCTTTCACTTATCTTCTTCTAGCCTCTTTTCTAGATAGCAATATCATATGTCAACAATCTCAGGAACCCCTCAGCAGTAACACCAACGCCAGAATCTAAGATCAGCCACTACTAAGGACCTAACAACTACGTCTAGCATTTCAAATATCAAGAATAGCGGTCCTCAATAGTCTAAAGAAGTAGACGCCGAACATAGCATCTTCGGAGGACGCCTCAGCAGTTCGGAAGAAAGAGCCCACAAAAAATTCCTCATCGCTATTGTCAATTCCACAAAACTACAACTCAACGCTTTAGCTACCACCTTTACCTCTCTTTCAGCACAGTCTTCTAATGCCACAGCGTCTCTAGCCCTCGCCTCTTGCAATAGGGCAGTTTCCCGTTTAAATACCCTTATAGATAACCTTCTTCGCATTTCTAAAGGCAAAGTAGTCTAGCAAAACGCAAGAAAAACTCAAAGTAATGTACACAGGAGCAACCAATGTAGCCGCCGAACGCAAGGCCTTCGTTTCCACCTCAGAGTCTAGGTTAGACTCCGAGTCTGATTTGTTCTTGGAATCAGATCGCGAATCCGACTTAGCATCCAGCGTAGATTCTAACTGCGATTCTGATTCCGATGTTGATTCGGGCTCTAGCTCCCAGAAAAAGCCCCTAAGCGATAGCGAGTTGTATAATCAATTTATTGCTAGTTACGATAAGGAGGACCCTACACTAGCTAACTAGGGCAATAGCGCCAATAGGATAATACATATAGAGAAGAAGAAATAGATTAAGTAAGTATATCCTTGACGAGATAATACTGAATCAGAACTAATTGGCTTTGTTAGGTTCTGTAAGGTCACTAGGCACCAACTATATGATATACTTTAACAATGCTATACCGCTATACTCAAGGGCTATTTATACTAGAGAGGCAAGACTTTAAGGATTAAGAAGGAGTTATCAATCACGATATATTGGAAGGTTCTTAGTATATTATATTACAAGAAAGCAAAGACGTAGATAAATAGCGTAGTATTATACGATATTGGAAATATAAGCATCGCTAAGCCTACCTACGCTGCTTCGAAAAGCTTATCATTTTTAGTAGATTCCTACCGTTCTTACACCCTTACTAGATCTCGACATATCGGTGAAGAATAAGGCTAGCCTCTACATAGCAGACTTAGATCTTATACTTCATCATCATTAGGTTCTCGATAAAGAAATCTGTATATATAAACGACTCTATATATAATGAACAAGTGCAAAAGTACACCTAAACACTACACCATACTACTTAGATGTCTCTAACTAGAAGGAGGAAGTGTTTAGGAAGGTAGGAGGAGGCAGCTTCAATAAGCCGTAGCTCAACGTCGACTTCGAGGGGGTATCTCATAGTCTTACATACAATGAATATCACTAGCCCTCTGGTTAGTGATCAATAAGGCTAGACCTTCGCCTAGGGCTTCTATAAAAGAAGAATAAATCGATTAAGTAGAGAAGAAGACGTCTACACGCTACTTGCCCCCCCCTCCTCTAGGGATTAGGGTCTTGCTAAGATTAAATATATATTCCTAAAAAAGCTCTGTAAAAACGTATCGAAAAATGAAATGAAATGGCCCCTCCCTTTATTTAGAGGTCCCTCTAAATAGGTAACTTTTACCTTAGTTTATACCTCCCTTTCGAACTAACCTTCATTAATTTTAGTTAGTTTAGATACTTACTCCTAATACTATATCCTATCCTTCTTTAGCCTATCTTCTAGTTCCTTATACCCTCGCTAGTGTAACTATTGCTCCTTCTAAGCTTCTCTTTCTTAGTATATCCTTTCTTAACCTTGCTACTAAGCTAGGTACTCTAGAGATAAATAGTTATTTAGCGAACTACTATAATTATATATTAATAGGTATATAAAGCCTATATTACCTTCTTTCTCTTATAGCGGTAGTATACTAACTTACATCTCCCTTTACTATCTAGAAGGGGCCTACTCTCTATAAGTAGCTAGATAGCCCAACTACCGAATAGGTATCTTAGGTTCTAGCTAATAGTATTAAGGTATAGAGGAAATAGTAGAAGTTTACTAGCTAGCTACTAGGCTAGCTAACTACCTATAGTAACTATCCTCTATAAGCTCTATCTTAAGCTTATTATATACCTATTTCTAAACGTTCTTATCCTAGGTAGTAGCTTTGTACTATAGCTAGTGAAGCTTGTCCTTCTTACTAGGACCTCTAAGAGTCTAACTTAAGTAGATAAAAGCTCTAACGATCGCTACCTCCCTCTAGTTAGGGAGCTAGGGTTGAGGTAAACTACTTAGAGCTACTAAATTACTAGTAGTTAGTATCTAAGGTCCTTAGGGTAAATAGTACCTCTAATTGTAGATTAGTATCTTCGGTACTTATAGGAATAGGGGTATAATGTTCTAGAGGAGCTACTTATTTAGTATACTTATTATACGTTAGATAATGATAGTAGGGTTATATAAAGGGTTCTTCTATAGGAAGTTTTAACTTACTAATAGGTTAAGACCTAAGCTTACTAGTAGAACCTTAGCTATATTATCTAGACTTACTTATCTTAGTTATAGGGTTAGAGGATTAGGAATTGTAGAGGTCTCTTCGATAGATAGGAGTACTATATTATCTATCTTACCTGTTAGATCGTCGAGGTCTATTAGCGATAAGTTCTTATAGCTTGCCTATCTTACTAGGGTCCTTCTAACTAGAGGGGAGGGTAAGTAGGAAGATAGTTACTACTACCTATTAGGGATCTAGGGTTTAAAGTCGAAAGGATTAGTTATCTTATATTCTTCTATTTTATTATATATCCTTAGTAGGTAGCGACCCTAATTACTAAGGACTATGTGGACAATAGTAAGCTAACTATAAACTATCCTCTAAAAAAAAAAAACTTCGCCGAAACGGAACCCCACGGTTCCTAGCCCAAAATCGCCGAAAAGACCACCGTTGGAAAGAGCTCGAAAAACCCTATCTAAGCGTACCTATTGCACCCCCGCGCGACCAGTTGCGCGGCCGCAGTAGGCGTGTAAAGAAGGGAGGTTCGAAGGGCTAACCTACCTAAGGAAAATTCTCAGCCGCAGCACGGACCACCTAAAACGCCCTACCTAGCCACTGGCCTAGCCACCCACCTAGCTACTCACAAGCTACCTACCTAGCTACCTACCTAGCTACTTACCCTATACCTACCTAGGCTACTTACCCTACGCTAACCCTAACTACTTACCCTACGCCTACCCCGAACCGACTACCCTATACCTACCCTAGGCCACTTACCCTATACCTACTATAGGGGCTAACGACAACAACAACGACGATGGCTAGTAGGAACTAGCAGTAGGAAACGAGCTTCTCTGGATTCCATTATAGGCGGTATACAACGAATATAGACGACTTAGATAGATTAAGAGATCGCTATTGTCTTAGTTAACGAGTAATAGAAGCTTAAGTTTGAAATATAGGTTATAGACTATAAAGTTGTAGAAGTTAGTAAGGACAAGTTCGTATACTACTATAGTACGAAGATGAATAACTAGACAGAGAAAATCCTAGTAGAGTACTAGGGATACCTAGTGTTCGAAGCTAAGTATATAGAAGGGTTACTAGAGTATAGTCCTTAGGATAATAAGATTAAACTTAAAGAAGGCGCCTAGTTGAAGTTCTTTAAGGTATACTATACTAATAAGAAGTAGGATATAGAGTTGAGAAGATATCTTGAGGCTAATCTTAAGATCGGATATATTAGACTATCGACGTTACTAGTAGGCTACCTAGTCCTTTTCGTTCTAAAAAAGGATAGGAAGCTTCGAATATATATAGACTACCAATAGCTAAATGGCAAGATAGTGAAGAATTAGTATCCCTTACCCCTAATTTCGTGCTTGTAGGATTAGTTGTCTAGTGTACGATACTTTATACGACTCGACCTTCTAACTGTATATACCTACATTCGTATTAAGGAAGGAGACGAATAGAAGATAGCGTTTAGGACTCTTTATAGGTATTACGAGTACCTTGTTATACCCTTTGGACTTACTAACGTACTAGCGACGTTCTAGGCGGTTGTAGATTATATAATCCGACTATTTCTTAACAAATTTGTAGTTTACTACCTAGATAATATTCTTATCTTCTTTAAAATACTTAGCGAATATAAGAAGTACGTTAAGGCAGTGCTAGATATACTCTATACGTAAAAACTCTTAGTTAACAAGGATAAGAGTGAGTTCTACATTACGAAAATAGTCTTCCTAGGCTTCGAGATTTCGCTAGGATAGATACGTATAGAACTAACAAAGATTGAGGCTATTAAGACTTAGCCTACACTAACAACTATAATAGAGGTCCGAGGATTCATTAGATTCGCTAACTTCTACTAGATGTTTATTAAGAACTTTAGCGATATTATCTAACCTCTATACGATTTAACGAAAAAAGATATCGAGTTCCAGTAGGATTAGGAATACAAGTAAGCGTTTAAGGCTATCTACGACGCGATTATCGTAGATCTAGTGTTTATATTGCTAGATCCTAGGAAACCTTTTAAGGTTGAAACCGACGTATCGGACTATATGATTAGAGGACAACTTAGCTAACGAGACGAGTAAGGGAAACTCTACCTAGTTGCATTCTTTTCGAAAAAACTCGATAGCCTAAGACTCAATTACCCGATCTATAATAAGGAACTCTTAGCTATTATCGAAGCTTTTTAGGAATAGAGACCCTATCTTAGTAGAACGATTTACGAAGTTCAGGTCTATATAGACTATAAGAACTTAAGGTACTTTACTACTACTAAGGTACTAAATGGACGATAAACTCGATAGGTAGAATTCCTTTCGGAGTTTAACTTCGTTATCTACTATAAAAAAGGTATAGAAAACGTATAAGCAGATACCTTGAGTAGGAGACCCGACTACTTTAGGAAAACTATCTAGGCCTTGCTACTACTACTACGATAATAGCGAGATAGTTTATTACATTACCCCGTTTAACTAATAGAGGATTATAACGACGCTACATCTTTACGATAGTAGCTAGATAACTACCTACAATCTCTCTAACCGTTCCTAGAGTGTTGTACGATTTTTAAAGAACAACGGGATTAGATAAACTTCTAGGCTACGATCGCGATAATAGACGAGGCCTTAGAACGAGGCGTTGAGGTATAATAGGCACTCGATAGGATATACTATAAGCTGTGGTATAACAACAAGGTGTATATTACGCCTAATAAACAGAGCTAGCTTATTAGAGAAATATACAAGTTAAAACTTAGCGGATATATAGGAATTACGAAGACGTTGGTACACGTTAGATAGAACTACGATTTCCTAGGAATTAGGGGGAAAGTAGTAGAAGTGATCAAGGATTACGATATATACTACAAAAGTAGAATAGTAAGATATAAACCCTATAGACTTCTATAGCTACTACCGGTTGTAGAACGACTATAGAGCTCGGTAACGATAGACTTTATTACTAAGCTACTACTATCTAAAGACTTAGTAATAGGAGTAAAGTACGATAGTATCTTTACTATAGTCGACCAACTTACTAAGTGGAGTTACTTCTTCCTATACTAGGAGTTATAGTTAGCGGAGTAACTTGTAGATGTAGTCTATTAGTATATTGTAGTAGTTTATATATAGCTAAAGGAATGGATTATAGATAGGGATACTAAGTTCGTATTAAAATTCTAGTAGGTATTTATAAAGTGTCTAGGTATTAATAGTAAACTTTCGATAGCCTATTACCCCTAGATAGATAGATAAACGGAACGACTTAACTAGATTGTAGAACAATATCTTAGGTTATACGTCAATTTTCAATAAAACAACTAGGTTATATTGCTACTAGTAGTATAACTCGCTTATAATATAGTACTAACCGAGACTACGAAAGTTACACCGTTCTTTGTAAACTTCGGATATAAAGTAGACTTACACTAGGGACCTAAAGTTACAGTCCCTAGGGCTATAGTTAAGGTAGATTAGATATATATACTATATACAATGCTTAAGGACAAACTCGAATTCGTTAGGGGTAGGATGAAAGAATACTATAATAGATATAGGCTCGAGGGTCCTTGCCTAGAGAGGGGAAATAAGGTCTACCTTATTTCTCGGAATCTTCGTATAAAACAACTAAGTAAGAAGCTAGACTTTAAAAAGATTAGACTATTTAAGGTTGAAGAGCAAATTTCGATATCTAACTACCGACTTTTATTACTAGTATCGATAAAGCTAAGAATATACGTTTTTTATATTTCACTTTTAGAACTAGTACTAAAAAACGCTAAGCTTGCTACTACTATAGAAGTAGAAGACAAGGAAAAGGAGTAGGAAGTTGAAGACATTCTCGATTTAAGAAACGTATAAGGATAGCTATAATATTTAGTTAAGTAGCTTAACTTCGGGCTAGAGGATAACTCTTAGGAACCTATCAAGTACCTAAGTAACTGTCCTAAGAAACTTCAGGAGTTCTACTAAAGAAACCTAGATCGCCTAGCAAGCTTAACTCCGGTAGAATACCTAGTATAGTATTCTAGTCGATTACGTTAACTGTGCTATTAGCTTATATATCTACTATAGTAAGGGACTCTTACCTTTTAGCCTCTTCTAGCTTCTTTAAATTCGATAAACTACAAGCTACTATATTAGCCCTCTTCTCTACTAAATGTTCCTTTTGTTAGCGGATATACATTAGGTAGGCTAGGGCTTCCGAAGCCTAGCATTAGGCCTCTATAACAGCCTCCTCCGCTAAACGCTCCTTGTCTTTAAGGCGGTACTACTTATATATAATACAATCTACTAGGCTATTGTTAGTACTATATAATTGGACAAACGACGTAACAACGTAATCGGATAAATAACGTAACGATATAATCGGGCAAGGGGATCGCCTACTTATAAGTAGAAATCTAAATACTAGAACTATTGTAAGAGCGACCCTAGCGGACGTAAGCTTCGTACCTTTTCACTTTCGCGATTATATAGCAAGTAATACCCTAGGACGTATACTAGGAACAAGGTATAATAACAAAACTGTTTTTAGCGATATTTTGGGTAAGGGTGGTACAACGATATGCGGAGCTGGACTTTCGCTTCTTTACTAGCATCTTGTTAGCATTTTAGCGATATAGGAAGGAGAATGTACGATACTTATAGGTGTAGGCTATTGGTAGTATTTGAAACGGGGCCTTGGATCTTTCGGGACAAAAGACGCTAAAGAGGGGTATTGTATTACAGAAATAGCTATATAAGGCGGCTACAGGCTATAGGACGGGACGTAGGGCGCCCCGATAGCTAATCGTTTAACTAACTAATTAAAGGGAGTATAGTGATTACTGCTAGGAAATATAATTACAATGTGATTATAAGGGATTACTAGTAAACAAGCTTAAAGTTATAGTAAGTAAGGAGGACTACTGGTGATCAATGTAGGATTACCGTGATTAGGGAATTAGAAGTAGTGATTACAGGAAGTATATAGTTACTTGTTTTGGAGAGCTCTAGGAAGTTCTCTAGTAAGCAATACAATTATAGTGCTTAGATACCTTTGTAATTATTGCGAGAAACAACCTTGTTGTGAACCCTTTGGCTTTACCGAACCTTGTACTTTACGAGAACCTACCTTCGTAAACCCTTTTAGAGTACTAGAGTCTGAGAGGTTCGTTATATACTTCGAACTATAGGTCGTTATCTACTAGGGCTAGGATTTACTAAAACGTTAGATTATTATAGATAGGTTCTAGAAAAAGGAAAACGTAATGCTAGTAGTATATAAGGGATAGTTAGAGAAGCTATTAGATACTAGTAAAGTTAAACTAGTATCTTCCTATAATATAACCTTCGATATTATAGAGGGTTATCGCTACATTGTACTATAACTACCTAAAATAAAGCCTCCCTCTAGTTAGAGGGCCTTCGTAACCTAGAAAGAGCTACTATATAATTTCAGTATTCTAGGTAAGACTAGGCTCGGTTATAAGCTACGTTAGACGCTAGGTCTCGATCCTTAGTAAGTACTAGATAACGCTAGGAGGTAGCGCTAGGAGCTATTTAGACTCTTATTTAGGTACTAAGGCGATCTTTGTACCTAGTTGCTAGAAGGAGAGTACCTATTTACAGTATACTACTAAGTCTTACACTCCCTAGGGTTCTAGATTCTTGTAGGAACTAAGCGTAGGGAATCTCTAGGAGGTGAAACAGCAGCTCTAAAAGGCTATAACGCTCTATATTTCTACTCTTAGTATAATTTGTAGGCTCAAGAGGTCGACCAATCCTAGGTACTTCTAAGATTTACTATCTTCTTAGGATAGTATAGTCCCTTTATAACTAGAAGGACGACTTATCTTTCCTAGCTTAAAATCGTAGAAGGAGCGTATAGGAGAAGATATAGTAGAGGGGAAGATTCTTAACTAGCGAAGGAGGGGAAGATTTGTAATAGCTAAGGAGGGAAGAGGAGTATTTCAAATAGGGGAAGAGGAAGGTTGTAGATAGGGGAAGAGGAAGGTTATAGATAGGGGTAGAAGAGGGTAATTTATCCTCTAACCTTCTTCTTCCCACTACTCTTTATCCCGTTTTCTTATCTCCCTTACCCTAGTAACCTAGAAGGTCCTTTAACCGTTGTACTATATAGTTCGTTCGTCTAAAAAGCTAGCTATTTATAGGGCTTACTATTAAGGTATAAAAGCCTCCGCCCTAGAAGCTACAAGCCTCTTTTCCTTTCTTCTTCTTATAATTCCTATAACTAGTTTTCCTCTTACAACTATTTTCTCCTTACTACTAATAACGATTTCTTTTTAATAACGCTACTATTATAGTTATTTTTCCTCCCTTTTTGAATTTAGTATCAAACCCTCCTATAGATTCGAAACACTATAGTATCCTAGCCTACTAGTTAGAAGTCTAAGAGTAGCGAGTAGAAACGTAGATCGTAGTACTACTTTAGAGTTACTATTAACCTAAACTTACCTCCTTTAGAGAAGACTTTAACTAATCGACCTATTAACTTAACCAAGTTAGCTAATAAAATTACTAAGTCTAAGAAGCAATACGTCTAGGTAGTACGATCTACCTACCCGGAGGATCCTCTACTCCTAGATAGTAAAATTCCTATAGTAATAATAAGTACAAATTACAAAGTTACTCTTTGGTTTCTTTACTTTTTCCCTCTAGTTAGTACTTAACCTCCCTTCGTACTATACTTATAGTAGGAACTACTAGCGAATCCTAGTTAACTAGAATAGCTCTTTTTAGTTCTTAACCCTTAGTTGATATACTTCGAGTCGTTCTATAAGCAAAGAGATATTATTATATAGTACCTATAGCCTATGTTCGTTAAGTACTAGAATAGAGAGCCTCTTAGTAGAAGAATCTACAAGTTGTACAATTAGCTTAATAGAGCTATAGTACTATTTATATAGGCCTTTAGAGACTAGTAAGGACTATAAGCTTATCTTTTACCCTTTAGTTAGAGCTAACTTAAGAGCTTAAATAGGAATACTTTTCCTTACAAGTATTACTATAATCGATATCGATATACTATTATAACTATAGACAACGATAACTAGATATATAGTATAACTCCCTTTTATAGCTACGTTTCTTTTAGCCTAGTTCTTAATAGTTAATATAGTAACTATCTTTAGTATAAGCAGCGTTATACTTTCGAAGGAGTTATAGCTAGGGATATAAGTAGCGACCCTACTATAGCTAGGAAGGCGAAGTTCTAGATTAACTAAGCCCTAGTACTAGTTTCCTTAACAAGGTTTACAAAGGGCAAAAAGGTTATAGTAAACCTAGATAAGATTATAGCTAAATAGAGGGGGTTTATTGAAAGCTAGTTAAAACGGAGGTAGGGGAAGAAGAAATGAGGGGGGGGGGGGTAGTAGAAACGAGAGGAATAGAAAGTATAAAGGATAAAAAGGGGTAAGGAATAAGTAAGAAACGCTGGAATCCTACTAGCTTTCCCCTAGGGATCTTAACTATAAGCTTCTACTATACTTGTTTTATTCTACTCTTAGCTATACTTCTTATCTTCTATCTATCTAGAGGGGTAGGCTAACTAGTTTTCCCTATTGTCTCCTCCTTAATTACTTCTTCCTACTTATATAGGTTATAAGCCTCTATTATTAGTCTATCTATTAGTAGGGTTAATCCCTTAGATCTATCTACTTCGAGCTAGACCTTATCTATCTTAATAAACTTCTTAATCCTAGATATAGAGAATAGTAACTAAAGGGGTACTTTATCTAGCGTTTAGAGCTAGTAAACATTCTACTCTTTAATCTCCTTAATATAAAAAGGTCTATCCTAGTAGTACTAAAGCTTTTAGCTAGAGCTTATATCGATTTGCTAGACGTTGTTATATATAAGTACTAAGTTACCTTTACTAATCTCTATATTCTCTAGGTGGAATTTTCTACTATAGGCTTCGTTCCTTCTATTAGCTATCTTATAACTAGCCTCTATAACTTTCTCTACTATAATAGCAAAGTTATATTCCAAATCCTATAATAGCTTTGCTTATATTACAATAAGCTATTTTTATATCTTATCCTAGTTAGCCTCTTCTAGATAGGGCTTAATAAAGTCCTAGTTAACTATTCTCTATATAGGGACATTATTCTCAATAGAGCTTATAGGCTTATAGTTATATATAAAAGTAAAGGGCAAGGTCCTATAGATAGTACAAACTATCGTCCAGTTAGTAAAAACTATATAAGGTAGCAAAGTTCGCTATCCTTTTCTAGTACCGTCCATCGTCTTCGCTAAGGCTACTATAATTAAGATATAGCCGACCTTATTAACTCCATTTATATAGGAGTTAAAGAGTAAGATAACTATATAGGGGATCTAGAGGTCTCTTAAAACCTAAGCTACCTCCTTCTTGAACTTAGATCCTCTATCAACGACAACGACGTAGGGGTAGCCCCAACGCAAGAGGATATTCTTTTTAATAAAGGCTTCTACTATAGCTACAGTTTTATAGTTAAGAACTTTAGCTTCAACGAACCTAGTTAGATCGTTATAGGCCTCTAGGAGGTAGCTCTTTTTTTCTAGTTACTCTACTAGTATAAACTAGATATTAAGATACTATTTAGTGAAGGGTTTAGCCAATAGTTCGGTATATAGGTAGGTATCCTCGTAATATATAGGTACCTACCTCTAGTACTCTAGATAAGCTCGAATCTAATTAGAGACCTCTTTGTATATACCTTTCTAGTAGTAGTAGTTAGTCACTTAATAGTAGGTTACCTTATATCCTTTATATCCCATTTCTCTATAGTATATATTAAAGACCTTCTAACGGTCTACTTACTTATCTACTAGGCGTCGTAGAATATAGCTTTCCGTCTTAGAGCGTAGGAACAGATAGCCGTTATAGACGAAGTATTTAAGCGCCTCCCTCTTAAATAAGTAGTAGCGCTAGTATTATTTAAGGTAGGTTAGCTCCTTAAGCGTCGTTAGGTACTTAGCAATAGTATATAAATAGTCTAAGTAGCTAGGGTTAAGTTCTACTAGTTCAAGGTCTAGCGTTCTATCTAGCTAAGAGGATTTATAAAAATTTAAGCGTCTACCTAGTCGTCAATATCTTCTTCTTACTCCTTCTCCTTCTAGTTAGAAGGCTCCGAAGGCTTACGTAACAACGTATTAGCAACTACGTTTCTTATACCTAGAATATACTTAACTTCGAAGTTAAATAACCTAATCTAAGCGATCTATCTTATAATAAGAGCTCTTAGGATATTACTAGCTACCCTATTAAGTTAATATATAAGTACTAGCGCATTAGTCTTAACTACGAAATAGATACTAAAGAGATAGTAGTAGAAGTACTTAAGTAGATAGAGTAGGCCCCTAAGCTCCTACTTAGTAGTATTATATCTCTTCTTAGCCTCCGACTATATCCTACTCTTAAATTAGCATAGGTGCCTTTTTCTATTAGAGCTAATTTACTCTAATATACTACCCTATTCTAGGAGGCTAGCATCGGTTATTAAGAATATAGTCCTATAGCGGTCATTGTCAAAGACTATTACTACAAGAATAGGAGCTATAATAACCTTCTTCTTAAGAGTGTCTATAGCCGTTTACTATTCTTCTAACTAGAGCTAAGGTATATCCTTCTTTATTAGGAGGTAGAGTAGCTAGGCGATAATAGTGAAGAGCTTAATCTAAATACGATAGTATCTAATAAGGCTAATAAATACTCTAATATCTTTTAGATTAGAATATATAATCTACTCCTAGACTTTTATAACCTTTGTATTATCTAGAAGATAGCTATTAGAGGTATAGAGGTAACCTAGTAGTACTATTTATAGCTAGTACTACTATAACTTAACTACTACGATAGTAGTACTAGCTAGTTCTACATTAAGAAGGACCTAGTTAATATTTCTAAGGTACTTAACTATAAGTTAGTATATTTTTTCTCTAACTAGAGCTCCGTTATATATAGTATATAGGCCCTTGATACTAATATTGTCTAAATAGACTCGATAGATATCTAGGATAAGATTCTAGAAGATCCTTATTATAGCTCTTTAGAACTATATAACTGAGTTTATACCGCCTATAGGTAATATATATATCTAGAAAAGCCCAATAGGTATTAAGAACGTCGTTAGGTTATAGCTTATATTATCTAGGTTAACTTAGTTATATCCTAAGAATAAGTTAAGGAGTAAGATTAGATAGTAACCCCTAAAATCTTCGCTAAACTCTTCTATAGCTAGCAGTATAAATATATCTCGGATAGTAACTACATTAGCCTTCTAAGTATCGTTAATAAGATATAGACTACTGTCCTTCTTAAGTACTAGGAACTAATTATTATAGTAACTACTATATACCTCTTCGATAATACTTTGCTAAATTCGCTAGCGAAGAAGGTTAATTACCTTCGAGACTAGGGGCTTCGGAATTAGAATACTTTTACTTTGCTAGGTATAGTAGAGGATTATATATTATTAGTATTATTATTGTTCCTACACCGATATGCCCGAGGGCGCGCCGGTCCTTCTACTGCTATATACAAAGGAAACCGTACCTTATAGGCCGGATAAAAACCCCTGTCTACTCTTAGACCTTCCTGACTGATTCCAACCTGTTATAAAGGAAAAGAAGGCCTATAGCCTTCGAGGGCCCCTAGCCGTCCCCTGTTTCTAGCTCTAGCTGTCTAGCCAGCCTATATTCCAGTAGCCGGCCAGAGTCCATTAGCCAGCCTAGAACCTCCCTTGCAGTGCGTACACTCCGGGCGCCTACCCCCCGTAAAACGAGTTGTAGGTCCCGTTATAACCTAATCTCACTGGACCTCCAGGGCCTTGGGCCCACTGTAGGGCACTAAACTACTAAGTGCTCAACTGTTTCCCTTCCTTCCCCGTACTCGCAACTAGGGGTATAGACCCCCGGGACCTTAGCCCTAAAAAGGAAGTCCTTAAGGCCTATAACCCCTATACGGGCTTAGGTTAGTAGGGAGCTCTGGGCCTTGGTAAGCCTATTGTAACGTTTGAGGGCCCTGTTGGTAAAAAGGAGGGCTAGGGGGTCCTAGTTGGCTAGCCGGCTAGCTAGCCGGCTAGTTGGCTAGCCCTCCTAGCCTTACTTCCACCGGGCCTCCTAGGCTAGCTCTACTACTTCCTTAGTAGCTAGCTTCTTCCTGCCCCTTCTCTACAACGCCTACTAGCCTACTACGATAGTGGCCCTCTTAGTGGCCGTTAGCTCCTATAGCCCTACTAGCCTCTTCTAGCCCCTAACTCTAGGCCCTCTCCTAAACCTTCTGTAGATCTTGTTACAAGCCTCTAAGACAAGCTGTTCCGGGGGTATCTTCGGGGCCTCCGGGCTATCCCCAGGCTGTAGTATAGGGGACCGTATCCTTACCTCGAAGTTAGCTAGCTTCTTGTTGAGATATAGGTCTAGTGGTAGTACCTAAGTCTCTATTTCTAGGCAACGGATAGGGGTAGCCTTGTAGGCCCCTGCTACGATCCGTAGGCTCCTATTCTAGGCCTTCTAGAGCCCTTTTACTATCCCCTAGGGCCCTAAGGCCCCTATAGGGGTAGGGGTATAGTAACTAGACGCCCTATAGGCTATAGCGCTACGGATATACTTAGTATAGACCTCCCGGGCCTTAGAAAGGCTTGGTCCCTACGTCTTAGCTGCTATCCTAGATAGAGCGAATTCTTGGGTTTTTAGCTTCCTTTTAACTGCGTTTCGGTAGGCCCCCTAAGATAGCTTCTAGTCTAGCTACACCCCTAGGAACCTCCCTAAGGCCGTAGGCTTGATCGAACTAAAACCCCCCCCTGTAGGTAGGGCTAGTTGAACTAGCTCCTTCCATTAGGACCTCCCCTTGTTGAAGTGGATCAATTCGTACTTTTCGGCCGTAAAGGCTATCCCCCGGGTGTCTACCCACTATAGGTAAGTCCTCTAGGCTCTCTCTAGCTACCTAGCGTTCGTTTCAGGGGTCTTGCCGAAAGCTAGAAGGTTAGTATCGTCTACGAAGCCCACTATACTGATATAGGGGTGTTGGACCTTTAGTAGCTAGTAGAGGGAGGTAATATAGAGGATAAAAAGGATCGGGGATAGGGGGGAGCCCTAGGGTACCCCTATAGTAACTAGGATAGCTTCGGTAGGCTTGCTGTTGAAATAAAGGATAGTAACCTAGCTAGTTAGCTAGGCTTAAACCTATACTACTAGCTACCTTGGAAACCCCTATTCCTATAGGGTAGCTAGGAGCTAGGTATAGTTGACGGTGTTAAAGGCCCTTAAAATATCTAGTTGGAGGAGGGAGGCCATTGCCCTCTACCTATAGGCCTCCTAAATCTAGGCTACTACTAGCCGAATAGCTAGTTCAGTAGACCTATACTCCCTATTGCCTATCTGTTCTACTGGAAGTAGCCTATAGGCCTCTGTAGCCCTAGTGATCCTCCTTGCTACTATAGCCTCTATCACCTTCCCTAGGGTAGGTAAGACGGCTATAGGCCGGTAGCCACCGGGGGTCCGGTAGACTGCTGGGGCCTTCCTAGGCTTCTAGAGGACTACTATTTTAGCCCGCTTGAATTAGGCTAGGAACTAACCTAGTTCCAAGCACCTAGCCGTCAATATAGCCAGTACCCTATATAGAGGAGCGCTATAGGCCTTTAGTAGGCCTGTTAGGATTAGGTCCTTCCCTAGGGCCTTCTAAGGCCCTACCTTAGCGAGGAGCGAGGGCCTCCTGGATATCCCCTAGGGTTATAGCTTGTTGGAGGTTGAACTTCGGGAGCTAGGGGCTCTGGAAGGCTGGGTCCTAGATATCTAAAAGGTTGGCTAGTGGGCTAGGAAAGAACCTCTTGGCTAGGGCTATAGCCTTTGCCTTGTAGGTTAAGAGGGTAGGTCCCCCTTCGGGGCCTTCGAAGGCTAGGAGCTTCGGGGGGTCCGGGGGCTAGTGGCTCTTACAGTAGGCCTAACGTTCCAGGTTCCATAGTAGGTCTTGTTTCTAGGTAGCTTCCTATAGAGTAGCCCTCTAGGTCCTTGTCTTTTTGGCTGATAGGGTACTAGCTAGTGCCCTAAGGCTCCGGCTTAGTTCCCCCTTGTAGTGAGCTATCGGGGTCCTTCGGTACTTTCTCTTAGCCCTATAGGCCCCCTATATAGCCTCTTCCATAGCTAGGGACTACTACAGTAAGCTAAACCCCCTGTTTAGCTCCTTCCGGGGGGTACTAGCCTCTACAATCCTCTATAGCTCCTGAACTAGGGCCTAGAACGCCCCTTCTAGGCCCTCTCTCGTCTGGGCCAAGGCCTGTAGGCCCTGTAGGCTAGGGTCTAGTAGGCCTAGTTTCTAGGGGATAAGGGCTACCTCGGCCTTCACCCTCTTCCTATCTATCATCTTCCAATTCTAGCCTTCTAGCTAGGGTTGAAGGGGTGGGGGCCCCCTAAGGGCAACCTCGAGGGCTTAGGGGTAGTGGTCTAACTTCCCCTATATCTCTACCCTATAGTAGGTAGTCTATAGGCCTCTTAAGGCCTAGAAGTAGTTAATCGTTAAAGTACGGCCTTACTAGCCCCCCTAGGGGGCCTAGGTAACTACTCTCTAGGGAGTACGCAGGTCAAGGTCCTACTATATAGCTAGTTCGAGGAGAGGCTTAGCCTCCCTCTTGTACTAGCTAAATTGGTCCCATTATAGGTAGTATAGGTTAAAGTCCCCTATAAGGACTATAGGGTAAGTAGGGTAGGGACCTTCTAGTAGGGTCTAGGGGACCATCTTATTGTCCCCTAGGTTGTAGATAGACTAGAGGCTAAGGCCCTTACCCTAGTTAGTTCTAAGGTCTAGAAAGGAGATCCAGCACTATTTAGGGGTAGCCTTATAGTCCTACTACCCTATATCGAATTTCCAGTGGACGAATATAGCTACCTTCCCCCCTAGGGCGTAGACTAGGTAGTATTTCGAGCCCTAGGGGTAGTAGGTTAACTTAGTCTAGGTATTGATCTAGGGCTCCTAGATAGCTAGGAGGTCGAATTTAGCCTCCGAAAGTAGTACCTCTAGGGCCTACTTAATACCTTTAGTATTCTAGAGTAAGATTTTTAACCCTATTAGCCTAGGGTAGTATCTATTAAAGCCTCTAGCTAGGTAGCTTCCTCTAGTTGTAGCTACGTTGGTTACATTAGCTACGTTACTAGGGTAATAACTACTACTAGGGTAGTAGAGGGTAAGTCGTCCAGGGTAGGGGGTAAATCGCCTAGGGTATAGGGTAAGTTAGCTAGGGTAGGGCCTAAGCTAGCTTAGCTAAGGGTAATCTAGGCCTACCTTAGGTCGTTTACTACAATAGAGAGGAGTATTAGCCTTCCTCTAGGCCTTACGATCTTCCGTTTCTTCCCCTTAACTATAGTATATTCCTCTCTATCCCCCTAGGTAGGCTAGACTAGGACCCTAATACTGAAGGCCGAAGTAGGGGCCCCCTAGGAAGCCCCTAGGAAGGCCTCCTCCCTAGCTACGAAGGTCCTTAGCTAGTATTAGTAGGCCTCTTTAGCCCCCTACTTAGCTTCTACCTTTCCTAGGTATTCCCTAGCCTAGGCTATATAACTACCCTTATAACAAGGGTACTAGGGGCGCTAGCTAGACACTAGTATAGGGCACTATTCTTCCCTAGCGTTCCCCCCTAGGCCGTAGGCCGTAGTACTACACCTTCTATACAGGGCCTCCTTCCGGTAGTAGCGTTGAATATAGCCCCACTTCTAGCACTTATAGTACTAGGTTAGCTCGAGGGGGGCCTAGTAGGGCTCACAATCGATGATTTAGGAGTCCCTAACTACCCTATAGTCGTAGGCTTTCCGGGCTTCCTCTTAGCTCGTTAGGGTTACTAGTATAGTAACCCTCTTAAGTTCCAGGCTCTTCGGTACCCGGAACTTGACCTTCTCAACGGTCTAGAGGCCTATTTGCCCCCCGAAGGCCTCCTCTATAACCCCCTAAAGGTCCTCCCTCCTTAGGCCTTTAAGTAGGACCACGAAGGTCCTCTAAGCTTCCTTAGCCTACTCCCCAAAGGCCTATTAGATCTACTAGCTATTCTAGGAGTGCTAGTCCTTTGTAGCTAGGTCCTAGAAGGTCACTATAGTATCCCCGCTTAGTAGCTTCCAGGCTACGATAGCTCCCTTCCAAGGGGAGGCCTAGTTGATAGCCTAGGTAATATCCGCTAGGGTACAGGCTGCTAGGCTAGCTAGAAGACCGTTGCCCCGGACTAGGACCTCCCGAGAGAGCCTTGGAGAGACTACCTTAGCCAGGGGCCCTTGGGTGGTTAGCTAGGTTGCTGCAACTGTAGCCCACGTATAGGCCTATAGGGGGCTCTGCTAGGTAGTGGTAGCTAAGGCCAGGGCCGAGGCTAGGGCTGCCCGGACCTCCTCTAAGACTATCTTACGAAGGCTTGTTGTAGAGAGGTCCCCCATTGCTGTTGGCCCCTGCTATTGTAGGGGATTATATAGATAACCTATAGTAGAACAATTTCGGGATCGATTCGACTATATTCTATAAAGTCCTACGCTAACGCTACCTCCTAGTTCTAAAGGATCTAGGAAAAGAGCTCCTTCTCCTAGTTAGAGAGTACTTTATCTACTGTTATAAGGATAGTAGCTCGGTATTTAGAGGTTAGCCTTGAGCCTTTAGGCTTATCGGAGAATCGCAAAGTAATAATATAATCCTAAGCTAACCTAAACTTTATCCTCTTTTCTACTTCTACTAATCGCTTGTTTCTCTATAGGGGGTCTTCTTCTAGCGTTGAACTATCTAATACTACTAAATCTACTAGTTGTACTTTGTTAGCAACTATCTTATAGAGTATATAGGTCTAGACCTAGCAAGTATACTTCTAGAGGTTACGTATAAACTAGCGTCTTACCTTCTAAGGAAGAGTATCTTAAATCCTACTTTTAAATATAATAGTAGGCTAATCCGATAGATCTATATCGCTTTAACTAGTAGAGGACTATAAAGAAAAAGCTAATAATGATACTATTTAAGCAAGTATATATAGTAGAGGAAGATAAGTATTCTATAAAACAAAACTAAAAACTTCTTTACTATTACTAGCACAAAGAAAGCTAAGAGGAGCTTTATTATCTTAAAGTTCAACCTAGTTAAGGGCCCTTTCGTTAGTTTAGACTAACCTCTAAAAAGCGTCTTATTGGAGTTAGCTACTCTAGGAGACTTTTACTATTCTTTTAGAAACAACGTAAGCTTTAATAAGCTTATTACCGATAACAACGTTAGTAGTAACTAGATAGCTATCGCTATAATTAAACGTTAGGCTTATCTCCTTTAGAAATAGTATCCCTAGTAGTAAGTTATATCCTCCTACTATATCGTTTAGTATAAAGAAATAGTAGGTAATTACTTACTTTACTAGAATTACCTTTACTTATATCTTACCTAAAAACGCTTATAATTAGTATAAGCCTTTCGATATAGTCTAGGTCTTCTAAATAGCTAGACTATACTTCTAGGTTACAAAGACTAATAGATAGTTACATTTAGATTCTAAGTCGATAAAAGCTAGCTCCTTTTTACTATAGATCGACTTAAATTAATATTATAGACTAGGGAGTATATATATATAGGTAAGTAGGCTTAGCTAGACCCTTTAACTAAAGGACAACTAAGTTACTAGTGTTCTTAGAAGATACTCTACTTCCTCTATAGGCACTATAGTCCGCTAGTCTAAGAGAATATCCTCCTAGAATCTATACTATACTACTATATATAGGCTATTATTAGTGATTCTAAATATTGTAGGGACCTTTGTAGTCTTCTAGTTAAGGATAGGTCTATCTGTTATTAAGTTGATATTTATTCTAACTACCTTAGGTAACTTGTTATCTCGTTTAAGTATAGTCCTTGCTATATCTATACCTAGAGTGCTAGAGCCCTTATAGTCGATAACCTTGTATATAGAACTAGTTATATTAAGGTAGGTAATAAGAGCTTCTCTATATCTAGGTACAACTTAGATAAGTTTATTAAGGGTAAGCTAGGACTTAGCCTATAATAACTTACTAACTAGGTCTTAGAGGTAAGTTACTATACTATAGCTAGCCTTCTCCTAATCTTCCTTCTTTAAGATACTCTCCTTCTAACTAGAGGAAGGATAATATATCTAAATAACATGGTAGTTCTGATTAATCTTAGTAACACCTCCTACTATACTAGTTATCTTAGTCTTAGGGGTCGAGTTAGGTTCTTCCTCTATATAAACCCTCTTTATAGAGGGTACTTACTATATAAAACCCTTAGTAGTCTCCTTCTAGTTAGTATCTAAAGTAACGCTAGTACTATCTTTAGAAGCTATCTTAGTATACTAAGTTTAGAATTAACAATCGGTTTTAGAGGAGACCCTCTAGACTAGAGTTATACCCCCTCTTCGTATATCTATAAAGAAATTTAGGTCTTTTCCTTATATATAGTCGAATAGTAACTTCTTCTAGCTATTGTTCCTAATGTTAGAAAGTTAGTTAAGCGTTGTCTATATATTGTTAGTTAGGAGTAGTAGCTATAGGTACTAGGTATACTTCTTATTATAGATAAGGGATAGGTCTAGCTAGTATTCTTTGCTATTAGCCTTAAGGAACTAAGTGTACTAATCTTTATAGACTTTAAAGTATAGTAGCTAAGGAAAATAGGAAGTATAAGCCCTAATTAAGTACTTAACCTTACTTCTATTATAAGTATCGTTAACTTCTAGCTAGAGAATCTAAATAATGTTATTTATATCTTTAAGCTTACTTACGTTACCTAGAATCTAAGTAAGTCTAGACTAGTTAAAAAGCCTATTACTATAATCCTATATATACTTATAGTATTCTATTATAAAGTAGTTCTTACTTCTATAGTAGTAACAATAAAAGAGTAATATCCCTATAGTTACTAGATAAAGTATAATCTACTTTCTAGACTAACTTTCTCTTTATATAAGGAATATTCGGAACTCCTTTACGTTAGTTTCTAAAATAGCTATACTAGTTATACGTAGAGCTTAGACCTTATTAACAAAGTCTTACTTAGCTTACTACTACTAAATCTTCATCTTATTAAAGGACTTAACAAGTTTATTAATATCCTTACTATCTATATTCCCCTTCTAGTTAGAGGTAGGCGATAGCGATAATATATAGTTACAAGGTAGAGGAGATGTTAGAGGTTAGGTAGCTATAGTAACTATCTTGCCCTTTACTTTCAGTTTAATATAATATACTCTAGCGTTAACGCCTTACTAAAGACACTTTTAGATAAATTCCCAAAAGTTATCCTACTCTAAGTCCTTAATTTCCCTATATTATTCCCTATATAAAGGGTAGTAGCCTATATAGAACTCGTTTAAGAAGTAGTACTAGACTTTAGAGACGCTAGTAGTCTTATAGCTTTTCTTCTTCGCTTTGTCGCTAACCTTAGTAAATAGGTAGTCGATATACTCTAGGTATTAAAAGATACTCTTAGCTAAGGTCTTATAGCGTTCTTCTAGAGCTTAGTTAAGCTCGTAAGTACTACTAACGTACTATAGATCGTTCTACTACTATCGAGCCTTAATAGTAGCCTCGAAGTTAACCTATATATCCTTCTTCTAGTTATCCTAGTCCTTAATAATACTTAGAATAGTATCTTTGTACTACTACTTAAAGAAAGTAATCTTCTCCTTATTGTTACTACTCCTATAGGTCTAGAATACTTTGTTGAATCTTTTAAGGTACTCTATAGTACTATCCCCTTTAAAGAGGCCTACTAGGCCTCTTAACTATAGAGTTAGAAATAGTACTTAGGAGAAACGATCAAGGCTAGTAGCTATAGTTCTAAGGTTACTCTTTAGTTTGTAAATCTTCAAGAGGTCGAAATTATTAGGGATAGCTACGTTAGGAGCTATTATAGTACTTTAGGTTAGAATAGGTAAAGTTGCTAATAAAGTAGTAAGCTAGTTAGAGTTTACGTTAGTTAAGGGAGTTGTTAGTAGTCTAATGAGTTATTTAGGTTATTATCTCTTATACTAACTTAGTTAGTCCGCTATATAACTACTTATTAACTTTTAGCTAGCTCTCTTGTCTATAAGACTATCTAGCTACTTCTTAAGGTATCCTACCTTCTAGTTAGTGTCCTCCTATACTCTCTATATAGTAAGAAGTCTTTAAATATAGGTATTATCGATCTAGCGTCTTACTATCTACTAAATCTCTCTTCTAATACTAAACTCCGCTATTCTCGTTATAAGGCCTAGTACTAGGATAGTAGTAAACCCTAAAATAGCTAGGGTATTGCTAGTGATTATCGCTAAACCTTTACTAACTTAGCTAAAGAAACGAATCTCTAGGGACTAGGAGGCCTCCTCCCCTAAGTCGCCTAGAGCTAAAAAGGTTTTATTATCCTCCTAACCTATCTTAACCTAGTCCCTCTAAATAGTTAAGCTTTAGCTAGAAGACGAAAGATTATTAAATGTTTTATTTAGTAATCTCCGAACGTAGATTAGTATATACCTTCGTACCTAATTTAGCCTTATTAGAGATAATAAGTACTAAAGTCCCTCTAGAATTCCTAGTTACTTTTATAATAATTAGTTTAGACGCCTCTACACTACTAAATAGTAAAACGGTAGTTTTATTAAGTAGAAAGATTATAAACCTCTACAAAGCTTAAGTCTAGTTATCTAGTTTAGACCTAGAGTAAAGCTCCTTCTCGATTAAGCCCCTATTTAAATAAGTGTAAAAGTATATCTAAACACTATACTATATTACTTAGATGTCTTTAACTAGAAGAAGGAAGTGTTTAGGAAGGTAGAAGGAGGTAGCTTTAATAAGCTATAGCTCAACGTCGACTTCGAAGGGGTATCTCATAGTCTTATATACAACGAATGTCACTGGCCCTCTAGTTAGTAATCAATAAGGCTGGACCTCCGCCTAGGGCTTCTATAAAAGAAGAATAAATCGATTAAGTAGAGAAGAAGACGCCTACATGCTACTTGCCCCCCCCTCCTCTGGGGATTAGGGTCTTGCTGAGATTAAATACATACTTCCGAAAAAGCTCTGTAAAAACGTATCGAAAAATGAAATAAAATGGCCTCTCCCTCTGGTTAGGGGTCCCTCTGAACGGGTGACTTTCACCCTAGTTCACTATATACTTATACTGAACTACTTGCTATTTAATTACTATAATATCTCCTACTTAATAACTTTTTATAAACCCTATAAGCTACAATAGAGAGTATAATAGCTATAGCTAAGGATAATAAGAAGAATAGATTCTATGAGTACTTGTCTATTCTCTAGGCGATATATATGCGTAGTAGCTAAATAAACTCTATAGTTATAGACTTAGCAACTAAGCTTTTTGATCCTATAAAGATACCTACATTTACCTACTAGGCTTCTAAATGTAAGCTTGCAGTTCCTACTTAGAGGGGATGTAGGTGATGTAGCTTGGTTTATAAGCTACAACCTAAGGGAGATGATAAGAGATATAATATAGCTCGACGAGATATAGCTCGCTAATGCTACGTCGGATATCCTAGGCAGGAGCTTTCGGCTCCTCTATCTTGCAGTAATCCTTAGTCTCCTAGATATTTGTCGGTAGTATCTTAGTGCCTCGTTGTTAACTATCAATTCCTAGAGCCTACTAAAAACACCTTTGCAATATATAGTTGCTGGTTTCAGGATCTTTACTAAATAGGCGCAGAGGCTTGATAAATGTTAACGGCTTTCCTAGTTCTACAAGCTAAGCTAGAAGTTGGTGGAACCCTTAAACGACTATCTCCGTGTGGTCGAATGCCTATTAGCTAGAGGTGCCGAATTCCCTTATAGATCCCTCCCTAGGGGAATAACGACCCTGGTAATAGCCGTAATCGAGGTTATGAGCGATCTAGGAGATTTCTCGGTTCTAAGCTTGCTCCTCGCGCGTAGCTATATACTTATAGAGAGGGAGCTCGAAAAATTCGATTTCGAGTATATAGAGGGCTAGCTTAAGGACAAAGACTACTTAACTATTCTATCATTCCTCTCGTCAATGAGCGATTTACTCAAAACGACGACGGCCACTTTGCCTTTAGCTTCTAGGGTGTAGAACGAGGCGTTTTCGCTCAGACCCGAACTTATCAACGATCCAGTGACATCAACCCTTGATACTAGGATTTGGCTTACCGAGGATATTTTACTCAAATCAGCTAGCAGAGCCATCGAGTTTGCTGATATGGATCTTTTGGATGCTCTCCTCACCAACCCCGGTTCGAATCCCAAAATATCCGTGCAAAGGAAAACCAGGGGAATTCATTGATTCTTATTTTTCGTTGTTCAGGAAGGGGGAAAACCCACGAGATATCTCTCCAGATGCTAGACCCCATCGCCAGTCCCGGAGACCCCATCTTCTATCTCCATCACACCTGACTCGACAAGATTTTCTGGGAGTGCCAGGGCCTAGATCTCCCGGGGAGATTGACAGACGTCGGCGGCGCCACCAAGCAGGCCGAGCTCCCCACGAACTTCGACCCCGGACCGTTTGTTCCGGCCGCACCTGGTGCTGGAGGATTCGGAGGAGTCGGCGGCCCGACTATCGTCATGCCGCCTCCTTCGACGTTCCCGCCGCCCGATGCTATGGTATCGCTGCCCGGCTCGCCACCACAGCGTTCTGAGGGAAATCCGGGGAAGGTAACAACGCTTACTCACATCTTGAACATGCTTGGGGTTATTCCGCGACAATTGCTGATGTGATGGATATCTGGGGACCGCTTCTTTGCTATAAGTAAGTGTGAGAGATCGGGCAGATCTACTGCTCTCAGACCACTTGGGCCAAAATGAGTCTGTTGTTATTCAACTATACCAAGGTGTCTTAAGGGGGCAACAGCAACAGTCATATTATTTTGCCATCCAAGAAAGTAGTAGAATTCAAGTTAGTAGAAGCCTCCTGTCGCAAGTCTGGGAGGCGCCAAGGCGCCAAGCAGCTAATTGTCACTCTCATTAACTGGGCACAGCTCAGCGGGTCTCCTGAGCTCTCCTGTATATAGTCTTTTGCTCTCTGCGAGCTTCTTTTCCTTTGTTCAACTCGATGTTCATCTTCAATTCAACCTCTACTATTCGCATTTCCATGAGCCTCCCCGCCGGGCCACAGTAAACTGCGATACCTCCTAAACCTCTGCGTTTTAAAAAGGAGATGAAACCCAGACTCTCAGACTCTCAGCCATCTTCGTTGCTTTATCCTAACTTTGCTAGCAGCGTCACCTGGTCTGTACGCCTCAACGAAGTGAAGTCTTGAACACCCTTGTGCTATAGCCCCGAGCTTCCTCATTAGCACGCAGGGAATCGTCTAGTGCTGTGTGCCATACGTCTTGCTGGTCTCTGGTTCCAAAGCGTATTTCAAAATTTTCGATCCCTGGATCGCCCCTGAAAAAAACCTGGATCGTATATTTTACTAGAAGCATAGATATCAGTGACGCAATCTCAGATAGGGACAAAAGTGTTATCTTACTGCCCTCATACATAGATACTATGTCCGTAATATTGGTCATGAATATCCTCCCACTGAATTGCAGTTGCGTACCGCGATTTGGCGGCTGTAGCTTCCCACGTTGCAGTAGTTGGACCCTAGATGGCTTTGAGGGCTGAATCTCCTTACACAAGATGAGAATAGTGTCAAAGAGGTATGCTCTATAAGGGGTTGGCTAGAGGTCGCCGATGTTAGCTTAAATCTTGATGCCCTAGAGAGGGATGATCTCTCACCTGCTTCGTATTTGGATGACGCAGGATGGTGACTTCTGCATGGAGCCGTAACTTCCCGAATTGTTCAACTTTATGATGTTTCCAGTCAATCATACGGGCGCGAAGATCTGCGACAACGTCAAGCATCTCTTCCTCTCGAGCCAGGCGGGAGATTTTATCGCGGCAGCGCTTCAAGACCTCCTCGGAGAAGGAAAGGGCCTCGGTTTGAACCAGGCTGAAACCCAAAAAATAGCTGGGAGTCTACCCTGAGAGCCTTATGGAGGTCAGTTTGTGTCTTTCCACGTCGTTCAGGTCAAAGTACGTACTGATAGGAGCTCCGATTTTATTTCCACCATTCGGGAAGGAAGTGATATATGGTCCAAAGCCTTTGCGATGGCCTTCGTGCGGGAGAGATCTATGCCATCAGCCCGGGACCTGAGGAGCTTGCTGTTCCGCGGTTGACTGCCGATTACATGACCATACTGCTCGATATGAGGCTCCCAGTCCTCGAATATTTGCGCCCACTCCCTTTCTGTCGGTGGCCGGAGGAGATTTGTCTCGGCTTGCAGCAAAAAGTTCAGTTCAGTTTCGACGATGATGAGGATTGGAATGAAGATTTCTTGCCACTCAGCCTCGCTGAGAATTTCAAGCTCAACAACGAGCTCATGGCTTGTGAGTCCAACAAGCTGTTGAATCATCTTCCAGGATTTTCTGGTGTAGTCGTCCAAGGTTAGGAATTCCAAGGAATCCGGGCTCTCGCCACTGTTGGCGTGGATCGCGCCTCGCACAGCGTTGATATGAACTGATGATATCAGTTCGTTATCCAAGGCAAGGATCTTCTCAATCATGTCTATGACCTTGAGAAAGCCGGCAGTCTCACTGCTCATGACCTGGCTGACTGTGGGAATCTCTACAGGCTCGAAAATCGAAGACTCCGATACGGCCTTGAGTGCCCAATAGGCTGCGCCCTGTCCGATTTCGTCGCTTGGTGGGTGATGGTATCTGCTGTACATATTTTCCAGATCAAGCTGTTTGAAGTGGCGACACAGCGTAAAGAGTGGCGTCCCCTGTTGAAAATGGTCGTAAATGGTCAACAGTGGGTGGATTTGGTCGCGTAGGGATGATGCCGTTGAGAATGACTCAAGCCCGGGCAATTGGCAAAGCTGCAGCTGAATCTTGATACATCTGCGTAGGAGAGAGTCGTCGGCGAGGGTCCCAGTGGGGGTTTCCGCAGAGGGCTGCACACTGAAACGTTGGCCACCAAAATCGTAGTGACGAGAGTTAGTGATCTCATCGGCATATACCGGCAACGCAATGACAGACATGACGGAAATGTCGCCTAGGCTAAGGCCTGAGAAAATGGACCAGGCATGAGACCGTGCGACGGAGCTTCGGAATGAAAAGTCCATGGTGTCGCGCTGGGCTCGGCGGTAGGGACCGGATACTTTGAGGTCGTCTTCGAACTCGAAGGGGGAGACGAAGGGCGGCTGGGGGCTGGCGGGTGACTGTGGTGTCGCTGGTGTGGGCGATGAACTGCCAGCATCAGTCGGCAACAGGCGACGCTCGCTCTCGGCTTTACTGGCGATGGACCCCGAGATGCTTCGTCTTTTCGCCACAACGGCCTGGGCATCGAAGGTGTCTTCTAGATTCATGAGTCGCCGAGAGAGATCCTGGTTGTTTTCTAGGAGCTGATTGACACTGTTTGCGAGCTCAGCTTGGCGCTGCTCGGCTCGCAGGGATGTATCGCTTTGCAGAATATCGAGGATCAAAGAGATGGACGACTTGAAGCTTTGTAGCCTGCCGAGGAGGGTGGTGAACTCGGTTTCTTTCCTCGCCCACTGGAAGCGCGATCGCAGCGCCAGACGTGTGATGGAGGACGAGTCGGGGAGAGGCAGGGTGCCGACCGAGGCCTCGAGATCGGAAAAGACCAAGACGCCACTGGTGAGAACCGCGACAACCTGGTCGACTCCAACAAGTGCGGCACGCTGGGCGGACACGGATGCCATGTTTTGGGCTAGCGACTGGAGAGCTGACAGGATGATGGAGGCAGCTTGCACCTCGGCGTTGACGTGGTATGCAATCTGCGGCGTGTCGCGAGCCGCGCTAACGTACGGCCCCAGCACTTTACTGACTGTTGCCGCCGCCGAGAGCAGCCCGCCGATCGACGCCGCGACGCTCAGTGGGTCCGCCATGTTCGATCGGCATCAATTCGGTGAGGGTGAGCATGGATGGATGGAAGATGTTCAGCTGAAAACGCCCAGCATCCATTTTGTAGAGCAGGGCGTCCTCGCCATTGGTCAACCATTCAAGCCGTCATGTGACGCTCAGCTGCTGACATGAATGACAAATGGTACCTAACTTCTCAAAGTCCCTTTGAAAAGGCAAAAGGCAAATGCCTTACGCCTCCCAGAATCCATCATTAGGGCGCACGATGTACCCTCCAGGGAAGAAGTTGTGGCGGGAAAGTAAAAGGGTTAGGGTTGTATGTGGGAGTACCCCTGAATTACCCCTCAATGTTCATACTTGATCCGGTATCACCATTGCATTATTTATTTTGGCAAATGGAGTTTGTTCAAAATTGATAATCTCATGATCATTGTTATAACTTACCTAGGCACCGGAAGGAAGCCAACCATTTACTCCTTCATCTCCACCTTCATCCGATCCAGTACCTCCCTCAAAAAGATCCAACTGTTCGCCCGGTCCCGTATATAGTATCCGAGAGGAAATCTTGCATCCGCCTCGCGTCCGTCTCCCATATCTCCACAATCCGATTTTGCTGATCCGCCCTTTTCAGTCGCCGACCTAGGCACAACGGGTTTAGTGATACCGGAAAAGGTCGAGAGCAACACTTTAGGATCCGAATATAATATACATGATTTATCGACTTGTTAAAATTGCAGTTTTATTATTATTGTTCCTACACCGATATGCCCGAGGGTGCACCGGTCCTTCTACTGCTATATACAAAGGAAACCATACCCTGTAGGCCGGATAAAAACCCCTGTCTACCCTTAGACCTTCCTAACTGATTCTAACCTATTACAAAGGAAAAGAAGGCCTATAGCCTTCGAGGGCCTCTAGCCCTCCCCTGTTTCTAGTTCCAGCTTCCTAGCTAGCCTATACTCTAGTAGCCGGCCAGAGTCCATTAGCTAGCCTAGAACCTTCCTTGCAGTGCGTACGCTCCGGGCGTCTACCCCCCGTAAACCGAGTTGTAGGTCCCATTGTGACCTGATCTCACTGGACCTCTAGGGCCTTAGGCCTACTATAGGGCACTAAACTACTAAGTACTTAACTGTTTCCTTCCTTCCTTGTACTTACAACTAGGGGTATAGACCCCTAGGACCTTAGCCCTAAAGAGGAAGTCCTTAAGGCCTATAACCCCTGTACGGGCCTAGGTTAGTAGGGAGCTCTAGGCCTTTATAAGCCTATTGTAACGGTTAAAGGCCTTGTTAGTAAAAAGGAGAGCTAGAGGGTCCTAGTTAGCTAGCTGGCTAGCTAGCTAGCTAGTTAACTAGCCTTCCTAGCCTTACTTCTACTAGGCCTCCTAGGCTAGCTCCACCACTTCCTTAGTTGTAGCTAGCCTCTTCCTATCCCTCCTCTATAGCCCCTACTAGCCTACTATGATAGTAGCCTTCTCTATAGCTGTTGGCTCCTGTAGCCCCGCTAGACTCCTCCTGCCCTTAGCTCTAGGCCCTCTTCCGAACCTTCTATAGATCTTGTTACAAGCCTCTAAGGCAAGCTATTCTAGGGGTATCTTCGGGGCCTCCGGGCTATCCCCGGGCTATAGTACAGGGGACTATATCCTTGCCTCAAAGTTAGCTAGCCTCTTGTTAAGATATAGGTCCAGTGGTAGTACCTAAGTCTCCGTTTCTAGGCAGCGGATAGGGGTAGACTTGTAGGCCCCTGCTACTATCCGTAGGCTCCTATTCTAGGCCTTCTAGAGCCCTTTAGCTATCCCCCGAGGTCCTAAGGCCCCTATAGGAGTAGGGGTATACTAACTGGACGCCCTATAGGCTATAGCGCTATAGATACACTCAGTATAGACTTAGGGGGCTTATCGAAACGTAGTTGAAAGGAAGCTAAAAACCTAGGAATTCGCTCTATCTAGAATAGTAGCTAAGATGTCGGGACTAAGCCTTTCTAAAGCCTAGGAGGTCTATACTAAGTATATCTATAGCGCTATAGCCTACGGGGCGTCCAGTTACTACACCCCTACCCCTATAGGGGCCCTAGGGCCCTAGGGGATAGCTAAAGGGCTCTAGAAGGCTTAGAACAGGAGCCTACGGATAGTAGCAAGGGCCTACAAGTCTACCCCTATCTACTACCTAGAAACAGAGACTTAGGTACTACCACTAGACCTATATCTCAACAAGAGGCTAGCTAACTTCGAGGCAAGGATACAGTCCCCTGTACTATAGACTAGGGATAGCCCGGAGGCCCCGAAGATACCCCTAGAACAGCTAGTCTCAGAGGCTTGCAATAAGATCTACAGAAGGTTTAGAAGAGGGCCTAGAGCTAGGGGTAGGAAGAGGCCGGTAGGGCTATAGGAGCTAACGGCTACTAAGAGGGCCACTATCGTAGTAGGCTAGTAGGCGTTGTAGAGAAGGGGTAGGAAGAAGCTAGCTACTAAGGAAGTAGTAGAGCTAGCCTAGAAGGCCTAGTAGAAGCAAGGCTAGGAGGGCTAGTCAACTAGCTAGCTAGCTAACTAGGACCCCCTAGCCCTCCTTTTTACTAGCAGGGCCCTTAAACGTCACGATAGGCTTACTAAGGCCTAGAGCTCCCTACTAACCTAGGCCCATATAGGGGATATAGGCCTTAAGGACTTCCTTTTTAGGGCTAAAGTCCTAGGAGTCTATACCCCTAGATACAAGTGTAGGGAAGGAAGGGAAACAGTGGAATACTTAGTGGATTAGTGCCCTACAGTGGGCCTAAGGCCCTGGAGGTCCAGTGAGATTCGGTTACAACGGGGCCTACAACTCGTTTTACGGGGGGTGGGGGCCTGGAGCGTACGCACTACAAGGAAGGTTCTAGGCTGGCTGATGGACTCTAGCCGGCTACTGGAATATAGGCTGGCTAGACGGCTAGAGCTAGAAACAGGGGACGGCTAGGGGCCCTCGAAGGCTATAGGCCTTCTTTTCCTTTGTAACAGGTTGGAATCAGTCAGGAAGGTCTAAGGGTAGACGGGGGTTTTTATCCGGCCTATAGGGTACGGTTTCCTTTGTATATAGCAGTAAAAGGACCGGCGCGCCCTCGGGCATATCGGTGTAGGAACAATAATAATAATATAATGAACCTCTTAGACTGTAGACTTTAAAAGGGTTTACGAAGGTAGGTTCTTATAGAGTATAAGGTTTAGTAAAGCTAAAGGGTTTACAATAAGATTATCTCTTATAATGATTATAGAGGTATCTAAGTACTATAATTATAATTACTTACTAGAGAACTCCCCTTAGTCCTCTAGAACGAGTGATGACTATCTACTTATACTAATTTATTATCCTTGCCTTTCCTTAGATTACTATACTCTTTAGTAATCCTCGCGTTGGCTCCCCTAGATCACTTGTAATCCTAGTGAGCCTTGTTGCTAGATTACGGTGCTAAGCCCCTGGTCCATTGTGATCCTCTTCCTATTAGTTCTTGAATCATTGGCTGTTAGGGTGTCCTGCGCCCTGGCTGCAGCCCACTGGGCCGCTCATATGATTGGTTCGTGACAGTACAGCTAGTAGATATCTAAAGTTAAAGGCTTTAGGTGTAAAATCGAACCGTAGAGGCGTAATCTAGGGGGGGAAAGAAGTAAAGTAAGCTTAGGGGAACGGGCTTCAATTACAAGGAGAAATATCATCTTATATAAAATATATCACTGACTATGGCAGATCCAAAGATACAAGTGAAAGGGCAAGGAAACTTGAGTGAGTGAGTTGGGCGAGATCACTGCCGCCGTAAGGGTGGACGGACTGTGACGACTTTTACTGCCAGCAGAAAAAGATACGTACCTGTGAGAGCCTAAGGTAGCATCCGCTGAGATTGTGGTGGTTGTGGAGTTGTGAGTTTGAGGCCTGAGGCATGAAAAGACGCCGCGATTTCCGGAGGAGGAAACCGCAAGATACGGCGGTACTTCCACGCGGAAGAAATTTACTACCAGAAAGCCCCAGTCTCCTGTACTACCTCCTCCTCTACTAGTGGGTGATCCCAATACAATGCCCCGGTGTCTCCGTCGACTAAGCGAACATAACCCTCGGGATGCTCGAAAGAGGATTGGCCGTCGACTTTCCAAATCGGCCGCCCAGTGAAGGACTCTCGTTTATACTCTGTCAAGGAGCTAACCTAGAGGGGCGTCTACATAGCGAGGGCTTGACACCTGCGGAATCCCTGGACTATGAGTCTGTAGAGCGCGTACCGAAGTGTGTAGGCGGAGCCCGTGATGGGGATAACCCAACAGTCAATCGGGCAGTCGGGATTCCGGATATACTTAGCTTTGCGTGCTCGAAACTGGAGAATCACGAGAAACTCTCCGTCCCAATAGAACATTTGGGGACATTGGTACTTATCCGCGTACCTGCTGAACTTCAAAGTTAGAGGCTATTCTAGAGCCTTTTCATGTTGATCACTTTTCCCTAACCAAAACGAATACTAAGAGAGAAGTAGGAACCTAATAATTAGGAACAAACCTACCTACGAAGCTCTCGCGTCAATTTCTGTTGTCCTAGACCCGGATTGCTAGATTGCTACTCTTATATGTTAATCAAGTTTCGCTTTATCTCGCTGATTACTATAGGATATCGCTAGTTGCTGATGTATATACCGTAGGTAGCGTCGACGGTTTCAGGGATATTGACCTCTCTTAGTAGGGTGGTATAGTAGGTTTGAACGATGGCAGGGAATTGAGCCTACGTAGCCAACGCTACGTTGGATATCTCAGTATGCTACTAATTCTCTGCGTCTGCTTTCGTCTCGAGTCTCTAGAACCTACTATTTAGTGGATGAGCAGGCTCGTGAAGACGCTTCCTCTTCTTCTCTTCGTAAAGTGGAAGAAACGCTAGATTAAACGGAGTATGAACGATGCTCTCCTAGTCGACTGTGCTGTAGACTGAGAGTTGTCGTATTAGTTCGTATGCTTAAGCCTAGGATTTGTTTGTAGAGGAAGCATAGTTGGGGTTTTCGACAATGTTTTGCAAGTGCTAGAGGATGAGCTCGCCAGCAAGAGACATTGTGATGGCGATACCTGAGGTTGGAAATGAGAAATCCTAGGTACTATAAATGAGCAACGGAGGCAAGAAGTCAAGGACCCCGATACTTCTTAAACTTAACTACCTAGGCCCAATAGCCAATAGGCTACGTATTGTCCCTCTACTACTATCTATTAGGTCACGTGGAATAGAAAATCCCAAGACTAGCTAGTATGCAAATCCAAAAAGAGTTCCCCTAGCCTCGTTTACCAAAACATCACCGACCTACCTACTTAAGTTTTATGTAGATAGATACGGAAACCCCACAGCTACCAATGCCTCCTAAAGGCAAGTATAAGATTCAACTACCTAAGCATAGAATGCCCAGTAAGCTAGAGCACTACCGCCTTTCAGCTGCTCGAATTACCACCGCTAAACACGAGTCTCCGCTAAACACGAGTCTCCGACAACGCCTATCGTAAGTAGGATATTCTTGGCCTTTATAAGTTCGGAGCGCTTTGTTGACATCCTGGAAGTACTTCTAGTTTAGAACTCGATACGTCTTTGCCCTTGCTTTATACCTTTCCTCCCTCCACCCCTATATCCTCGATTTGCAAATTCGCCTATCAACGGTAGCTAGCTTGATTGGATTCTACGTTAGACTTCTCCCCAGCTTTATCCAGTCTAGGGCCCGGATTGCCTTTCCCGAATGGTTCCTTCCTGGCTATGTGGTCCTCAAACAACAGAAACAGGGCCGGGGCAAAGAGGAAGAGATTCTAAAAGAGCTGTTTAATACCGAAGTCAAGGCGTACGATCGGCTCAAGCCCCTGCAAGGCGTGGTTATTCCAACATATTACAGTCTCCTACACTACAATAGGACAAGGGCTCTAATCCTCGAGTATCTTAGGGGTATGTCAATGCCTTCGCCCAAGGGTGCAACACTACGGTTAGAGGAGCTGTCCACTCTGTTGCAACCATGCTACCGAGCACTCCACGCCTTTGGTATACACCATGATGATCCTAACTTGTCCAACTTTAAGCTTGTAAATAGAAAAATGATGGTTTTGGATCTAGAGAGCGCGGATTTTGACTTGTCTGCGGATGATCGGGCGTCTTACATGACGACGAGTATTAGGCACTTGGCGGACAAGTACCTCAGCATGCAGGCCTATTACCGGCATGAGGGGTCGTTGGAAGCAGCATGAATTACGCTCCAGGCTACCTTTTTGTTGTACTACCAGACCCATGTTTTGAGTTCCTAGCCATGGAATCACGTATTCTAAAAACCCTGTAATATTTGCAACGGAATCCCGGATGCCAAAGTGGCCACCGTTGCCCGGGAATTCGGGGACAGCACGAGCGCGTCCGCAGCCGCCGAGAGGCGACGGTGGATACAAAAGGCCGACCACGTACGGAACCGAAGTTCCCGGCCCTAGAAGAGACTGCGTTGTGTTACTATATTGGCCGGCTTAATGGAATCAATCTTGCAGTCAAGATCTACTTTGTTACCGACGTAGTAGACTACATTCTTGCCTACGTAGCATTACTCCTATACCGAGCAAGAGAATTCCCCCCGTTATCGGGCCGAAACTGGACCTCCTGCTTCCACGAACACTGCAGATATACTCGTCCCCCGCCGAGTGCGACAGGCTTATAGGCCCGGTACGATGGCGGTATGCTCAATGTGAACGTGTCCCATCTCTCGATCTCTTCACACGCCAACGGCGGACGGAGTGATCAACAAAACCTGTGTGAACGACGACCACAACCAACCCCTGAAACCCGCCAAGGAGTATATCGCGTTCCCTCCTCCGGGCCATGCATCCAGCGAGTACGTACACTGACTACTTTCAAGTAGCACCCCTACAGCGTATGTTTTCCCGGAACGGTTCGAGAGCCGGGTACATTGGGGCGGTCGACATTGCCTTTGCCGACGGCGGTACCTGCCTCGCCCAAAGTCAAGCATTCCTCCAGCCACGACTGGCTTTGGAGGAATTGCGCGTCGATTGAGAGAAATTGACTTCTGAGAAGTTACAGATCGATTGGGAGAACCCCCAGAGGGAGTTTGATGTCAGGGTATGGGCAAGACGTTTTCATTGGAATATCCGGGTTGGGAGGTAGACACACCGGCAGCTGGGGGAATGGGGTGTTTTGAAAAAGGGGGGGATGCGTTGCGGGGTGTTGGGTTAACCACTCAGCTAAAAACTCGGGTGCACCCCTTGTAATAAGAGCGGAGCAGCTAATTCCTTCTCGCACGGGGAATGCGGGGAGAGCTTAACTCCAGAACCATTCGTTTTCGAAAAGGCGGCCCCGAGTCCAACGCCCTCATCACAAAGCGGAATGAGACGCTTCTACTCAGCGATGGCATCGAAACCTTTTGACGGCCTGGCGCTCGTGAAGCTGGTCGACACGTGAGTACCTCGTCATTCGGAGGCGATGATGTCCCGGCGAGCCCACCGCTGGCTGACAACCGTTAACAACATCCAGATGGCCATACTACCAGCAAAATCCAGCCGCATACAAGGCTTGGATGCAAGATTATTTTTACTTCATGATTGAGGGCTATCCCTAGCCCTTCGGCTACATTCACAAATCCATCCTGCAGGGGCTCAGCCTGTCACCAAACTGGAAGGTCAATAGCGAGCAGCGCCTGCTGACCATGGTGTAGGCCAAGTTATTCTAGGAACGAACGCAGGTTATGCGCGACTTGCTGTTGCGAGCAGTGCAGGAAGGCGCACCTACGAGCCCCCGAAAGTTCTATAACGAGGCTTTGTGCGTCGTGTCGTTAGACGGCGAACACGTGCTTGACACGGACCGCAGCGGCCTCGATCCATTCGGCTTCGTGAGCTTCAGCGCCCACTTGATTGGGTTCGTCCGGGACGGCAAAGACACCAAGTACTGGGTGCCGAGGCGGTCAGCGACGAAACCGACGGTGCCCAACAAGCTCGATAGCACTGTTGCGGGGGTCATCCGTTCAGGGGAGCGGCCTGTCGACTGCATGGCGCGCAAGATTGCCGTTGAGGCATCCGTCTCCCAGGAGTACACGAGGGCAAACATCGCCGCGTGCGGCATCGTCTCGTACCAGATGTCCATTACCAGCACGGGCAAACCTGGCTGCCAGCACATCGTCTCATACCTCTACGAAATGGAATTTGCCAAGGACGTGATCCCGCGACCGGGTAGTGACGAGGTCGAGACGTTTACGCTCATGACGCGGGACGATGTCAAGGTCGCGCTGATGGTGGGCGAGTTCGTGGCGAACCGGCCCATGGTATGGCTCGCGTATCTCATCAGGCATGGCGTGGTGACGCCGGAGAATGAACCGGACTTTATTGAGATTTGCCAGAGGTTGCAAAGGAAGCACGATCTATTCATTGTGGAAGGGTGAGGCGGCGGGCCGTGATCAGCAAAAAAAAGGGAAAAATGAACTGAAAAAAAATAAAAAGGCAAGTGATAGGATCTAGTACGCTACCATGGCTTCGTCGTATGTGTCTGTTCACTTCGAGGGTGTCATAGGGTTTTGGTGAGGCAGTCAGGGAGGTAGTCTCCCAAGAGCCGAGATCTCATTGCCGGCTGCCGACTTCGAGCACGAGTGCTCTCGCCTGTCGTTGAATGATCCTATCTTTGGCTTTCCTGACGGGCCTCTGTTTCCTGCCGCCGTTGAGTGAGCCACTTCGCTCCCTATCTACTGACTGTGTACTAACGATGGCACCAGTCAGGAACCGCTGCGCTTCACCATCGTAGTTGCCTACCTACTTTGTTTGCTAAGATGACACAGCCACCGTATTGTAGACTGTCAGTCTGACCAATGATTACGGAGTACCGGTTCACTGCGCAGGTCTTTGATCCCAACCAGGACACTTCCCCCCCCTTAACAGTCCGGACAATCTCCCACGATCAACGACTAGACTTACATTGCGAGCTCGTCCTTTGTATGATCAGGTGATTCAACCTCCTCGCATGCTGCGGCCGACTCAACCTTCTGGCTTGACGGCCTGTCGTCCGAGTCTTTAGGGCCCCCCGGCATCGAGTTGATCTTGTCCTGAAAGGTGGGCAGGTGTGGTAGCTCAACCTCGTCGCAGTTGGCTATCAGCCACTCGCGGCAACGTTCCGTATCGTCCTCCTCCCCCTCAAGTGCATAGCTGTTTCCCCGCCGCGTCCAGAACGACCGCTCAAACCATTCGGGCCAGAAACCGCCAAACTCCCAGTCGATGATGGCCATGATCTTGAGCGTCTTGGGGTCGACGAGGACGTTGTGCTGGCCCAGGTCGTTGTGGCAGAAGACAAAGTCGCCCTTGACGTCGCTGTGCGGCCGCCAGGCGCTGTGATGCTTCCAATGAAAGTCACAGACGCGTTGCGGCGCGATCATGAGCGGCTCGCCCGGTACGCCAGGGGTGTCGGATCGCAGCGATTTGAGCGTTTGGATATGTTGCAGCAGCTCCTTCTCAATGACCTTTTGGCCTTCCGCGGACAGCTCCTCCATGCGGACGCCTTGCACAAACTCCATGACCAGATACATGGCGCCGTCATCCTCAAACGCCGACACGAATGTGGGCAGAGGTCTGTTGGTCCGCTCGCGTAGATACTGCTGGACGGCAACGTCGGTTCGGAACCGCTGGGGCAGGGCGGCAGACGGTGTCAATATGTAGTTGTCGCCGAGGTCCGACCACTCGTGCTTCCGCAGGGTCCGCTTGACGAACAGCTTTCCCAAAAAGTAGAATTTCCGATCGGCAAAAAACAGCCCAGCAGCCGGGCTCTCTGTTCTCGTGCAGAAGATTAGGAGGAGGCATTGAAGCGTCTGTTTGTGCGTTGTTGGGGGTTACTGGTAGGACCTTGGTGATGGCTGTTAGTCGGTTCTCGGGAGTGGAGATGATGGGAAATCAGACAAACACAAGAAATGAGTACCATTTTTTTTTATTTCGAGGCGAGGGGTGTTGCAAAAGCCGGGGCCTTGCTCTTTTACGGAGACTTTCACCAGGCGGCTGCCGCGGACTTGGGGGGGCCCGGTGCATGTACGCGGCGAACCTCGGCAGTTTGCCAGTTAATGAATTGACAGTTCTCTTTGCATATTGCAAGCAGTGTAAACACGAAGGGGACTGCATTGCTTAGTATGGAAAGTGAAGGAACAACACTATCGACAGTTCTATCGCATTTCCGAGACCCAACTCGCAACCCGATCACTGCTTGATAGTCCGGGCTGTAAAGGTAACCGCCGCCTCAGCGGCGTGCTGGGTATTGGCACGCAAGGCAAGCTTATGGTTGCCCGGCTTGACTTTGAGCGTTGGAGCGCGGCCGTGGCCAAACGACTTGCCGTCCACAAACCACTCAAGAAGGCCGTCGTCCACCGGCAAGCCTCCCTGGTCAACGGCACTCCCCAGCAGCTCAATCTCGGTATTCGCCGGCACGGCCTCGCCCTCGGCAGGATACAGGATGGCCGGGTGAGGAGCGCGCTGAGGCACCAGGACCTCGACCGGATCCGACTTGGCAGTGGAGAAGCCGTCGCGAGCCAGAAGCCGCACCAGCACCTTGCCCGCCGGCACACCGGGGATGTCAACCTCTGCCAGCCCATTACAAGCCCAACGGACAACCCATGCTCACGTACAGTGACCAGTCTACCCTATACATTAGGAGTCCTGTACCTCTGGCTGTTGGATTTCCATCAGGTCCGACTTAGGCCAAGTCGTGGCAAGGCCATAGTCAACGAGGCCCGTCCCCCCCCAAATTAAACTTTTACCTGGCGAATGCTCCTTGACTCGGGCGGAAGCACTCGCCGAGGCGATGTAGTTACATCCGCAAATTGGAAGTAGGTGTCTCTCCCATTAGATGCATCTCAGCGGCTCTCTTCCCGTAAAGGATTAAAACCGACTGGTTACCTAGGGCTGGGACCACGACTTACCCCACACATTGAGTGGCCACCTTCAGTTTCACTCACATGAAACACTATTCTCCGTTCGAAAACCGTTCTCTTACATTGTTCCTAGCCATTCCTGACCAGGTGGCCCACCCAGCCTTCCAGTCACGTCATCGATAGCAGAAGTAAGCGTTGTAAATGGTGATCACCGCCAAGGTAGCACAGCGTCTCAGCCGTTTTAGTAGGAGAAAGCCCGTCATAATGTATCACCTGGCATGCAATTGATAAGCTTTCCGACAGCCTGCTTCCACACCGGTTCAATAAGATTGCCTATGATGTTAGTGCTACAGAGGCTACTAGTAAGACCAAGCAACGGATCGTATAGTCCTCTCAGTCACCGCCATGTACGACTTATAATGGCCGACGGCTGAGGTAGACAAGTTCCGGGTACTTCTCCGTTCGAAAACCGTTCCCTTACATTGTTCCTGACCCTTCCTGACCAGTTATAGGTTCCTCGAGCGCAACAGTGGCCCACCTAGCCTTCCAGTCGCGTCATCGATAGCAGAAGTAGGCGTCATGAATAGTGATCACCGCTCAGGTAGCACAGTGTCTTAGCCCTTTTGGTAGAAGAAAGCCCGTCATAATGTGTCACCTAGTATGCAATTGATGAGCTTTCCGATAGCCTGCTTCTACACCGGTTCAATATAAGATTGCCTATAATGTTAGTGCTACGGAGGCCACGAGTAAGACTAAGGAACGGATCGTATGGTCCCCTTAGTCACCGCTACGTACGACTTATAATGGCCGACGGCTGAGGTAGACAAGTTCCGGGTGCATGAGTGGCTTTTCATGGGGGCCTTTTAAGAATATGGCGGCCTGCCCGCCATTGTCCGTTCGGTTTATTCTCTTCACTAGCATCGCAATAACACTAGCAGAGTCTAGCATGGCTACCGGACCCGAACATATCGACTTCACCCTGGTGATCCGGCCACAGGCCCAGGGGGGCACGGCCCAATGGGACACTCCCCAGGAGGATAGACCCCAGGAAGACACCGCTCAGCGGGTCGTGGCCCTGGGGGATACGGCTGAGGTGGACACGGCCGAGTGGGACACGGCCGAGGGGAACACGGCTGAGAGGAGCGCCGCCCAGGGGGACACGGCCGGTTCGACTGGAAACGTGGCGTTTGACATTATATACTCAAGGGTCATCACCATCGAAACGCCCTCTGACAGCAAGGATACGCCAAAAGTAACTAAGACGGTCATTACCGACACCGACAGATATGTGTTGAACGGCAAGCTTTCGGTCAAGGCGCTCCTCCGTGATGTCGCACAGAGCTCCGGCAGCGTGACAGTCAGCTTTCTCGGCGATGATGGTCGCCAAACCCTCGTCAAAAGCGTTCCTCTGCCTCAGCACCTGGCCGAAAGTCTACTCAGCCTCACCGAAGCAGACATTGCGATCCTGTCAGCGACCGTCGAGCCACCCGAGGCGGTTGAAGGCGACGTGGTCAGGAAGGCTATTCTGGTGTCCATTTTTGGTTCCAAGGCATCCCTTAAGTTCCCTGACGCCATTCTTCAGGTTGCGCCAATCTCCTTTACCCAGGCCAACTGGCATGAGAAGCTCTTGAATGATTTCTTCAAAACGGATTTTGCCACTGTCTCGGTCAACGCGAAGGATGACATTCCGGCCAGCATCCTCGGATTACCCTGGAGGTCCACTGCTTTGGCCGTCGATGGAAAGTTCAGTGCTTCCTTTACCAAGCAAGAAGTGGAGTCTGCGACGGGGTGGGCGTGGTTGCTTGCAGGAAATATCAAACCACCCCTTATCGGCATTGTCGTGGAGACGATTCAGCCCAATCTACCGGCGCGGTCGATTCTTCTTCCCAAGCCTGCTCCTTGCACGGAAGATCATGGCGGTGGTAACGGCGGGGAAGGTAGTGCCAACTGCGCTTGCGACTCTGGAGGACCACAGCAGAAGCCCCTCGCTCTGTCCGAGGCTGAAATCGCCAACAATCCCCAGGTCTACACCGAAGACCCGGGCTCGTTCTGCAAACCCTTCCAGAACCCCGAGCGGGTCTTATCCGAACGATCCTTTCACACGGTTCTGCGCGTCGAAGCTCCCGTCGTGTCGGCCGAGGCATCCAAGTTTCTTGAGGAACCCATCACGGTCGAGTTCGACCCTCCCGATGAACTTTTGGACGGCGTGTTTGCCCGAGGTGCTAGCATTACTGGGGGAGTTTCGACACTGCGCAGCCTCCAGCTCGATTCATCACTCCGGGATCGCATCGCAGATATTGAGCTAGCATCTATTGTCAAGGGATTGGGCGGTGAAGCGGTTCGGAAGTCGCTAGCTTCGTCCATCTCGATCCGTCGCCCGAAATTCCCCATCGAGTTCAGCAACCTCCTGGACGAGGCCAATAGGGGCAGGTCGGAGATGAATGCAAAGAGTCCAGCCCAGTGGGACAGTCACAGCTTGCGATATCAGGCGACCACAGTAGCTGTGGGCCATATACTGGAGTTTCGGACTCGCATGAGAAGCAATGGCTACTCCCTTGGAGGGGTCGCGAGGACGCTGACACTTGCTCCTCGCCAGGTCAAACGTGAGTCTGCTGTAGCTTTGTGCTCCAGCGTGCTCGTAGACTAACGGTCACAGGCATCCAAACAATCCAATGGTCCCGCAGCGAACGGGCTAGGCGCATTGAGAGCACCCAATTTGGAGAGCAATCCAACGACGAGATGGCGCACGACACGTCTTATAGAGACGCAGTTGCTGGCACACTTGATGAATGGGCCCAAGGGTCTTCACAGTCCAAAGTTACCTCGGCAGCCGCCGGGGTAGGCGCAGTGCTTGGACCGGTCGCCATTGGCGGCGGAGTTGCCCATTCCTCAGCAAGCAGCAAGTCCCAACAGTCCGGAGGTCGTTCAACGACGGCACATGAGGAGTCCCAATGGCGAGATGCAATGCGCCGCCACGGAGACTCGATGCGGAAGTTTGAATCCATGGTCGTTCAAGAAGTCACGCAGAACGAGGCGGTCACGGGTACCGTGGAAACCATCCGCAACATCAACTACGCTCACAGCTTGACCGTCATCTACCACAACATCCTGCGGCATCTCAAGGTTGAGACAGAATTTGCCGGCGCGAGGGAGTGTCTCTTTGTCCCCTTTGCCATGAAGCCGTTTACCATCCAGCGTGTCTACCGATGGAGGGAGACACTGCTGCCCGCGCTGAAGGACAGGCGGTTCCGCCATCCCATGAAGTACCTAAAAGATGTTCTCACCGGATTCAAGTACTCCAAGATCCCCTACGGCATCCGTGCTGATCACCCTATCCGCGTCTTGTATGGTTCCCTCTACATTGATCTCAGCATCGCTCGTCCTGGAAACACGGCCGATGACAAGTTCAATATCGACTTGTGGAATTCGCTCGTTCGATATCTCCCAGTCCCAGCGCTCTCCATCTTCGAACAGCTTCAGGAGCAGGCGGCAGCGTACCGAGACGAATTCTACCAGAAGCATTTTGCCCCTGCCATTGCTGCCAAGTGGTGCAACGAACTAGACATGCTCGGTTCCGCGGGTATAACCATCCCGGCTGACTACACGCTGGCTTCGACCTACATGTCTAATCGCACCATCCGGGTGGATTTCCAAGTCAACCTTGGTTCCTCTGAGATCACACGGTCCATGCTGAGGAATCTCAAAATTACGGCGCGACGAGGTCTTAGCGCTGGGTCGGTTGCCAACTTCCGGTCCATCAGTTTCAAGTATCAGACGGACTATGAGAGTGGCGATGTTTCGGTCAGCCAGGGTCTTGGAGAGCTGGTCAACACCACCACGGGGTCTCGCGATCCCAGTGGGGCGGTGGTGGGAATCCCTCTGACTCCCTATGAGCAGCAAAACCCGCGCGCCGAGCTTGTGTTCCAGGTAACCGAAATGCTCGAGCACTTCAACGAGCATCTCGAGTATTACCACAAGATGATCTGGTGGCGGATGGATCGCGATAAGCTTTACATGCTGCTGGACGGCTTCATGGTTCCACGGTCCAAGCCGCCAACACCCATCGCATCCGTCGTCGAACGTGACCCCATCGCCGTCGCTGGGAACTGTCTAGTTTTCCGTGTGAGCGCCGGCTCGTTCATCGGCAGCTCCATGACCAAGACGCCCGAGGATCTCTATAATTGGTATGATAACCACGGTGACGTCTCGACGCCCATGCATATCAGTGTCCCGACCGATGGTCTCTACGCGCAGACCATCATGGACGAGTGTCCCGCCCTGGAAGAGCATTTCGGCAACATCGACTGGGCTCTCAAAGACCCAGATCCGGAACTTGGCACCATCGAGGCCTCCCTGCTGGCAAGTCGTCGAACCGAGCCCGGCAGCCTCACGCCCACGCAGATGCCGAGCACGCTTATTCAGTTGGCAAACGGAACCGCCGCACCAGCACCGCAGGGGCTCAACGGGGTACTCGGTGCTCTCCAAAATGCCAACTCGTTCCGGGATATGGCAGGCCTGCAGGGCACCCAAGAGCTTGCGCAGGCAGGCCTACAAACGGCGGCAGGACTAGCTACCTCTTTCGGCAACAGCGCTACTTCACTCGAGCTGGCGCGCATCGCAGCACGGAAGCAAGCTGTCGACGACGTGGACAAGAAGCTTGCGACCATCCAGAGAGCCAAGGACAAAAATGTTGGCACTGAGGAGGGTCGCAATCAGGCAGTGGACCGGGCGCTTCAACAGCTTAACGGTGCTGACGACGAGATGGTGGTACCAACTCAGCTATCCGAGCCTTTTAAGGACCTCCTCGTGACAGCCGCAGCTAACGAAAACTCGCTCGCTTCGATGACGACGCCCTCTGGGACTCTGCAAGTTGCGCTTGGGGCCAAGGCCGCTCCCGCCAAGCTTCTCGACCCATACAAGAATAATCCAGACTACCTGCAGGCCGTCCAAGACGCCACGGTCTTCCCACGGCCCCCTTGGGCTACATGGGCAGCCGTATACCCCGACTATCACAAGGAACCAGATTCGGACGCCTGGCGCCGGCGGATTGGGGGGCCCATCGCTACTGCGCTCAACCCCAAAGGAGCTCCGCTGTACGAAAACACTTGTTGTTTGCGATGGTCGGTAGCGTGGGACGCTTGCGTCGCCCCGCTTCCGTACATTGCACCGGAGCGAAGAAAGTACGATCCAGCTACACCTCTCTACACAGTAGCGGACCCAGCGGGTACACTCTACGCGGCACGCGTACGTGACGTTCGCGAATGGCTGACTGGCGTATGGGGTCCGCCTGACGTTGTGCGGAGTGTTAGAAAACCGACGGCCGGGTGGTTTGATAAAAACCTCCTTAAAGGCAAGAAGGGTGTGCTAGTGTTCCGCATTGAAGGGTGGGAGGATGCAAGTGGTCACGTCGATATCTTTTACGATGCGGGCGAGTACTCGAGCGAGAATATCCCGCCGCCGAACACGGACAAGTCGCATCCGGGGTACTGGGATAGGGCGAATATGATTCAGTTCTGGCAGCTTGTTTGATCCGTGATTCGGCGGAGGTATAAGGTTGAGATTCGAGGGAGTGGCAGACGGTTGGAAAAGTCAAACGTTGGGGTTAAGTAGCGATAGTACTTTTGTATCTTTCCTATTTATTAACAGATTGTAGCTAAAATGACGGTGTTCCGAGAGATATATAGCAGAGGCGGGCTCTAAGGTGGTTTATGTAGGGCAATTGGGATTTCGTATATCCGCGTATAGTTAGAGCCTTTAACTGGTTAACTAACTTCAAAGTGTGATGGCCAACGCCCTTGTGCCTCTTGGGTTAGTGAGACTAGAACTTATTAGTGCGCTAATAATTTCTAACATTTAGCAGAGTTTGACAGGGCTTGCGAATATAGCCGGGAACGCAAGAAACGATAGCTGGTACCAATCGTCGGAAAGCAGCGAGCCGTCCATGACTTGTCATCATCACTGACCAACAAACGACCCCCAACGATGTCGCCGAAGACGTGACGAGCCATCCCGCGGCGCTCTATCAACAACTCCTTCCATACCTGACTTTCTTCTAGCACGATGCCGCATCACTTCAATCGGTCGCCAACAAAAGCAACAAGAAGAATGGCCGCCAACAGAACTCGACAGCCGTAGGCTCCTACGGCGCGCCTAGCAGCCTTGTCGGCCCGACCGTCGTCAATCCCTCGATACCCGTAGTTGCAAGCACTCATCGGATCCATGTGTACGGCGGTAGTGTCGCCATCAACTACAACTTTGGTTGCTAGGCATAGGCCGTTGCTCAGCCCGCCTATAACACTCCGGTGGTGACTGATCCGATTCTAGTGTAGGATCATTAGTCTAAGACGAAAGTAGGGCTGGTTAAGCTGGCATGGAACAACCTGAAGGCCCTTGCCTTCAATACCCGTAATGCCTAGTCTGCTACTCCCGCTACTAAGGTCATTTAATAAGTAAAATAACCCCTCTTCTATTTATATAATTGGTGCTAATTCTTAACTAACCGCCGTTATAGTATTAGCAATGACATCCACTAGAGTACCCTAAAGGGACCTATAAGCGAGTGGTACAAAGAGTCTGAACATGGGAGTCAAGTGTAGCGTATGCGAGGCCTTTGCTCTTCAGGCTTAGCTTCTTCAGCCATTCTACACAAGCAGAAATTCTGTCTTCGGCGCGGTGACACCTTTGGAGCCTCTGGCCGGCGCTCAATAAGTTCCTTCTGAGATTCACGGCTACCTTGCTTGTCTCAACAAGCTGGTCGCCTGCCGGAGGACCAGCATCTTGGGAGTGCCGATTTGTTCAATGTTTGCGCCAACAGCCTCTCGTAAGAATACCCGCGGACTCGGCCGTTTAGTGGATAAACGACCCCTGCGGCGGCGCAGTCTTGGGAAGCGAGACCATCCAGTACTGTGGGGCCTTTGTGACCGGTGTCATCTGCCCTGCTGGCGTCGTCCATCCTGCCAGCCTCGGATGTCCTGTGGGCGTCCGCCGAAGGCTCCTTTCCATGGCAGCTGGTCTCGGAGCCTCGCCAGATCCCCCCCCGACGCCCGACGCCCAACCGCCTTGCTATCCTACTTTCGCCATCCCGGTGCGGGAAACGCGCGCTCAATCTCTCGGCCATCCTCGCCTTGATAGGCCCGGGCGAGCCAAGCGGAGCTAGGATCCCTGCGTAGTTCGCAGGTTCGACCATGGAGCCATCCGCAATGGCAACAGGAAGACTGAAGCTGACGAGGAGGAGAGACTGGATTAACCAAAATAGAACTCGACCAACAACACATCGCCCCGCAGCCTCAACAAGCAGACCCCGCTCTTGACCATGGCGCGTCTCCTGACTCGCCGGCCGCCGAAGAGGGGAATCTTAACACCAACAAGGCTCGGGAGCCGTGTCCACGTCGGCCCGAAACATGACCCCTCGCATTGGTTGGGCCGAAGCACAGCCGCCTTGGGCCCCCTCCGGCGCTCTCATGTATTTGCCCCGCACTGGAACTCTATCACGGAATTCGCCCAATGCCGGGCCCCATCACGGTGTTGCAGGTTCCTCTCAGGGACGGCCCCTCAATCACTGATACCGATTTACTGTATCTGATTCAATCTGGAATACTCACCAGGGTATCTGCTTTTCATTTCAAAGTCCCGGAAGCTTCAACCTCTCGCCTCGTCTAGAGCCCACCTTGGCTCTCTCCGGCCCGAAGCACGCGGAACCAGTCGGCCGCACGCTCGAAGACATCAACATGGATGACCCGACGCGTTGGAGCCACTCAACATGAGAGTTAGAAGAACGTGAAATAGATATCCGGCAGGGATCCATGGTGTCCAGCCCTCTAATGATTCTCTAGGCGAAAGTTGGTGTTAGCGGTAACGCTACCGATCTGGCGGCTGTGATCTCCTCTGGTGATCTCACCCAGAAAGATAGACAGAATAGAAAGAGAAGGAGGGAAGAAAGGGCAAGGAAGGAGAGGGAGAAGGAGTGGTTCGAGAGAGAAAAGGTGAAGATGGAGAAGGAAAAGGCAGAAGCGAGAGAGATGGAGAAGGAGAGGGAGGAGAAGGAGGAAGAAGGAGGTGGGGAAGGAGAAGTAAGGCAGGAGATAGCATGGTCAATGTCTATTACCGACATGAAGATCAACATCTCGCCTCAGCTACTATAGTTAGTTACCCTAATCCCTAAATCGCCTTTTCGAACAGGGAGCCTAGCTCTTTTTCATACATTTCATTGTCGGCGACCTTGCTCCTGACGACGGCGGCGGACTCCTGGCACCAATACTTGGAGAGAACTTCCTCCACCTTACAAGAAAAGGGACAGTGCCTGGGAGAAACGTGATCCTCTACGAGGTGGAAGATAGCATCTACGGATGTCAGACAACGCCAGAACCACACCGCACCAGATTCCCAACTCTCGCGCATAATACGGGCCAGCGTTGGCTCATCAACCCCGGTTATCGCAACCTCTTCCTTCTCCAGCATGTCCATGAACTCACGACGGACCTGGTCAAACTGGGAGAGGTCGTCCCCCACGAGCTCGTCGATGCGGCGTCCTGTGAGCCAGTAAGGCACGTTGAGCATCTCCGCAGGTAGAGAGCAGATCCACTCCAGATCAATGAGACAGGCGATGTTCCAGTCGTCGTCGACCAAGATGTTGCTTGCGTGGACGTCGGTGAGCTGGAGATGGAAGGGCCCGGCACGGCGCTCCCGGGAGACGTAGAAATGTGAGACTGTCCTGAGCAGCGCCCTGGCGGCCATCTGGCCACGGCAGTCGTCGGCGTCGAAGACGGCATTCCGGTGGGCGAGGAAGCTCCCATCGTGGAGCGCGAGTATATCTGCGGCGAACGGCTCAGGACAACTATATGTTTCGTCACTCGGCATCGTCTTCGGCGCGCCCCCGTTCTCCAGGGTGGCGACGCAGCAGGGCAGCGGCTGGTTCGTCAGCGTCACTGTGCTATCGGAATTGAACCGAAACGTGCCTATTCGAGGCTGCGGGACGCGGGCCAGGGAGAGCATCACACGGGCCAAGCCTCGGAACAGCGTTCGGCGCTTGGTCTGGTCGCCCCGGTGCTCCCTCCATGTATCAGAAAGCATACGCCCCGTATCCGCGCCAACATACTCGAGCAGCATATATGCAGCGGGAAGACGCAGGCTGGTGGGGTGCGCGGCGTAGCGTGAGAGGGTCTGGTACCCGAGGAGGCCGCCGAGGTGGCGTCGGATTGCGCGCCAGAAGCGAACGTAAAAAGGCATTCGTCGCTCATGTGTGAACTATCACAAGACGAGGTCAACGCGGAAGACAAGACCAGCGGCGCCAAGTCCAGGCGACCTACATGGCTATGGTCAGAGAAGCCGAAGCCGTACAGGTGCGGGATACGGACGTCAGGGCACCAGTCCTGCATCCACACGTACGTCCTTACCTACCTCGCAGCTCAGCTTCTCATCTACTGTGCCCGGGTACCTAGCTTCTGCGAGCTTGTGTGGCATGGGGCAGCGAAACATGAACCTTCTGGGAACGCTGTGGGGCGCTCCCGACCGCGTCTCGACTGGCACACAGACATTGAAACCGCTTCGGATCCATTGGTTGCATGGTGCAACAGTACAAGAATCCGTATTTCCAAGCCATAGATGGTGCCTGACAAGAGACTCGATTGTTCCCCTGCTGTCCCAGAGCACCCGGCAGAGCTCCTCGACAGCTGCCAAATGCGTTGCCTGGTTGATGACGTCCGCATTTTTTCTGAGGGCCGACGAATAAGTGATAGGCCCCCGGTTGTCTAGCCTAATGGTGGCTGGCATCGGTTAGGATCAGGCACACCTGATTACGGTGAGGGTATGCGACTTGTAATGTTGGGCGCGCGACGAGAGAGGGATCGATGTTGACTTTGGACGCGGGAACCTGCAAGGGTAACCCCGGTTTTCGAGCGGGTACGGATACCGAATTGACTTGTGCTGTCGACCCCTGTCAGAGCTCGCGCCACAGCGCCACACCAGGCGCGAAAACCGCCAGAAGCAAGGCTGCGAATTTCCTGATCAGGCCAGGAACCGCGAACCTCCAACCTCACCCCCTCCCTCCCACCAACAACCCGACACCCAATCCCAAACTTTTCGCGCGACCTGCAGCCCGAACAAATCAACCCTCCTCAACACAACACCACCACAATCACCACCCGCCAACCACCAAAATGGCGCGCAACTCCGAAAAAGCCCAATCCATGCTCTTCCGCTTCCGCGAAGCGCAAGCCGCCGACCTGGGCATAATCGACGCCGGCCGCTCCCGGCGCCCCCGCGCCATCACCGAGCAAGACAGCATCCCCGCCTGCGAAAAATGGCGGGGCCAAGTCCTCAAAGAAATCTCGCGCAAGGTCTCCCGCATCCAAGAGCCCGCCCTCTCCGACTACCAGATCCGCGACCTCAACGACGAGATTAATAAACTGATGCGGGAAAAGCACATGTGGGAGGTGCAGATCCGGAACCTTGGGGGCCCGAATTATATGCGGGGCGGCGGGAAGGTGTATGATGAGGCCGGGAGGGAGATACAGGGTGGGGGGAAGGGGTATCGGTATTTTGGACGGGCCAAGGAGTTGCCGGGGGTGAAGGAGCTGTTTGAGGCGGCGGCGAAGGCGAGGGTGGAGGAGGAGAAGCCGCTGGAGGCGAGGGCGGATTTGAGGAGGGCGGTGGACGCGGCGTATTATGGGTATGCGCCGGGGGAGGAGGACGAGGAGTTGTTGGAGTATGAGAGGGGGAGGGAGGCGCTGGCGAGGGAGGGGTTGGCCAAGGCGGGTGGGGCCGAGGCGGGGCCGCCGGCGGGGTGGGAGGCGTTGCCGGGGGATGTGGGGGATGGGAGGGTGTGGGAGCTGCCGACGTTGGAGGAGGTGCAGATGGAGCTGATTGAGCGGAGGAGGAGGCGGTTGTTGGATCAGTTATAGTGTGTGGGAGCTGTTGGACATTGTTTAGGCATTTTCACGGACGGTTCGGCGTTGGGCGTAGGGAAAGTTTCTGGTTCGGGAAAATATACTCTGCGGAATGCTCAGCATGTATTCCGTTTGTGGAATTAAAAGCTGTGTATTATATTCTCGATGCCACTTGTTGTCTCTGATAAACCGATGCAATCTGTCCAATATCCCATACATATCCACGCTCCAATGCCAATATTACACGCCTGTTAAAGAATGCGCCATGCCCATGTCCCTACCATATACAATGCCTAATCCACAAATAATAGCAACGTCTAGCAACGCCTCGGCCAGTTCTTCTCAATCCACCCCGCCATCAACTCGGTAAACGTCCCGTCCACATACCGCAGCACATCCTCCCCACCATACTGGCCCCCATTCAACTTTAGCGCCAGCAGCACCCACGGCGTGATAAAGTCAAAAAACACCAGATCGACCGTCTCCGGATCGCCCTCAGACGGGAAGGCCACCTCGGCCTGGATGGCATTCGGCACAACATAAAAGTTGATGCCTTTGTGTATCGTATCGTCACCATCATCGCCAATATCGTCGCGGGTGGTGTACCCCGCCGTGAGCTTGCGCTTCTCCTTGTCATCACCGCCGGCGCCCAGCGGCTTCTGCCGGGCATCACCATCCGCGTAGACGCTGCCGGGCAGGGGCGCCTCGTTGATGATGGATTCGTGGATGGCAAACTGCTCCGGGTTGGCCATGAAGCGGGTATCCATCGCGCTCGGCTCCGACTCGAGGATCTTGCCGGCGTTGTTGAGCAGCTTGATGACCTTGCGGGCCATGGGGTAGGGCACGTCCGGGAGGTAGGAGAAGACGCTGAGGAAGGGCGAGATGATGTAGGTCGTGTCGCGGGTGAAGGCGCCCTTGAAGATGTCGAAGCGGATCGCGCCCGTGTTGGCGATGACTAGGCGGGGCACGTCTTTGCGGTCGGGGCGGACGGCGACGTCTGGGAGGACCTCTTCCTCGAGCCAGGTGTAGATGCTGTCGGCTCCGGGGTAGGGGGACCGTGCCATCCAGTAGGTCTTGGGGGCGCAACCGAAGGCGTAGTCGAGATCGAGCTCGTCACGGGCCTTGGTGATCATGGCCGAGACATTGCGGCCGTGTTCAGTCGGGAACGTGGTGTCGTTGAGTCCGGTGTGGTATTGCAGGCCGAGCAGGTTGTTGTCGATGTATCTGCGCTGGAAAGTCAAGGGGGTTTCGGTTGGCGATACGTCTTGTCTCTTCAGCTCGCCGTCGACCGACATCCAGCCGATCGTCTCAAAGTATCTCCCGCTGGCAATCGCGAACGACCGCGAGTCGTATGCGGTGGCATCCCGGATGTGGACATGGCCGCCAAAGAAGAGAATCGGGATGAGGGGGTTTTGCTTGCGGATGGCCCGGAAGATGTCCTTGAACTCCTGCATCTGTACGCCCACATGACCAATCACGACGAAGAGATCGGTCTGCTCCCGGATGGCCTCTTGGAACCACTTCTCCCGGATGGTTGCCTTGACGGGCTGGACGACTGTGTTGTTGGCGTTGCCGGTGAAGTCGAAGAGGAAGCCAAAGGCCACGACGTCTAGCTTTTGATTCTTTGTCTGGAACTTGCGGTACCTTTGGGCCATGGGTATCCTCTCGCCGGTCTTGGGATGGATGTAGTCGAGGTTGGACGCGACATAGTTGTTCTTGAAGTTGGGGACGGTGCGCAGGTGCTCGCCGTCGGCGGTCGATGCAATGTACAGTTCATGGTTGCCCGTGCATATGACGTCGATCTGCTGCTCGCGGTAGATGTCGTAATAGTACTTGCCCTTGGGACTCGAGGCATCGTAGAGGCCGTTGCCCTCGACGCGATCGCCCGTGTCGACGAGCAAGAGGTCGACGCCGAGGTCGTCAGCCTTGTTGCGCATGTGGGCGGCGAACGAGACATAGTCGCCCCAGTCGGCAGAGTACTGCGACTCCTGCATGTGGCCGCCATGCCATCCATGGGTGTCAGTCGTATGCAGGAAATTGAGTTTGCCCCAGTCCAAGTCCCGCATTGGCGCAGGCACCGGCTTCGCAGCACCGGGCTGCGCTGCTGCCGCTAAATGTCCAAGCGCAGCGGCCGCGCCGGCAATGGCAGTCTTTAACCCCATCGCAGGATCTGATATCCGTTATCGGACTATATTTCTCTGTTCAAGTGCCTCTTCGGTCGGAGAAGGACACAACCTCCTCACGTCTCGAGATGTTTACTAAGTAGAGAGAGAGAGAGAGTCATTGTCGGTGGTTGGTCGTCGCCGCCAAGGATCCATGGAGGGTGGAAATGTGGGGCAGTTGCTCAGCTGCCATCCATTTCCCCACACGTCACCTGGTCCCGAGACCCTCTTTCCAATGGCATCGCGCAGCGCCAGCTCCCGCCATCTCACCTCCTAATCGGTCGTATTATATGGTTTATAAACTAAGTTGGATCACAGGATTCCCAGGATCCACGGGTACCTCGAAACAAAGGACACAAGCGCAAACAAACAATCGAGCATCCCCGCGAGGCCCGCCGAGCTAGACCCGGACTCCAAGCAGTCAACGGGCATCCTCCATGCACCCCCAAAGACGTATCTAGCGAGCCAGCGATGAGCAACGGTCCGCAACAACACACTGACCCGGTTGCTCCTGGGGTGTTTTCTCCTCAAAATATCCCTCATGCGATCGCCGCTCTCCGGTCAGACGCTCAAGTCCCAGTCCTAAGTGAAAAGCATTTCGACGGCGGTCAGTGTCGCATTTACAGAGTGGACTTTGCTGATCAAGAAAGCTGGGCTATTCGCATCCCTCTGTATATACAGAATGCATCACATGAAACCATCATCGACCTTCTCCAAGGGGAGATCCGCATACTTGAGGAGCTCGAGGCGAAGAGCTTTCAATGGGCTCCTACATTGAAAGGATCCAGTCTTACTTTCGAAAACTCGGTTGGGTACCCATTCATCGCTCTGACCTGGGTTGCAGGCGAGAGCCTTTCTTGGTCTCTGGAGCAACCGGCGCGGCCCATTCGAGACAAGATACTTCGCCAAACTGCTGACATCATGATGTCGCTGATTGAGTGCACCAGCGAACAGAGTGGGATTAGCCATTCCCTCTCTAGTGGTTAGACTAAAATTTGTAGGGGGGCCAGCCACTCAATACTTTGAACGGATAATCGACAGCAAAGTTGGTCGAGTTCGTCGCGGCCTTCTCGCTGAGATAACGGTCCAAGACTGCGTTACCCAGAAACAGCTGCTTAGGTCGGTTCTTCGGCTCGAGCTTGAGGACGCGCCTCACGCTATAGAGCATGGCGACTTATCGTGTCGGAACATTCTCGTTGATCCGGAATGCATCAACCAGTTGGCCCTGGGTGTCATTGAAAGTTGGCGAGGTCCGACCGTACCCAATCGTGTGTTCGTTCCAAGGAAGCAGGGTGAGCCAGGGTGAACTCGGAGGGCCACCGCGGCTAAACTTGCCAATTATCAAAGATGGAAATATGCGAGTAGGGAGTAATATTTTAGTTACCGACCTTAGGCTTATCGCTTAAGGCTTGCGAATTCAACTGATTTATTACACGCTGGACACTCTCCATCTATACGAGTTGCAACTGGCTCTCACTCAACAAACGCTAAGTTAGGAGAAGAGCGAGTGTCTAACCGCCCGAAGCAACCAAGACTGCATGGCCTTGGGCTCTCTTTTCTAATATCAACCACCGAGAACCTCCTCTCGCTCGATATCTCCCATGGGGGGTGTAGTCACGTGATATTTTGATCCTTGACCCAGCCGTTCGCATTCGCATGTGAAGTTGCGGCTTGGAAGGGCTTGGCGGATGGCGGCAAGACCCGTGCCCCTGGTAGGCTTCGTCACTGACCTCCACACGGCCGCCTACCCCGGAAAGCTTAGCTTGGTATTTTGCGTGCCCATGACAGGTCGAGGCCCCTTTCTTTCCAAAGTAGTGTAATTAGCTACAACTCCACGCAGCGAAGCCACTGCGCACGGATGAGGGGCCAGTGGGCCATTTTCCGCGAACACATCAGGGGAAGGCATGGGGCAGCAGGTCTTAGCGTGCACTAGAACCGGGGCAAGAGAGGAGTGCGGGGGATTGCTCTGCGACGGCGGGCATCACGGCCAATGGTGTCGCGTCCCGAGAAACCGAAGCCGGAATGCCAAGGGTCAATGCTCTTGAAGGGCTGTCCGCCACAGTCGTTCGGGCACATTCGCGCGCTACTGTGCAATAGTTTCTTGGCTCGAAAGAAGGAGAAGTCTAGGCTTCCAAACCTTCTCATCATAAACGACAGCTTTTCTCCACAGTTCCCAAGATGCCGGGTTCCTTTCTTCTGCACACACCGAGCAAAAAAATAAAAATAAACCCAAAACCAGACACCAGGTCGCCGCCGACAACCTGACTTGTGGCCCATCGCCTGCCGCCGCAGCAAATCATGGACGGCCCACACGATTTTACGCGACACCTGGAGCGGAGCGTGGAGGACGAGAATCTCGGGCCGTACCTCAACCGCGTCATCTGGTCCCTGGCTGCACTCACCACTGTGTTTGTTGCACTACGGGTGTACTGCAAGCTGGTGAGGCTCCGGAAGCTGTGGTGGGACGACTACGTCCTGATTGCAAGTTGGGTACGCTTCCCATGCTCCCCCGCAGGCTGTTATATGCTAGTGTTGCGGATCCTCTGACTGATGGTTGAAGGTGGCCCTCGTTTTCTCCATCGCCATGCAGTCGGTAGCTGTATCCTACGGCTTGGGCAGGCACTATGCCAACTACACTTCTGAACAAATCTCGGCCGTTTCCATGTATTCCATCATCGCAGGGTTCGGTTCCATCCTCGCTACCACCTGGAGCAAGACGTCCTTCGCCCTCACCCTGCTCCGGATCTCAACCGGCAAGCTGCGCATCTTCATCTGGTTCATCATCATCAGCGTCAACATCGTGCTGGGTTCCAATGGTCTGGTCCAGTGGATACAATGCTGGCCCATACCGAAGCGCTGGCATTACGATACGATGGAGGGCAGTTGTTTCCCGTCGCAGATTATCCAGAACTACAACGTCTTTTTTGCCGGTAAGCACGACGCCAAGTCGAATGCCAGACTACGAACCCTATGACTGACTAGCAACAACTCTGTGCAGCTTTCTCGGGCCTGATGGATATAGTTCTGGCATTGTTGCCTTGGAAGATCATCTGGACTGTTGCCATCAACAAGAGAGAGAAGCTGGGCGCGCTGGTGCTCATGAGCGCGGGTGTCATGTCAGTCTGCCATCGAGCATCGCGTCGAGGGGTTACCCATTGCTGACGTTGCGGATAGTGCTGGAGTCATGGCTTTCCTAAAAATCAAGACCGTCTACGTTATTGGAAACGACAACGGTGAGTGGCCACCTCCCTTTCCCATGCCCCTGAACCAACTGACCCTCCTCCAGCTACAACGGTCGACCTCTTCATCTTTGGCACCGCAGAACCGGCTACCGCCATCATGGCTGCCGCAATTCCAGTGCTCCGCATGCTCATCCGCCGAGATGCGCACCCGAAACCAACACAATTCATTGTGCTCGGGGACAATGGCCTGACGTCGTCGCAACTACCCGCACGAGGTCCGGCCGGGCATGAGACCACAAAACAGAGCGCGGAGGATACATGGTCAAAGGTCTCTCACGTAGAACACGGTCGTCTTCACGACAGGAGCAGTCAAGATGACGAGTGGGCTGACTAATGATTTAGGTTGAGCCCCCACGTACATGAACATACGTCTTGTTTCTCTTCTGTTATATCTAGTTTTTTTTTTTCTCGATTTATATCACTATACCCACAATCACATATCTGGAGACTTCGCACATGGCAATATTTACTCCCGTACAAATCTTTGGTGACTTTGTCCCTCGTGTGAGATTCTGTCTCTCCCTAAAACCACTCACCCCGCACACACGCAAGTCAGTCAAACTCTCGACACGCCTCCCACTGTCTGTGCGTATCGCAAAGTGCCAAATCTGCATAAAGCCGAAGTGCTAATGCAAGCCAACTCACTAACCAACCGCCTCTTGTCCCAGATAGGAGAAGGCCTTTGAGACTCCGAGGTCAGTGTGTGCGCATCTCCGTAAGGTTGCATGCAACTCCAGGACAAGCTTAGCGGCAAACCCCGAAAATCGCCACTGCTACCTAGTACGAATAGTACCTGATACGAAGTAACTATGTCCTGGTAGCAGTTGTCCGTGACTGGGCATACCATGCCTCTGTCACGGAACCTGCGTATGGTTGCAAGGGACTGGAAGCCCGATCGTGTGGTCTGGATCACGGCACGGTGGCCAAAAAGCTAAACTCGGGAGGGTTTCCTTCGCGGAGGGGAGGGGGCCGTCTGATCCGTTTGCTAGCGAAACACCAGGACAGACTGATTCGACTGCTTGAAATTCTTTCTTGCAGAGGAGAACACTACGCACCACTTCCGCTGTTTGTGGCTCAGAAGAACGTCAAGAGAGACTAAGCTAGATTTGGAACAAAGAGCACCGCTATCAACAAACGGAGACGATTCGGCAACAGGAAAAAGAACGCTGCTGTGAACAGGAGTGAGAACGCGCCCTTCAATCTGACGAGGTGAGACGGTGGCTGGGGAGACGCCCCCCAGAACTAAGAGGAGGTCACGCGTCGCTGGCAGGAGCGGGCGGATTATACGAGCCAGTGCCGGTAACGAGACAGAATCGAGAAGCAGGAGCATATCTCATCCATCCCACGGTATATATCTTACCTTTGCTGATTACGCTAAATCACCCTGCATAAGCAGAACATTCATACTAGTAGCGTATGACCAGGAGACGCCGTCCACCGAGGCAGGACGGTCCCAATGAAACCCCTGTAAGCTAACAGAACGCCGCTCCTGATCTAACATCTCACATCGAGAATCAAACTACCTACGTTGTGAGATTTATTATTACCAGCGCGGCACAGATGCGGGTTAAGTTACGTAGACACATAGGACGTAAATGATTTGTTCAAGTAAGAGGCAGGTTTTGGGATAAAGTCTGGCGGTTTTGCATTCAGATTCGTGATTGCTTGATAGAAGGCAAGCTTGTAATTAGGTACTTAATCAACGACGCGAATTCTCTCCCCCCCCCCCCCCCCATATCCATATCCCCCCTTCTCTCCCGCCACTACCATTGCACACACAACCACGGGCTAGTACACCCAACACCAACCCAACTCTCACAATGCACATCCCATCCCTCCTCTGTCTCCCCCAAAGGTTGGTTGCAACATGAGCTATTCACCCTGTCTCATCACAAGAGGTTCCTCCTCCACGTTGATCTCGACCTTGTTGGCCTCCAGTCTCTTCACAAATTCGCTTCCCAATAGCGCTGTTGTGAAAACACCACCACCCTGCAGTCGACCCTGCACCGAAGCGTCGCGTGAGAGCAGCAAGGCCGCCTCCCCGAGACAGGCGGCAGTAAACAAGTAGGGATCGGCCGGAAATCGGAATCGCCCAATGACACGTTGGCGCTGCGGAGTATCGGCGACGGCCGAGGTTCGAAACTCAAAGGAGCTTTGCTCCTGAGAGCTCTTGGCCGGCCCGTCACCAGGCTGAAACCAAAACTTCTTGACCAACCAACGTACCGGCGGCAGGCAGAACAACGACAGAGCAGTCAGCAGGGCAAAATGATAGAGGACTGCTCTCACAGGCCCCGGCATGCGTATCCAAGCATGGAACTCAAAATCCTCCCCGTAGGTCTCGGCCTGGCTGTCGGCAACCAGACCCCAGCTTCGGTGGACGTAGCACTGGTCGACAAACCCCTGAGGGTTGACTCCCATCCATCCCAATCCGGGTACGTGACGAAGGCCCAAGAACCTGGCTGCGAACGACGATTTGGTTCGGGGCTGAGTCCGGTTTGGTTGTCTTGGAGAGAGCGAGAAGGGGGCCAACATTTTGAAGAGTTCGGAGAGGGAGAACTGGTCAAAAGTGTTGATCATGGAACCCATGGTGCCGCCACTAAAACCGGCTCGAGTCATTTCATACACCGAGCAGTCAACTCTGGCAGTGTGAGAAGCCAAGTTTGTGCGAATATGGTTGACCACGGATAAAGCCGAAATGTCTGACGGAACCGAGTCGAAGCCGCACGATGGGATCATCTTCCGAAGGATTAGCTACCTAAAAAAAAACAGCCAACGACGCATCAGGGTCATGAGGAAATGAGCTTACAATAGCACCGGTACTCTGTGCAACTCCATGATATTTAGTGATCATGTCGCGGATCCACGGGGTCTCTCCAGTACTGCCAAAGCTTATTAGCACTTGTGGGAGCTGGGTTCAGGTTCAAGTTCTCACGAACCAATCAATGTAGTGGGTGCCAGCCTTTGCACACGCTTGGAACATGAGCTCTCCATAACGTTGATAGGGGCCGACAGTTGCGATGACCACCTGAGATTTCTCTGCCAGCTTCTGTAGCTGGTCGGCTTCTAGGTCGCACACTTCGATTGCTATTACCTCGCAAATTAGACAAACATGAACATCTTGGATTTTGGGCAAACTAAACACACCTGGTGGAGCTCTTGAGTTGTCGATTGAGGACAGGGCGGCCAGCAAAGCTTCAAGCTTGCCTCGTGAGCGACCAGCAACTGCCCAGCGGAGATCACGAGGTAGCTTGGCGTGGATATGCTCGGCACAAAGCCTCCCAGTGTAGCCGGTGGCGCCGAAAAGAACCACTTCGTACTGGCGCAAATGTTGGCCGGCCATGACTGTAGAAAGGCACCTCCCCGGTTGGAGAAGTCAAAAGCAGGGTCTGGTCGTGCGGGAACTGGTGATTTCTTGTATTCTCAAACCAAAGCGGATGACTTGTGTCGTTCACATCGTGCTTTATATCGACTGGCATTTCCATCTTTACTTTTCTTTCTCTTTCTCCATCATCACTCATCAGGCCCACATGCAGAAGGCAACCTCGGCTACGCTAAGCAGTCGGAGTGGCGAGTGCCTTGAAAACTCTCTGAAGTCTGAATCGTGATTCTCATGTTTACCTCCCAAAGCGGACGATGGGCGTTTGATTCGGAATGAATATTTGTCCGGGGCCTCCTTGATTCGGACGAAGATTGGCCCGACGGATACGGACACGGCGCACCGAACACGGCGCACGGAACACGGCGCACGGAACACGGGGTACGGACACGGCCACGGGCCCCACGGGCCCCGCGGGCGCCGGGCCGCGAGCGCCGAGACACGGGTGGCAAGGAGGTAGTGTGGAAGACAGCAAAATGCGGTGGAATTGGAGGCCGAGGGGGACACAACTTTTGTGCTGTTCTGTGGGGAGGCGAGCAACCTGCAAGACGGCAAGATGACATGAGAATTAGGAAGATAACCACGGCCGTGGTGTGGAACGAAGCGGGCCAGTCTGGTTTCATGAGAATACAGCCTGCCGTTTTTTTTTTACTTTCAGTGGTACGGAGTAAGCAGGCCGCAAATGAACATGTGTTTTCAAGGCGAGAGAGATCTTGTATACAATTTGCTATCCTGGAGTCTGCTTGACCTAATTACTCAACACTTCCCTCTGGCTATCCCGTGCAGCTTTTTGGATCCAGGACGGCCAGCCCCTTAATCCGGCAGCAATGAACAATGAACCCGGTAAAAAGACCTGACCGCTATTGCCAGATTTGATTTGCTTGAAAATTGCATAAACCACAGGCTCAGGCTCGAGAAAACGGGCCTTGAACGTCTTCACCTCCACCACACTGTCCAGCATTGGACTCCGGATGTAAGTTGGATGGATGATGCTATCTCTCAGTTAGCAAACGGTTGCAGCACCACCACGGCCCACGGGCGTCTGTCTTTACCTTGTTCGCACCTTGTCCGCCTTGACCAATTCCTGGGCCAAACCTTCATGCAAGGAGAGCACGGCTGCTTTCGAGGAAGCATAGCTGGCATTGCGCACGCCTGTGATGAAGCTGGCCATGCTTGCGATTTGGACGATGTGACCATGGTTGCGTTTGATCATTGCCGGGAGAAACTCCTTGATCAGGAGGAAATTGGCCACGATGTTGATCTCGAAGATGAGGCGCATTCTTTCCTCGCTTTCATCCAGGATAGACATTCCCGACGTGACCCCGGCATTGTTTAGTCGGGTCTCCATGATCTCTGCGGACTTCATCTGCAGTTCTCTTGATGCTTTCGGCGTTCGAGATGTCCACCTTGTAGAAGAAGGCATTCGAGGCTAAATGAAACAGTTTCAAGTTATCAGTCATGTTTCCAAGACGCAAAGTTGAGAAATGCAAAGAAAGAAAGGGAATAGACTTATGCAGCGGTGTCTGTGGCGCCATAATGTCGAGGCTGATGACTTTGACGCAGTCTTTCGCCAGTTTGCGCACCAGCCGGTCCCCAAGGCCACCAGAGCCACCCGTCACCACCACCACCTCGGTTCGCCAATCATACGTATCGCCACCAAGGTTTCGAGTTTCTGAGGGACTCGGAGACGGTCAAGATTGCCCAAGGCATTTGATAAGAGGGAGTTCGCCATGGTGAGATAGTTGCAAGTTCATGTACAGCGTAAAGCGTCGAGCTCGAGGATTATGGGGTCCTCGGGTAAAAGGATCTTGTCCTTGAAGTACAAAGGAGTCTTCCGGGATCAAGGTTGCGCCAACTGGCTCCGGGGGAGAGTTGTGCCGTTTCCAACGGACGACGGAGGAAGTTCGGTTCACACATATTCACGGGTGCCGCGGCCTTCGTAACTGATGAACCTCGGGTGCACTAGAGTCTACTAGTTCGTCACCGGTTCTCAAAATCACCCGATGTTCTCTGCTGATTCCCGGGGGTTCAGCAGCGGTTATTAGTACCAAGTTATTCTGTATCGAAAAGACAAGAAACAGTATTCTCCATTAAAAAAGACCCTTCTCGAATCCATTCAATTATCTTTTACCTCAGTTCCTCAGAATGCCAGCCGATATGAAGAGCTCCAGGGAGGATCGATTTCTTCGTTCAAGTCGAGTCGGTCAGAAAATCGCTCTATCCATCTATCGCCCGGACGATACACATTCTCCAAGCCCAGTCATCGTGATGGGTCATGGAATCGGTGGCGCCAAAGCCAGTGGCCTAACACCATTCGCACTCCCATTCAACCAGTCCGGGTACGTGGCCGTCACCTTCGATTACATCGGCTTTGGAGCTAGCGAAGAGTCCCCTCGAAGCGTGCTCAACGTCCAGCACCAGCTCCAAGATTTTCGAGATGTTTTAGCATGGGTGCGCCACCCAGAGCAGAGCAGCTGGGTCGATGCCTCTCGCATTGTGGTCTGGGGAACAAGCTTTGGCGGCATGCACGTTACCGCGCTCATCAGCGAAGACCATGATCTCGTCGCGGGAATTGCACAGTGTCCCCTAGTGGATGGATTTGCTGGGTCGACGCAGGTGCCCATCATGCGTTCCCTCAGGTTGACAGCGATGGCAGTCGCCGATGTCGTTGGATCCTTTCTCGGAGCAACGGAGCCCAAATACATTGACCTCACCAGTGACGGGTCTACTCCGACACTCATGGCCTCACAGAAGGCCGTTGAAGGCTGGGCTCGACTCAAGACGGAAAATGGAGAGCCGCGGCCGAACATCATTGCCTGGCGGTCTCTCTTCAGCATTCTCACCTCCAGACCGCTACTGAGAGTTCACAAGAGTACGCGCCCACTCTTAATCGTCTTGCCAACATGGGACCACGAAGCGTCGCTCGATGCAGCCGAGGAGTGTGTTCGGCGAGCCCCCCAGGGAGAGGGACTGCGGGTGGAGGGTGGGCATTTTGATTTATATAAAGGGGGGCCGGGGTTTGAAAGGAATTTGCAAGGGCAGTTGTTATTTTTGAAGCGTGTCTTGGGACAATAGGAATAGGTAGAAGGTTGAGACGGTGACATCCACGCGGGGTTCTCACAGCTCCCTCCCTAATGTTCGTTGAGTGCGTGGCGCGGCCGTACGTCAACACGACGTCTGCAGTTTAATGAGGTGGAACGACTTGGTTGACCTCGGCTGCTCGGCTGGAGGTGCTTGGCACGGGAATCAGACGGTAATAAATATCAAGTAGTTATTGTCTGAGGCCCTGATAGGCTTGTTCTTATGTGCTTCAATGGTGTCGTCGCTTCCAAGCTTCTCAATGACAGCTTTGCTATTTTCTTTGGACTTGCCGCTAGCGTCTATGGGGTCCGTCTTGTTAACTGCACATTCCAGTCTTGCAACTGTGCTGTGTAATCATGATAGCACAACTCACTTGGGTTGGAAAGGTTGGTCTTATGCCCGCGGATAGTGCCGTAATCGTCTTCTTGCCCTGGTTCAGCTCCTTCATGTCGTTCGGCATAACCGACTTTGCACTTGCGGAATTCGTTATGCTTAAGTTGAGGATTCTTTTGGTTGTGCCCCCTTAGAGTCTGCTTATCAAAACGGGCGCAAAAACTGCCATTAAGCTATTCTCCATCCTGAGATTAGCGCAGTTGCTGAGGAGACTTCGAGGACTCATGTCTTCCACGCCGTGGAGAGGAGTGAGATGGAGATCTGATAGGTTCCGCCTGTCGACGCCATTACTCCTACAGTCCCTGGTATAGCGGGTATAGGGTAGTAGAGCGTCTCCGGGGTAGTAACAAATGAGTAATGCGGTTGGCCCGGAAACTATAGACAAGTACACACAAGCCGCTTGCCGTACAAAGTGTTCGCGCACCCAGTTCGCTTGGCGCTCTCCATCAATTTTCTCCGTACGTTGTGATCTTGAACCAAGGGTCGAACAACGAGTTCTTTGGGCGTTGATTATATGTTCTGCCCCTCCTGGCCCCGTGCCGCGCCAAGTGGAGAGGACCCCTGCGGCCTATCATTGACGGTGAGTACTCTGCAACCACAGACAGCATGATTCCATCCATCCATCCATCCATTCCACCCGACCAAATGCTACCCATCTAGCTGTCCTTGCGAGCCCGAATCTCAGCCAAACTACAACCCTGCGACGGTGTAGCGGCCCTGCAGGGTCGACTTCCTCCACCCCGGCTAACCCGGGAGCACAGTGCTTCTCTCGCTGCCCGCGCTCGACGACGGCGGCACCGACTTTGACACGGCGCTGGCGGCCTGCGGCCTCGTTCCCGGCAACCGGTAGAGCGATGGGTTCTTCTCGTCGGACCGCGGCGGCGCTGTGAGCGTGGAGCGCCGGGATGACAGCATCCTGCGCGAGCCGCAATACTTCTTTCAACTTCCCGGCCCATTTGGCCCGTTTTTTCACTCCTCAAGCCGGTGGGGTGATGATTTTGCCGGCCCCCCTATCCCCATGGCAACGCAAAATCAGCATCCTTCCTCCCCAAACCGTGCTAGCGACTCGAGTATCAGATGCTATTCCTATAACAGGTTTCAGACTCTACCGCGGGCCAGTTGGCAGGAACTGGGCAGAATGAACTTTTAGCCTTTGCCGTCCTTACCACGCTGTAGGGGCTGTGGTGGGAAGCTCAGCAAGATATAGTGACTGGAAAAGCCAGGAGAAGCTGGCAGCAATAAACAGCAAGTGCCATAACGGCAATAACAGAGAGAACGTCGGTCAAGAGGGCTAAGATGTTGAATTCATGAATATCGGTCGTGACGTGCTCGGACTGGCAGGGTTATCTTCTAGCCAGTCTCGCCGATCCGGCCTTCAAGGAGGAAGATAGCTGTGGTATCTACACTCCATCTGTACCTCGGAGGATTCGCACGCGTCAGAAGGGCCCAAGCCTAACAGATGCAGTGCAACGAGTCCTGAGTAAGAAGAGACGGCAACGGCGACAACAAATCTGTATTCCGTTCCCCGCAAGTATATAACCCCAGCTATGGCGACAGCCATCCAACCTCGATCAATCCGAGTCCTGGCCCGAGTCCGATGGAGAAGGGTAGTAGCAACGTTCGCAATAGCCCGGCTTGCTCTCTCTTTCTCGTCTGATGCCCCACATCTCACGCAGACAGTGGACACCCTCGCCTTCCGGGGCTCTATCTGCACACTGGTCCCAGCCATCAGACCACCAATGCCCGCACTCCGTATAATGGTATTGGATGTGATTGCACATGGCCTAGGACCCGAAGATAGTTTGCCAGTCATGGGTTGAGCTTTTAGCTTAGTCTCGTGTTGCGATACCGTCAGGGTCGGTCCCTGGCAGGAGACAGACGATTATTATTATAAGCGTAGAACGTTAGAACGCGTTGTAAGGAAGAAGGTGACCAGGGGAATAAACGAGACTAGAAGCTAAGAGGCGAGTAAGGGAGAAGAGGACTCTGGATCCAGTATGGAACGGATCTCGGGCACCCCTATTCCTAATCTCAGTGACAGCTCGCTCGACACAACCAACATGACATCACCGCGCCAGCCCGATCTGTCAATTGATGGGGAGATTGGATCCGTGGGACAGCCCTCGGCAAGCGGCCACCCTAATGCCCCCGGCCTTGTTAACCTCCCAAATGGATTGTGTTTGCCGATCGGGTGTCTCCAGGTACAGGCACCAATTCACAACCCAGAGGACGCAGCTGGGAAGGAGGAAACAACGGGGATCAACACGAACTACCTGGAGGCACCGAGTGGTGCCGCCCTCGGAGCAATCGTGCTCCCTGAATGCCAGAGTGCAATGGCGCCCGTTGAGCGGTTGCATATGCTCTCAGAGACAGCTGGGGAATCCGAAAGACTCGGCCAGGCGGCAGCCGGGAACTTGTCCGAAGACACATCATTGAATCTCTTTATGCGCCAATTCGTCAATTTATACTAAACCAAAGAGGTTTATTCCACAGCTTCTCCCGTCCTGCCGACACGCCCATCCGCGTCTTCCTCCTCCTGCCCTGCCGCTCCTCCTGCCGATGCTGCTGCCGCCGCTGCCGCTGTCGCTGCTGCCGCTGCCGCTTCTGCTGCTGCTGGGTCCACTGCAAAGCGAAAGAGGTTGAAATGGAAAGTAAGATCTCCTGTGAGTGGCCGAATGCCGGTCTCCTCATGGAGGTGAAGAATGGACCCGCAGTTCCATTGAATCGGGTACTTCTCATCGCTCCCCTGAACACTGATCAATGCCTCCACCGTGCCCCTGAAAAGCGGTACTAAAAGACTAGTTTCGCCCTTTGCCATCCACACGGTCGTTTCGCCCTTGCTGAGTTGGAAGCATCGTGGGGCGTAGGGAGGTTTCAGGATGACCTTTTGGTTCAACTTTGCCCACACCTCTATCTTGTTGGCCTCCAGATTTTGTAAGCAACCGGTTTCGGGATATACCTTGACGCGGACATACTTACCATTTGTCTTCCGATTACCATTTGTCTTCCGATTACCATTTGTCTTCCGATTACCATTTGTCTTCCGATGGCATCGCGGCCCTCAGTACCAGGTTCTAGCGAGTCGTATATGTACAGCGATCCGTCACGCCGCACTGGTGTTTGGCTCGCGAGCTGTTCCGCAGCTTTTTCTTGAAACGGGAACGGGACGAATCGATGCCTTGGTGTCGTCGTCATATTTTCTTGGCTGTTAATGTCGGTTCTCTGCTGGGTCGATGGTGTTTGGAATGCCCAACTTGTGCGTGCGTCCTAATACCCACTACCCACACGGACCAAACCGGAGGCGCAGACGTCCCACCTCCGCAATTCAAGTGGGTCTCTGGATTTGTCCTAATCCCCCCCCCCCCGGGCCGTCTTCAGCCGGCGCATACCTCCGGCCCGAGAGAGAAGGACCCGACCAGCACCACAATCCCGACCACATGCATTCGACGTTGTGGATATGTGATATCGTCTTTCATATTGACCAGAGAAATTTGTCCGAGTCACTGCGTGCAGTTACAACGCGCGTGGAATCTGCAGTACCATACTCATATAGATGGGCCATGCTGGCAAAACTGGCTCGTCCATGTAAAGCAGGGTATTGTCCCGTCTTGATCATAATATTTCATGCTTTGGGCTATGCGAGCACCTCAAGGCACGAGTGGTGGTCCTTGTCCACTTTCAGGGTCCCGGAATAAACTTAATCGATCAGGGTCATGAACGGTTGTTCCATGCAGGCGCCCCTTCCCCCATGATGATTCTAGAGAGTCCCGGCGGGGTGGTGGGGTCGAGCGGACAACCCGACAACCTTTAGACAATCGTACGGCATCAATGACCACTCACATCCTCCTATAACTTGTTCATGGCGTCGGCCGCATTCTCTCCCGAAGACGCGAGTGATGCGCTTCGGGACCTCAGGTTCTATTATGAGAAGCACTCGGCAGTGGGGGATCGTGTCTCGGGGACGGGGGGTTTCCGTCTCTTGTCGAGGGATGGACTGGAGTTTTGCAAACAGAACATCCTAGACGAAGAAGTCGGTGCTTGATGATTGTTTCTTCCCAAGTTATACGCTAACTCGATCCAGCGCATACGATCTACTCTCGAGTTCCTCTTTCCATGGTGCGGCCTCGGACTTTACCGGAGATTCCGCAGTGATCCAGACACCATCTTTCAATTCAGATGCGGCGGCGAGAGGGCGGGCCTGCATGTTCTGGTTGTCTCGCTGTGGGCGCCTGGGTCAGAAGTGGTTTTCTATGACCGTTCACATTACAAGGCATTACCCCATGCAAGGGCTTCGAATAACCTGTGGGAAGTCCCATTCGCTGCCCTTGAGCAGGCAAATTGCAGCGAGCGCTCAGCCATTTTTTTTGAGCACGGCGGTTTGTAAGTTGGGGCAATAGTTCCCTTATGCCAAAAGTCTAGCTGCCTCATATGACTGATGATGCCGTAGAACGATTCAGGATGCGCGAATTGCGTTCGAATGGAGACAAGGGACACCAATCGTGTCGGTATTTGGGTCTCAGGACGTGGTTCCGAGATGGGCGAGGATGATGCTTCCGAACACACCGGAAATGGTGCAAACGGCCGCTGAAATGCAAAGTACGAGAATTGGGCTACACGTTGGGTTCGAGAACACTGGTACCAATGGAGGGACATCAGCGGCTACAGATTCGGCAGCTTCAAATCCGGATATTCAGTCTAGATAGGGCCCTGTGGTGGCCAGTAGTCCGTCAACTCGTGCGAGCCGATTTTATCTCTCGACGATGGCTCTCTTCAGAGGTGGTAGTTCGGCTGGGTCTAAGTCGATCGCTCCCAGCGCTCTCTTCTTGGGCCGCATCTCGGCACCACCACCCAATGAAATGTCAATTGTTCCAAGCATGCGATCCAGCTACAAAGTGGCTTGCTCACGGAGGTCATCGCAAAGGCCTAACAAGTATTTATTTTTCCTAGTATTAGTACCGTTGTGGGTGTTGGCGTGCTTGGGATGGTGAGTGTGCCCATCGCTTCGCCAGTCAGCGTCCATTAACGTCCCTCGTCAGAAGGTTTTGGCGTCTCCTGAGGAGGGCCTCCACAGAGTCCACATTTGTAAGGGCCTTGAAACCCGCTGCCGGAGCATAGGAAACATGGCTCCGCCATCTTGTCCACGATCGCGAGTATTAGCCGGAATGCCGCAGCTCTAGAATTCATACAGGTTGTCAACCCACCTTCTTGCTTCCATCCCTCCCGTTCACGAATGTAAAGTTTGCCTCGAAACCCCTGTGTCTTAATTCTTCAACTTTTGCACCAAGAGCCTTGGTTTCAGGCAGCTCCATCTTGGCCCAAAAACGAATCTCAGACTCTGTCGCGAAACCGATGTTGACGGAGTATCCTTTGAGCACAGTGAACCCGACTCGGCTATCCAGGATTGACCTGTGGTCTATATTAGGTCCTCAAACGAATGCTGTTCCGGTAGGAATCTTACAACCCGCCCTTATTCATCTTGACTTCCTTCTCAGTGATGCCTTCTCTCTTCATCTGCACACGAGGTAGTGCCAGAAGACCCCACTCTTTCAATACATGCGGATCTATGCTCTGCAGGTGCGCGCCCTCACTAAAAACGACATGCGACTCGGGACTCCATAGCTGGACGACGAGCATAGGTACCTGTGGTTCGCGGAGGTAAACGCTGGGATTGTGGAAGAAAAGGGTAAGATGAGAGGGAAGTTTCTCGCTGTATATTTTAATGCATCCCACTTGAGGCCGCCCGAGGCTCGACTGAAAAATATCCCGTATGTGCTGAGAAACATATATCTGTTAGTATATGTAGGGGAGGTCTCGCTGTTGGCTTGACCTGGTTGTCCAGAGTGTTCTGTGCGCAAAACTCCAAGCCATATTCCGTCTTGGTGGGAAACCCTCTCTCATAGAACTCGGCGACCCGATTTCCTATTAGCGCATCTTCCTGGTAATAGACACTGGTCGTATAGATAGATAGTTTTGCAGCCTTTATGGGAATCCAACACGTTGTTGCCATAGCTACTGATCCGTTGTAAAGGGGAAAGTGATGTTAGCGAAAGATAGATTATAGGGAAATTACAGGGTCACTGACGTATAGACTATATAGGTAGTACCCCGCTATTAGACAGATAAGACGGGTATGACGCCTCTCAACTTCAAGTCGTATCACCCGTAAATCCACATTTTCTCTTCTCACGAAACTAGCCATACCGAACAGTTCTTCTACTTCCACTTGCCCGGATTGCGATAGCAAGGGTATCTATAATGGATTTATCTATAGTGGATGCGTCGGGAAGGGGAAGTGCTAGTAGCCAGGGCTTATGCGGAAGCAGGTAAGCGCCTCAGGTACCTTAGGAGAAACCAGAGTCCAAATAGCTAAATGTCCAGACGCTAATCGTCTGTTCAGGAGTCGCTCGATATCACAAAACGGAAGCATACTCGGAGGCAAAGCACTAAGAAAGGGAACTTGAATGGCATTTCGTCGTTTTGCGCGTGAAGCCCTGGCCTTGGGATGGGATTCAGTAGCTTGGATGAGGTCCGAGTCTGGTCTTTGGAAATATAGTCAGCAGACAGATCATGATCCTCGACATCGCCAACGACCGCGATGAATTCTGCTGCGCCACGAACGGCGACGCACTCTGTGGGAGGCCGCTGTCTAGCGAATGCAAGGAAAGCTCGATGAGCCCATGAGCCTTGGCAAGCTGAGTGCCGTGTTTGCATTGAGTGCCCACATCAACTGGTTGGCCGCATCGGCTAATTTTCCGTGTGCCGACATTCTCGTGAGGTGATTCCATGTGGCTGGCACCACAGACCCAAGACAGCTGAGCGCGCTCCAGCTTCTACCCGGCTTATCTTCAACGAACAGGAGGGTTTTCAACCAAAAATGACGCCAAGTTTGTCATACCAGGTACCAGATATAACTCCACAGATTCGTGTTTATTGTTCTTATGTCGACCGAATTTGACCAATTCTCGCAGTTCACCCTGGGACAGCAGACCGTGTCGGCATCTGGCACATACGCTGGCGAGATTCACGACAATGTCCTGCGCCTCCATATCCACCGGACCGCCTTTGACGAATTTCTGCATAATATTCTTTCCCACCTGCGCCTGCTGGTGCTGAAGCTCATCATACCGGTCTTTCCACGCTGGACGCTTCCCCGGACATTCATCCTCAAGGTGCAAAAGCCTGACTGGGAAGACGAGTTTGAGAATGAAAAAAGGATGGATGCTAGGTTGAGTGCCATACAAGGTTCGACAATTCCTGTGTGCTTCGGAGAGACGTCTCTCGATGGTCGCCGCGCTTTGGTCCTGTCAGACGTCGGGCGGGTCACGCTCTGCGACAAACCGTCATTGCAGCGAGACAGGGATGAGATGGAAAAGATGATTGATGGTGCATTCTGGGCTCTCGCTAAGTTTGGGGTCGGCTACGGCGACATTAAACTTGATAACTTCCACCTGGTCAACAGCCTCGGCGGCGATAGTCAGAAGATTATGATTGGCGACCTAGAATCTGTCGAAGAATTGGACCCTCGAAGGGGCCCCGAGCGGCCTACCGTCTACTCTACGGACCACCTGTTTCGCCTTCGGAGGGAAGCGGTGGAGAGCGACCGTCGGGAAAGGGAGAAAGAACTCAGGCGCCGCCATGCAGCCCCGCCCAACGCCGAACATAGCCGTCGACTGGAGGAGCTGACTCGCGCCTATCACATGGCCAAGACTAGTTAACCAACTTCCTTCCTTTCACACTTTCCTTGTCGAGATCTCGCTTAACGATGACTTGCTACGGAGGAACCAGCCAACGTTTCCTCCTAATTTGCGGAGTTAGCGACTCGCGCAGGAAGAAGACTACGTAACTTGGTTTCACGCAGAAGTATCCAACATCGTCTTGTGAAGAAAGTTAGAGAAAAAGAGAAAAAAAAAAGGAAAAGAAGGAGAAACGATAAAGAGAAGAATAAGAAAGAAAAGAAAGAGAAACGAGAAAGAGAAGAATAAGAAAGAAAAGAAAGAGAAATGAGAAAGGGAAGGATAAGAAAGAAAAGAATGAGAAATGAGAAAGAGAAGAAAGAAACGAATGAGAAAGAGAAGAAAGAAAAGAAAGAGAAAGAGAAAAGAGAAGAAAGAGAAAAGAGAAAGGGAAAGAGAAAAGTAGGCAGGTACTCCATACTACGCGAACAAACAGAGGAGGTATACTATGTATTACAAGTGCAATAGGCATAGGTCCTAGACAATTTACTACCTTACTCATCGTCTTCTATATCCTCGTCCTCATCGTCCCCCATCTCCTCGTCCTCATCGTTCTCCACATCCTCGACATCTCCCGCTTCTTCATGCGCCCATTGCACTAAAGCAAGCAGGTGGCGCACAATCGACTTTCTTCCCGGCTTGGTGGTCATGTCAAACCAGTCGGACGCCTCAACCGAGAGATAGAGGTCCGAGTCGTCGTCAGGCGAAAGAGATCCTGAATAGAAATGGTCCAAGTATGGAAGCGGAAGTTCGAAGTGGAAGAACCTCACATACTGCCTTGTGGCGTGGATAGTTATAACGCTACATTGTTATTGTTAGCAAACAGTTCTTGAAGAGAGACGACAAGCTGCCTTTGCCACTTGCCTAGTTGCTGAAACATGTAGGGACTGATCGCCAGCAAGCGAGATAAGAGCCTGTCCGGCCATTTGAGCCAACAGCCTGTCCGACACAGTGGGCCTTCCATCTTCGATTGCTACCTAGAAGAAACGCTAATAGGAAATTAGGTCGCCAAATTCTATAAGAGAAGGTTTCCTACTAAGATGGAATATAGCGTAGAGTTCTATACCTAGAATACGTTAGATAACTAGGTTATCCCAATAGCGAGATAACCCCCTATATATACTAACAGATATATGTTCTTAGCACATATAGAGGAGTACTTCTCTTTCTCTTTCTCTTTCTCTTTCTCTTTCTCTTTCTCTTTCTCTTTCTCTTTCTCTTTCTCTTTCTCTTTCTCTTTCTCTTTCTCTTTCTCTTTCTCTTTCTCTTTCTCTTTCTCTTTCTCTT